>OY725348.1:2416000-3624000 GCA_963243735.1 Neocrepidodera transversa | reverse complement strand
ATCTAAGAAACAAGCCTGCTTAATTCTCCCCATTACCTTATCCCCATTTCATTTATTTATGTCACCGTAAACGTGCCCATCGATGCACGAACAAATATACCATGATAAAAAAATAACCAAATCTATTTAAAATACTTTTATAAATTCATAAATTTAAACATTTTTAGCATAAATAAACAGTTTATTATTATAAAGTTGATAATATTTAGAATACGTCACTTGTTATATGTCAATTGTCACATATCGTTTGTCACATGTCGTTTGTCACATGTCGTTTGTCACATGTCGTTTGTCTTATGTCGTTTGTCACATGTCATTTGTCACGTGTCATTTGTAACATGTCACTTGTCAATGATACTTTGATAAGCACTACCAAAGCCAACTTAATACTTTCTCATAATATAAACTGCTGATAATTTTTTTTGGAAAGAAAGAGAAAATATATACTCACGATATCCACTGGTAGATGCCGGATACGGTGAGTTCTCCTCTTTCGCTTAGTGCGTATTCTATCAATTCGGTGTATGTGAATGGCGGTTTTTTTAGACCTGAATACCTGTACGAATGGCCTTGATTTTTAACGTCGCAAGTTTTTATTACAGTTGGCACCTGTAAAAAATATGTGCGATATCTCAAATTGTACTATTGGAAAAATTCAATTAACTGAGTAATATTTACTGATTTGTTTTTTTACTGAATTATATTTATAAATTATATTTACTGAATTATATTCAATGAATTGTTTTAACTGAATTATATGTAGTGAATTATATTTACTATTGGAAAAATTCAATTAACTGAGTAATATTTACTAAATTGTTTTTTTACTGAATTATATTTATAAATTATATTTACTGAATTATATTTAACGGATTATATTTAATGAATTATTTTTACTGAATTATATTTAATGAATTGTTTTAACTGAATTATATGGATTATATGTTTTTAAAAAATTTATGAGTTATAAAAAAATACCATTTTCATTTATAATTATAAACTTTTAAAAAATCAATGAATTATAAAAAAATATATTTTTTTTACCGATATTGACTGGACTATAACTTTTTTGGTATTAAAAAAATTTTATTTTACAAATTTAAAACTGTAAATTTATAAAATCATAATTATTATTTTTTTAAAACATCCATGAATGGATAGTGGAAATAATAATAAAAAGTGGAGGAAAATAAAGTGGGGGAAAATTGGGACAAAAAATATTGAAGAAATAAGTTGAAAAAAAAAGCTTAATAAAAATTAGTAAAAAGTAGGAGGAGTAAATTAAAGGAGGAGAAGTGGATCAAAAAAAAAGGGGAAACCAATAAAAATTGTAAAAAAAGTGGGGAAAAAGGTAAAAGAAAACAAAGATTTAAAACAAAGAAATTATAAAAATTAGATGGAAAAAAGGGGAGAAGTTTAAAAATAAAAGGGGGACGTGGAAAAATAAAAGGGGGGAGTGAAACAAAAAAAGTTTAAACTCTAAAAAAAATAGCAAAAAAGGCGGGTAATTGTAAAATAAAGTTTAAAACCAAATTAGTTAATAAATAGAGGAAATTATAAAAAAATACAATTTTTAGAACGATATGGACTGGACTATAACTTTTTTGGGCTTTAAAAAACTGATTTTTACAAATTTATAATTTTATAATGTTTTTAAAAAATCGATGAATGAATAATAATAAAGAGGAAAAAAAAATTGCAAAAATAAAAGTTGGAAAAAAGGTAAAACAAAGAAATTAGTAAAAAAGTAGGGGGAAAATAAAGGAGGGGGACGAACAAAAATAAACTGAAAAAGTCGAAGCAAAAAATATAATAAATAAAAAGGAAAAATAGGGGGAAAGTGGGAAAAAAAGTTGGAAAAAAAGTTTAAACCAAAAAAATCTAGTAGAAAAGTAGGGGAATAAAGTTTAAAACAAAAAATTTGTAACAAAGTAGGGGTAAATTAGGGGGGAAGTGAAACAAGAAAAAGTTGAAACAAAAAAACATAGTAAAAAAAAGAAGGGAAAAGGAAGGAAACTGGGGAGAAAAGTTGGAAAAACAAAAACATTAGTGAAAATCTAGACGGAAAATAAAGAAGAGGAAAGTAGAAAAATAAAAGGGGGAAATAGAATTAAAAAAAAATATAATACAAAGAAATTACTAAAAAAGTGGCAGGAATTATAAAAAAAATTACCGATATTGACTAGACTATAACTATTATTATATATATATATATATTAAAAAAACAATTTCACAAATACCATATTGACTGGACTATTTTTTTTTGCTATAAAAATCAAGTTTATTTCACAATGAATATACAAAACCATAATTAGAATCTTTAATTTTTTTTTAAATAATATTGACTCGACTATAATTTTTTTAAGGAAAAAAAAAATTTATTTAAAAACTTTAAAAAAAAAATCTGAAAATCATAATTTGGTGAACAAAATCTACAAAAAATACACAAAACTAAAATACTATTTTTGTAATGACAATTCCTAGGCTATAAAAATCAAGTTTTAAAAGAAAATTTAGAAAATCAACATTTTTTGTTAAATATTAAAAATAATTGATTTTATTTGAGTCGACTATAATTTACCTGGGCTATATAAACAAATGTTTATTTAATAATTTTAATATTATTTACGTATAAATAATCAATAAAGGTCTTTAGTTTTCTTAGAAACCTCCATTCATCCATTTAGAAATTGATATTAAAATAATATTATCGTTTATTATTCGCGCTCAAAAGTAACCAATAAAATTATAGTAAATCGTTACAACGTTGCCAAATACTAGGCAACTTTTAAACACTTTTATTTTCTTCCCGTAATGCGTTGATAGTTTCAGTTGTTAGTTATTGTATTTTTGTTTTTGTTGTGATTGATTATTATTATCTCAGTTTAATAGAATTTTTAAATTTTTCCAAAACTTGGATTTCAAAACTAGATTTCAATATGACACAAAAATGGAAGAAAAAACATAAATAAACTTTAATGTTTGGTTATAAACTAAAACTGACAGATGACAAGACTACACACGGCTTATTTTTAAAGGCACCTAATAAGGTTCCAAAATTTTTATATAAGCGAGGTACCGCCTAATTGCAAGGAATTAAAATATTCAAATTTGAAATGTTGATCTTATTTATACTGGGTGGTTCAGAAGATCGGGCCAAGTTCATATTTTCAGAATGAATAAACGGATTATTTAAAAATTTGGGGTGGTCATTCTAGACCTAATTTTTAATTAAGTGACGTACAAATTCAAAATGGCGGACTTGGGGTTTCTTTGAAATTGGCGTAAAAACTGAATTTTCAAATGGAACACCCAGTATATTTTTACATTTTTGGATTCTACGTATAATTCATATGTCAAAAAATAAAAATTATTTTTAAGCGAAATTATTTTTTTATTTTACAATGTTTTTTAAAAACCATTCCGACCTATCATTTATCCGCCAATGACCAAATGGTCCACCATGTTTCTTATTTAAAAAAATTGAGTTTTTCATAAAAAACACTAATAAAATGAAAAACATTTAATTTTATGCAAAAATAATATTTTTTAGTAACACTTTGGACCAAGTCGCAGCCTTCTAGATTTAAATAACTTTTATTTTTATAACCAAACTTATTTTTGACATATGAATTATACGTAATTCGACTTTTAGAATCTAAATATGTAAAAATATACTGGGTGTTCCATTTGAAAATTTAATTTTTACGCAAATTTCAAAAAACCGGAAGTCCGCCATTTTGGATTTTTATACCACATAATTCAAAATTAGGTCTAGATAAAAACCCTAAAATTTAAAATAATCCGTGTATTCGTTAATTCTGAAGATATGAACTTGGCCCGACCCTTGGAGCCACCCGGTATAATGTTTAAATAAACATTTATTTATTGTATATAACTAATTGTTTATTTAAAATTCATATCGACAACTACAATTTAAAAATATACATAATGCGTTACCCTTTTTATTTAGTTACTACGTAACATCATGTATATTAAAATTAATAAAAGACATATAATTTAGTTTCTATTTCACTCTTCCTATAATTCAGACACAGTTAGGACTAATGGGAAAATAAAAGTAAACATTTGGCAACAAAATTTAAATCATCTGAATTTATTGGACATAAATTACGAATTTTAATAATTATTTCCTCGGAGAGAAATCTGAATGGCCAAATTTTGCTAAAGTAGTTAATAAAGTTTCCTATTAACTAATAAAAAAATATGACTAAATGTTATTTTGATTGGCTGGACTATATAACTCACCTGGACTATACGCGGTCGAAAAGAAGAAAAATCGTTTGAATTTTCTTGATGGATTCTTTGTAGATTTCGATTAACCGTTTCAACACCGGAAACATCTGAACAAAAAAAAAACTTAATAAAAGCTACCTTATAAATAAAATTTTTATCGAATTAATCGATAAACAAAAAGTGAGGGTTCTAGGCAATGAGTATTGTAACAACAAAAACAGGTGAAATTAACAAATAAATAAATAAATGATAATAATTTGAAAAATATCGAAATTTATGACCTATTTTTTACCTGGAACGGGGGGCAATTCCTGGATTTTATAATTCAAAAGCCAAGAAAGATTTCCCTCAGTGCAATCTGATTCGATGCCGCTATCGGAACCACGAGGACTTGGGATTATAATATCACGTGGAGAATCCGTTAAAAAATCCCCATTTTGCATAGGAATATTATGTAAGACGCCTATTTCTTTGGTATTTACATGCATTTCAGCTATTATATTTGGAATTTTATTAGTTGTATCCCAACATCCATTTACCAAAACAACCTGTAAGTAATTTTTTAAATAATTTTTAACGTAATTAGTAATCAAATTTTGTATGGCGGCTCAATGGTCTAGGGGTATGATTCTCGCTTTGGGTGCGAGAGGTCCCGGGTTCAAATCCCGGTTGAGCCCATTTTTTTTTATTTATATTCACCTCTTCTGCTACTTCTTGTTTTATATTTTCTTCTCCTTTAATCGCAATTTGCGGAAAACTAGTAGAAACATTATAATTAACTTTATTCGACGGTTGTGGACGATAAGATTGCGAAACAACTCTTCTACCATCCAAAGGATTAAAATATTCTATTTTTATTGGAGCTAAGTTTTCATCGAAACAATTTCTAATTATTAGCTTGTTATTCATTGCACGATTAGCGATAATTTATGAATAAAAACGTATTTTAATATTTGCAGGAAACGTTCACCTTTTCGACCACGATGAAATATGAACAGCTTGAAAAACTATAAAGATTGTGAAAAGATTTTTACTTAATTTGACGTTTCATGGATAGGTAAGATTAATATATTCTTATTTGCTTAAATTCGGTTACAATGTTGTCATTTTTATTAATAAATAACGTAAATTATGTATTTTTTATATTAAACTAAATTACAATATTAATAAATATAAAAACGCTTAAAGTGAGATACCCAACTACTTTCTAACAAAAAATACTATATACATATATAAAAGAAAATTTTATTTTCGAGTAAAAAAATCCAAAAAACTCATTTTTATAACTGGAACAATTTAAGACCAAAATATTTGTTATTATTATTTAAATTAATTTAATAATTTATATATAAATTTACCTTTTTTATACACAATTTCACTTTAAACGCACTTTTTTGGTCACAGTTGATTTCACTGGGGTAGTTGTTTTCAAATAGCTCAAAATACGGCGCGATGTAGTTACCAACCCCACTATAACTAATATTTAAATCGGCGCAGTCGTGGAATGATTTCGAAAAAATATGTTTGTATCGTAAACAAATATATAAAATTATATTTTTTAATAGAATATTTATTTAAAAATAAATTATAAACTCCCAAACGAATAATTTTTATAATAAAATTTTGTAAATATTTATGGTTTGTACCTAGTGACATCTATTTATTTCCCAAGTATTATACAACTGTATAATGTGTTGCCTATATTCAACAAAATATATTTTTTAGTAAAATGATTAATAATAATTAAAAATAATAATATTTATCCATATTACCAATAATTTCTCTAAAATATGATAAAAATAAATTTGATACTATATAAATTACAGCTAGGTACAAGGCCAGTACAACATTTATTGCTAATAATCGTTTAATTCCTAATTAATGGTTTTTAATTTTAGTTATACAAGAACAAGGAACATATAGATCATATTTACAAAATTTATACATAATAAATTCTTGTCTGCTAACTTTTTTTCTGAATAAATTCCGAATAGCCCTGTTACAGTAGTCCTTTAAAAAAAAAGAAGAAAAAAGAAGACAGACATAACCTCTTTGTATATAAAGTAGTAAACCAAAATGTTTATATTTTAATAAATTACGTTTATTATAGTAAAATATAAGCAGAGCAATATGGAGATAAAACAAGAATGTTCCCAAATAAATTTGATTGATGTTAAACTTGAACCTTTATCACTAGCTGAAATAGAAATTCAGAATATTGAAGAAAAATATCATTTAATGATTGGGGAAGATAAATGCCATAAAGAAGAAAGTGAAATTCTAGATATGGAAATCGAAGATATTAAAATAAAACAAGAATATTATTCTACAAATTTAATAGACATTAATCCTGAACCTTTATTAATTTCTAAAGTAGAAATTGATAATATTCAAGATACATATTCGATCCTTAAAGAAGATAATTATTCTATCCAAAAACAACCAAATAGGAAGATGAAAAAGAAAATAGAATATGAATGTCCAGTTTGTCAAAAATGTAAGTTTTTTTTTATTTCTTAAAGACTAGTTATAAGAAATTGTTTTCTTTTTAGATTTCTCATCTTCAAAATTTCTATTAAAACATTTTGATCGCCACTTTAAAAAATGCTCCATAACTTGTATTTTTTGTGGAAAAGAATCTAATGGAAAATTACAATTTTGGAACCATTTTGCAATTCATTTTGTAAAAAATAAAATTTGTTTAAAACGGTTCATAGATAGTTCGAAATTAAATGAACATTTAAATATTCATACTACTAAGAAATCTTTTAAATGTGAAATTTGTTCGAAAGAGTTTAAACAAAAATCAGCTTTAGTTTATCATTTAAAAATTCATGCTGGTAAGAAGTCTTTTAAATGTGAAATTTGTTTTAAACAATTCATTCTGAAAGGTAATTTGGAAAAACACTTTAGAATTCATACGGGTGAGAAACCTTTTAAATGTAAAATATGTCTTAAACAATTCACTCAGAAAGGTAGTTTGAAAATTCATTTAAAATATCACACTAATGACAAATTTTTTAAATGTTCAATTTGTCACAAACACTTCACAACAAAATTTATTTTGGAAAGACATTTAAAAATTCACACCGATGAAAAGTCATTTAAATGTGAAATTTGTTTAAAAAAGTTTAAACATAAATCATCTTTTATTTATCACTTAAAAATTCACAATGGTGAGAAATCTTTTAAATGTGAAATATGTCTGAAACAATTCGTTCAGAAAGGTCATTTAAACAATCATTTAAATTCTCACACCAATGAAAAATCTTTTAAATGTGTAATTTGTCTCAAACAATTCACTCAAAAATGTAGTTTAAAAAGACATTTAATAGTTCACACAGGTGAGAAATCTTTTAAATGTGAAATATGTCTCAAACAATTTACTCAGAAAAGTGGTTTAAAAAGACATTTGATGCTTCATACAGGTCAGAAATCTGTTAAATGTGCAATTTGTCATAAACAATTGACTCGCAGATCTTATTTAAATGCTCATTTAAAAATTCACACTGGTGAGAAATCTTTTAAATGTGAAATTTGTTCAAAAGAGTTCATACATAAATCAGGTTTAGTTTATCACTTAAAAATTCACACTGGTGAGAAATATTTTAAATGTGAAATATGTCTGAAACAATTCATTCAGAAAAGTCATTTGAAAAATCATTTAAATATACACACCAATGAAAAATCTTTTAAATGTGAAATTTGTTTTAAACAATTTACTGAGAAAGGTAGTTTAAAAAGACATTTAAAAGTTCACACAGGTGAAAAATCTTCTTAACCTTTATTGGACCTTTTTTGGACCACCATAATACTGAATGTATTAAACATTAATTACATTTTGCGCTTTTTAATGACCCTACGAAACAGATATGTAAGAACCAAATAATTGTCATTCTTAAAAAAATCTCCATGTTTTTATAGAGCAAAAATATCCGTTATAAGATGGAAAGTATACTAAAGGAAATTCACCAAGGCACATAAGTTTACTAAAATTTAGTTACTTTTTTTATGTCGAATTTTAATTCAGTTGAATGCATGTAAACATAGCCGTACCATCACTAAGTTTTTAAGGAGGAACGAATGTGTATTTAGAAAAAGTATTCATTTACGATTATTCAGTCATATAAAATGAAAATTGATAGGGAAAAAAATAAGTAAATATGTGTTCTTCCTGTATATATTGTAATGTTACTTATAAAAACTCACTTTTGGGTTGGGTTCTGTCAAAAGTTAGAAAATAACAAAAAATTTTTTAATGATCTTCCGGTAGCTCTCTTTCTTCACTTCATACTGTCCTCTTCCTGCTGCTTAACTGTCTTTAATGCCCGCCTTATTATGTTTGACTTCTGATTTAATTTCTTTTTCCAGATAACTCCAAATCCCATTTTACCTCTATATTAAAACGATACTTATTTTGTTGGTAATAAATAATTAATGTGATTAAACTCAAATTTTTTTATTATGGGTTCGTTAAATGAATAGAATTTGAAATATATCAGAAGTAGAATATTAAATAAAAAAAAAGTTTTGGACGCCAGTCAAATTGATTTTTTTGATGTAATTAGAAACAATTGACAAAAAAACTGATATATTTCAAAATCCGTCCTTCTTTTTGTTTGTTTGTTATTTCACGAAAAATAAGTTCCAGAGATTTTTTTATTTTCTTAAAAAAAACTTCGCTTTTCTTGGGGTTCCTTTAATCTTCCTTCTCCAAAAAAACTGTTGTCCAAGAAACTTGGTCCAAAGGGAAAACTGAATAAATACTGTAGTCCAAGAAACTTGGTCCAAAGGAAAAACAAAGTCCAAAGGACTAACTGAAGTCCAGAGGAAAAAAAAGTAATTCCCAGGAAAAAACCATAAAAGTTTACATAAAGTAAATATATGATACAAATCTTATAAATTACCAGATGTCATGGTCTCTGTTTTTGAAAAAGAATATAAAACAATGATAACATTAAAATGAAATACATGAATTTTAGGTCAAAATATGATATATAACAATCTGATGTGGCCAGTACATGACCTCTCGCCATTTTTTAATCAAAAATTTACATATTAGCACAAAAAAGTATGAAAAAAAATTACTTTTTTATAAATCTGGCAACAATGGCAAAAGTTTTGAAAATTTTAATGATACGAAAATAAACTATAGTGTATACAAAATAAATGTGTAAAACTTTATTGCAATTTTGTATAGTAATGACGTCATCACTCATAGCAACTGCCACTTTCGGTTGTCCGATTGGCACAAAAATCTTATCTAGGGTATCAGAATTACTTTGACTGAGTAGGCAAAGAGAAGAACATTATTAACATGGAAAAGACATTTTATAGGAATACCAAGAGAAGAGAGGGACATGACGCGAGGAATTAAGAAGGGGATGTCAAGCGAGTATGAAATTAAAATATATTGAGTAGAGGAATAATGAAAATACACGGTGGCACAAAAAAACTTAAGAATATACCACTTTTGCTTATTGATTCCATTCTTCTTGATATTTTTTTATTTCTTTTTTAATCTAATAATTTTACCTTCTCCAAAATATTTTTTGTTGTTGCTATTGATCTTATTTTTTTTTACCTTAAATTTTTTTTATAAATTAAATTTTTTTAACCTTTAACCACTTGATTTTATTGATATCGCAACCATTAGTTTATTTTTATTAACACTGTATTCCCTGTTTAACTATCTGACTTCGATTACTTAAATTTAATGTATTATGATTAAAAAATTTAAATTTTTGTTGTATTAAAAAATTTTAAGATTCTTTCACTTTTTTCTTAATTTATTGCTAGTTTATCTATAATACCTTCATTTTTCTATAGTGGCAGTGGTAGGGCGGTAATCAAGATTTATATTTTTTCCGGTTGGTTAACTTTTACAATATCCCAGATTTCATCTGCCATAACTTTTAATATGAATGCTTAGGCATTTTTATGCGTTGAGAGCTTTTTCAAAACGGTTAATTTTTGCGTTGCATTGGTGACATCACACATGTCAACGATCCAACACGTTTCAAAACTGTGCCTCAAAGAGTTTGGACCTGTTATATTTACAAATGAGCGTTTTTTGACCTTACTTTTTGCTTGCCTCTTTTTATGGTGTTGTATTTTTTAAATTTGTGTGTTCTATATTCGGCGATATGAATCTCAAACTGAATTATTTTTTATAACAACAAACAAAAATGATTTTTCCTCGAGACTAACTACTCAAACAAGGTTTAGCAAAATAATGACGTCATGGTTAACTTTTTGAATTTTGACAAGCTAGCGCGCATGACATGACATTTTACGAGTTAACTCATGATAACTAACCGATGAACCAGTGCCTCTTTTTATCCTGTTTAGGATATATCCAATAAGGAATTCATCATCTATAATAAACAATATTGTTTGAATCTAATGCTTTTTTTATGAATTGTCTCCTTACCTTTTCTTAATAAATGTACTATTTCTTCACTATTAATAATACTAAACAACGTTTCATTTACATAAACTTCCCATTTATACATTCTTTAATATTTTATAAATAACACTAAAACACAGCAATAATGACAACTGACAACATAACTACTCTGAAAACTCAGCCAGATGGTTTGAGAAGTTTCTTAAGTATGACGTCATAGTTTGGAATACGCATCGAGGAAATTTGAATGGTTAACTGTTACGTAAACTGGTTTGAGTGGTTAGTTTCGAGGAAAAATCATTAAAATTAAGTCAAATATATGCACAACGTAATACAAAGCTCAAATTACATAACGTTAATTAAAATATCATTGTCAGATTCGTCAAAATATGTGAATATTACCGGAATAATATATCTGCACTTGAGTTTATACTTAATAATATTACTTTTTTTATATCCACGTTTATAAAAAATGTTTCGACAACAAATTTTGTTTCTCCACGTTTCAAAACAGCATTTACGAGGTATAATAATTTGATGACGTCATCATCAAAACCGTTTCAAACCGCTTTCAACAAATAAAAATGCCTCTTGTCATTGTCAGTGTCAACCTATTCTATTACCTAACCTCACAAAAAAATATTTAATAATTGATAAATTACGTTTACGTGTGTCTATTATAGTTTTAAATGTGTTTCAAGTAAAAAAGAAAAATAGCCCAAAAGATGAATGAAATGGAGATAAAACAAGAATGTTCACAAACAAATTTGATAGTAGTTAAACCTGAACGTTTATCACTTTCTGATCCAGAAATTAAAGAATGTCAATTAGTTCTTCCAGATGATAATTGCCAAAAACAAGAACTTGGGTTTAATGAAAGTGCTATTAAAAGTGAAATTCTAGATATCGAAATTGGGATAAAATTAGAATATCCTTCCGAAAACTTAATAGATATTAATCCTGATCCTTTATTAATTTCTAAATTAGAAATTGAGAGAGTTAAAGAAAAATATTTAAACCTCCAGGAATGTAATATTAAAAATGAAATTCTGAATGTATCTGATTTAAATACTGGAAGTATAATTTTTGGGGAACGTCTAAAGAATATTTTTAAGGAAAAGAAATTGTTGTATGAATGTCCAGTTTGTCAAAAATGTAAGTTTTTTTAATATCTTTAAGAATATTTATCAAATTCTTTTATTTATAGATTTCTCATCTTCAAAGTCACTATCGAAACATTTTCGAGAACATTTTAAAAAATGTTCTGTAACTTGTACTTTTTGTGGAAAAGAAACTAATGGAATATATCAATTTTGGGACCATTTTTGGGTTCATTTTGTAAAAAATAAATTCAAGAAGTTTTACCAAGATTTAAGGACATTTCGATGTAAAATTTGTTTTAAACAATTTGCCTTGAATAGTATTTTGCAAAGACATTTAAAAATTCACACTGGACAAAAATCTTTTAAATGTGAAATTTGTCTAAAAAAATTCAATCAGAGAGCTTATTTAAATTATCATTTAAAAACTCATAATAGTAAAAAATCTTTTAAATGTGAAATTTGTTTTAAAGAATTTGCACGGAAATGTACTTTGAAAAACCATTTAAAAATTCATACTGGTGAGAAATCTTTTAAATGTGAAATTTGTCTCAAACAATTCAACCAGAAAGCTTATTTGAAAAATCATGTCAAAATTCACACTAGTGAGAAATCGTTTAAATGTGAAATTTGTCACAAACATCTTGCACTTAAAAGTAGTTTAGAAAAACATTTAAAAATTCACACTGGTGAGAAATCTTTCAAATGTAAAATTTGTTTAAAAGAATTCATATATAAATCAGCATTTGTTTGTCATTTAAAAATTCACACCGGTGAGAAATCTTTTAAATGTGAAATTTGTTTAAAAGATTTCACATATAAATCAACTTTGATTTATCACTTAAAAACGCACACTGGTGAGAAATCATTTAAATGTGAAATTTGTCGTAAACAATTTTCTCGGAAAGATTCTTTACAAAAGCATTTAAAAATTCACACTGGTCAGAAATCTTTTAAATGTGAAATTTGTTTCAAAAAATTCAATCAGAAAGCTTATTTATATTATCATTTAAAAACTCATACTAGTGAAAAATCTTTTAAATGTGAAATTTGTTTTAAAGAATTTGCTCGGAAATTTACTTCGACAAACCATTTAAAAATTCACACTGGTGAGAAATCTTTTAAATGTGAAATTTGTCTCAAACAATTCACTCAGAAAGGTACTTTAGAAAAACATTTAAAAATTCATACTGGTCAAAAATCTTTCACATGTGAAATTTGTCTAAAGCAATTCATCCAGAAAGCTCATTTGAAAAGTCATGTCAAAATTCACACTAGTGAAAAATCCTTTAAATGTGAAATTTGTCACAAACATCTTGCACTTAAAAGTAGTTTAGAAAAACATTTAAAAATTCACACTGGTGAGAAATCTTTCAAATGTAAAATTTGTTTAAAAGAATTCATATATAAATCAGCATTTGTTTGTCATTTAAAAATTCACACTGATGAGAAATCTTTTAAATGTGAAATTTGTTTAAAAGAATTCACACATAAATCAACTTTGATTTATCACTTAAAAACTCACACTGGTGAGAAATCATTTAAATGTGAAATTTGTCATAAACAATATTCTCGGAAAGATTCTTTACAAAAGCATTTAAAAATGCACGATTTGGAAATTAAATAAAAGTGGAAAATTTCTTTATTTTTTTTAAGGGTTATTATTTGTGACTAAATGATAATTTATCTATTTATATTACAAATTAAATATTCCCATGCACTAACGCTTATGTATAAATTTCCCTATCCTGATCCTGATCGATAAATTTATTACAAATATATAAAAATTAAAAAAAACAGTATTACTATGCTTTAGGGCATTATTACTATTATTATTATTATTATTGTTTATAATATTCATTAGGGATTTATTATGTAATCCTACAGGCAGAGACATCCTATTTCCTCACATGCACAGAAGAGTTATCTGAAGACTTATTCCAATATTTTGCGCATGCGCCAAATTAAGTTTTTTCTGATTGTAAACTGAAAAAATGAACAAAACTGCTATACAAATCAATACAAAATCATTTTTGTTGAATATTTATAACAGCGCATGCATACAATCTGGAATATGTCTCCAGATAGCCGCTTTTATGTATGTGGTCAAATAAGTCTTGAGAAACGTCAATGTCAAATATCTTGCGACGTTGTCAGTTTTACTTCCCTTATTAGTTTCTGGGGAAATTTTAAATATAAAAATGTGTTTAAAATAAAAAAAATAACCCAAACATCAAAATAAAATAGTAAAAATACAGATAATGTTATTTTTTATTAATTTACATAAATATTTAAAACCAAAAAAATTATTCTAAAACCAATTAAAATGGGATTAATCAAAATAAAATAAAAAGTTTTTCTAGGTAAAAATACAAAAAAAAACTTAATCGAATGTAAATTTGTAGTTATTTCTGACAAAAAGTCTGAATACTATTCCGGAATGATATTTCGATAATTGGCAACGTTGTAAACGTTAAAAAGACGATGACGTAATTTCTAGAGTAACTTTTTATACCAATATTACAAAATTGTATTTCCCAATGCATCAAATATTGATGAACTAGTAAAATTTTGCGTTAGTACGTTGTCTACCCTGGGCGACGTTGCCTTCTTATCTCAACCCAAATTAATTATCTGATTATTATTTGTACCTTTTGATTTTTTTAACGTTAACAAATCACTATAGAATGTTAGAACTATTATTTTGTACGAATTTTCACTAGTTTCAATTTTTGATAAATACCTCTGGTACCCCAAATAAAATTCTGTAAATATTTTAATTATTACCAACACGGCAGTCTGTCATATAGTGACGTCACGCTCTACGTAAATAACCTACATTCGCGCACAAAATGACCGGATTATCATTTGTATTCGTTATCAAAAAAACTTAAATGATTTTCAATAATTTGTTCCATTTATTTAAATAAAAAAAATACCTTCATTGGCAAATGAACTCGTGCCTTTTATATGAAAAACAGGTAGCTATCCTATTTATTACACAATATATATACAAAATCTTACAGAAACGTAATCAAACTTTTACGTTAGACTACAATAAATGCCTATTTTTTACTTCAACAGTTAGAGTGCTGTCTCTAGATCTTAATAGACAGTGGCATTTTTACTTTCTTTATGATGGCAACACTGTCTAAGTGCCTAACCTGTCAATGGCATAAACCTAACCTAATTTAATTTAGTTTACATTTTACAACCTATGAATTACGTCTATGTTTATATTATTAGTTTAAAAGCGTTTGAAATAAAGTGAAAAATGGCCCAAAACACGGAAGACATGGAGATAAAACAAGAATATTCCGAAATAAATTTGATAGAAGTTAAATCTGAGATTTTATCACTATCTGATCTAGAAATTAAGAAAATTGAAGAAGATTATCGGGAAGATAATTACCATAAACAGGAATTTATGCTTAATGAAAATGGTATTAAAAAGGAAATTCAAATAAAACAAGAATATTGTTCCACAAATTTAATGGACATTAATCCTGAACCTTTATTAATCTCTGAAGTAGAAATTGAGAATGTTCAAAAAACATATTGGAAAGATAATTACCAAAAATTGGAATGTAATGTTAATGAAATTCTAGACATCAAAACGGAAAATGTGATTTTTGAGAAAGGTGATGATGTTAAAAAATATCCAAAGAAGATTTTTACGAAAAAGAAAATGATGTATAAATGTCCAGTTTGTCAAAAATGTAAGTTTTTTTTTGTTATTTTATTTAATAGCTGCCTCAGTTAAACAGTGACCTAACTCAAAAAATATATATTTAGGGAATCGCTGACAACAATTCTGATGTTTTAATTACAATTTGTAACTGGGTATTTTTTTTAACCCTTTAATTCGTAAAGACTATACTGTGATGTAGCCACTGTAAATAAACAATTTTGTATATTTTGTTATTTCCTTGCAAATTTTTACATATTTTACAATTTTTTTACAAATTTTTACCAATATTACAATTAACGTAATTTTTTCAATTTTTGAATAATTTTTTTAATGTTTAATATTTGAAACTTTTGACATTTTTTAAATATTTTTAATTATCGAATAATTTTGTTTTTTGAAATTTTCAAAAAAAATTGTGAAATTTTGATAAAAATAATTAATTAATCGAAAAGTTTTGTTTTTCGAAATTTTCGATATATTTTAGAAATTTTTGAATATTTGCTGTTTGAAATTTTCGAAAAAAATTGTGAAATTTCAAATTATTTTTTGATATAAGTATTTCTGAAATTTTTGAATAATTTTTTGAAGTTTGAAATTGAAATATTTTTAATTAATCGAATAATTTGATGAATTCTGAAATTGTCGATATAATTAGGAATGTACTTTTGAAATTATCGAAATTTTTTAATTTCCAGACGTTTTTATTTATATAATTTTTTTGAAATTTTAGAATTTTTTGATATATTTTTGAATTTCTTGAAACTGTTTTTAAATTTTTGAAAATTATTACAATCAAGTTTATTGATGTTTTATTTAAATGGTCTCAAAATTTAACTAATGCCAAAATTTCTCAATATTTTTGTCTCTAGAGCGTTCAGCGCTTTAAAATTTTGCCCGCAAAAGGGTTAAATAATCAAAGTGTTTATTTCCACCTGCCACAAATGAAAATAATTAGTATAGTGTGAGATAGTTCTGACAGCACAGGCATATAATTTACTATCATATTAATATTATTATTATTACATTCATCAATGCATAATAATAAATTTTGATGTAAAGGTAATATTCATTTCCACTTGATTTGTGATCATACAGTTGAATTTATTTTTTGTGTTGCGGCTTTCTGGCTTCGTACCAAATAAAACGAGGATATTTCATTATACAGGGTGTGTACAAATTCTTCAATAATTTCTGAATCGAAAATATTAATGCGAAAATGTTGTAGTATGCTTCATGCTTAAAGTTCAGATTTTTAGTATAAAAATAAGCGTCTCTATTCGATATCTCTCAATAGAAATATGTGCCATTTCGAATAGGGACGAATTTAAATCATATTTTTTCAAACATGTTACGTTTTTTATTTTAAATTCTTGTTTTTAAAATTTTTTCATAAAACCCTCCCACGAAAAACACATTTGGCACCGTGGTAGGAAAATAAGTTGTATTTGAATGTGTTTCTATTCGAACCTTCTACCAAGTCCTTACTATTACAGTACAATGAAATTACAATGTTGCCAAATGTATGTTTCTTTTAAATGGTTCCTGAAGCTGAACGAAGCGTGATACAACATTTTCACATTATGCCAAAGACCATCTGATTGTTTTAAAGTCACCCTATGAGGCCCTAATAATTATATTTAAGGACGTCGAGTTTTATTACCTCATGTTTAAGGTATATTATATTTTCTGTAACATTTTTCTACATGTATTCAATTTCACAATTCCATTCTCATTTTATTATTGCCTATTTCTATTAAATAGCTGATTTTCTAGTTGCTAAGTGCACTATGCAGTTGCTGTCCAATTTTAATTGGTTAAGGCATTCAGTCAGGTGGCGAATGAATCCAAAAGTTGAAGCTAAATCGTGGTCATTTTACATTGTTTCGGTCATTTGGTCATTTTATTTTGTCATTATTTTAAAACTATATTAATTATTTAAATAACTAAAACTGGTAAATCTTGTTAGGATATATTAATTTATACAAATAAAGTATAAAAAGTGACCTGCTGTGTTAGTTACTCTCGCTCCCGCTAATTAATAACAAAAATATAACTAATATGAGATATTCGAGATTTTTGAGTTAGGCCACTTTATTTGAAAAAAATGGTAGTTATGATAAATTGTTTTATTTCTAGATTTCTCTTCAAAATCAATATTAAAACATTTTGATGAGCACTTCAAAAAATGTTCCATAACATGTAACTTTTGTGGAAAAGAATCTAACGGAAAACACCAATTTTGGAATCATTTTATGGTTCATTTTGTAAAAAGTAAATACAAAAACTTAGGAAATAAGTTTGTCAAATTTGATAGAAAAAAACTATTTAAATGTAAAATTTATTTAAAACGATTAACCGATAATTCGAAACATTTAAAGGAGAAATCTTTTAAATGTGAAATTTGTCACAAACAATTCTCACAACAAGATACTTTAGAAAATCATCTAAAAATTCATATGGGAAAGAAATATTTTCAATGTGAAATTTGTCTTAAACAATTTACTCAAAAAGGTAGTTTGAAAAAACATTTAAAAATTCATACTGGCGAGAAATCTTTTAATTGTGAAATTTGTCACAAACAATTCTATCGAAAAGATACTTTAGAAACTCATTTAAAAATTCATATGGGAGAGAAATCTTTTAAATGTGAAATTTGTCTCAAACCATTTACTCAGAAAAGTACTTTGAAAACCCATTTAAAAATTCATACTGGTGAGAAATCATTTAAATGTGAAATTTGTCTCAAACCATTTTCTGAGAAAGGTAGTTTGAAAAGGCATTTAAAAATTCATACTGGTGATAAACCATTTAAATGTGAAATTTGTTTCAAACAATTCATTCAATTATCCCATTTGAAAAGTCATTTAAAAATACACACTGGTGAGAAATATTTTAAATGTGTATTTTGTCTTATACAATTCACTCAGAAAGGTAGTTTGAAAAAACATTTAACAATTCATACTGGTGAGAAAGCTTTTAAATGTGAAATTTGTTTGAAAGAATTTATACATAAATCAGCTTTGGATTATCACTTAAAAATTCATACCAATGAGAAATTTTTTAAATGTGAAGTTTGTTTAAAAGAGTTCATACATAAATCATCTTTTCTTTGTCACTTAAAAATTCATGAGGGTGAGAAATCTTTTAACTGTGAAATTTGTCTCAAACAGTTCACTTTGAAGTGTAATTTGAAAAACCATTTAAAAATTCACACTGGTGAGAAAATTTTTAAATGTGAAATTTGTTTTAAACAATTCACTCAGAAAGTTACTTTAGAATGCCATTTAAAAATTCATACCGGTGAGAAATGTTTTAAATGTGAAATTTGTTTCAAACAATTCATTCAGAAAAGTGCTTTGAAAAATCATTTAAAACTTCATAACCGTAAAAAACTTTTTAAATGTAAAATTTGTCTTAAACAAATCACTCAAAAAGGTGCTTTTGAAAACCATTTAAAAATTCATACTGGTGAGAAATCTTTTAAATGTGAAATTTGTTTCAAAGGGTTCATACAAAAATCGGCATTAATTTATCACTTAAAAATCCATGCTGGTGAGAAATCTTTTGAATGTGAAATTTGTCACAAACAATTTATTGGGAAATCTAATTTTAAACGACATTTAAAAATTCACACAAGTGAGAAACCTTTTAAATGTGAAATTTGTGTCAAACAATTCAATCAGAAACATCATTTGAAAAACCATTTAAAAATTCATACTGATGAGAAATCTTTTAAATTATGTGAAATTTAGTAAGAAAGGAAATTTGTTTAAAAAAAATTACAAAAGTGGAAAGTTTTTAATCCCTAATTCATGTGGAAAAATATTTTTAAGACAAAATCAGACAAAAAATAAGTGACCGAAATTCTAATTATGATTTTAATACAATTTAATATTTTTTTCTACCCAAAAATCATATTTATTCATTTTACGTAGATTATTTTTCCCATTTAGTTTAGAAATTATAATATAAGTTGTGTTTCTTAGCTGTACAGGGAAGATTTCTTTTTTTTTTTTTTAACTTAATACAGTTTTGATAGTTTTTTTTTTATTTATGTGATCTTTGGCTCTATATTTTTTGTATTTATAGACCAATAAAGAATTTAAATTTTTGAATTTGAATTTAAAATTTTTTCAAAATAAAAAAATTTACTTGAATCGACTATTTTCAAAATCCATATTTTCTAAACCATTAAAACTTATGGGAAATATTAGTGGGGCATATATAAATTGAGTTATTCATTGGTTTCGATAAATTATCGAGCGACTCATCTTATTTTCATCATAACTCTCAATTTTTGTGATACAGACTCATTTTAAAAGTCTGTTTGAGTACTTTAAATACGGTTCGATAAGTTTTCCCTTATCAATTTCTCGTTTTCCGTTATTTAACATTTAATTATTTGAATAAACAAAAAATCGATGAAAAGGAACCATAACTCGCGTTCTATTGCGTCTAAAATAATAAAGAAGGAGAACAAATTACTTTGTTTTTTCATAAACTTCATTTTTAATAAGAATTACTTTTTTCGTAAATCGATTTTTGAGTTATAAAAACTGTTAAAAAACATGTTTTTATTTTCGACATTTTCAACAAGTATTGGGTTATCAAAAAAAACTTTATCCTACATTTTTTAATTAAAAATAGTTTGTCACTTTCCGGGGTTATTTTGAATTTTAAAATATACAAAGTGGTAACAAATAGGCACTATATAACTTTTGTTATTCGTGTAATTTTGTCAAAATATCAAATCAATCGGTGCAGTTTTAAAGTATTCGAAGTGGGAAACGTTCATTGACTGGACTATAAATGTTATTTAAAAAAATGGTATACTAAATTAATTTAATTTAAAGTACAATAAAGTAATTCGTAATTGATCGTTTTTTTTTAAATTCATTTCTCCTATTTTACAATGTATTTTGCTGCATAAATTTTTGTTATTTAAGAAAAATCAATTTTAAATTAAAAATATTATACGGGGTAAAAACATGTGATGTTTTTAGTACTTCGGTCCGAAAAATTCACTTTAACGATAAACACAAGAACTATACGCAACACGAAATTTATGGACATAACGCTATGAAGACATTTTAGTCTTTAAAACAGACCCAATTAGAATGACATTTTTCATCAGCTACTGAAGAAGTATTGTGAAGTATAACAAAAGTGACCTGCTGCAAAAAAATTTAAAAAAATATAACATATCGTCTAATTGTGGAGCATGAATCCTTCAAGTAACGTAAGTAACCGTATAATGATTTAAACAGTTCTATGGCTGCGAGGATCTGTTTATGACAAAAAGATTCGCTTCTGTCAGTCGAGATTCAAATTTTAAGAAAAAATTGATTTTATTATACATTTTTATTGAAATTGCATTTTTTTGGGTTTTTCTTCCTATTTTTTTTAACCTTTCCCATCTATCCCCATTTTTTTCGTCTTTTTTTTCGCTTTTTTTCTATTTATTCTAATTTACTTGCGATTTTCGATCTTTCCCGATTTTTTCTAATTTACTTGCGATTTTCGATCTTTCCCGATTTTATCCCTTTTTTTCCATTTGTTCCAGTTTTTTTCGGTTTATTACGATTTTTTACCATTTTTAACGTTTTTTAAGACTTTCTACTGTTTTTTTACCAATGTTTCCATTTTTTTTCTCTTTCTCAATTTTTTAATTATTTACGAAATTTTGTCTGTTTTTTACATTTTTTTTACGTTTTTTTACAATTTAAGACTTACTTACCATTGTTTACGATTGTTTTCATATTTTTCTCTTTCTCAATTTTTTCAATTATTTACGAAATTTTGTCTGTTTTTTACAAGTTTTTATGTTTCTTTACAATTTTTTACGATTTTTCACGATTTTTTCCACTTTTAATCTTTCTCAATTTTTAAGTTATTTACGAAATTTTGCAACGTTTTGCCTGTTTTTTTACAAATTTTGCAGCTTTTTGCCGTTTTTTTTACATACAATTTTTTATGATTTTTTTCGATTTTATTTTATTTTTTCGATTTTTTCTAATATACTCACGTTTATCGATTTTTCCCGATATTATCCCTTTTTTCCAGTGTCTCTTCTATTTTTTTCATTTTTTATGTTTTACGATTATTTAGCATTGTTTACGAAATTTTACGACTTTCTACCAGTTTTTTACGATTTTTTTAAAATTGTTTATGATTTTTTTTACGTTTTTTACGATTTTTTTAATGTTTTTCTATATTTCTCAATTTTTTAAATTATTTACGAAATTTTACGACTTTTTACTATTTTTTATAATTGTTTACCATTTTTTACGATTTATTCTATATTTCTCAATTTTTTAAATTATTTACGAAATTTTACGACTTTTTGCTAGTTATTACGATTTTTTACAATTGTTAACCATTTTTTACGGTTTTTTACGATTTTTTTCTACATTTCTCAATTTTTTAAATTATTTACGAAATTTTACGACTTTTTGCTAGTTATTACGATTTTTTACAATTGTTAACCATTTTTTACGGTTTTTTACGATTTTTTTCTACATTTCTCAATTTTTTAAATTATTTACGAAATTTTACGACTTTTTGCTAGTTATTACGATTTTTTACAATTGTTAACCATTTTTTACGGTTTTTTACGATTTTTTTCTACATTTCTCAATTTTTTAAATTATTTACGAAATTTTACGACTTTTTGCCAGTTTTTTACCATTTTTTATAATTGTTTACCATTTTTTACGATTTATTCTACATTTCTCAATTGTTTAAATTATTTACGAAATTTTATGACTTTTTGCTAGTTATTACGATTTTTTACAATTGTTAACCATTTTTTACGGTTTTTTACCATTTTTTACGGTTTTTTACCATTTTTTACGATTTTTTTCTACATTTCTCAATTTTTTAAATTATTTACGAAATTTTACGACTTTTTGCCAGTTTTTTACCATTTTTTATAATTGTTTGCCATTTTTTACGATTTATTCTATATTTCTCAATTTTTTTAATTATTTACGAAATTTTACGACTTTTTGCCAGTTTTTTACCATTTTTTATAATTGTTTGCCATTTTTTACGATTTATTCTATATTTCTCAATTTTTTAAATTATTTACGAAATTTTATGACTTTTTGCTAGTTATTACGATTTTTTACAATTGTTAACCATTTTTTACGGTTTTTTACCATTTTTTACGATTTTTTTTTCTACATTTCTCAATTTTTTAAATTATTTTCGACTTTGCTTGTTTTTTACGATTTTTGAAATCGCACGACTGGTTCTTGAGTTATCATCTCCACATACTTCCAGACCGACGAACATGAACATTTTTTTCACCTAATTGTGTTGTGGGTGTCTCAAAACGTCGAGAAAAGTCATTTTAAACAAAAAAAAAAATTCAAATTTTTTTTAATGATTTTAATACTTCTGGTCCGGACTAAAGTAAAAAGAAACTGACTACAAAATTGGATTCTTAATAATAATTTTACCATGAAAAGAATCCTGAATTAATGCCTCAATGACTCAAAAAAGTATTAAACAATGTGAGTGATTTATTATTTTTATTTTGCAATTTTATTTCCAGATTGTTTAATTTTTATTGGTGTATTAAAAAAAAGAAAATTATTTTCTTGATCCGATTTTGGAATTTTTGTCAATCTGATTTTAAAGTAAAGACAACTTATTAATCAAAAATTAATATAATTGACTTATTAAACATTGTTTTCACTATTACAAAAACTATGGACTTATTTTTGGGCAATTTAATAATAAACATTTAAATGTTAAAATTATGGCTTTATTTATCTTACAATATTATCTTACAACATAAGTTTGTTTTATTGAATGATTATAAACGGATTTAAACTGTATTTACAGGTTTAATAAAATAAATATTGAAAGATTAGATTGTCTAAGTAAAAGTGCAATTTTTCTATTAGTATTTTCTTCAATTATTATAAAAAAGTACAGTTTAAATTAGTTTATAATCACTAAAATGCTAGGATTTATTCGAATATAAGCGATATTTGAATAAAAATGTTCAATTTTATATATATTTTTTTTAATGGAAATTTGTAGGAACATTTAATCAAATTCATCAGTTAAATACATTTCATGGTTACTCTGTATGGAAGGTGAAATAGTAATCAGGTTAAATTGGTAACATTTCTTGTTTATAGTATTGGGTTTTTATGATATTCAATTATTGACGTGTTTTTTGACAAATTTTTAATTTTCTAGAAAATTCGCTATATTTTTAACGTGTATAAATTGCAAGAAGTGATTGGTTTATAGTTTATTTACCTTTTGTCTTTGTTTTCGTGGTTTTACTATATAAGAAAGGATCAAAGTTATTTAGAAAAAACATTCATCACCTAGATCAATTTTTCAGAAAAAAAAGAGTTCAAAAGATGCTGCGGTTACTAAATTAACTTCACAAAATTTATAATATATGGTGAAAATATTAAATTTATAGATCACCAAATCGCCAGATGAGGAAGGATTAAAGTTAGAGTAGAAAAAACAGTTTTTGGGATTGAAACATGCATTTTACTTCCTCATTTTAGGGACTAAAGTGCCACTTAAAAAATTTTTAGTCCATCAAATAACAAAAGCAATAGAAACCATAACATATTTTACTATTTTTACCCTTTTTTTTTAGTTATTAATTAATCGATTAAGTTATTGTTATGAAATAATATTGAGTGTTTCTTTTCACTTAATTATCGTATGAATTTCAAATGTTTAAGTCCCCGAGGTGCAAAAAATAGCGTATGAAGAATTAAAGTTAACGTACACCTAGAAAAAACGGTTTTTTGACATGTCTTTACTTAAATTTAATTTGATGAAAATATTAAATTTATAGATTACCAAATCACCAACTAGTGAAAGACCGAACTTGAGAAATACCTAGAAAAAACATTTACAAAACAACTAAAAAACAGGAATTTTTTCCAACCCACAGAAAACAAAATTTCTAATTTATAGATAGAATTAGTAAAGATATATTTAAAAAATCGAATTTTTGATAGGTTTTCAAAAAATTGATTTTACGGAGAAACTAAGAACCTAGAAAAACGCTATTTTCCTTAATCAACAGAGAACAAATTGAGATATATCAGGTAGAAATTTCAATTTTTTAGATCACTGAACCGTCAACAGATGAAGGATCAAACTTGAGGAATACATAGAAAAAATGTATTTTTGACAAAAATTACCTTCACGGAAAAATTATAAGAACCAAAAAGATGCGATTTTCTTTAAGAAATAAAAAAAAGTTTAATGAATTTAATGGAAAAACTATAAAAAAATAGATAGATGCAATTATCACTAACCAGTAGAGAACAAAATACATGAATTACTCATGAATGAACTCAAAAAAAAGAGCCTTAATACAGTGAAAAACCTAAAAATATTTGCAGCGAAGCCAAAATTATCAATTTGATTGATTTTTACAAAACATTCAACAGGCATTAAGTTAAAAAAATACTTTCATCCGATTGGTAACATTGCAAATGAACAAAAAATTAAATATATATAAAGTTTCCAACCTAATTTGATTACTATATTTTTTAAATGTTTCCTCATAAAATAACCGATGTCATAATTCCTTCCTATAGAGTAACCCTGATACCATTATGGTATCGAAATAACACCCAAACCGACTCCACCTTCATGCGCAATCATATCCGCTGCATAAATCCACTTATCAGTTTTCGGATCGTATACTTCAACTGTCACAAGATTCGAGATACCATCATAACCACCTACAGCCCATAATTTACCCATATTCGCAGTTAGCGCCACTCTGCTTCGTTGAGCGTTCATGGGAGCCACATAAACCCATCTAAAAAAAATTATTACAACCATAATAGAAAAAAAAAATTAAAAGCCAACTAAATTGATATGAATATTTGAATCTAATGAACAGTTTTTTCTGAATAAAGACATATTTAAATATTTTTAATCACATTATCTTCTGTTGTGGCAAAATAGTTTGATCAAGTCATAGGAAAATAATGTTTTAATACAGAGATTGCAAATTCTGCTTCTATGGTGGTACCAAATTACACTGTACAAAATGTTGTGGGATCGTGTTACAACTGTTGTACCAACGTTTAGGATAGTGGATTGGATATTGGTGTATTTAGCGTATATTTTATCATGGGATGTTGAATTAGTGGGTCTGACAAGACTCGATAATTCAAAATGTCCCTCGGAGAAAAAATGATTAGAAAGAAAAAAGGTACTAACACATAACTGAGCACATGATACAACAAGTACAGGGCTGTGTTCAGATTTAAAGTGTGTTTTACACCCAGGATGTTGTGACGTCTTCTAGGAAATATGAACGACTGTGGTGTTTTTACAAGCTCAGATAACCTTACATTTTACGAATTCATATATAAATAAATATGGATTTATTTTCGGAATCAAGTTCCAGCGAAGAAGAAATTGCAAATAGAATGAGAAACAGAATTCTAAATAGAAGAATTCCAGCAAGAGTGGAAAAGTTCATTCAAACCATCTCTTAACTTCACCGCAATGGAATTTAGAGAAAATTTTCGACTAGCACGTCCAGCTTATGAAAATTTACTAAAACTGCTTCATATT
Source organism: Neocrepidodera transversa (assembly GCA_963243735.1). Lineage (NCBI taxonomy): Eukaryota > Metazoa > Arthropoda > Insecta > Coleoptera > Chrysomelidae > Neocrepidodera > Neocrepidodera transversa. The sequence continues at coordinate 3,597,956 of OY725348.1, read as the reverse complement.
TGACAAAAGAAGACAATACAGTAGGAAGACAGCAAATATGTGCTGAAAAACAACTACTATCAGTTATAAGGCTATTAGCTACACCGGATTTATAGGTATGTTTTATAAATAACTTTTACACAACTATAGTAAGTTCCAGAATTTGAGTCTCGCTGCAAAATGTCGCATCAGTAACTGAGTAAAACAATTTGTGACAATTGTGAGAGACTCGGCCTGATAAAGCCCCCTCAAGGTAAATTTTTTTGTAGATCAATCGGAAGCCGATTTGACATGGGGAAATCATCATTGTTTGCTTCATTCAGCAGAGTTATAAGTGCACTGAACCATATTGCACCAGAAATAATAAAGTGGACAGGCCAAGAAGAAAAAACTGAAATAAAAGAGCAATTTCGTCAAATTAGAAATTTACCAAATGTGGTATAGGAGCGATTGATGGTACGTATGTACCAATAAAAGCTCCTATATCCAGTCCTACATTGAAATTTATAGATTGCTTCACAGGGTATCCCAGCTCAGTTTCGGATAATAGAATATTTAGGAATTCAGATATATTTCAAGAATTTATTAATAACAATAGAGAATATTTTAGTGAAGATGGAATCCAATATATAAATGGTGTATTCCCCCTTACATTGAACGTGGCAATGTGACCCAAAGACAAATAAACTTCAACCATGTGCATGTAAGTACTAGTCGGGTTGTGAAAAGATCTTTCGCCTTATTATTTGGACGCTTTAGACGATTAAGGTATTTAGACATGAATCGGACAGATATGATTCCATCTACCATTATTGCTTATTGCGTTTTGCACAATATTAGCCTTTTGCATCCCGATGAAATGCGTAATAATTATATAATTGAAGGATTAAATGCCAGGATTGATCAAAATAACGATATTGTTGAAGACATTGTGGCACCTCCACGAAATGAAATTGTACAACAGTGGTACACATTTAGTACCACTGGACCCAAACGGTAAAGCGAAAAATGTCAAATATAACAGAAAATAAACATTTTTCCATTATTTAAATAGCTAAAAAATTATATGAAGCATTTTACAGATTATATGAGAAAATTGAAAATGGGACCAGATTTATTTCTTACCATTAGTTAACGTGTTAAACATCTAAACATTAAGTTTATTTTAAACGTAAAATGATTTGTATTTTTGTACAAAAATTTCTTACTTGTTAGTAGCAGGATCGAACATTTCAACAGTTTGAAGAAAGGAACTTCCATCGTATCCTCCGCAAGCAAATAATTTCCCTCCTAACATTGCAACACCCAGTCTACACCTAAATTATATAAATTTATAAAATTTATATCATCAGAATAGTTGATTTTACCTTTTTGTTAACATTGGAGGAGCTTCAGTCCAAGTATTAGTCGCTGGATTGTATCTTTCTACGGAATCGAATATCGATAGGCCATCATGACCACCAAGAGCGTAAATGTAACCTAATAAAAAAAATATTATTTTCATCAAAAAAAAAATAGTAAAAAATACCATCATCCAAGTTTTTTTAAAATATTAATTGATAATAAAGTTATAACTTATAAAAATACACACAAGTCGTGAATCTGCATCCTTATTCAATATATACTTTCTTTCTCACTCCAACTATACCTTATAAAATGGGGGAAACTATATCTAAAACGACTAAAAAAACAACACCAGGAATTGATGGAGTTAATGGGAAAACTCTAAGAGCTGTAAATGACATTATCTCCTATCCACTCTCTTACATAATTAATGCATTAAAAATATCTAGATCAATACCCTTTTTTTAAAAATAAAGGGTCATTCTAGTAACTACAGAATTAGTCTACAATCGCAATTTGCTAAAATTATCGACTATACTTACACTATAAGACTGACCAACTTTTTAGAACAGAAGAGGCTTATACAGAATTGGCAACATGGCTTTAGAAAAAAAAATATACAAAAACTGCAATAAATGAACTTTGCAATGGCATTTATAATCATTTAAATGATACAAAATACCCACTTGCCCTTTATTTTAACCCTGAGTAGAGCATTTGACACTGTCGACCATGACATATATAGAAAAATGGGTAAAATAGCAAAAAATATTTAAAAAAAAGGGGGGAAATGGCAGAAATAGGAGAAAGTAGGGAAAAACATAAAAAATGGGGGAAAATGAGAAAAATAGGGAAAAAATAGCGATTGTGACAAATTGGGAAAAACAGGAAAAAAAGAACAAAATAGGGAAAAATATGAAAAAGCAGAAAAAAAAATGAAAAAAAAAAGAAAAAAAACAATGAAAACCAGGATGAAAATGGAAGAAATAGGAAAAATAGGGAAAGATCGAAAAAAAACGAAAAATGGGGAAAAATAGGGGAACAATAGGGAAAATTGGGAAAAAATGAAGAAAATAGAACAAACTAGGGAAAAATAACTACAACTAAGGAAATATTAGCAAAAAAAATAGAAAAAACTAATAGTAAACAGGAAAAAATAGTAAAAAAATAGAGGAGAATATAGGAAAGAAGAGAAAAATAAGGCAAAATGGTGAAAAATTGGGGAAAATTGGAACAAAATGGGCTAAATTGTGAAAAATTAAGCAAAATAGGGAAATTTGGGAAAATCAAAATTGAGAAATTTGGGAAAAACAGCAAAATAGAAAATAATAGGAAAAAACAGAAAAATAATAAAATATATGGAAAATAATAGGGATAAATATAGAAAAACCAAGAAACAATAATGAAAAACAGATTATGAAGAAATAGAAAAAAAACCGAAAAACGAGTACAAATAGGATAAAATAATGGAAAACAGGAAAAATAAAAAGAAATTTGCGAGAAATTGGGAAAAATAGGAAAAAAATAGGAAAAGAAATATATGAGACAATTGCGAAAAATAGGGGAAAATAAGGAAAGAGTAAAAATATTGAAAAAACAGATAATAATAGGGACGAAACCGTAAAAAATAATGAAAAACAAGAATTGGGGGAAATGGGGAAAACAGGGAAGTTAATTCAATTATAAAAAAATAGGGAAAAACAGGATAAAATATGGAAAAGTAGGGAAAGATGGCGAAAAATAAGGTAAAATGCGAAAAATTGGGAAAAATGGGAAACAATAAAGAAAATAAGGAAAAATGGTAAAAAACAGTTAACAACAGGAAAAATATGAATAAATGGGAAAAATAGGTAATAATAAGTCCAAATTGAAGCATATAGAAAAAAATCAGGAAAAATGAAGGGCATATAATAAAATAATGGAAAACAGGAACAATTAGAAAGAAATAGGAATAATGAAAAAAAAATGGGGAAAGTAGCGAAGAAAATAGGGGGAAATAGTGAAAATATTAAAAAGAGAAAAATAGGACAAAATAGTGAAAAATTGGGGAAAACAGGAACAAATAGGGCAAAATTGTGAAAAATGGGGAAAGTTGTGAAAAATGAGGAAATAACGGGCAAAATAGGAAAAATAATAAAAAATTGGAAAAATGGAATATATTAAATAACAGAAAATAATGGGGATAAATATAAAAAAATCAGGAAACAATGAAAACCAGAATTTGAAATTGAAAAAATAGCGAAAATTGGGGAAATAAGTACAAATAGGATAAAATAAAAAAAACCTGAAAAAAAAATAGAAAGAAATAGGAAAACAACAAAAAACAGGAAAATTGGGAAAAATAATCGAAATACACATGGAAAAAATAATGAAAAACAGGAAAAATATGAACCAATATTGAAAAAAATAAGTCCAAATAGGAACATATAGAAAAAAAAAATCAGGAAAGTGGCGAGAAAATAAGGGAATAGTAAAAAATTTGGAAAAACAAGGAAACATTGCTAAAATAGAACAACAATAAAAAATAATGAAGAACAGGAAAAATAGCTAGAATTCTAGGCAATATAGAAAAACTTAAGAAATTCAGATTCATGTTTCGGTTTCTTACCGGTAAGGCCTACTATTCTGTACAAGAATTTTTATGATATTGATCTCATAATTTTTAAAATTTGTGTTACCTCCCACAAAAACAATAAAGACAAAGACATTAATTTCAAACAGTTTTTTAACAAATTTATTTCAACAAAAGCCGCTGTTGAATATTTTCCGTAACAGATTAATGTCACATTTACCTTGACAAGCTATAACTGCCCCAGCACTCCTAGATTTATTCATAGGAGCTAAAGAACACCAAGAATTTGTACTAGGATGATACCTTTCGACAGAATTTAATGAAGTCAAACCGTCATATCCACCACAAACATATATAATATCTCCTAGTGCTGTTGCTCCCAAAGCACTAAAACAAAATCACATACATATATATTTTAATAAAAATCAGATTATACCTTCTTTTACATATCATTGGGGCTACAGTAGCCCATTCTTTCCTAATGGCATCATAAACTTCAACACTCGACAATCTATCTTTTCCGTTATAACCCCCGAAAGCGAATAATTTGCTTTTAATTACAGCTACGCCCAATCTAGACCTCATCATCGACATAGGAGGTGCCATATTCCATTTATCTTTTTTAGGATCATAATATTCTACAGTAGATAATGAGTCTCCATGTTTATTAAGACCTCCTACTACATATATATGGCCTTTAGTGTCACATACTCGTGGTTCCGTTCTAAAACTTTGGATTAAAGCTCTACGTTCTGGGATTAAGTGAAATGTTAAAGCTTCATCTACTAAATCGCTATAAAAATATGATTATAAGAAAATATTTGAATTAAAAATATAATTACTTACCGACATTGTATGGAATATCTAATTTGATCTTCATTTCTAACTCTATCTGTAATATATAAAGGAGATAATAATGGCAACCTAACAAGCGATAATAATTCAGGTAAATGTTCTTTTCTAGCTTCAACGTCATGTTTAACCCATCTCATACAAGCTTCAAAAACTTGTTCTTCGCTAAAACGATACATTAAACAAATGTTGTATTAATGTTAATTTCTTACCTTTCTACCCTGAGATCATTTTTAATAAGTAAGTCTTTAATTTCGTTAACAGATAAATTTAAATATTCTTCATGTTGGGAAACTTCATGGAAATAAGATTCGACATATTTTTCAGCAGAATCTGCTAAAGTAGAACAACCTAAAGAGTCAGCGAAATGCCTAAAGCCTAACGCATTTTGAGGATGAATCCTGAAAGATATTTATTAATAATAATTTTAAATTTACATTTATATTTACCTTTGTAATAAATAATTGGCACATGCATCTCTAACTTTATTTAATTGTAAATAAGAAGCCCCTATCATAATACTCTGTACGTTATTTTTATCTAATGTTACTTTTCCTGTATAAGCAAAATTAACCAATGCTTCAAGAGCCCTAAAATACAAATTAATACAATAAAGAAAATCTACTTTTTAAGTAACATACATGGCATCAATACACTTTATTTCGATTTCTTTATTACGAGATTCAATCATATCATTCATAAACATTGCTTGAAAATATGGAATGGTAGAAGCTAAAACTATTTTGTGAGCACTAAAGAATTGACCTTCAACCTAAAATTAATTGATTTATATAAATAATAAATAATGTTTAACTAAATCTAACTTTTAAAACAACATCACATAATTTTCCTTGTCTTCTTATATCAGCCATAACTGGAAATGCAGAAGGAAACAAATCGTTTTGTTGGAACACTAAATTTTCATTATTCATTTCTAAAACATTCCTTGTAGGATCTCCAGTTATGGTGTTCCACAGGGAAGGTTTTTCCAACCCATCATAATTTTGACTCCAATCCATTGTATAACTATTTTGTTGACTATTTCCTTTATTAACTCGAGTTAAAAATCATATTGTGTAGGTTGTTTGACTACTTTTTCTTTATTAACACTCCAAACAAATAATTTATTTGTATCTGTCTACCACTCCAAACCCTTTATTTATTACTGAAATTTCGTGACAAAGAAATATGGTTTATCAAGTAATATTAATAAATTATAATTTTTAATTATAAAGTAGTATTAATTTTAATAACATTAATGTTATTAAATCAGTACTATTATTATTTTATTTTTGTTTAAACCGACTTCGGATTATTATACACTTCCAAGCACGTTTGGTTTGACATTTAATGACAAATGACACTAAGGGTGAGTTCGGTTATTACGTAGTTGTAAAATGTTTTAGATGCTAATCACGTGCCACAAAATGTATATTTTCCGAACGGTGAATTCTAATCTCAAAGTGTGAAATTGACATATACTCATGGATATGCCCAAACCGTAATATATTTTTGCTGAAAATAGTGGGGAAGATGGCGTACAAGTTCGGTCTAGCGCTATCTCTAACTAAATGATACTGTTTTGCGAGAGAGAGATTGACCGAACCTTCGTTTCACCTCTTTCTCTATAATTAGCACATGTGCTTATACATGATTATATGTCAATGGCACAATTGTGCTAATTTCAACTTTGGAGTGGCACTAGAGTACGCACTATTGAAAATTAGATAAAGAATGGGTTTTCTTCTATGATGTTTTTGGCATTCGAGTAGCACCATTTGTTATGGAACCTCTATGTTTATAGGTTAAGTTGGTAACATTGTTTTTTTAGACATGAATGTCAATGTAGTCTGTAAAATTGTAGAACAACACGTTTATTTTGTTATTGTTTATTTGTTAAGATTAATACTTAAATAAAGAATATTCATACATAAAAAACTACAAATAAGTGTCTCTCAGTAATATACCATAATACCATTGGACACTATTTGTGACCAACTTTAGCACAGTTAAAAGTTACTCCATAACAACACTAGGTGCGTTCGATATAATAAATCTACATGCTTGAAGTGCTCAATCTTCTCGAAATCCGTTCGTAATTGCACTAATTATCACTCTGAAAGTTAGATTCTGAGTTCGATGTTTGCATATACAGTGAAAAGTGAACTTATCCATTCGCTCCAGCTTTAAACTAGGAGTAAACTAAAATGACATTTGACACAGACCGTTATTTCATGTTGTTTTATGTTTCTAATAAATTTTTGTTGTTGAACACTATAATTTAATAAAAAAAAACCGATTCTGTAAAAAAATGGCTGATGACAATAATTTAACTGTTGTTGTCGTTATTAACGACAACAAAAAAATTACCAAATTTGAGATTTCCACTATTTATTCAACAATAATGGTACTATTTCCAGGGTTTTACTATTTGATGTAAATTAATGATTCAGACACATAATAAATTTTATTTTCAGAAAATACGTATCCATAAACAGTTGACAACTGACACTGACTATTTTGTTAAGCGTTCGGTAAAAGCAAAATGAATCTTTGTGCTCGTAACTCACGTGACTACAAATCAGATCTGCACTCTACTCTGCGAGAAGTAATGCCGAACGTACCTAATGCCTCGGATGTCCTCAAAGAGTTCAGAAATTTTATAACCGAACGGTGTAGATTCACAGTTACACGAACTTGTGCTCTAACAAACTGAATGGGTCATTTTGAGGAAGAATATCTCTTCCTATTTTTACTCGACCTCCTTCAGAGCTTCCTCCACATCGTCATTCATGAGATTATTCCATATCAATATTTCATTAATATTGTCCATTATATTAGTAAACTTTCCAGCAAAACTCAAAAAATAAAGATACGTAATACAAACAAAATACCATAAATATTTCACTCGCAAATGACCAATAGAAATTTTATACTTCCGTCCCACATATTTCAATCGAAATATTTCAAGAGTAGGTTTTTTTTACGTTTCAGGGAGCCACGCCTATTTCTCTTTATAATTTCTACTCCATGATTTTCAAGAATAGATACACTGATGTAATAAAAGAACGCGATTTAGCTTTTTGACAAGAACGATGTAATAACCGAACGCACCCTAAATAATGATGCATTCGCATAGAATATATTAGCCAATCAGAGATTGATAACGTTAGTCATTGTGGGGAATTCCGTATTATTGAAGATAACCTTTATTTCCAGTGTTTATGATTCGTTGTTTTGCAAACGGCGAATCAAATTACAGTATTTTGACATTGGAATCTGACGTTTTTGGGGAGTTTCAAGTTTGGAACCGAGTTCGAATTTAGTTTACGTTGTTAGTGGCAAAGAACGAAGAAGGAATCTAATATTTAGGTAATTTAAGATTTCGGTGCTTTTAAATTTATTTGTTAGAAATGGATGATATTAAAAAGCCGGTCGAAGATTTATTTAATATAAAAAGAGAAGTGGATTCAATGGATGATTTCGAACATTTAGGACACGATTCTAGTCCTTTACAGGATTTGTTGATTTTAAAACCAGACAAAGAGGTGACAGCACCTGGAACTGTCCATGAAATCAATATCACACCCAACACTGCAGTGAGTCACCACACCGGTTCTACGGATTTTCTCTCGAATCCAATAATTCCAGAAAAAATGAATAGAAATTTATTAGAAGACGATTTTCTCGGCAAGGGAGATGGATCAGATAAATTGGAAAGTTTTCTACACGATCCTAGTCCCGCATTCGATATTGGACACAACAAGCAGTCTTCCTTTAATTTAATCGAAGCAGAACGAGTAAGTGAACCCGTAAAGAAAAGTGTCGATCAATTTTTAGATTTCGAAGATGATCATGATCAAAAACCGATTATTCATACATCAGAATCTCATAAATCGCCTATTTTACTTCCTGAAACTACTCCAGATATTCCTGTAAAACCAGAAAAAATTGTACTACCTAATATAGAGAAAAAACAAGAACCGGAGAAAAAACCAGAACCGGAGAAAAAACCTGAAGTTGAGAAGAAAGTAGAAGTGCCGAAAACAACGAAAAAGGAAGAAAAACCGTCTGCTACTCCTGCGAAAATCGCTCCACCAGATGCTGCTGCAATTTTCTGCAAAATGGGATTAGGTGAGTAAATTTAAAATATTAACTTTTAACAACAGATGTTCTAAAAATACATATATTTTCTTTAAGTGGGTACATAATGGTATGTTAAACCATTAGCATTAAAAAAAAGCAGTGGATATTATTAGAGCAAGGAGAAGGTCAATAGACTTTCTTAACCAACTAATATAATCTTGGCTGTGTCTCAAACCAAGTGTAAAAAATTTAATTCCATACCAATTTAAAATTTGGTTTTTTAATCACATGATTTACTATAAAAATTTTATTTACCTAAAAGATTAGTTACAATATATTTTATTAACTTGTTAATTTACACAATTGTATTTAAGTAATAAAGATTTTTTACAATTTTGAGCTCGGGTAATCTTTTTAGCTTCACCGATTAATAAAACTACATAAACTTTATAAAATCGTTTCTAAAGTTAAAAATTCGACTCCATGTCCACTGAACATTCTTTTTAAGCAGACATATTGACTTAAATATTTTTAAATGAAAGAAAACTTGAATGTGATTAGGAAATATAGAAAAAAAATGATAAGGTTATCTAATAGGCGAGAATGTTAATGTCTGATAATCCAGAGCTAAATCTGTCTATAAGACATTAAAAGGTAGAGGGTGTGTTATGCAAACTAAAGGGCATACGCTTGTTTCGAAATGTACCAAATGGAGGTCAGTGAAGTTGGCACCTACTTTTGCGAATTTCCCATTGTGTGCATTTGTTTATCCATTAATTATTTTCGTTTGTCCACCCTTCGTTTCAAAATGGTGGCCTAAAAACTTGTTTTTTGCAAATTTTGCTCTCGGCACCCACAAATTGCAAAATAAAATTTCAACCGTACAATTTTTGCTTAAAAATGTTGAAAAAATTCCCAATTATAGAATTCTTTATTCTCGTGTTAATAGTATTAAATAGATTTTAATATATTTTTTAATTAAACAAAATAACTTAGATAATTTTAGATATTAATAAATAATTTTTTGTTTAACCCCTATAACAAAAAAACTGTCGATACTATTAAAACGTGTTAAATGTTGATAGAAAGAGAAAAAAATATTCTATATGTGTGAATTTTATCAAAATTTTAGATAAAATATTTTGGCTGTGAAAATAGGGAGAGACCATAACTATATTTTTCTCATTTTGGTCTCTTCCTTTTCTCAAGGTCACAAATTTTGCTTAAAAATGTTGAAAAAATTCCCATTTATAGAATTCTTTATTCTCTTGTTAATAGTATTAAATAAATTTTAATATATTTTTTAATTAAACAAAATAACTTAGATAATTTTAGAATTTAATAAATAATTTTTTGTTTAACCCCTGTAACAAAAAAACTATCGACACTATTAAAACGTGTTAAATGTTGATAGAAAGAGAAAAAAATATTCTATATAAGTGAATTTTATCAAAATTTTAGATAAAATATTGTGGATGTGAAAATAGGGAGAGACCATAACTATATTTTTTCTCATTTTGGTCTCTCTCTTTTCTCAAGGTCACAATTTTTACTTAAAAATGTTGAAAAAATTCCCATTTACAGAATTCTTTATTCTCTTGTTAATAGTATTAAATAAATTTTAATATATTTTTTAATTAAACAAAATAACTTAGATAATTTTAGAATTTAATAAATAATTTTTTGTTTAACCCCTGTAACAAAAAAACTATCGATACTATTAAAACGTGTTAAATGTTGATAGAAAGAGAAATAAAATATTCTATATAACTGAATTTTATCAAAATTTTAGATAATATATTGTGGATGTGAAAATAGGGAGAGACCATAACTATATTTTTTCTCATTTTGGTCTCTCCTTTTTCTCAAGGTCACAATTTTTTCTTAAAAATGTTGCAAAAATTCCCAATTATAGAATTCTTTATTCTCTTGTTAATAGTATTAAATAAATTTTAATATATTTTTTAATTAAACAAAATAACTTAGATAATTTTAGATTTTAATAAATAATTTTTTTTTTAACCCCTATAACAAAAAAACTATCGATACTATTAAAACGTGTTAAATGTTGATAGAAAGAAAAAAAAATATTCTATATGTGTGAATTTTATCAAAATTTTAGATAAAATATTGTGGTTGTGAAAATAGGGAGAGACCATAACTATATTTTTTCTCATTTTGGTCTCTCTCTTTTCTCAAGGTCACAATTTTTTCTTAAAAATGTTGAAAAAATTCCCATTTATAGAATTCTTTATTCTCTTGTTAATTGTATTAAATAAATTTTAATATATTTTTTAATTAAACAAAATAACTTAGATAATTTTAGAATTTAATAAATAATTTTTTGTTTAACCCCTGTAACAAAAAAACTATCGATACTATTAAAACGTGTTAAATGTTGATAGACAGAGAAAAAAATATTCTATATAACTGAATTTTATCAAAATTTTAGATAAAATATTGTGGTTGTGAAAATAGGGAGAGACCATAACTATATTTTTTCTCATTTTGGTCTCTTCCTTTTCTCAAGGTCACAATTTTTACTTAAAAATGTTGAAAAAAATCCCATTTATAGAATTTTTTACTCTCTTTTTAATGGTATAAAAATAATTACTCTCTTTTTAATGGTATAAAAATAATTTTAATATTTTTTTTATCAAAAAAAATAACATAGGTAATTGTAGATTATAATAAATAATTTTTTGTTTAACCCCTCTAACAACAAAACTATAGATGCTATTAAAACATACTTAGCGCAGAGAGAGAGAGAAAAAGATATTCTGTAGGTGTAAATTTTTTCAAAAATTTAGATAAAAAATTGTGGTTGTGGGAAAAGAGAGAGACCACACTATAAGGATTTTTTTAATTTTCTTCATTTTTGGTCTCTCCCCTTTTGTCAAGGTCACAATTCTAGCTCAAAAATTTTGGAAAAACTCCCACTTATACAATTTTTTATTTTCTTTTCACTGGTATTAAAATAATTTTTATTATCTTTTTTAATTAAAGAAACTAACATAGGTAATTGTAGATTTTAATAAATAATTTTTTTAACAGAAAAACTATTAATGCTATTAAAACGTACTAAGTGTAGATAAAAAGAGAAAAAAGAAAAAGCACGTACAAAAATTAATATATAATAAAATGTCCAGGTCCGTATTAAAAAAAATAGTTGATGTTGGCCCTTCAAAGATGAAACGTTGTTTTAAAAAATGGGATAGGCTATATTAAGCGCTATTTGACCTTTAATAAAAAAACCTTATTAAGTTTGTTCTTTCTTTAAAAATTAAGGTGTTTATTAAATAAAACCAAAATCATCGATTTTGAAATGGTGTTTGGACAAACAAAAATTTTAGGTGGACAATCTTGGACTAACGATGAAAAAAAGAACGCACGAAAAAAAATTTAAAAAAGGTTGTGCCAACTTCACAATATCACAATTTTTTAAAATTTATATAATTAATTATAATTAACCGGTGAGTGGACAAACAAAACTAATTGGTGGACAAAGAACAATCGATCTGTACGGTTGAAATTTTTTTTTGCAATTTGTGGGTACCGAGAGCAAAATTTGAAAAAAAAATTTTTTGGACCACCATTTTGAAACGATTAACAGTATTAAAATGACCAGAGAGGAAAAAATTAGTTTTTACATTTGCAGCCTTAAATTAGATCTTAATTACATTGTAAATAACTAGTTCGGTAAATTTCATAAAATTTAGAATTTTCAAAGCATTTCTTCAATATTTTTATTAGAACCAAATATATTAATTAATTCGTTTTGTTTGTATATCTTATTCTAATAAACATTATTTAATATTAATAATTCTATGGTTTAAAGTAGCTAAAAGAATCATTTTTTCAATTCAAGAGAAAATTCAAAATGATACTTTAAAATTCCAGATAAAATTGTAAAATTCCGGGTACTTATTCTCATTTTTAGAATGCAATATTAAGTCTTGTCTTCTTTTGTAAAATTTATTTTCGAACAAATTTTATTGCTTTGAATGATTTAATCTAAAATAATATTGACATTCCAAATATATTTGGAAATTTATATATTTATCATGAAATCACCAAATTCTTACTTAGTTAATGTGTTTTATAATGCAATTATTGACTTTATAGCCAATAAAGATATAAATATATTAACGATACTGTTTGGGAAAATTTTAAATTCTGGTGGGTTATTTGTTGTTGATGTATTTTTAAAATATTTGGATAGTAATTAAACACAAATACATTTTTTCCTTTCAACAATATAAAATCCAGACATGTTGAATAGTCCCATCTTTATCTATTAAAAATAGTTTGTATGAAATAAAAAATTGTATATTATTTTAATATTTAGTTGGTACGTTTAATAACAAAAGAAACTAGTACAGGAAAAAATGAGACATAATTTATATTTTACAGATTCACAAGAGAAAAAAATTTCAATTTTTGGTTTTATCGAAAATATGATTCTTGATAAAAGATTTTGCTTATTCTAAAACCTAAAACTTTGTTATTTTATAATTAATTTTCTAGATTATAATCCTAATAACATAGAGACGTTTAAAAAAACGTCTTAAAAACGTTCACGACCTACCTTTTTGACGTTTTAAAAACGTTCGTTAAAATACCCGAGAACGTTTATAAGACGTTTTTCTCTATAAAATATCACAAATTCCTAACGTCATATAAACGTCGAAAAAAGACGTTTTAAAACGTTTCAAAACGGACTAAATAAATGATTGGTCAAAAGACGTTTTTCAGAACGATGATTTTAAAAATGACTCACATAAAACGTTTAAACTTTCTCAAAATATACTTTTGCGGACACAAAAACGTTTAAAAAACGTAATTTTCTGGCTTTTTCTGAACACATACGAAGGACCTAAAAACAATACGTTTTTTGAACGTTTTTATGGGTGGATTTAAAAACGACTCAAATAAAACGTTTTAAAAACGTACACGACCGACCGTTAAAATACCCGAGAACGTTTGTTAGACGTTTTCCTCCATAAAATGTCATAACTTCTAACGTCATATAAACGTCGAAAAAAGACGTTTTAAAACGTTTCAAAACGGGACTAAATAAATGATTCGACAAAAGACGTTTTTCAGAACGTCCAACTGTTAACGATGATTTTAAAAATGACTCACATAAAACGTTTAAACTTTCTCAAAATATACTTTTGCGGACCCAAAAACGTTTAAAAAACGTAATTTTCTGCCTTTTTCTAAACACATACAAAGGACATAAAAACAATAGGTTTTTTGAACGTTTTTTCGAGTGGATTTAAAAACGACTCAAATTAAACGTTTTAAAAACGTCTTAAAAACATATACGATCGACCATTTTGACGTTTTAAAAACGTTCGTAAAAAAACCCGAGAACGTTTTTCTCTATAAAATGTCACAAGTTCAAACGTCATATAAACGTCGAAAAGACGTTTTTTGGACGTATTTTAGAACGTCCACCGGACCAAAGTTTTTAACGATGATTTTAAAATTGACTCACATAAAACGTTTAAACTTTCTCAAAATATACTTTTGCGGACCCAAAAACGTTTAAAAAACGTAATTTTCTAGCTTTTTCTGAACACATACCAAGGACCTAAAAACAATACGTTTTTTGAACGGTTTTAGGGGTGGATTTAAAAACGACTCAAATAAAACGTTTTAAAAACGTCTTAAAAACGTACACGACCGACCATTTTGACGTTTTAAAAACGTTCGTTAAAATGCCCGAGAACGTTTATTAGACGTTTTCCTCCATTAAATGTCACAACTTCTAACGTCATATAAACGTCGAAAAAAGATGTTTTAAAAACGGTTCAAAACGGACTAACTAAATAATTCGACAAAAGACGTTTTTTTGGACGCATTTTAGAACGTCCACTGGACTAAAGTTTTTAACGATGAATTTAAAAATGACTCGCATAAAACGTTTAAAAAACGTAATTTTCTGGCTTTTTCTGAACACATAAAAAGGACCTAAAAACGTTTTTTTGAACGTTTTTACGAGTGGATTTAAAAACGACTTAAATAAAACGTTTTAAAAACGTCTTAAAAACGTACACGACCGACCATTTTGACGTTTTAAAAACGTTCGTTAAAATACCCGAGAACGTTTATACGACGTTTTTCTTTATACAATGTCATAAGTTCAAACGTCATATAAACGTCGAAAAGGCGTTTTTTGGACGTATTTTAGAACGTCCAAGTTTTAAAGATAATTTTAAAAATGACTCAGATAAACCGTTTAAACTTTCTTTCTCAAAATATACTTGCGGATACAAAAACGTTTAAAAAACTTAATTTTCTGGCTTTTTCTGAACACATACGAAGGACCTAAAAACAATACGTTTTTTGAACGTTTTTACGAGTGGATTTAAAAACGACTCAAATAAAACGTTTTAAAAACGTCTTAAAAACGTACACGATCGACCATTTTGACGTTTTAAAAACGTTCGTTAAAATACCCGAGAACGTTTATACGACGTTTTTCTTTATACAATGTCATAAGTTCAAACGTCATATAAACGTCGAAAAGACGTTTTTTGGACGTATTTTAGAACGTCCACTGGACCAAAGTTTTTAACGATGATTTTAAAAATGACTCACATAAAACGTTTAAACTTTCTCAAAATATACTTTTGCGGACCCAAAAACGTTTAAAAAACGTAATTTTCTGGCTTTTTCTGAACACATACCACCGACCTAAAAATGTTTTTTTGAACGTTTTTACGGGTGGATTTAAAAACGACTCAAATAAAACGTCTTAAAAACGTACACGACCGATCATTTTCACGTTTTAAAAATGTTCGTTAAAATACCCGAGAACGTTTATACGACGTTTTTCTTTATACAATGTCATAAGTTCAAACGTCATATCGATGTCGAAAAAAGACGTTTAAAAAACGTTTCAAAACGGACTAAATAAATGATTCGACAAAAGACGTTTTTTTGGACGTATTTTAGAACGTTCAAGTTTTAAAGATAATTTTAAAAATGACTCACATAAAACGTTTAAACTTTCTTTCTCAAAATATAATTTTGCGGACACAAAAACGTTTGAAAAACGTAACTTTATGGCTTTTTCTAAACACATACAAAGGACCTAAAAACAAAACGTTTCTTGAACGTTTTTTGGATTTAAAAACGAGTCAAATAAAACGTCCCTATTGTGACTTTATTAAAAACGTCTTGTGTCAAAAAGTTTTGTTTTTAATTTATGACTTCGTACGTTTTGTACGTTTCTTTATGTCCCTTTTAAAAATGTTCTTACAGAAACGTTTATAAAACGTTTTATTTTGTTCCTCGGACGTTCAGACCTTAAATGAACCATAAAAAACGTCAATCGGACCTTTTTTCTTTCGTTTTATGTGGTTTTAGGATAATTAAAAATTTTTTATCAAGAATGAAATTTTTATAATTTTTCTTCTCTTGTGGACACACTGTATAATATGATTTCGATTTTGATGTTTCAAATTCGCTCTATATGTGGAATTAACTTTATAAAAGTGACAAATAATGTCAAAAGGTGATTGTTACTATAAAAAATAATGTCAAAGAAATTATGGTTAATAAAAGTGATATTAGAAGTGTTAACAAAGTTGCAGAATATAGTGATTTACACCGAGTTTATAAATTTAGGTAAATTTAAGATAGCAATTTTAAAATTCGATTTTTTTACCAAAAATTTTGATTTTTTTCTTAAAAATTGAAAACTACAATTTTTTAAATAAAAATCCGATTTTTAATTATTCATTAGAAAATTTAGATTTTTTTTTGATTAAAAACTGGATATTTTAATCAAAATTGTGATTATTAAATAATGTTTCGATTATTTTATTAAAATTTTGATTATATTACTAAATATCGATTTTTATGACCAAATACTGGAATGGTGATGTTTTATTAAAAATATTGATTTTTTTTTAGATTTTGTTATCGATTTTTCTTACCAAATAATCGATAAAATATCCATTTTTATTACCTAAATTTAATTACTAATTTTTGATTTTTTCACCAAAATTTTAAGTACACACCAGCATATCGATTAACAACATATCGATTTTTATGATCTTCGACCCATTTTTATTACTATCGATTTTTTACCAAAATCTTTATTATATTATTAAATGATCACTTTTGAGGACTAAAAACTGATTTTTTTTATAAAAATATCGATTTTGACCAAAAAAAACATTGTTTGTTTCTAAATTATCGATTTTTTTTCCAAAATATCGTTTTTTCTGTTCAAGAAATCAATTTTATTGCTAAAATATCGTTTTTTTTAACCAAAATATTGATTATATTCCAGAATACCAATTTTTATGATCAAAAACTAATTTTTGTTTCCAGATTATCAACTTTTTTACCAAAGTATCGATTTATATGAGCAAACCTTAAATAATTGCCAAAATATAGATTTTAATTAAAAACTTAATTATTTTCCCAAAATATGCATATTAATGAACAATAACTCAATTTTATTCCTAAATTATAGATTTTTTTTACCAAAAGATCAATATTTTTCTATGAAAATATCGATTTTTTTGTCCAATAAATTAATATTAAATTATCGATTATATCACCAAAATTCTGATTACTTACCAGAATATCGAGTTTTTATGACCAATAATTTTGTTACCAAGTATTCATTTTTACTAAAATATCGATTATATTAAAAAAATGTCGATTTTTATGAACAACTTTACCTTAATATCGATTTTTACTAAAATTTTGATTTCATTACTAAATGATCGATTTTTGGAACTAAAAAATCAATTTTCTTAAAAAAATATCGATTTTGACCAAAACCAACTTAATTATCGATTTTTTTACCAAAGTATCGATTTATGTGAATAAACCTTATTTTAGTTGCTGAAATATAATTTTTTACTTTAATTATTTTTCCAGAATATCGATTTTTATTAAATTCTTAGTTTTTACCAAAATCTCGATTCTATTAACAAAAATCGATAATTTTTGTGAACAACGAACCAATTTTGTTACTTTAATATCGATTTTTTACTAAAATATTACTGAATAATCGATTTTTCGAACAGAAAAATTAATTCTCTGATAAAAATATCGATTTTGACCAAAAACAACTTAATTTTGTTTCTAAATTATCGATTTTTTTTTACCAAAGGATCGATTTATATGAGCAAACATTATTTTTAGTTGCTGAAATATAATTTTTCACTTTAATTAATTTCCCAGAATATCGATTTTTACTAAATTATTAGTTTTTACTAAAATCTCGATTCTATTAACAAAAATGAGGGGGTAATCCCACCCAACTTTCCGAACACTCCTAGTAAAGTAATTGTTTAATCGATTATTTTAGTTTTTCTGCATTAAAATACATTAATTATATTACCTATCGAATGGTTTAAATCCCATTTTAGTATCTTTAATATTTTTAAAGTTATTCAATTTTTTTTTAACTTATATTAAATTTCAAAAAAAAAATGAGGAATTCTACAATTTTTTGAATAAAATTTTGAAAAAAATCACAATTATAGAGTTTTTTACTACAAATTTAAGGGTAATTTTTTTAAAATTCTTAATATTAATTTTAACCTTAAAACAAATAAAACCTATTTTTGAATAATTTTAAAATCAGTAAATAATTAATATCTCATTCAATTTTATTCAAAATGGGAAACAGACCTTTTTTTTAGGTTTCTGGGTCAAAATGCATTAATAAAGTTAGTTTAAAAAACTAAAAAAAAATTCAAATTTTTTTTCAAAAATTCATTGGTGTCCATTGAAATGTTTTAATTTTTTTAATTTTTTGCTATAACTTTTACAAATACCATGTTAAAATTATGAAATAATTTACACACATAGTACTTTTTTATCCTTTTCGGATATGCTATTTAATTTTTTCATTTATTTTATACTTATTGATAAAACGAAATTACAAAAAATTTTAAAAAAATTCTTAATTTTGGCTATAATAATTACAATTCTAAATTTTAAGACACTAAAATACAATTAAAATTTAGAGTTTTATATTATCTTTCGAATGTTGAAAATCACATTTCAATAACTTTAATATTTTAGAAGTTATTCAATTTAGTTTAAAATCGTAATTTAATCTTAAATTTCTTGGCCAATTTTTTAAAAATTCCAAAATTTTTGTAATAAAATTTTGAAAAAAATTATAATTATAAAATTAATTATTACAAATTTAAAGATATTTTTTTTAAATTTTTAATATAAAAATTTAACTAAAAAATAATAATTTAATAAAGATAAAAATTAAAATAAAAACTAGCGGCGAAACTATACGCAACTTGAAAAAATAGTCAAGACAAAATTTATAGAAAATTTTATGTTCTACAATTTTGATACCATGTAAGTTTTCATAAAACTCCATAATTCTGTCTCAAAATCTAAAAAAGTCACAAAAATGTCTATATAAATTTTTTTCACGCCCTCTAGCGGCAAAACTATGAGGAATTCAAAAAACCGGTTATGACAAAATGTGTAGAAAATTTTATGTTCTACAACTTTCATATCCTGTAATTTTTCATAAAAATGCATTATTTTGGTTATTTAAGAAAAATATGAAAAAAAAAATACTTTTTGATAAATCTGGCAACAATGGCAAAAGTTTTTAAAAATTTTAATCATTCGAAATTAAACTATAACGTATAAAAAATATATGTGTAAAGCTTTATTGCCATCTTCTTTACTAATGACGTCATCACTTATAGCAACTGTCACTTCCGGTTGTCCGATTAACTCCAAAATCTATACAGGTCGTCTCCTTGCTACCCTAAATATGTATATAAAATTTCATTTAAATCGGTTCAGCCGTTTAGGCGCTATCGTGTTCACACACACACAGACACACACACAGACACACACACAGACACACACACAGACACACAGACACACACACAGACAGACATCATGCTAAAAATGGTATAAATGGATTCAGGTGACCTCAAAACGTAAAGATTCGTTAAAATCTGGGTATGGTCAAAATATCATGATCGCAATACTTTCCTTCTATACAACTCTGTTGTTCGGAAAGTAAAAATCGTTAATTTTTGTGAACAACGACCCAATTTTGTTACTTTAATATCGATTTTTTACTAAAATATTACTGAATAATCGATTTTTAGAACAGAAAAATTAATTTTCTTATAAAAATATCGATTTTGACCAAAAACAACTCAATTTTGTTTATAAATTATCGATTTTTTTTTACCAAAGTATCGATTTATATAAGCAAACCTTGTTTTAGTTGCTATAATTATTTTTCCAGAATATCGATTTTTTCTAAATCATTAATTTTTAACAAAATCTCGATTCTTTTAACAAAAATCGATAATTTTTGTGAACAACGACCCAATTTTGTTACTTTAATATCGATTTTTTACTAAAATATTACTGAATAATCGATTTTTCGAACAGAAAAATTAATTTTCTTATAAAAATATCGATTTTGACCAAAAACGACTCAATTTTGTTTCTAAATTATCGATTTTTTTACCAAAGTATCGATTTATATAAGCAAACCTTGTTTTAGTTGCTATAATTATTTTTCCAGAATATCGATTTTTTCTAAATCATTAATTTTTAACAAAATCTCGATTCTTTTAACAAAAATCGATAATTTTTGTGAACAACGACCCAATTTTGTTACTTTAATATCGATTTTTTACTAAAATATTACTGAATAATCGATTTTTCGAACAGAACAATTAATTTTCTTATAAAAATATCGATTTTGATACGAAACAACTCAATTTTGTTTCTAAATTATCGATTTTTTTTACCAAAGTATCGATTTATATAAGCAAACCTTGTTTTAGTTGCTATAATTATTTTTCCAGAATATCGATTTTTTCTAAATTATTAATTTTTACCAAAATCTCAATTCTATTAACGAAAATTAATAATTTTTGTAACCAACGACCCAATTTTGTTACTTTAATATCGATTTGTTACTAAAATATTACTGAATAATCGATTTTTCGAACAGAAAAATTAATTCTCTGATAAAAATATCGATTTTTTTTACCAAAGAATCGATTTATATGTGCAAACCTTATTTTTAGTTGCTGAAATATAATTTTTTACTTGAATTATTTTTCCAGAATATCGATTTTTATTAAATTATTAGTTTTTGCCAAAATCTCGATTCTATTAATAAAAATCGATAATTTTTGTGAACAACGACCCAATTTTGTTACTTTAATATCGATTTTTTACTTAAATATTACTGAATAATCGATTTTTCGAACAGAACAATTAATTTTCTTATAAAAATATCGATTTTGACCAAAAACGACTCAATTTTTTTTCTAAATTATCAATTTTTTTTACCAAAGTATCGATTTATATAAGAAAACCTTATTTGAGTTGCTGAAATGTAATTTTTTTACTTTAATTATTTTTCCAGAATATCGATTTTTACTAAATTATTAGTTTTTACCAAAATCTCGATTCTATTAACAAAAATCGATAATTTTTGTGAACAACGACCCAATTTTGTTTCTTTGATATCGATTGTTTATTAAAATATTACTAAATAATCGATTTTTAGAACAACAAACTATAAAATTTTGTGATAAATATCATATTGTAAGGAATTACAAGGGCTTTGGACCAAACCACTTGAATGGCGTCGTAAATCAATGGGGGTTGATAGATTTTTGATCTCTCAGACGCCATCGATAGTCAAAAAGAAAATGTAGACATTTAAATAGAATGTTCATTATTTTTAGTAAATATAATTAAAAATGATGAGTTTCAAAAAATTTTTTACTGGTATAACAAATTATGATTTATTAGAATTTTAAAATAAATACTATAAAGATAAGCCATGCTATTAAAATTTAAAAAAAGCGAATTTAAACAAATATTTTTAAACTAAATTATTTTCATTTAGTCATTTAATATATTAAATAATTGACAAATCTAATATAAGAATTTATTAAGTTTTAACCGCCATTAACCGAGTTATTCCACTATTACGTAATATTTCTAAATAGAATTTTATATTTCGATATTAGTCATACTTCATACTCGATTTTATTATGAAGTTTGAACTACACGTATGTCTAGACCATATTACAATAATTGAATACTTATTAGTCATAAATAGCTGTTCTAATTATTTAACTAAACAATACTAACAAAAAATATATTTTTGTAATATTTCCATTATGAATAATTTAATATTTTTATTAATAGAATTATACAGGTGTATAGCTATTCGGAGTTAGCCAAGCAAATATAATGGGTCATTATTTCATGATTCATTACACATTTGTACTTGTAGGTATATCATTAAAAAAAATGATTTATGCAATTAAATTAGTAAACCCACTTAAGAATTTAAACCTTGATTTAAATACATTTGATTAAATCTTGCTTTATATACAGAAAGAATTTTTGGTTGCATACGTAACTATTGCATTGTACATTAAATAAAATTGGTTCGAACAACCGTTCTCGCATATATGTTTTATATTCTATGGTTAAAAAAATCATAATTGGTTTCCTGCAAGTTTGGACACCATAACAAACAAATTTTTCAAGTTTTCAAATATTTTCAATAATACAAATCGCTGCAACCGTTACAAACAAAAAATAATAGGTCAAAAATCGTATATCTCGTTCGCCATCTTCGTGTCGCAATCTTAATTTATTAATTTTGACAAAAAATTCATAATCTCCGACCCTAAACACCACCACATACCAATTTTGAATAGAATCTATGAATAATTATAAATCTCGTTCGCCATCTTGGAGTCGCCATCTTGAATTCAGTAATTTTGACCAAAAATTCATAATCTCCGACCTAAAAAACCCCCACATACCAATTTTGAATAGAATCGATGAATAATCATAAATCTCGTCCGCCATCTTGGAATCGCCATCTTTTATTTATTAATTTTGACCAAAAATTCATAATCTCCCACCCCAAAATCCCCTTCATACCAATTTTGAATAGAATCTATGAAAAATCGTAAATCTCGTTCGCCATCTTGAATTTATTATTTTTTGACCAAAAATTCATAATCTCCGACCCCAAAAACCCCCACATACCTACCAATTTTGAAAAGAACCGATCAATAATCATAAATCTCGTCCGCCATCTTGGAGTCGCCATTTTGAATCTATTAATATTGACCAAAAATTCATAATCTCCGAACCCAAAAACCCCCGCATACCAATTTTGAATGGAATCGGATCAATAATCATAAATGTCGTCCGCCATCTTGAATTTATTAATTTTGACAAAAAAATCATAATCTCCGATCCCAAAAACCCCCGTATACCAATTTTTAATGGAATCGATGAATCCGCCATCTTGGAGTCGCCATCTTGAATTTATTAATATTTTCCCAAAATTCATAATCTCCGACCTAAAAAACCCCCACATACCAATTTTGAATAGAATCGGATCAATAATCATAAATGTCGTCCGCCATCTGTGATTCGCCGCCATCTTGAATTTATTGATTTTGACAAAAAAATCATGATCTCCGATCCCGAAAACCCCCACATACCAATTTTGAATAGGATCTACCAATAATAATAAATCTCGTCCGCCATCTTGGAGTCGCCATCTTGGATTTATTAATTTTTGCAAAAAAATCATAATCTCCGACTCCAAAACCCCGAAATACCAATTTTGAATAGACTCGATCAATAATCAAATCTCGTCCGCCATCTTGGAATCTCCATCTTGAATTTATTAATTTTGACAAAAAAATCATAATCTCCGACCCCAAAAACCCCCACTTACCAATCTTGAATAGAATCTACCAATAATAAAAATCTCGTCCGCCATCTTGGAGTCGCCATCTTGAATTAAAAATTGATTTGCTGCACATCTAGACACCATAACGAACAACATTTAAAGTTTTTGATTTTTTTCAACATCAATTCAAAACGGCTACAACCGTAACAAACAAACAAAAAAGCAAACTCTACGAAAATTTTTAATAAGGATAAAAAAATACATCGTACATTAAATAAAATCAAGTTTTTTTTTATTTTAAAAATGGATCGGTTAATAAATAAACTGAAAAATTTTATGTTGTACATTAAATAAAATACATTACATTAATTTTATATTGTATTTAAATCAAAAAAATTGTACATTAAATGAATTCAATAAGTTTACATTATAATATACATTAATATTTAAAAAAAAACATTATGTATATTATATAGAAAAAATTAGATCGTATAATAAATAAATTAAATATTTTTTTATTATACATTAAATAACTTAAGACTTGTAGATTGTACATTAAATTGATTCAATTTTATAATTCATTTTTTAATATACATTAAATTATATTATTTTTTATCAATATTAAATAATACATTAAACAATATCATGATTTATAATACATATTAAATATTAATTTTATACCGTACATTAAATAAGCTCAATTATAAATACACTGATTTTATATTTTATTAAAATCAAAAATAATACATGTAGAACGTTAACTTCCCTACAACTTTCGTATCAAACTTTTTCCATAATATCCAATAGTTTAGCCACTAGAGGGCGTTAAATAAAATCAAGACAGTGTACATTAATTAAATAAAACAATTTTTTTTTGTATATTAAGGGAAAAAAGATATTAAATAATGTAGGTACATTAAATACATTAATAATTGGAACAATTTTATGTAATATACTAAAAAATAATAATAAAAAACAAGGAAAACATTACATAGTACATTAAATAAAATCAATAATTAATACATACATTTTATATTGTATAATACAAATAAGAATATATACATTAATTTTACTTGGAATTAAAATCAAAATTATATTAATTAAATAAAAAATACATCGTACATTAAATAAGATTTTTTTTAAATCGTTATAAATTAAATAAAATCAATGTATTTGTTTATTTAAAAAATCAAAACGTTATTAATCTGGATTTTAAAATTATTTAATATTGGAGTGATATTATATTAAATTTGTAGCCTGATATCAAAATAAAAAATATAATCGATACATTGTACATATTATAATAAATAATTTTTTATTGTACATTAAATAAAATCAACATTATATTAATTAAATCACGCAATTATAAAATGGTGCATTAAATAAAACCAATAAATATACGTAGCATATGAAATTATATTGTACATTAAATAATTCAACAATAAAAAATACATCGTACATTAAATAAATATTTTTTTATTGTACATTAAACAAAATTACCAAGATATACATTATTTTTACATTAAATAAAATCGACATTTCCAGGCATCCGATTGACTTGAAATTTATCTGTTGTTCATAGTTCCGGTGACAATGCATTATGAAATTTTTATTGTACAAAAAAACAAAATGGCGATTCCAAGATGGCGGACGAGATTTGTCATTATGGCCAGATTCTGTTCAAAATTTGAGTGTGGGTGTTTTTGAGGTCGTGAACAATGATTTTTTTAATTAAAATTAATAAATTCAAAATGGCAGACGAGATGTATGATTATGGTCCGATTCTATTCAAAATAGGTTTATGTGGATTTTTGAGTCAAAATAATTGATTCAAAATGGCGGCTCCAATATGGCGGACGAGATGTATGATTATGGTCCGATTTTCTTCAAAATTGGTATATCTGGGTTTTTGAGGTAGGAGATTATGAATTTTTTGTAAAAATTAATAAAATCAAAATGGTGGCTCCAAGATGGCGGACGAGTTGTATAGTTATGGTCCGATTTTATTCAAAATTGGTTTATGTCGGTTTTTGAGGTCAGGGATTATTAATTTTTTGTTAAAATTAAAATATTCAAAATGGCAGCTCCAAGATGGCGGACGAGATGTATAATTATGGTCCGATTTTATTCAAAATTGGTATATGTCGGTTTTTGAGGTCGGAGATTATGAATTTTTTGTTAAAATTAAAATATTCAAAATGGCAGATCCAAGATGGCGGACGAGATGTATAAATATGGTCCGATTTTATTCAAAATTGGTTTATGTCGGTTTTTGAGGTCAGGGATTATGAATTTTTTGAAAAAATTAATAAATCCAAAATGGTGGCTCTAAGATGGCGGATGAGATGTATGATTATGGTTCGATTTTATTCAAATTTGGTATATGTGGGCTTTTGAGGTCAGGGATTATGAATTTTTTGTCCAAATTAATAAATTCAAAATGGCAGCTCCAAGATGGCGGGCCAGACATATGATTATGGTACGATTTTATTCAAAATTGGTATATATGGGCTTTTGAGGTCGGAGATTGTGAATTTTTTGTAAATATTAATAATTTCAAAATGACGGTTCCAAGATGGCGGACGAGATGTATAATTATGGTCCAATTTTATTCAAAATTGGTATATGTGGCTTTTTGAAGTCGAAAATTATGAATTTTTTGTCAACATTAATAAATTCAAAATGGCGGCTCCAAGATGGCGGACGATATGTATGATTATGGTCCGATTTTATTCAAAATTGGTATATCTGGGTTTTTGAGGTCGGATATTATGAATTTTTTGTAAAAATTAATAAACTCAAAATGGTGGCTCCAAGATGGCGGACAACATGTATAATTATGGTTCGATTTTATTGAAAATTGGTATATGTGGATTTTTGAGGTCTGAGATTATAAATTTTTTGTCAAAATTGATAAATTTAAAATGGCAGCTCCAAGATGGCGGACGAGATATATGAATATGGTCCGATTCTATCCAAAATTGGTTTATGTGGGTTTTTGAGGTCAGGGATTATGAATTTTTTGTTAAAATTAATAAATTCAAAATGGAAACTCCAAGATGGAGGACGAAATGTATGATTATGGTCAGATTTTATTTAAAATTGGTATTTGCGGGTTTTTGAGGTCGGAGATTATGAATTTTTTGTAAAAATTAATAAACCCAAAATGGTGCTTCCAAGATGGCCGACAACATGTATAATTATGGTTCGATTTTATTGAAAATTGGTATATATGGAGTTTTGAGGTGTGAGATTATAAATTTTTTGTCAAAATTGATAAATTTAAAATGGCAGCTCCAAGATGGCGGACGAGATATATGAATATGGTCCGATTCTATCCAAAATTGGTTTATGTGGGTTTGTGAGGTCAGGGATTATGAATTTCTTGTCAAAATTAATAATTTCAAAATGGCGGCTCCAAGGTGGCGGCTCCAAGATGGCGGACGAAATGTATGATTATGGTCCGATTTTATTCAAAATTGGTATTTGTGGGCTTTTGAGGTCGGAGATTATGAATTTTTTGTCACAATTAATAAATTCAAAATGGCGGCTTCAAGATGGCGGACGAGATGTATGATTATGGTCCGATTTTATTCAAAATTTTGCGTACTAAAAACTATAAAATAATACTATATATAAAAAAGCTCGCTTTTATTTATGCGTAAAAAGAATGGTAGAGAAATGGATTATGATGAGCGCCTCGCGCTTTTATTTGTAGTCAAAAAGATTTTGGATTACATTTATCAGCAAAGAGAAAATTATTTTCTACTTTATAGTGCTTTTTTTGCGCATAAATAAAAGTGTTCTTTAAAAAAAATAATATTTAATTTTTAATGATAAATTATAACATTGTTAATATATTATGATTATTATTGAAAAATATAATAGTTGTACCATCTAGTACCTCCGCCTATGTCTCACTTTTTATTATTAAAATGAACAAAAATCTGGTATATAATTAATTAAAAATTTGTGATTAGAATAAATGTTTGTGAGATTCGGAACAAAGTTCAAAAAAATTTCAAGTACCTTAGACCTTTGCCCACCGAGCTGGTATCTAAATAGTACCGAATCCTGATACCGGGTCGATATCAATATCAACGCGACGCTTGCTCAGTCGTTCGAATAAAAATCAACCAGGTAGTCCTCCCGTTTTCGACTTCGACAATCGACATACACAACACAAATAAGCAACCATAATTACAGTGGCGGTAATAATAATAAATAAAATCGGTCCATCTAATTAATTCTGAAGGTTAGGGTGTGGATTTGTTTATTTGTTTTTATTTTGTGCGCGTGAACATGTCAGCGACAGAGGATTTAAAAAAGATGGCACACGAAGTCGTAGAAGACGTTTTGAACGGTGTACAAGAGGTGAAACAATTGCAGGAACAACAAAAATCTTTGAGTCTTTTTCGAAGATCGTTATTATGTGTTTTATTTAATCCCAGTAGGTATTATTATTTTTTTTAAATTAAAAGTATTAAATATTTTTCTACGGTGTTAAATTACTGACCTGACCTTGGAAATGTCATTTTATTACCTTGTTATCAAACACCAACTACTTGAGTGATTTTAATTATTATTAATAGCATAATAATATACTGATATGAATATAAAATTTTAATTTTAAACTTGTCTAAATTTATTAAAAAAAAATATCTTTTATTAACTGGTTAAAATTCCTGGTATTACAGATAACAAATTCTAATTACTAGACAATGAGTTAAATAACCATTTAATATTATTAATATCTACAATAAAACCTGAAACTGATAACACTCTATATAGATTATTGTCAAATTTAAGGCTAGACTGATAAATAGATTAGATTGTTTTTTTAATAGTTAATAAATGTATAAAAGAATAGTTCTCTTCATGGTTTTGTTTTAGCAGCCCCCCCCCCTTCAATTTAATTCGAAAAATACAAGGAAATAAAGAGGGGGTAAATCCCACGCAACTTTCCCAATATTCGTATTTTTTTTCAATATTCTCTAAAATTAATTGTACAAGGAATACAAACAAAAATGTTATTTTATAATCATAATTTACGTATTATTAATATCATCCTGTATATTTTTGATATTAATTTTCTAATTTAATTAAATTTAGTAACTTTTATCAAGAGTGAAATTTTCTGTAAAATTAATAATATCCGTTTAAATGGTTCCCCCATTTTCGAATTTAAAAAAAATTAAATTGTGCTTTATTGTGCAATGTTGTGCCGTAAATAAAAAAAAATTATATAATTTTTTTCAATTTTTTTTTTTTAATTTTGTATTTTTCAGTTGGCCCCGCCATTTTCTCCCGATTTAAAAAAAGAGCTACGTTTGTACTATATATTTTTTTATTATTATTAAATTAGTCGAGAATTAAAATAGTTATTTTATAATCATAATTTAAAATTATGAAATATTTAATTCATATAGTAAAATTTCAAATTTTTTTGAGCCATTTTTTAAAAATTTTATTTTAAAATTCAGAAAAATTCGAAAATTTCAAAAATTTAATAAATAAATAAATTGATAAATAAATAAGTATGTTTAGAAATAAAAAATTTCGACAATTTCAAAAATATATCGAAATTTTTAAAAATATCAAAAGTTCGAGAATTTTAAAAATTTCAAAAATTTAAAGAACTTCCAAAAATTTAAAAAAAATGTAAGCACTTCAAAAATATATCATAAAAAAATTCAAAAATTTCGATAATTTCAAAAAATATTTCAAAAATTTCAAAAATATATCAAAATTTCCAAAAACTATAAAAAATAATTATTCGCGTATTTCAAAAATTTGAAAAAATCCGATAATTTCGAAAATTTTGAAAAATTCCAACAATTAAATATATCAAACGTTTTAAAAAAATCAAAAATTCAGAAAAACGTTAAAAAATTATTCGAAAGTTTCAAAAATGTGGAAAATTCCGATGATTTTAAGAATTTTAAAAATTCCCACAATTTTAAACATTTCAGAGATTTTTAAGATCTAACAATTTAAAAAAAAATAAAGCACTTTAAAAATGTATCAAATTTAAAAAAATTTAAGCACTTTAAAAATCCACGTTTAAAAAAAATCAAAAATTCCAAAAATATAACGAAAATTTCAAAAATAAATCAAAAATTCAGAAAAACATTAAAAAAATTATTCGAAAGTTTCAAAAATTGCAAAAATGTGGAAAATTCCGATGATTTTAAGAATTTTAAAAATTCCAACAATTTTAAACATTTCAGTAATTTTAAGACAAAAAAATTAAAGCACTTTAAAAGTTATATCAAACATTTAAAAAAATCAAAAATTTCGATTATTTCCAAAAAATAAAAATGTCAAAAAATTCCAATAATTTATGGAAAATTTCAAAAATTTTAAGCTTTCAACAAATTTAAAAAAAATTAAGCACTTTAAAAATTAAAAAAAAAACATTAAAAAATTAATCCAAAGAATTAAATATATCAAACGTTTTAAAAAAAAATCGAAAATTTCGATAATTTCCAAAAATAAAAATGTCTTCCAAAAATATATCAAAAATTCAGAAACATATTAAAAAAAATATTCGAAAGTTTCAAAAATTGCAAAAATGTGGAAAATTCCGATAATTTTAAGAATTTTAAAAATTCCAACAATTTTAAACATTTCAGAAATTTTTAAGACCTTCTAATTAAAAAAAAAATTAAAGCTCTTTAAAAATATATCAAACGTTTAAAAAATCAAAAATTTCGATTATTTCCAAAAATAAAAATGTCAAAAAATTCCAAAAATATATTGAAAATTAAATAAAAATTTTAAGCTTCCAACAAATTAAAAAAAATTAAGCACTTTAAAAATATACGTTTAAAAAAAATTAGAAATCATTTCAAAAAATACAAATGTAAAAAAATTCAAAAATTCCAAAAATATAACCAAAATTTCAAAAATAAATCAAAAATTAAAAAAAAAAAACATTAAAAAATTAATCCAAAGATTTAAATATATCAAACGTTTTAAAAAAAAATCAAAAATTTCGATAATTTCCAAAAATAAAAATGTCAAAAAATTCCAATAATTTATCGAAAATTTCAAAAATTTTAAGCTTCCAACAAATTTAAAAAAATGTATTCACTTTAAAAATACACGTTAAAAAAAATCAAAAATTTCAATAATATCAAAAAATACAAATGTAAAAAATTCCAAAAATATAAAGAAAATTTCATAAATTAACCAAAAATTTAAAAAAACAAATTAATCCAAAGGTTTCAAAAATTGCAAATTAAATCGTCCAAGCATAATAATAAATTTTTCATTTTTTCAAATTTTTTAATTTTGTGTCCATTTACACTAACATAATATAAAAATTAGAATAAAAACTAGCTGGGAAACTACGCGGAATTCTAAAAAAAAAGTAAAGACAAATTTTGTAGGAAATTGCATGTTCTACAATTTTCATATACTACAACAGACATCATGCTAAATAAAAATCCAAAAATGAAATCCAGTAATTAAAAAAAAAACACGAAATTAGTTTTTTAATGTTTTGCAAAATAAAATAATTAATAAAAATAATCATGAAAATAAATTAAAAAATCTAAAAATGGTTTTTTTATTCTTTTTAGTTTCAGTAATTAATAAAAAACAGGAAAATAGATTTATGAAATAAAGTAACTGAAAAAATCGAAATATAATTTTTTAATCTTTATTTAATGACTTTGACATCTATCAAAATGACTTTTAAATTTTTCCAAAATATTCTGTTAAACAATTCGAAATGATCCGGCTCGAAGGACCATGTTTGTTTTACTCTATAATATTGTGAAATAAATAATTTACAAAATGTCTCTAATATAAACAAATTGCACAAGTAAAATATAAACTGGGATTTCCACTAACTGTAACCGGATCGAAAGATCATTTCATGTGACTTTTTCCTTTGTAACGTAATACCATAAATGAAATTTCTTGTAGACGTCAAATCCTGTCAAATTTGATTAAATTCTGTCAAAATTTTTAGTTTTTTCCTAAAATAGTTTTTAAAGAAACAATTTTTAAAAGAAAAATATGACAGACATGTAGTCCTTCGAGCCGGATACTATATCGGGTTTTTTCACCAATTTAATTTTTTTCTAGTTCTAGTTTTCTAATTAAACTTATAAATATATTTTAAATTTATATTTAAAATAATAATTTTCCCCAATTAATTCGGTTTTATTCATTATTTTGTTTTTTATCATTGTATATATTGTTCTTATCGGTTCTGTATGCCCAATAAAAAATAATGATTATATATTTAGTAACTACGATGGATTTCACTTAAAATAATTTTTTTTTCTATTATCTAAAAAATCTAGTAATCCAAACCGACTAGATCTGGTCAAGTTTCCAAATATTGTGTTTCATTCCTTTCTTAAAGCTAATTTATTTTTCTCACAATTTACATAGGACATACTTCAATACCATTTATATATTAGGATAAATGAACATAAATCTTATGTAACAAAAAAATTGGAAAAATGAAAAGTTTATATTTGGATAATGCAATTATTAAAACCATAAAAATATTGATGTTCTTGATTTTGTATTAACATAACCTATAAAAATGTTTTACATAGGACTTATCTTAATGCCATTACATATTAGATTAAATGAACACAAAACAAAAAAATTGGAAAAATGACAAATTTATTATTTTGCTTAAATGATTTAATTGTTATATCTATAAAAATATTGATGTCCTTAAAACTTTAAATGTGGCTTTTGTATATTTTACATATTTTACATTTTTTTGAAATTATTGACATTTTTGAAATTGTTTAATTTCTTGGAATTTTTAAAATTATGGGAATTTTTCAAATTTTTGTGGTTTTTTAAGCTTTCGAATAATTTTTTTAATGTTTTTTTTTTCATTTTTGATATATTTTTGAAATTTTCGTTATATTTTTGAAATTATCGAAAATTGTTTTTTTTTTAATGTCTCGGAATTTTCGTAATTTTTAAATTTTTTTGCAATTTTTGAAATTTTCGAATAATTTTTAATATTTTTTTAGAATTTTTTATGTATTTTTGAATTTTTTTAATTTTCTGACTTTTTATTTTTCAAAATTATCGAAATTTTTGATTTTTTTCAACGTTTCATATATTTTTTAAGTGCTTAATTTTTTTAAATTTGTTTGGAAGCTTAAAATTTTTGATATATTTTTTGGAATTTTTTGACATTTTTATTTTTTGAAATTATCGAAATTTTTGATTTTTTCAACGTTTGATATATTTTTAAGTACTTTTTTTTTAAATTGTTGGAAGTTCTTAAAATTTTTGAAATTATCAGAATTTTTATGTATTCTTGAATTTTCAGACATTTTTATTTTCGGAAATTATCGAAATTTTTAATTTCTTTTAATTGATATATTTTTAAAGTGCTTAATTTTTTTAAAATTGTTAGAAATCCTTAAAATTTTTGAAATGTTTAAAATTTTTGCAGTTTTTGAAATTTTCGAATAATTTTTTATTGATTTTAGAAATTTTTGATATATTTTTGAAATTTTCGATACATATTTGGAATTTTTGAATTTTTAGAAAAGTTTTTTAAAATTATCAAACTTTTTCAATTTTTTTTATAATATAATTTTGAAGTGCTAATTTTTTTTTAATAAAATTGTTGAAGTTCTTAAAATTCTCGGAATTTTTGAAGTTTTCGAATGTTTTTTAATTTTTTTTTTTTTCGAATTTTGATGTATTTTTTGAAATTTTTGATTTTTCTTAAACGTTTAATAAAGTGCTTGAATTTTTTTAAAATTGTTACAACTTTTGAAATGATTAAAATTGTTGGAATTTTTAAAATTCTCGGAATTTTTTACACTTAAAATTCTCGAAATTTTTATAATTCTTGGAGTTTTCGATATATTTTTGAAATTTTTTGTTTTTTAAATATATTATATTGTTTTAAAATCGTTGTAGTTCCCAAAATTTTTTAAAATACTCGGAATTTTTGAAATTCTTAAAATATTCGAAATTTTTTATATATTTTTGAAATTTTCGATATATTTTTGGAATTTTTGAATCTTGAAATTTTTTTTGAAATTATAGATTTGCTTTTTAAATGTTTGATATATATTTGAAGTGATTATATTTTTTACAGTTGTTAATTTTCTTGAAATTATCGAAAGTTTTGAATTTCTAAACATTTTTATTTAATTATTTATTTATTAAATTTTTGAAATTTTCGAATTTTTTGGGATAATAAAATTTCAATTTTTGTAAATTATTGCAATCAAGTTTATTGATATTTTATTTAAATTGACACAAAATTCAACTAATACCAACATGATTTAATATATTTTTCAATATTTTTGTTCAGCGCTGAAAAAAATTGTCTGCAGTTAAAAGGTCATAAAAAATCGAAAAAAAAATCGAATAAAAAAATTTATTGAAAAATTCGATTATAAAATTAATAAAAAAATAGAATAAAAAACCGATTGCGTACGTCGTTTAAATTTTTGACATTTTTGAAAATTATTACATAACTTTATTAATGTATTATTTAAATGTTTTAGTGTTTTTTCAATTTTTTTGGTCCTAGAACGGTTAGCGCTGCTAAATTTTTCCCCCAGTTAAAGGGTTAATACCGATAAAAAAAATTGATAAAAGTGCTCAAGAGCACTACCCCAAGCACTTTAAAAAAATGTATAAGTGTCTTGAGCTTGAGGATTATTTATAAAAATAGAGAAAGTCCAATAAAAATTTCCTGGAATAGGAATTTACGAAAAATATAATTTATCGAAGTCCTGAAATAAAATAATCCCCTAATTAAAAAACTTATTTTACAAAAAAAAAACCGATGAAATTGCATGCATGTTTGATTTATTTTTTCGTCGTATCAGATTATTCAAAAAGTATTACAAATTATACTAATATTTATTTACTAGTTTGAGTTCAAAAATGTTAACAATTTAGTGTTTAGTGCTCGCGAGACTTTTACAGTCCTCCGGAGCCTTTTGGAGTGCTCTGTAGCTTTTTGGAGTGCTCAGGAGACTTTTGGAGTGTTCGCGAGCACTAAAACTGGTTTAAGCACTAAACACAATGCTTAGAGACAGTTATGGTGATAATGTGTAAATTTATTTATAGTTTAAAAAATAATCGACTGTATATATTAGTACTAACAGTATGCTTAAACTAATATTTCTTTTCAGATGCATGGTTTAACCCTGAAAAATTGGATCCAAAAGGTAAGAAACTAATAATTTTAAGTAAAATTAACAATTTTTTTTTTAGAACCTTGTATCTAATTACTTTTCATGGTTGGATTTTAATATTGTTCATTTTATTCATTTATAAAATTATTTTTAACAAATTTTGGTAAATTAATTGAGAATTAGATCATTCTATGTAAACTAAGATAAGAAGCGGTAATAAGAAATTTTAATATTTTAATTATCTCATTGTAAATTTGCATGTTAACTTAGTTAAATATTTAACTAGAAGATTCTGATTTTCAGATTATGTAATTGCATGTTTTTGTTTTGTTTTTGTAACCTTGATTAGGTAATACCTTAAGTGCGGAAGCGAAAATTATTTTTTCCTATTACGCAGTTTCATTTTTTTTTGGATTTATTAAAATTTGATTCTTCTGAACTACTTTCCATTTCGATTAAAAATTAACAATTAATAATATATTTTAAAATTAATTTAATACTATTAAAAAGATAATGAAATGTATTATAAGTGGGAATTTTTTCAAAATTTTTAAGTTAGAATTGTGAACTTTAGAAAAGGGAGAGACCAAAATGAGAAAAAATATAGTTATGGTCTCTCCCTATTTTCACAACCACAATTTTTTATCTAAAATTTTGAAAAAATTTTCATACAAAGTATATTTTTTTCTTTTTCTAACTGTAGTCAACACTTTTTAATAACGTCGAGAATTTTTTTGTTACAGGGGTTAAACAATATGTAAACTAGAAATTATAACTCAAATATTTTTTTTCAAGGTTAGAAAAAACAAATTATACATCAAATTACAAAATGAACTTAATACCATTAAAAAGAGAATGAAATGTATTATAAGTGGGAATTTTTTCAAAATTTTTAAACAAGAATTGTGAACTTGAGAAAAGGGAGAGACTAAAATGAGGAGAATTAAAAATCCTGACAGTTGTGGTCTCTCCCTATTTTCACCATCGCAATTTTTTATCTAAAATTTTGAAAAAATTCTCATTTATAGTATATTTTTTTCTCTTTCTGACTATAGTCAACACTTTTTAATAACGTAGAGAGTTTTTTATTACAGGGGTTAAACAATATGTAAACTAAAAATTATAATTAAAATATCTTTTTAAAAGTAAGAAAAAACAAATTATACAAAATGAACTTAATACCACTAAAAAGAGAATAAAATATATTATAAGTGGGAATTTTTTCAAAATTTTTAAGCTAGAATTGTGAACTTGAGAAAAGGGAGAGACTAAAATGAGGAGAATTAAAAATCCTGACAGTTGCGGTCTCTCCCCACTTTCACAATCACAATTTTTGATCTAAAATTTTCAAAAAATTCTCATATATAGTATATTTTTTTCTCTTTCTAACTATAGTCAATACTTTTTAATAACGTCGAGAGTTTTTTTGTTACAGGGGTTAAACAATATGTAAACTAAAAATTATAATTAAAATATTTTTTTTCAAGGTTAGAAAAAACAAATTATACATCAAATTACAAAATGAACTTAATACCATGAAAAAGAGAATAAAATATATTATAAGTGGGAATTTTTTCAAAATTTTTAAGCTAGAATTGTGAACTTGAGAAAAGGGAGAGACTTAAATGAGGAGAATTAAAAATCCTGACAGTTGTGGTCTCTCCCTATTTTCACAATCACAATTTTTTATCTAAAATTTTGAAAAAATTCTCATATATAGTATATATTTTTCTCTTTCTAACTATAGTCAACACTTTTTAATAACGTCGAGAGGTTTTTTTGTTACAGGGGTTAAACAATATGTAAACTAAACATTATAATTAAAATATTTTTTTAAAAGTAAGAAAAAACAAATTATACAAAATGAACTTAATACCATGAAAAAGGGAATAAAATATATTATAAGTGGGAATTTTTTCAAAATTTTTAAGCTAGAATTGTGAACTTGAGAAAAGGGAGAGACTAAAATGAGAAAAAATATAGTTAAGGTCTCTCCCTACTTTCACAATCACAATTTTTGATCTAAAATATTCAAAAAATTCTCATATATAGTATATTTTTTTCTCTTTCTAACTATAGTCAACACTTTTTAATAACGTCGAGTTTTTTTTATTACAGGCGTTAAAGAATATGTAAACTAAAAATTATAACTCAAATATTTTTTTTCAAGGTTAGAAAAAACAAATTATACATAAAATTACAAAATGAACTTAATACCATGAAAAAGAGAATAAAATATATTATAAGTGGGATTTTTTTCAAAATTTTTAAACAAGAATTGTGAACTTTAGAAAAGGGAGAGACCAAAATGAGAAAAAATATAGTTATGGTCTCTCCCTATTTTCACTACCAAAATAAGGAGAATTAAAAATCCTGACATTTGTGGTCTCTCCCTACTTTCACAATCACAATTTTTGATCTTAAATTTTGAAAAAATCCTCATATATAGCATATTTCTTTCTCTTTCTAACTATAGTCAACACTTTTTAATAACGTCGAGAGTTTTTTTATTACAGGGGTTAAACAATATGTAAATTAGATATTATAATTTAAATATTTTTTTAATAGCTAGAAAAAACAAATTATAGATAAAATTACAAAATGAACTTAATACCATTAAAAAGAGAATAAAATATATTATAAGTGGGAATTTTTTCAAAATTTTTAAGCTAAAATTGTGAACTTGAGAAAATGGAGAGACCAAAATGAGGAAAACTAAAAAAATCCTTACAGTTGTGGTCTCTTTTCAAAATCACAATTTTTTATTTAAAATGTTGAAAATTTTCTCATATACAATTTTTTTGTTACAGGGGCTAAACAATAAATTAACTAGAAATTATAATCCAAATATTGTTATTGAAAACAAATTATTCATAAAATTATAATAATTGCAAGTTTTTAAATTTTATTTTATTTGAAAACAAGTTTATTTTTACTTGTATGAATTATCTTGAAAAGTTGTTTTTAACTATACAATTTTAATATAGCATTTCCGGACATACTAGTACGTTGAACTGTTTGGTTTTATCTCCAATTATAAATACATTATTATATACAGGGTTTTTAAAAAAAATAAGAATAAGAAAAAATAAGATTTGATTCACATTGAAAAAAATTTCGATTTTTAAAACTGGATATTTGATTCTAATTTCTATTATTTACTAGATTATCGATTATTTAATTAACATTTCGATTATTTTTATTAAAATTTTAATTAACATACAAATATCGATTTTTTCTTCCAAAATCTTGATAGAATTGTTATCGATTTTTTTATCCAATTAGGTATCGATTTTTATAACCAATACCTCAAAATATTGATTTTTTTTTGAAAATAGTGTTAATTACCTATATTACCAAAATTTTTGTCAAATTAACAAAATATCGATTATTAGTAACTGAAATATTGATTTTTTTCTAAAAACCTGATTATGTTGCTTTTTAGAACTGAATTTTGATATCGATTATATTATCGATATTGATAATAAAATATCGATTATTTTTTTAAAACTTGTTTATTTACTAAAATAATATATCGATTTTTATGATCAAAAAATCGATTTTTTTTATCGATATCTCGATTATATTACGAAAATATTGATTTTTATGGTCAATAACTTGGTTTTGTTAAATTATTAATTTTTACTAAAATCTGGATTCTATTAACAAAATATTGATCTTTATGTCCAACGACACAATTTTGATATTTCAATAATATCGATTAAACCAAAGTATGTTTTTTAATTATCGATTTTTTTTTTACCAAAATATCGATTTATATAAGCAAACCTTAATTTAGTTGCTGAAATAAAAATTTTATTTATTTTGCCAGAATATCGATTTTTTTTTAACCAAAAATTTAGTTTTTTTACTAAATTATTAGTTTTATAAAAATATGTATTAACAAAAATCGATAGTTTTTTTGATCAACGACCCACTTTTGTTACTTTAATATTGATTTTTACTAAAATCTTACTAAATAATCGATTTTTAGGACTAAAAAATCAATTTTCTTATAACAATATCGATTCTGCTCAAAAAATCATTTTTATTACTTAAATATTGATTTTTGTATTCAAAAATTCAATTTCAAATCTATATTATCGATTTTTTACCAAATTCTCGTATGTTATCAGAATATCGATATTTATATCCAAAAAGTCAATTTTATTACTGAAATATTGATTTTTTTAGGCTAAAAACTCAATTTATTCCTAAATTATCGATTTTTTTTTTGAAAATATCGATCTTTTTTTTTAATTCAATTTTAAGTCTAAACTATCGATTTTTTCCAAAATATCGATTATTGTACCAGAATATCAATATTTATGTTTAAAAAGTCAATTTTATTACTAAAATATTGATTTTTTTTAGATTCAACAACCCAATTCTTGTTCTAAATTATCGATTTTTTTTACCCAAAATATCGATCTTTTTTTTAAAATCCAATTTTAAAAAATTTAATTTTACATCTAAACTATCGTTTTTGTTTTAACAAAATATCGATTCTTTTTTTATATTCAATTTTATGTCTAAACTAAACTATCGATTTTTTTCCAAAATATCGATTATATTACCAGAATATCAATATTTATGTTTAAAAAGTCAATTTTGTTACTAAAATATTGATTTTTTTTTTAGATTCAACAACCCAATTCTTGTTCTAAATTATCGATTGTTTTACTAAAATATCGATTTTTTTTACCAAAATCTCGATTATGTTATCAGAATATCGATATTTATATCCGAAAAGTCAAATTTATTACTGAAATATTGATTTTTTTAGGCCAACAACCCAATTTTTTTCCAAAATTGTCGATTTTTTTACCAAAATATCGATTCTGTCCAAAAAATCACTTTGATCACTCAAATATTAAATTTTGTGTTAAAAAATTTAATTTTACATCTAAACTATCGTTTTTTTTTAACAAAATATCGTTTTTTTTTTATATTCAATTTTATGTCTAAACTATCGATTTTTTTCCAAAATATCGATTATATTACCAGAATATCAATATTTATGTAAAAAGTCAATTTTGTTACAAAAATTTTGATTTTTTTTTTTAGATTCAACAACCCAATTCTTGTTCTAAATTATCGATTGTTTTACTAAAATATCGATTTTTTTTACCAAAATCTCGATTATGTTATCAGAATATCGATATTTATATCCAAAAAGTCAATTTTATTACTGAAATATTTATTTATTTTTGGCTAACAACCCAATTTTTTCCTAAATTACCGATTTTTTTACGAAAATATCGATCTTTTTTTTAAATTCAATTTTATGTCTAAACTATCGATTTTTTTTCCAAAATATCGATTATCAGAATATCAACATTTATGTTTAAAAAGTCAAATTTATTACTAAAATATTGATTTTTTTTTAAATTCAGCAACCCAATTTTTTTTTCTAAATTATCGATTGTTTTACTAAAATATCGATTATTTGACCAAAATATTCTATTCAAAAAATCAATTTTATTACTTAAATATTATTTTTGTGTTCAAAAACTCAATGTTAAATCTAAATTATCGATTTTTTTGCCAAAATCTCGATTATGTTATCAGAATATCGATATTTATATCCGAAAAGTCAATTTTATTACTGAAATATTGATTTTTTTAGGCTAACAACTCAATTTATTCCTGAATTATCGATTTTTTCCCCAAAATATCGATCTTTTTTTTTTAATTCAGTTTTATGTCTAAACTATCTTTTTTTTCCAAAATATCGATTATCAGAATATCAATATTTATGTTTCAAAAAGTCATTTTTGTTACAATTTTTTTAGATTCAACAACCCAATTCTTGTCTAAATTATCGATTGTTTTACTAAAATATCGATTTTTTTTACCAAAATATCAATTCTGTTCAAAAAACCAATTTTATTATTTAAATATTATTTTTGTGTTCAAAAACTCAATGTTAAATCTAAATTATCGATTTTTTTTATCAAAATCTCGATTATGTTATCATAAAACTATCGATTTTTTCCAAAATATCGATATTACCAGAATATCAATATTTTTGTTTAAAAAGTCAAATATTGATTTTTTTTAGATTCAACAACCCAATTCTTTTTCTAAATTATCGATTTTTTTACCAAAATATCAATTTTATTGAAAAAATCAATTTTATTAAATATTAATTTTTATTATCGAACTTTTTACCAATATCTCGATTATGTTACCAAAGTATCGATATTTATGTCAATTAGGTTACTAAAATTTTGATTTTTTTTAAGCCCAACAAATATCGATCTTTTTAACCAAAATATCCAAAAATACAATTTTGTTATTGATTTTGTGTCCAAAATTTGGGTATATTAGAAAAATATCGACGAATTATGTCCAAATTTTCACATTTTTTACTAAAATATCGATATTCTTTCTTCTTTTTTTTCCTTTCTTTCTTTTTTAAAGATTCGATAATTTTTTTTATTAATAATTACCGAAAGGTCAATCAATTTATTGACTCGTCTGATCTGGATAAAATTACAGTTTACTAATCAATCAGTTTCAAGCGCTGGCCGATAGATGTCGTTGGTTAAATAAGATTTAGAATTCTATTATTATCGGCGCATTTCATTGTCTGCAAAAAATTTACAAGCCGGTCCAATTGAATGTATCGAACAGAAAATCGTAGTTATTTCTGGCACAGAGGAAATTCTCTGCTCTTGTGCCAAGTGCTTCTTACTATTTCGGACGCGTTTTTATATTTCTTTTTTTTTTTTTAGTTGGTATCGAGAGGAAAAATCCTTTTAATAGATATATTTATTTAATATAATTGAAAAAATAATAACAAATGAATTAAATATTTATAAAAAAAAACATTGTTTAAGCTAAATAATTTTTATATAAATCTGCAAGTTTGCAAAATTGAATTAAGGTCAGTTAAAATAGAAGACAATTTTAATTTAAATAAATAGTAAAGAAGGTTTTTTTAATGTTTGGCTCAAAAAAATATGGTTATACTTTTTTTAATAATTTTTGAGCAAATTTGTATTAATATAGTAAAAAAAAACTCGATATCGGTTTTTTTTTACCCATGAGTTTTCCAAAATATCGATTTTTATGAATACAATTTTTTTTTTATTACTGAAGTATCGGTTTTTTTTTAACAAAAATATCAATTTTTATTATCGAAAACTCAATTTTTTTATTTTTTACCAAAATATTTATTGCATT
This sequence comes from Neocrepidodera transversa, assembly GCA_963243735.1. NCBI lineage: Eukaryota > Metazoa > Arthropoda > Insecta > Coleoptera > Chrysomelidae > Neocrepidodera > Neocrepidodera transversa. The sequence goes on along the minus strand of OY725348.1, from coordinate 3,556,048 downwards.
ACCAGTATATCGATTTTTATGAGATCAAAACTCAATTTTATTATAAAATGAATTTTTTTTCTAAAATATCGATTTTTTTACAAAAATATTTTTTAATTTCCTAGAAAATCGATTTTTATCATCTAAAATTGAATTTTGTTAATAAATATCAATTTTTATGCAGAAAAAAGAATCAATTTTGTTATGAAAAGTATCGAAACTCAATTTTTTGCTAAAATATCGATTTTTATGACCAAAAACTCAATTTTTTTGTAAATCATCAGTATCAGAATATCGATTTTTATGATCTAAAATTCAATTTTGTTAATAAATATCAATTTTTATTCAAAAAAAAAAAAAAATTGTTATTAAAAGTATCGACCAATTTTTTTTCTAAAGTATTGATTTTGTTGATCAAAACTTAATTTTTTAGTAAACTATCGATTTTTTACCAAAATCTTTTTTACATTATCAGAATATCGATTTGTACTCAAAAAAGAATCGAAACTCAATTCTTTAGTAAATTATCGATTTTTAACAAAAATTTTTATGAAAATATCAGAATATCGATTTTTATGATCTAAAATTCAATTTTGTTAATAATATCAATTTTTATGCAAAAAAAGAATCAATTTTAATATTAAAAGTATCGAAACTCAATTTTTTTCTAAAATATCGATTTTTATGACCAAAAACGTAATTTTATTAGTAAATTATCGATTTTTTGCTAAAATCTTTATCAAAGTATCAGAATATCGATTTTTATGACCAAAAACGTAATTTTATTAGTAAGTTATTGATTTTTTACTAAAATCTTTATCAAGTTACTAGAAAATCGATTTTTATCATCTAAAATTCAATTTCGGTAATAAATATCAATTTTTATGCAAAAAAAGAATCAATTTTATTATTAAAAGTATCGAAACTCAATTTTTTCCTAAAATATCGATTTTTATGACCAAAAACTCAATTTTTTTGTAAAGAATCGATTTTGTACAAAAATATTTATTAAAGAATCAGAATATCGATTTTTATGGTATAAAATTCAATTTTTTTAATAAATATCAATTTTTATGCAAAAAAAAATTCTATTTTGTTATTAAAAGTATCGAAATTCAATTTTTTTTTCTAAAATTTCGTTTTTTATGATCAAAAACTCAATTTTTTAGTAAATTATCGATTTTTATGATCTAAAATTCAATTTTGTTAATAAATATCAATTTTTATGCCTAAAAATCTATTTTGTTATTAAAAGTATGGAAATTCAATTTTTTTTCTAAAATATCGATTTTTTTGATCACTTATTAAAACATCAGAATATCGATTTTCATGATTTAAAACATCAGAATATCGATTTTCATGATCTAAAATTCAGTTTTGTTAATAAATATTAATTTTTATTTAAAAAAGAATCAATTTTATTATTAAAAGTATCGAAACACAATTTTTTTTCTAAAATATCGATTTTTATGACCAGAAACGGAATTTTATTAGTAAATTATCGATTTTTTACAAAAATCTTTATCAAAATACTAGAATATCGATTTTTATGATCTAACATTCAGTTTTGTTATTAAAAGTATCGAAACTCAATTTTTTTTCCAAAGTATCGATTTTTGTGATCAAAAACTTAATTTTTCAGTAAATTATCGATTTTTTTTACAAAAAGCTATCAGAATATCGATTTTTATGATTTAAAATTTAATTTTGTTTTTAAAACTATCGAAACTCATTTTTTTTCTCTAAATATCTATTTTTATGGCAATTTTGTTACAAAATTATCGATTTTTACCAAATTATCGAAAACTCAATTTTTTTTATTTTTTGCCAAAATATATATTGCATTACCACTATATCGATTTTTATGAGATCAAAACTCAATTTTATTATAAAATGAATTTTTTTTCTAAAATATCGATTTTTTTACAAAAATATTTTTTAATTTCCTAGAATATCGATTTTTATCATCTAAAATTCAATTTTGTTAATAAATATCAATTTTTATGCATTAAAAGTATTGAAATTGATTTTTTTTCCAAAGTATCCATTTTAATGATCAATATCGATTTTAATGATGTAAAATTCAATTTTATTAATAGATATCAATTTTTTTCTAAAATATCAATTTTTATGATCTATAATTCAATTTTTTTTAATAAAATCAATCAATTTTCTCTCTTTCTGTGTATCTTTTTTTTCTCTGTTTTTTCCTATTTTTTTATTTTCTCAATTTTTTCTTGTTTTTCTTTCCTTTCTCTTCAATTTTTTTTTTTATGAAATACCGATTTTCTCTGTCTTTTTTCTGTTTTTTCCAATTTTTCTTTTTTCCTTCTCTCTCTCTTTTTCTCTTTCAATTTTTTTTAATAAAACGATTTTTTTTTCTCTCTCTCCCTCTGGTTTTTCGTTTTCTGTTTTTTTCCTATTTTTTATTTTTCCAAATTTTTCTCAATTTTTTCTTCTCTCTCTTTCTCCCTCTTTTTTCTCTGTTTTTTTCCTATTCCATATTTTCTCTACTTTTCCTTATTTTTTTTTCATTTTTTTCTTGTTTTGTTTCCCCTATTTACTCCATTTTTTCCCTATTTTCGCTATTTTCCGTTTTTTTTAGTAAATAGTAAATTTCCTATTTTCTCTACTTTTCCAATTTTTAATTTCAATTTTTTCTTGTTTTTTTTCCCCATTTTCTCTATTTTTCCTTATTTTTGCCCATTTTTTTTATATAAATAACCATGGTAATTTTCCTATATCCTATTTTCTCTACTTTATATAATTTTGTTTTCAATTTTTTCTTGTTTTTTCCCTATTTTCTCTATTTTTCCCAATTTTTTTATATAAATAACCATAGTAATTTTCCTATATCCTATTTTCTCTACTTTATATATTTTTTTTTTCAATTTTTTCTTGTTTTTTCCCTATTTTCTCTATTTTTCCCAATTTTTTTTATATAAATAACTATAGTAATTATCCAATTTCCTATTTTCTCTAATTTTCCTAATTTAGTTTCCAATTTTTTCTTGTTTTTTTTCCTTTTTTTCCTTATTTTTCCCTATTTTTTTATATAAATAACTATAGTAATTATCCAATTTCCTATTTTCTCCAATTTTCCTAATTTAGTTTCCAATTTTTTCTTGTTTTTTTCCCTTTTTTCCTTATTTTTCCCAATTTTTTTTATATAAATAACTATAGTAATTATCCAATTTCCTATTTTCTCTACTTTTCGTAATTTAGTTTCCAATTTTTTCTTGTTTTTTTTTCCCTTTTTTCCTTATTTTTCCCTATTGTTTTTATATAAATAACCATAGTAATTTTCCTATATCCTATTTTCTCTACTTTTCCTAATTTATTTTCCAATTTTTTCTTGTTTTTTTCCCTTTTTTCCTTATTTTTCCCAATTTTTTTTATATAAATAACCATAATAATTATCCAATTTCCTATTTTCTGTACTTTTTCTAATTTTTTTTTCATTTTTTTCTTGTTTTTTTTCCCATTGTCTCTATTTTTTCCCTATTTTCTGTATTGTTTTCATTTTGACTTAATAATAACTTAATAATCGTTACTAAAGAACGAATAGTTAAGGCTCTACCGTCCTCTGATTTGTTGGACCGATTTAGGGGTCCACCTCGTGTTGGATTATTACAACATATTTAATTTTCTACTTTATTTCTAAATATTCTTGGCATTACAAAACATAAAGCTAGGATTGTATGCAAGTCAAATTTAAAAAAAAAATAAAAACGAAAAAACTACAACAATTTAAAAACTATAAAAATACTACATTTTCCTGGTAACTTTTACGGGTTCTGAAAAATTATAACAACATTTTACATGCATACAATCCCAAAGTTAACCTTTATTTTTAATCTAAAACAAACAAAATTGTATTTTTTTAAAAGATAACCGAGTAATCGTGCAAATTCGTGAAATATTCGTTTATATTTCTCAATGCGGCATGCAGAGCCTTAACTTTTTCAATATCTGTGATTCAAATGATGAACGAAGTTCCAATAAATCTAGCACTTTTGATGATTTACTAATAATATAGAAATATCATTATCTGAAATTCGGATAATTTGGAACACCCTATATATATATATATATACTAGATTGGTGTTTGTGACATGCGTCGTACAAATGCGCCCCCAATTACAAGATAAAATATCGATTTTTAATCAAAAAACCACCACCAAAGACCCAGGAAAAGTCCTTCTAGGACGCAAGCGTAGATATAAAACTGCGCACTTTCCATTTATATTTATTTACCCTTCCACCATTTCCCTAACGCCAAAATCGGGTGAAAAATCCTAAATATCTAAAATAAATCATCAAGCTCAATCTCGAAATAACAACTATATAGATTGTGTCTGTCTGTGTATGCGAAGTGCCGGGACGTTTGCCAAATTTTTGCCAAAAACGAATCTAGGTAGGTGCTGACATTCTCCACGATTTTAATCTATTATCTATAAAAGATTCTACGATGGAGAAATTCCTGGATGGTTTGATGCAACGTGATCGACGTAAGTTTAGAATATCTTTATTTTTTTCTGTTCGAAAAATAGTGTGGGTGAATGAGTGTGTGTGTGTGTGTGCACGAACGATTTTGTATCTATCGGAACCGACCGATTTCATTTTTTTTTTTTTTTTTTAGATCTAACTAAGATAGTATAGTTGCTCTTATTTTTTACCGCTGGAATGTGTGAAATCGAGTGATTTTTACAATAATTTTTGGATTATAGTTCGTTTACTACAAGTAGGTGTTGAAATATATTTAATTTTTTCTGTGATTATCTAATATTTTTATGTACTATTTTTATTACAACCTGGGAATTTTTAATTCTCCTTGAACCCTGCTAAAGTAATTGTTTAATTTATTCTAATTAAATATTTTTAATTAAGCCTATTAAATCTTTATAATTAATATTAAAGGGATAAAAACAAAAAAAAGTGATTTTATAATCATAATTTACTTATTTTTAATATCATCCTGTATATCTTTATATTAATTTTTTAATTTCGTTAAGTTTATTTTTAGAAAATAATAATTTAAAATTATGAAATATTTCACACTTTTTAATCTTTCATTAATTTTATAATTTTTGATAAAATAAAATTACAAAAAAAGAATGTTAAACAATTGGCCCTCGATGAAAATTTTTTATATTGTTTGTGTTATTGAAAGTAAAAAAATGGTAAAGTTTAAATTTTCTGCAATGTCTACAGAGTGTTAAAATTAATAATATTTTTATTTATATAGGGTGCTTCAATAAAAATATCTGTACCATGGTTATATTATTTTAAATGGAACACTCTGTATACGAAGTCCGTTAACGCGATTTGCGGTAATGGTTAATTGACAGAAATTGTCATGTAACGAAATAGCGTTATGCTCTCTTTAGGCTTATCCCTTTTTTTTTATCTGATTTACTCTCTTATTTCTAGAATATGATTTTTTTCTTATTTAGAATTTTTTTTTCTATATATCGTTTGTAAATATATAGATTTTTTTTGATTTCTTCTGTTTTTATTTTTTAATTTTTCTGATTTTTTCTAATTTTTCCTCATCCTGGTTTTCTGTTTCTTTCTTTTGTTTTTTTTATGGTTAGTTGTTTCCAGTTTTTTGGTTGTTCTTTGATTTTTTGCGATATTTTTCTCGTTTTTTTTCTCATTTTTCTGGTTTTTTTGTGTTCCTGTTTATTTTTCTACTTTTTTCCCATTGTTCTCATTTTTTCTTATTCTGATGTTTTGTGATTATTTGCGATTTTTTTGGGGGTTTTGTTGCGGTTTTTTTGAAATTTTTGTCATTGTTTTACAATTTTTGCGATATTTTTCGATTTATTGTGACTATTTTTTGGTTTTTAACATTTTTTGGCTTTTTTTTGAATGTATTGATTTTTTTTGTTTTTTTCGTATTTTACAATTTTATTTTTCGTTTTTTCCCAATATTTTCTGGTTTCTCTTTCAATTTTTTCCAAAGTTTCTTGTTTTTTTCTCTCTTATTTTCCGATTCTTTCTGATTTTTTCGATTTGTTTAATTTCTCTCCTTTTTTTTTGTTTTTTTTTTAGATTTTCCGATTTTGTTCTCATCCTGTTTTTAATTTTTTGATTTTTTTTCCTCATTCCTCTGATTTTCTCATTCCTCTGATTTTTTTGCGATTTATTTAAATTTTTCTGATTTTTTGTTTTTATCTATTTTTTTTTAAATTTTTCCTCATGATGTTTTTCTTTTTCTATTTCATTCTTTTGTTTTTTATTATTCCTAATTTTTTGCGATTTATTTAAAAAATTTTTGAATATTTTCAGTTCTTTTTATGGTTAATTGTTGTTTTTTGATTTTTTGCGATATTTTTCTGGTTTTTTGTATTCCTGTTTTTTTTTTCTCATTGTTCTCATTTTTTCTTATTCCTCTGATTTTTTTGTGATTAATTGCGATTTTTTTTGCCATTTTTTGGGGGTTTTGTTGCGGTTTTTTTTTAGTTTTTGGCGATTGTTTTACGATTTTTGCGATATTTTTCGATTTTTTGCGACTTTTTTTCGTTTTTAACATTATTTTAGCATTTTTTTCGGCTTTTCTAGGTTTTATTGATTTTTTTTTTGTTTTTTCGTATTTTACAATTTTATTTTCGTTTTTTTCCCAAAATTTTCTGGTTTCTCTTTCAATTTTTTCCAAAGTTTCTTGTTTTTTTTTTCTCTTATTTTCCGATTCTTTCTGATTTTTTTTCGATTTGTTAAATTTTTGCTCCCTTTTTTATTTTTTATTTTTTATCTGATTTTTTTCTTTTGTTTTCTGTTTTTTTTCATTTTTTCTTATTCCTCTGTTTTTTGCGATTTATTTAAATTTTTCTGATTTTTTATTTTTATCTATTTTTTTAAATTTTTCCTCATTCGGTTTTTCTATTTCTTTCTTTTATTTTTTTTATTTCTCTGATTTTTTGCGATTTATTTAATTTTTTTTGAATATTATCAATTCTTTTTTATGGTTAGTTGTTTCCGGTTGTTTTTTGGGTGTTCTTTGATTTTTTGCGATATTTTTCTCGTTTTTTTGTCATTTTTCTGTTTTTTGTGTGTTTTTTTTTTTTCGATATTTTTCTAATTTTTGTTTCATTGTCCCCATTTTTCTTCCCATTCCTCTGATTTTTTGTGATTATTTGCGTTTTTTTTTTGAAATTTTTTTGACATTTTGTTGCGGTTTTTTTGACATTTTTGGCGATTGTTTTACGATTTTTGCAATATTTTTCGATTTCTTGCGACTTTTTTTTTCGTTTTTAACATTTTTTTAGCGTTTTATCGGCTTTTTACAATTTTTCGTATTTTACAATTTAATTTTTCGTTTTTTCCCAGTATTTTCTGTTTTCTCTTTCAAAAATTGAAAATTTCTTGTTTTTTTTTCTATATTTTCAGGTTTTTCGATTTTCTTCATTTTTTCTCCTTTTTTGATTTTTTTTATCTGATTTTTTCGATTTTTTCCTCATCCTGTTTCTTATTTTTCTATTTTTTTCTTTTGTTTTCCATTATTTTTTTTTAATTTTTTCTTATTCCTCTGATTTTTTTGCGCTTTATTTGAATTTTTCTGATTTTTTGTATTTTTCTGTTTTTTTTTCCGATTTTTTTCTAATTTTTCCTCGTTTTTTTCTCATTTTTATTTTTTTTTCTATTTCTTTCGTGTTCTAATTTTTCTGGTTTTTTCTTATTCCTCTGATTTTTTTGCGCTTTATTTGAATTTTTCTGATTTTTTGTATTTTTCTGTTTTTTTTTCCGATTTTTTTCTAATTTTTCCTCGTTTTTTTCTCATTTTTATTTTTTTTTCTATTTCTTTCGTGTTCTAATTTTTCTGGTTTTTTCTTATTCCTCTGATCTTTTGTGATTATTTGTGATTTTTTTTTGGGATTTTGTTGCGATTTTTTTTATTTTTTTTTTCCGATTTTTACGATCTTTTTCGATTTCTTGCGACTTTATTTTAGTTTTTTTTCTTTACGATTTTTAACGTTTTTTTAGCGTTTTTTTCGGTTTGTTTACAATTTTTTCGTTTTTTCTTTTTTTTCTCATTTTTATGTTTTTTTTTCTGTTTATTTTTTCCTAATTTTTTTCAATTGTTTTTAATCTTTCCTATGTAAAATTTCAACTTTCTGCAGTTGTCCCAATTTAATTTGTCGTGTGTTTTTTCCAAAGCCAATTTATACAGCACAATTTAAAAAAAAATTCATACTTAGACAAATTAATTTATAACAGCTGTAAATTATTATATCTACAACTGTCGCAATTTAATTTGTCTGTTTGTCTTCCAAAGCAAATTTATGAAACAAAATTTTAGGAAATTTCAATGTTCTACAGCTGTCGCAATTTAATTTGTCTTGTGTTTTTCCAAAGCCAATTTGTACAGCACAATTTTAAAAAATTTCATACTTGTACAAATTAATTTATAACAGCTGTAAAATTTTAATTATCTCTATAACTGTCGCAATTTGATTTGTCTGTTTGTCTTCCAAAGGAAATTTATGAAACAAAATTTTAGGAAATTTCAATGTTCTACAGCTGTCGCAATTTAATTTGTCTTGTGTTTTTCCAAAGCCAATTTGTACAGCATAATTTAAAAAAATTTCATACTTGTACAAATTAATTTATAACAGCTGTAAAATTTTAATTATCTCTATAACTGTCGCAATTTGATTTGTCTGTTTGTCTTCCAAAGCAAATTTATGAAACAAAATTTTAGGAAATTTCAATGTTCTACAGCTGTCGCAATTTAATTTGTCTTGTGTTTTTCCAAAGCCAATTTGTACAGAACAATTTTAAAAAATTTCATACTTGTACAAATTAATTTATAACAGCTGTAAAATTTTAATTATCTCAATAACTGTCGCAATTTGATTTGTCTTGTGTTTTTCCAAAGCCAATTTGTACAGCATAATTTAAAAAAATTTCATATTTGTACAAATTAATTTATAACAGCTGTAAAATTTTAATTATCTCTATAACTGTCGCAATTTGATTTGTCTGTTTGCCTTCCACAGCCAATTTATGAAACATAATTTTAGAAAATTTCAATTTTCTACAGCTGTCTCATTTTAATTTGTTTTGTGATTTTTTTCAGAAGTAAATTATGACAGCTGTAAAATTTTACTTTTTTTTAACAAAGTGTATGGTAAATAAATAATATATAGGTACAAAGAAAATGTTTGGACGCTAATTTTCGTTAGTCATGGTCAATATTTTTGGCATGTTTCCGGGGGGGCCTTTAGAAATCCTCAATTAATAAAATTGGCAGTAATTTTATGTAGGTCGGAGTTTTATTGTTTTATTTCAAATTAACTTCCGCTAATTATTATTATAATCCAAAAAATAATAATAATACAAATTTTGAGATTATTGTAATATTAAATTCATTGTTAATTTTTCTCTTCTATTATATCATCACATTTTATTTCTTTTTTAATGATTCATTAGTTGTGTAATATTTATTTTTTGATACTTTTAAATTACTCAATTCAAATTTATTGCGACTTATTGTGACATCAAAAAAAAGCACCTATTTATTATTTACTGTGTTAACAATTGCTCCCCAAAGGACAATTTATAACACGCAACAATCTACACGTAATAATACATTTGAATATTTTATTGGTTTTGTCCCTACGACGTGTGTTTAAAAAAAAAAAGAACAAAGGGGTTCATTGACTTAAAATAAGAATAATAAAATTAAATATATGTATCGAGTTAATAAAATTATCACAGTTATTATAAAAGTTGTTACAGATTGTCCAAAATCGTATAAAATTGTCAGATTGTCTAGAACCTTCTTAAAGTTGTTTAAAATTATTCAAAAATTATATAACAATTGTCACAAATTGTCTTTGCCAGACAAAGTAAATTGCGACATCTGTAGGAAGTTGAAATTTTAGAGTTGACATAATTTAATTTATCTAAGTAGGAAATTTCTTAAAATTATGCTGTCAGTACATATTAGCTTTACCAGACAAATTAAATTGCGGCAGCTGTAGAAAGTTGAAATTTTATAACTGTTATAATTTAATTTGTCCAAGTATGTATTTTTTTTTAAATTATGCTGTACAAAATGATTTTGGCAAACAAATTAAATTGCGACAGCTTTAGAAAGTTGAATTTTACAGCTGTCATAATTTAATTTGTCCAAGTATGTATTTTTTTAAAATTATGCTATACAAATTAACTTTATCAGACAAATTAAATTGCGACAGCTTTAGAAAGTTGAAATTTTACATTTATTATAATTTAATTTGTTTAAGTATGAAATTTCTTAAAATTATACTGTACAAATTGGCTTTTAAAAAACCAGACAAATTAAATTGCAACAGCTGTAGAAAGTTGAAATTTTACAGCTGTCATAATTTAATTTGTCCAAGTATGTGTTTTTTTTAAATTATGCTACACAAATTAACTTTATCAGACAAATTAAATTGCGACAGCTTTAGAAAGTTGAAATTTTACATTTATTATAATTTAATTTGCTTAAGTATGAAATTTCTTAAAATTATACTGTACAAATAGGCTTTTAAAAAATCAGACAAATTAAATTGCAACAGCTGTAGAAAGTTGAAATTTTACAGCTGTCATAATTTAATTTGTCCAAGTATGTATTTTTTTTTAAATTATGCTGTACAAAATGACTTTAGCAAACAAATTAAATTGCAACAGCTTTAGAAAGTTGAAATTTTACAGCTGTCATAATTTAATTTGTCCAAGTATGTATTTTTTTTTAATTATGCTACACAAATTAACTTTATCAGACAAATTAAATTGCGACAGCTTTAGAAAGTTGAAATTTTACATTTATTGTAATTTAATTTGTCCAAGTATGAAATTTCTTAAAATTATACTGTACAAATTGGCTTTTAAAAAACCAGACAAATTAAATTGCGACATCTGTAGAAAGTTGAAATTTTACAGCTGTCATAATTTAATTTGTCCAAGTATGTATTTTTTTTAAATTATGCTGCACAAATTAACTTTATCAGACAAATTAAATTGCGACAGCTTTAGAAAGTTGAAATTTTACATTTATTATAATTTAATTTGTTTAAGTATGAAATTTCTTTAAATTATACTGTACAAATTGGCTTTTAAAAAATCAGACAAATTAAATTGCAACATCTGTAGAAAGTTGAAATTTTACAGCTGTCATAATTTAATTTGTCCAAGTATGTATTTTTTTTAAATTATGCTACATAAATTAACTTTATCAGACAAATTAAATTGCGACAGTTTTAGAAAGTTGAAATTTTACATTTGTTATAATTTAATTTGCTTAAGTATGAAATTTCTTAAAATTATACTGTACAAATAGGCTTTTAAAAAATCAGACAAATTAAATTGCAACAGCTGTAGAAAGTTGAAATTTTACAGCTGTCATAATTTAATTTGTCCAAGTATGTATTTTTTTTTAAATTATGCTGTACAAAATGACTTTAGCAAACAAATTAAATTGCGACAGCTTTAGAAAGTTGAATTTTACAGCTGTCATAATTTAATTTGTCAAAGTATGTATTTTTTTTAAATTATGCTACACAAAGTAACTTTATCAGACAAATTAAATTGCGACAGCTTTAGAAAGTTGAAATTTTACATTTATTATAATTTAATTTGTCCAAGTATGAAATTTTTAAAATTATACTGTACAAATGGGCTTTTAAAAAACCAGACAAATTAAATTGCAACAGCTGTAGAAAGTTAAAATTTTACAGTTGTCATAATTTAATTTGTCTAGGTACGTATTTTTTTAAAATTATGCTACACAAATTAACTTTAGCAGACAAATTAAATTGCGACAGTTTTAGAAAATTGAAATTTTATAGCTGACATAATTTAATTCGTTTTTGTATTCAATTTCTTAAAATTATAATGTACAAATTTTCTTTAGAAAAAAGATACAAATCTGTAGAAAGTTGAATTTTACAGCTGTCATAATTTAATTTGTCGTCCAAGTTGTATTTTTTTTTAAATTATGCTATACAAATTGACTTTAGCAGACAAATTAAATTGCGACAGTTTTAGAAATTTTATAGCTGTCATAATTTAATTTGTTTTTGTATTAAATTATACTGTACAATTTTTAAAAATAAGTTTACTCTTGACCCAATTCATATTTTTTTATTTTCCTCGTATACATGGTATTTTTTTACGTGTTTTTTTTATCAACCGCCTTGTATATTAAATCAATTTTAAGTGCATTTTACGTGTAATCTTTAAAACGAAACGATTACAACCATGCCTAAAAATAAATTATTCCGATGAGATAACTGATATTTATTTAAAAAAAAAAAAACGTAGGTGTGATTATTTTTAGCCCATTTCCAATATCTTCATCACTAAATTTCTTTATTAGAATTATGACAATTTTGGTATTTAATTTTTTAAACATGGAAATTTAATTTATTTTAAACAGGTAATATTTTTTGGATATTTTTTGCAAAATCTGGTTGAAATAAATAAGCAAATTTTGAAAAAAAAAAAAATGGAAATTGACTTTCTTGACAGATATATTAGAAAATATCGTATACCACTGGTATTCAGCATCAAAATAAAACAGATAATTTATCATAAACAATATTGATAAACGAAAAAATGTACATAAAATATGTACGATATTTTATGTACATGGTATATATAGAACGACTAATTTCGTATAAAATTTTGTAGTACCCCTGTATTAAATAAACCGAGCAAAATTTTAATTGGACTAAATGAGTAAAAAAACAAAAATGCAACTCTAGAAATATTACTCAGACAAGTGCATAATAAATATCGTATACCACTGGTATATATAGAACGACTAATTTCGTATAAAATTTTGTAGTACCCCTGTATTAAATAAACCGAGCAAAATTTTGATTGGACGAAATGAGTAAAAAAAACAAAAATGCAATTTTCTAGATATATTACTCAGATAGGTGCATAATAAATATCGTATACCACTGGTATATATAGAACGACTAATTTTGTATAACATTTTGTAGTACCCTTGTATTAAATACACCGAGCAAAATTTTGATTGGACTAAATGAGTAAAAAAACAAAAATTACTCAGACAGGTGCACACTAAATATCGTATGCCACTGGTATACAGTGTCATCCTCAAAGTATGCACCATATGGGAAACTTATTTATTAAGGGTTTTTCGACAAAAAGTTATTCTTGGTAAAAGTTTGTGAATCCCCTAAAACCAAACATGCACCAACAAAATATAGTAAAACACGCGTAATATACGAGGAACCTTCAAAAATTTGATTTAGAAACAAGAGTAAAGTACCCTTATTTTAAAAAATCTCTGGAAATGTTATTTAGAAAAGTTGCTCAGCATTAAAAAATACATACATAAGTCATGGCCATCTAAGAGAAGTTTAATTTTTTTTTACACAAAATATCGTACGCCACTGGTATATAAGTAGAACGGCTAATTTCGTATACCATTTTGTAGAACCCCGGTACTAAATAAACCGAACAAAATCTTGACAGGAATGGAACTTTCTAGAAATATTAATGACGGCAGGTGTATAAAAAATATTGTACGCCACTGGTATAAAGCACATGTTGGGGTATTTGGCTGGCAGTAACGATATTGATTAAGATAAGCGCACCACAGCCACATTAAGATGAGGTGTCATCGTTGTCTGCTGCGTTCGTGCCACGTTTATTACTGCGATGTTGCCAAATCGATAAAAAATTCAGAGATTTTAGGGAAATTTTGATCTTGTCATAAATAACCATTTTTTTTTAAAATAAAAAAAATGGAATAATTACTTTGGATTCTACAATTTTTAACATCATTTGGGGTTTTTAAAAAATTGAGCTGAATATTTGAAATTTTTTTAGGTCTGTTGAAAATTCAAATTTTAATAAAAATATTGATAATAAATTTATGATACGTCTATGCAATTTTTAATCCCCACGGCGTGCATACCCTTTTTAATATAGTTATAAAAAATCCGAAACTTTTATTTCTTTGATACATTTTTTATATAAAATCCTGTAATATTTGATGTAAAAAAAAACGAATTTTATTTTTTCTAAATTCTCGTTCAATTACGTCACGATCCGACAACCTCGCCATCTACACCTTCAGATGGTTCCAACTCTATATACATACAAATAGAAAGAGTGTGGTTCTGGTACGGGTACGTCTTATGTCGGCGCGTATACACCATATTTATTCATACATACCCACGTTTTATTTATAAAAATCCTTTTTAATACATTGAAATAATGGGTCGTAAACAAGGCAGGTACCAGCAATACGCTTCAGAGGATTTACCAGAAAGGGGAACCGGTAAGAGATATTAAGTTTTAATTCATCAAATTACGTTGTAATGTTAGAATGTTTTTGGGTTCTTTGTTTCTTTAACATATGGCTGACATATTAATATTTTTTTAGAACATTTATATTTATAGATATAATAAATTATTATTATTATTCTAAAAATTAGTTGAACAAAATAGAATTTATTAAAAAAAAATAAACAAAGGGTACTTATTATGAATTTTATTTTTTTTTTCATTTAATAAATTCTAATTGTATATTCATATCTTAATAAAATTATTTTTTTGGTATCTTTTATTTTTGTTATTTTTTATTTGTGGATAAATGAAAAATTTCTTATTTTTTTTTGTTGTATATCATTTATACTAAAACTTGAAATTAAGTCCCGAGTTTCTTAAATAGAAATGTTGTTTGTGGAAAAATACGTGGCTGGGGCAACACACCTTATTTATTTTGTCTTTCAAAATTTTTTAATCGCTTATTTAACTTATCAAAAGTCACAAAATTATTTTTAGAAATAATTTATATCTAAAGATAATATTTTAAAAGATTTTTCATATATTTTATAATTTTTTTTAATGAGTATAATAGAAATCAGGGAAATACTGATCAAACTTTAATAAATTTGGTACTTTTTCATATACATTTTTTTTTCTATTAAATACAATTTAAAAAATACAAATATTTATAAGGAACTTTTATTTTGTATACTGGTTTCATTACGATCCTACATATTATATTTAAAAAGTGCCCCTTAATAATAATATGGAAAACAAAATTATTTAAAAATAAAAAAAAAATGTCAGTAAAATTTAAACCAATCTTTGTACGTATATTTGTATTTTTTTGCCTAGTGTACCGTAAACATTACAGCAATCGTTATTTTTTTGAATTTTTACATGTAATAACAAACATTTCAGAATTTTAAACCTTTAGAAAATGCCAGTACATTATCTAAAAAAATTCATAAACCTTCAGAAAAGCCTAAATAAACTATAATATCTGTTTGGAATTTCAACAACCCCTAGAAACTTCCATAAACTCCCAAACACTTTTTTAAATCATGAAAAATGTCCATAAACTCTTTAATTTTTTTATAAACTTTGAAATTTTTCTAGAACTACTAAAAAAGTGCCAAAAAAACTTCCAGAAACCTCAGATTTGATTTTTGCTTGTAACTCCTAAAAACAACAAAATTTTAAGTAGAAATTCCATAAACATTAAGAAAAGCCCAAGTAAACTTTAATATTTCTTAAGAATTCCAACAACACCTAGAAACTTCCATAAACCCCTAAACAATCCTTAAAAATTTCCATACTCTTTAAATTTTTCTACAACTACTAAAAAAAATACAAAAAAACTTCCAGAACAACCTTAAAAACTTCCAGAAATCCGAGATTTCCATAAATCCATAAAATTGTCAGTAACAAATTCCATAAACCTTAAGAAAAGCCTAAGTAAACTATAATATTTCTTAAGAATTTCAACAACTCCTAGAAACTTCCATAAACCCCTAAACACTTTTTTAAATCATTAAAAATTTCCATAAACTCTTTAAATTTTTCATAAACTTTGAAATTTTTCTAGAACTGCTTTAAAAAGTACCAAAAAAAACTTCCAGAAAAATCTTAAAAACTTCCATAAATCTATAAAATTTTCAGTAAAAAATTCCATAACCTTATGAAAAGCCTAAATAAACTATAATATTTCTTAAGAATTCTAACAGCCCCTAGAAACTTCCTTAACCCCCCAAACACTTCTTTAAATCATTAAAAAAAATTCATAAACTCTTTAATTTTTTCTAGAACTACTAAAAAAATGCAAAAGAAACTTCCAAAAAAACCTTAAAACTTCCAAAAACCTGAGATTTGATTTATGCTTTTAAATTAAAAAAAAAAAATAAAAACCTAAACACTTTTTTAAATCATTAAAAATTTCCATAAACTCTTTAAAGTTTTCATAAACTTTAAAATTTATTCTAGAACTACTAAAAAAAGTGCCAAAAAAAACTTTCAGAAAAACCTTCAAAACTTCCATAAACCCATAAAATTTTCAGTAAAAAATTTCATAAACCCTACAAAAAGCCTAAATAAACAATAGTATTTCTTAAGAATTCCAACAACCCCTAGCACCTTCCATAGACCCCTAAACACTTTTTATATCATTCAAAATTTCCATAAACTCTTTATATTCTTGATAAACTTTGAAATTTTTCTAGAACTACTAAAAAAAAATGCGAAAAAAAACTCCCAGAAAACTGAGATTTGATTTTTGCTTGTAATTCCTAAAAACTTCCTCGTAAAGCTTCCGGTAACCCCTAAAATGATTCCATAACTTCAAAAAAAACTTCCAAAACCTGCCAGAAACTTTTTGAAAGTAAAGCCTAAATAAACTATAAAATCTCCAACAACCCTAAGAAACTTAACCACTGAAAAATTCTTTAAATCATTAAATATTTCCATAAACATTTAAATTTTTCATTAACTTCTTAATTTTTAGAAACTACAAAAAAACTTCCCGAAAGACCTTAAAACTTAAATCTGAGATTTATTTATTGCAATATTTTAAATTTAAAACCCTTAGAAAATTTTAGTAACTCCTAAAAACTTCCAGTAACCCAAAAATTAATCCATAATTTAAAAAAAAAATATTAAGATTGAAAACTCCCAAAACCTGCCAAAAACTTTTTGTAACATCAAATAAAGCTTAAATAAACTATAAAATCTCTTGCAACAACCATAAGAAACTTCATATTCACCTAAAAACTTCTTTAAACCATTAAAAATGTAAAAACTTCCAGCAACCCATAAAAAATTCCATAGATGTCAAAAAATTTCATTAAGAACACCAAAAGCTGCCAGAAACAACCCCTAAAAATAAAAAATTCAATATATTTTTTTATATTAAATTTCATTTGTTTTTATCTTCTGTTGTTTTTATTTAATTTTCAATTTCATTTGTTGTTTTTTAATTTTATTGGAAAACGTCCAGAAACTAAAAAAAAAAAAA
The DNA here is from genome assembly GCA_963243735.1 of Neocrepidodera transversa. NCBI lineage: Eukaryota > Metazoa > Arthropoda > Insecta > Coleoptera > Chrysomelidae > Neocrepidodera > Neocrepidodera transversa. The sequence continues at coordinate 3,538,779 of OY725348.1, read as the reverse complement.
TTCAGAAACGCCTTAAACTTTCATAATCTAAAATTTTATATAAATCTCAAAATATTTCTATAAACCTCACAAAATTAAATAAGCTTGAAAATTTTTAATCAAAACAAAAACTAAAAAACTTCTAAAACCTCTTAAAAATGTTTTTAAAACCTTTTAAAACTTCCATATACCCTAAAAACATCCTTAAATAATTTCCATATGCCTTTAAAAACTTTTTAAACCTAAAAATTTCTATAAAACTAATATCATAAACAGCAAAAAAGTTTCAGAACCTGCAAATAAACTCCCAAAGACATTTAAAAACTTTTAGCAACTTTCCAACATCCTCTAAAAACTTAAACTCTAATAAAACTCTAAAACTTCCAGTAACACCCTAAAAACTTCAATAAAACCCTAAAAACTTTCAATAAAACCCTCTAATTAAATCTTAACAACTTTCAATTAAATCCTAAAAACTTCCAATGAAACCCAAATTCCAATTATACCCTAAAACATTCCAATGAATCCCTAAAACACCCTAAAAACTTTCAATAAAACTCTAAAAACTTTCGATAAAATCCTAAAACTTCTAATGAAACCCTAAAACCTTCCAATAAAACCCTAACAACTTTCAATTAAATCCCAAAAAGTTCCAATAAAACTCAAATTCCAATAATACCCTAAAACACCCTAAAAACTTTCAATAAAACTCAAAAAACTTTCGTAAAATCCTAAAACTTCCAATGAAACCCTAAAACTTTCCAATAAAACCCTAAAAACTTTTAATTAAATGCTTTAAATTTCGAATAATACCCTAAAACATTCCAATGAACCCCTAAAAACTTTCAATAAAACCCCAAAAAATTTCATTAATATCATGATTTTTTTTTGAAATCATGGGATCATTTTGGGGTTACTGGAAGTTTTATGGGTTTATGAAAGTTTTTAGGAGTTACAAGCCAAAAATCAAATCTCAGGTTTTTGAAAGTTTTTAAAGTCTTTCGGGATGTTTTTTTTCTAGTATCTCTGGAAAATTTTCAAAGTTTATGAAAAATTTAAAGAGTTTATGGAAATTTCTAATGATTTTTCTTGGGGTTGTTCAAAATTTTTAAGGTCTTTCGGGAAGTTTTTTTTTTCTAGTTTCCAGTATCTCTGGAAAATTTTCAAAGTTTATGAAAAATTTAAAGGGTTTATGGAAATTTTTAATAGTTTTTCTTGGGATTGTTGGAAATTTTAAAGTTTTTAAGGTCTTTCGGGAAGTTTTTTTTTCTAGTTTCCAGTATCTCTGGAAAATTTTCAAAGTTTATGAAAAATTTAAAGAGTTTAAGGAAATTTCTAATGATTTTTCTTTTGGTTTTTGGGAAGGTCTTACAACACTGCATTGATTTGTTTTATGTTTAAAAAAATAGCCTATTTAATGGATTTTTTTTGCCAATTGAACAAAAAATAAATAATTACTATATATTTATAAATTTTTTTAATACCAAAGTATGTACTTAATTATTTTCTTTACGACTTTTTTTCTTTACAGTGGAAAGCTTGATATACTGGCGGGATCCGAAAAAATCCGGTCCCGTTTTCGGCGGAGTCCTGGTGGTACTTCTAGCACTCACCTATTTCTCTCTAATCAGCGTCATAGCTTACCTGTCACTCATCGGCTTGTCTATTACAGTAGCTTTTAGAATTTACAAAAATATCGTCCAAGCTGTCCAAAAGACCGGCGATGGCCATCCATTCAAAGACTGTTTGGAATTCGACGTCTCGTTACCACAAGATAAAGTTAAGGTAAAACTATTAAATTATATTTATATATAGGAGTTAAGAATTTTTTATTTTTACATAATAATCTATAACATATAACGTAAATATTCAAAAATTTGTTATATAGTAGGTCAAATGCTAATTTATAGCAATTTTAACATATAAAAATATTTGTTTCTGTCACAATGTTTGTGTATTTTATTTTTAAATGGGTGATAATTATTTTCAATTTCCTTTCCTTGCCCCTCATTTTTCGAATTTTGAAAGGTCCAAATTCTAAATTTGTACCAAATTGTTCCAGAAAATTATTCAATTTTTTTTGTATCAGATTGTTCTAGATGTTCTGAACATTTTTTCAAATTGTCGTGTCTTAAAAAAATTATTTCATGTCCAAATTCAAGAAAATTCGTTTAGATCCAACCCTCCATTATTTTTTTAATAGTTTTTTTTGTTGGACTGGATTGTTTTAATCATCCTAAATATTTTTCCAAATTTTTATGCCTTAAAAAAATTGTTTCATGTCCAAATTCAAGAAAATCAATTTTAATCCAACCACCCCCCATTATTTTTTAATAGTTTTTTATTTGGACTGGATTGTTCTAATCATCCAAAACATTTTTCCAAATTTTCATCTCTTAAAGAAAATTATTTCATGTCCAAATTTAAGAAAATCCATTTAGTTCCAACCACCCATTATTTTTTTAATAGTTTTTTTTGTTGGACTGGATTGTTCTAATCGTCCTAAACATTTTTCCAAATTTTCATGTCTTAATAAAAAATTATTTCATGTCCAAATTCAATTTATATTCAGCCCCCCATTATTTTTTAATATTTTTTTTTGTTGGATTGGATTGTTCTAATCATACCAAACGTTTTTCCATTTTTTTTTGTATTAAAAAAATTATTTCATGTCCAAAGTCAAAAAAATCAATTTAGATCCAGCCCCCCATTGTTTTTTGTTGGTCCGGATTGTTCTAGTTATTATAAACATTTTTCCAAATTTTCATGTCTTAAAAAAATTATTTCATGTCTAAATTCATAAAAATCCATGTAGATCCAACCGTCCATTATTTTTTAATAGTTTTTTTTTGTTGGACTGGATTGTTCTAATCATCCTAAACATTTTTCAAAAATTTTCATGCCTTTAAAAAAATTATTCCGTGTCCAAATTCAAAAAAATCCATTTATATTCAGCCCCCCATTATTTTTTAATATTTTTTTTGTTGGTCCGGATTGTTCTAGTTATTATAAACATTTTTCCAAATTTTCATCTCTTAAAAAAAATTTTTCATGTCCAAATTCAAGAAAATCCATTTAGATTATTTTTCAATAGTTTTTTTGTTAGACTGGATTGTTCTAATGATCCTAAACATTTTTCCAAATTTTCATGGCTTTAAAAAAATTATTTCGTGTCCAAATTCAAAAAAATCCATTTATATTCAGCCCCCCATTATTTTTTAATATTTTTTTTATTGGATTGGATTGTTCTAATCATCCCAAACGTTTTTCCAATTTTTTTTGTATTAAAAAAATATATTTCATGTCCAAATTTAAGAAAATCCATTTATATCCAATCCCCCATTATTTTTAATAGTTTTTTGTTGTACTGGATCATGCTAGTCATCCTAAATATTTTTCCAAAAAGTCTATTTTTGGGAAAACAATTTAAGAACAACTAGAACAATCTGGTACAACAAAAAACACTTGGAAAAAAAATTATGGGGTTTTTTTTTTCGAGTTTTTCGAAAAATGGGTGGCTAACTTCACACACATTTGTAACTCCAGATTATTTTTCTCAGGAAATCACTGAAGTGGCTGTTGCGCACATCAACGCGTCCGTCGTAGAACTTAGGAGGTTGTTTTTGGTCGAAGACTTGGTAGATTCCATCAAATTTGGAGTTTTATTGTGGACTCTTACTTACGTAGGAGCATGGTTCAATGGAATGACTCTTATTATACTTGGTAAGATAATAATATTTAATATCGATGGGATTTTTATTTTTATTTTTTTTTAAAGCTTGGGTTGCCCTATTTACTCTTCCAAAGGTCTATGAAGCAAACAAGACACAAATCGATGCCAATTTGGAAATTGTCAGGACAAAATTGGCTGAAATTACATCAAAGTAAGTTTAGTTTTTAGTTGATAAAATTGATATTTTATTTTATGGTATTTTCAGGATAAAAGCAGCAATACCGATGGGTAAGAAAGTCGAAGAAAAGAAAGAACAGTAGATATATAAATCCAATATCTAATAAATCTTAAGTTAGGTAAAAAAAAAGAATCAGACTCTATATGTACTATACATTTATTTATTGTTGTTTCTTTATTCCATTCTTGAACGTTCTTATGTAATTTTTCTGATTAGTGTATATAATATATAAGATGTTATTTTAATCACTTTTTTTTTATTATTTTATGTTTTTTTTTTCGATGTTTTTGTAATACATGAGATTTTTGCCGGTATTACGATAAATTATTTATTAAAAAAAAATATAGATTTGCTTTTATTTTTGTTTTGTTTGGGTGATTTTGATAGATAGGTATATAATGACATGCATTATGTCAAATCCTTTAAAAAAAAAACAATTTTAACATGTGAAATAGATTCTTTTGTTATTTTTTCATCAAATATAGAAGCATATATTTGTCAGTTTGATGTTAAATTCTTCTTAAACAACTGTACAGAAGTTTAATCAAACAAAGGGATCTATCAAAGGTCTTAATTTTAAGGGTTAATATCTTAAAAATGCAAATTTAGTAGTTCAAAAAAAAGTAGAGTGGTAAGTGCAGATTTTGAAGGGATTTGAAATTTCAACTGAAATATCGTGAAGAGTTCATTAGGATCCAATTTGTGCTTATAGTATCGTTCATCCCGTGGGAAATTGGAGGTAAAAAACTGTGACATGTCTAGAATTGTTATCTACAGAACAAGGATCTACTTGTCAAAAAAACGTGCGTTTCGGGGGTAGTTTTATTCCTTTTACTCTGTAAAATCTAGATTCTATCTGACAAGTAGAAAAAATTATATTGAATTTTGAAATCTGTAAATTACATTGTGATATACGAGCAAATTATAATTCAAACGGCTAAAACTCTAATCATGAAATTTTTTATTACATTGTTTTATATACCTCTAGTTATCTTAAAAACCATTAAGTATATCAAAAAAATATCTAGAGTCGATGCGATAAAATGGTTTTTTGAAATTGAAATTCGATCAATTACTAAGAGAAAATCATTCGAATGCAGACAGCTTGAGCGAATAAGTTTTTTCTGTTCCATGTAATTTTCAGAGCAAAATATCTTTAAAAAAGTATCAACTGGGATATCCAACGTAATTTTAGTAGAGAACTAGAACCTATCGAATAAAATATACAATTCTAGAGCCTAACGCAATAAAATAATTGATTAATGCAGTATTAACCTATTTAATAACTAGGAACTTTAAATTTGCAATTTATAGATATTTATACCCATATTCTTTTATTTAATATATTTCATTTTAATTAAAAACCATCCCTTCAACATTAGGTTGTCTAAAAATGGAGAAGCGTATATGTACACAGTATCTCTTTTACGCTTTCCCATTATTTAAAAACCTATATTTATGATAAAAATTAGGTTTATCTTAATGTTTAAAGGTGATAGTTCAGTGACAACGTTTCGTCTCTGTATGTGATGCTATAGTCAAGTCGGCACGCAAATTTCTAAATCAAAGATTTGTTAATGTTTCATAGTCATTATTTGAATGTTTTTTATGAAAATACCAATACGAAATTATATAATTATGTTACTTACCTTATTTAAGTAATAATTAAATCAAAGTTTGTCAATACATTACAATAGTTTGGGTCCAAAATTAATATTTACTGATCATAATTTAAATATACTGGAAACTAAACATAACCTTCAAATTCTTCTTTTTTATTTATTTTAGGAACTACCACAGTATGTTTCTATACAGTAGTTTCACTCCGGTGTCGGCACACTACCACAGTATGTTTATATACAGTAGTTTCACTTTGGTGTCGACACACTACCACAGTAGTGTTTATATACAGTAGATTCACTCCGGTGTCGAGACACTTTAACCACAGAACACATTGAGCGTTTTTCTTGTCGCAACGCTTTTAATTAGCTGCGTAATGGTTCAAAGTAGAGGATTTTCGTGTCGAATTAATAACGTCACGCTCAAAAACGCTTAACATGTGGTTTGAAGCGTTTTTATACTGACAGAAATGAGAAAGAAGATTCTTATAACTTATTATAAATTATTTGTATATAATATTAATCCAAGTAATGAGTTAATAATCAAATAACATACCTAGACATTCGGATAGGCTCCGCATTATTAAAAATTAACATGAAACTGGTAATAAAAGATTCGTTTTCTTCAGAATTTTTCTGGCAAACCAGTAGTTCGACATTAAAAAGAATTCTTGCATTTCACGATGTTGATTATCACTAAAATAACTACTTTCCCAGTACCACTATCATTCAAAGCATAAACTATAAAATTTTGACAAGTGATGCAAACATTTCATTTTCGTGTTCATTCTAATGATGACGTCACAATTTAATGCGCTTCAAACCAGAACTCTCAGCGTATTAAACAAAAAAAACGCTCCTTAATTTAGATCTACCAGAAAAACATTGTTGCCAAACGTGGCATATTTATCCGACTTACGTATAATTTATGATTCTTGTTAGTAGGCCGATATTTATACTTTCAGAATAATTACATAAATTTTAATAATACATATTTATATTTTCCTCTTACCTATTAGTACTAAATTGTATTTTTTTCTTAAACCAAAGAACCAGTTTTAAAATAAATTTGACATTGGTAACACTGCAAATGTCGCGTGCAAACCCAAATGGGACAACCAAGTCATATAGTGAAACTACTGTATATAAATCTTTATGCTGTGGTACTATGAACAATCGTGACGTCACAAATGTCATTCTTATTACAAAATGGTTCTAACCAAGCAAACCTCTGTCAAATTTAAATTAGCTTGTCAGATATTGATTCCTTATAATAAGATTATGTTCAACAAAGAACGTAACCTCAAATTTTTTGTTGGGAATCAGTTTTTGACAAGAATGACGTTTGTGACGACACAATTTCTATAGTAAAAACCTCTAAATGACGAAAACGATTAAATTTTAAATATATTAAACTTTTATTATAAATGTAATCTAATTGTTTAATATAATCAAGCACTTATTGTTAAAAATTTTACTTACTATATGTACATCGATTCAAGTATAGTCCGTCAAGAGTTAAATGGCGATCATTAATCATAATAGTAAAATACAGGGTTGTATTTTAATTAAATAATATTAAAAATAGATAGTGTTTTGGGGCCCTTTACTATTGAAATATATGTATTGACTGTTTTCACAATAAATACTCGTTAAAGTAAACTTTTTGAGATTTTTAAAAAAAAAAGTATGGTGTAAATTCCAAAGTATAAACACTTTGTTTTTTTGTCAAAGATGTTTAGCCTTCTTAGTACGCTCCTGTTTATTTAAGAAACAAAACTAAGCACAATATTTTGGGTAGCCAAAGATTCCAAATTATGCAAGATTTTGTGCGTAGTCGATTTATAAAAGAAATGTTTAAATGTATGTCGAAAAAAAAAATTTTTATTTAGACTGTTGCATACTTTTATATAGCTTTGTATTTGCTTTTAAAATTATCATTAAATTGTTTATATCTGCTTATCAATATGTCTTTTATTTATTACATCACGTTCGCTCGGTGGAACGCAATGGGTCTTACAAATGGCGGATGCCCCTATAGCGTAACACAAATGTAAACAAACCTATGATACATAATCCGGCTTGAAGGACCATTTGGAGACAATTGCCTTAATATAACTATTCGTTTTATTTTAAATATGTATTTTAGCGGAAAACTGAACTTTCCGATCCAAATTTTTTTACAACAAAATTTCTCACGCACATAGTTATTGAAAAATTTGTGGTGAATAACCGTATAAAAATGGCTTTATCGCGAAAGTTTCCTTTTACAAGAAATAATATTTTTCCCCAAATTTGCTACTTTTCGTCCGCTTCATTACAAATTCAGGCAATATTTCCTCAGAACTGTGTCAAAAAAACGAGATTTTCCACATTCTGATTGCAGCGTTGCCAGATACAAGCAAATTTCCCCAGAATTATTAAATCCGTAAGTTTTATTTTTGTAATATATTTTTAGTTTTCAATTTCTTTACAAAATATAATATTTTTTATAAAGAAATATGTATTTTTAGACGTTTTTTGTCAAAATTTGAATAAAAACTAAATAAAAAAAGGATAAATTGATTCAATTTTTAATTTAAAAACGAGTTAAATCAAAAATGGAGGATTTTAAAGAAAAATTAATAAAATCACGTTTTACGCAAAAATACACATTTCTTTACAAAAAATATTATATTTTGTAAACAAATTGTAAATTAAAGTTGATTAAAAAAATAAAATTTGAAATTCGCATATTTCCTAATTCTGAGGAAATTTTACTTCAATTTGGCAACGCTGCAGTCAAAATATAGTGAATTTGAGAAAACCGTTTTTTATTAATAAAATGTTGTGAGGAAATGTTGCCTGAATTTGCAACGATGCAGGCGAAAAGTAGCAAATTTGGGGAAAAATACTATTTCTTGTAAAGAAATAGAAAATTTCGCAACAAAACTACGAAATTAAAAATTTATTAGAAAAAAAAAACGAAATATTTCAATTTTATGACGAATTCAAGCCGATACTACTGTTGAAATTCACCGATTTTCCTAAATCTAGGGAAATTTTGCCTCTATCTGGCAACACTGCAGTTAGAATGTAATGGATTTATGGAAAATCCCGTTTTTTTATTAATAAAACTACGTTTAGAGGAAATATTGCCTAAATTTGCAAAGATGCATACAAAAATTAGCAAATTTGGGGAAAAAATATTTTTTGTAAAGAAATTGAAAATTTTGCGACAAATGTACGAAATAAAAAAATCTATAAAAAAAAAACAAATGTTTTAATTTTAGGATAAATTCAAGCCGATCCTGTGAAAAAAATGTTGAAATTCACCGATTTTCTTAATTCTAGGGAAATTTTGCCAACACTGCAGTCAGAATGTAATCGATTTGTGGAAAATCACATTTTTTATTAATAAAACTACGTTTGACAGTTTTGAGGAAATGTTATCTAAGTTTACAACGATGCAGGCGAAAAGTAGCAAATTTGGGGAAAAATATTATTTCTTGTAAAGAAATAGAAAATTTCGCAACAAATCTACGAAATTGAAAATTTATTGGAAAAAAAAACAAATATTTTAATTTTTGGATAAAATCAAGACGATATTGTGAAAAAACTCTTGAAATTCACCGATTTCCCTAATTTTAGGGAAATTTTGCCTCTATCTGGCAACACTGCAGTCATCATGTAGTGAATTTGTGGTGAATCACATTTTTTATTAATAACACTACGTTTGACAGTTTTGAGGAACGTTACCTAAATTTGCAACGAAGCATGCGAAAATTAGCAAATTTGAAGAAAAAATTATTTTTTTATGAAGAAATAGAAAATTTCGAGACAAATCTTCGAAATTAAAAATTTATTAGAAAAAAAAACAAATATTTTAATTTTATGATAAATTCAAGCCGATATTGTGAAAAAAACTTGAAATTCACCGAATTTCCTAAATCGAGGGAAATTTTGCCTCTATCTGGCAACACTGCAACAGAATGTAGTGGATTTGTGAAAAATCACATTTTTTATTAATAAAACTACGATTTGACAGTTCTGAAGAAATGTTGCTTAAATTTGCAAGGATACATGCGAAAAGCAGGAAAATTGGAGAAAAAAATTATTTTTTGTCAAGAAATGGATAATTTCGTGACAAATTGAAAATTTATTAGAAAAAAAAACCAAATATTTTAATTTTAGGATAAAATCAAGTCGATATTGTGAAGAAATTCACCGATTTCCCTAATTCTATTGAAATAACTCTATCTGGCAACACTGCAGTCAGAATGTAGTGGATTTGTGGAAAATCACATTTTTTATTAATAAAATACGTTTAACACAGTTCTGAGGAAATATTGCCTGAATTTGTAACGAAGCAGGCGAAAAGTAGCAAATTTGGGGAAAAATATTATTTCTTATAAAGAAATAGAAAATTTCGCCACAAAATTACAAAATTAATTATAAGAAAAACCAAGTATTTCAATTTTAGGAAAAATTCAAACAGATACTATGAAATAACTGTTCATATTAACCGATTTTATTAGTTCTGGTAAATTTTACCACTATCTGGCAACGCTGCAGTCAAAATGTAGTAGATTTGTAGAAAATACCGTTTTTTTCGACTTTACTACGATTTTAAATATTATTTGTGTGATACTTGATTTTGAATTTTATCATGTATATTTTTAATTATTTCTGAAAAAAAAAATATCCTAAAAATTGACAATATTAATTATCTTTATCCTTGAATTATAATAATCAAATTAGTCCCTTGAATATCACCATTTCCTAGAAAAAAATTGCATTCTTTTCAAACCTGATGATAATGACATCCTGATAAAGCAGCGATATGTTTTAAAAATAAACAATAAGGCACAATAATAATAATAATAAAAGAATAAAATCATTGAAACCAATTGAACCAAGTGGGAGAGACGTGAGATAAAATAAATATCCACACAGGAAATATTTATCATATTAAACTTCGTTTAGATGTTTTTAGTTCTTCATTACAATTTTAGTTAGTTCTAACGCGTTTTCGTTAAAATGAATACGGTAGTGATGCATCTAATGTTTTATGTTTTATTTTTGTTTTGTTCGAATGTTCAATCTGGATTTACGACAACAAGTAAGTTTTAAATTTTGTTAGTTCCCGCCATTTTTTACATTCGGTTTATTTTTATTTAGAAATGGGACCACAGCCGATATGGAACGCCACATATACAGATAAACTTCGCCATGATCTGTTATTAAATTATGACAAATTTGCTAGACCAGCTCAACATTATAACAAAACTACCGTCCAATTAGGATTAGAAATAAGGCACATCGATTTTTATGAATTTAAATCCACCTTCACTGTCTTTGCTTGGCTTAGATTGGTAAATATTGAATTATTTTTGTCACGTGAAATTGGGTCCTCAAATTAGATAAATATTTAAATAATTATATACCGGATAACTGTTTCCTCCTTTAAGGACTCATCAGTACCCAAATGTATAAAATTAAAATCTCACCATACAACTATTACACTAGGTATAGGGAATTCAATGTGTTAGAGAGAGAGGTATAGGAAATTCAGCGTGTCAGAAAGAAACGCAGACAAAAATGGCTGTGTAATTATTCTACAGCACATTGCGAATACAGGACCGGTTTCTCAATAAAAATTGGGTCATTAATAACGGAGATATACGTTAAGGTCCTTTTGCTGTTTGTTTTGCGCAGGAATTTTCTATACGTCATTATTCTACGTCACATTTCAAATACATTACCGTTTTTTCTATAAAAATTGAACCAATAGTAACGGAGATATACGTTACGGTCCTTTTGGCGTTTATTCTGCGCAGGATTTTTCTATACGTAATTATTCTACAACACATTGCGAATACAGGACCGGTTTCTCCATAAAAATTGGGTCATTAATAACGGAGATATACGTTAAGGTCCTTTTGCTGTTTGTTTTGCGCAGGAATTTTCTATACGTCATTATTCTACGTCACATTTCAAATACATTACCGTTTTTTCTATAAAAATTGAACCAATAGTAACGGAGATATACGTTACGGTCCTTTTGGCGTTTATTCTGCTCAGGATTTTTCTATAAGTAATTATTCTACAACACATTGCGAATACAGGACCGGTTTCTCCATAAAAATTGGGTCATTAATAACGGAGATATACGTTAAGGTCCTTTTGCTGTTTGTTTTGCGCAGGAATTTTCTATACGTCATTATTCTACGTCATATTTCAAAAACATTACCGTTTTTTCTATAAAAATTGAACCAATAGTAACGGAGATATACGTTACGGTCCTTTTGGCGTTTATTCTGCGCATGATTTTTCTATACGTCATTATTCTACGTCACATTTCAAAAATATTGCCATTTCCCGCGTTTAAATCCGACCAATAATAACGAAGTTAGCCTCGAATGCCCTTTTGACGTTTCTTCTGCGCACGATTTTTCTTGACATTATTTTGGAAAATGCTTCATATAAGACTTGTTGACCTATTTAATTCCTACATTTTATTATTTTTTAATTTTGAATACTTTTCACGGCTTCGTAGATAACGATTTTTTAAAATTATAATATTTTCGGAAAAATAACCCGGTATAACTTTCCATGTTTTTCATTATTTTTTTCCATATTTTTCATTATTTTTATCCATATTTTTTATAATTTTTTTCCATATTTTTCATTATTTTTTTCAATATGTTTCATTATTTTTTTCCATATTTTTCATTATTTTTTTCCATATTTTTCCTTTTTTTTCTCTAGATTTTTCATTATTTTTCCATATTTTTCATTATTTTTTCCCAAATTTTTCATTATTTTTTCCATATTATTCATTTTTTTTCCACATTTTTCATTATTTTTTTTCCAATTTTTTATTATTATTTTTCACTATTTTTCATTATTTTTCCCCTATTTTCCAATATTTTTTTCCCCATTTTCCAATATTTTTTCCCTATTATTTTTTGTATAAAAGTTACCCCCCCCCCCCGCGCAAGAAAAAATTACCCGTCCCCTCAGGAAAAAAAGACTGTCGCAAATGAAAAATTAGATACTTAAACACTTGTAAGTTATAATAATTTGATTTCTAAACATCAGGCCGTATACTGGACAGCTGTTTCGTCCTTTAAGGACTCATCAGCGGCAATTTTCTCAGATGCATATGATTCAAACCTCACCTCAAAATATAATAGTGAGTAAAAATGATGGTAGACAGCTAACGCCATCTACCAATGCGACACGGTGTCACTTATTACTTGGAGAGAAGATTTCACCAGTGTAATAAGAGTCAGTACTAACTGGAACCGAAAGAAAGCCCATCTCCAAAGGGTATGAAACCTTAAACAAGTGTTAAATATTTAAGTTGTGAGAATGTCATTTCTATACACAAGGAAGTATACCGGACACCTGTTTCGTCCTTTAAGGACTGATCAGTACCCAGATGTATAACATTCAAATCTCACCTCAAAACACAATAGTGCAATATTGAGTAAACATGATATAACAATGATGGTACACAGCTAACGCCATCTACCAATGGGACACGGTGTCACTTAATTACTTGAGAAAAGATTTCACCTGTGCAAGGACGTAAATATGGGGAGGGAACCAGGATACTAAAAAGTAGCACGAAAAGAAGAAATAAAATATATGAAATGTAGAAACGGACAAACATATATTTGTTTAAAAGTTGATTACCCCCCCGCAAGAAAAAATTACCCCCCCCCAAAGACAAAAACTATTGTACACAACCTGTTTCACAAGTTTCATCGGGGGGGGGGGCAGGAGAAAATAATCAATCAGATAATAACCCTCGCAAATGAAAGTTTAGATAGAATTATAGAATTACTGTTGGAATAGATCCGGAAAAAGTGAAAGAAAATTTACGGAAAACTCCAGATAATCAAAGAAAAATGATATAGAAATGCCCACAGTTTCCAATGGGAAAGTTTTTTCCTAAAATTCTTCCAATGAAAACGAAAGTATGGGAAAGCACATATAAAGTGCATTTTTTTAAAAAATAAAAATCTTTTTCACGAAAGTTAGGAGAAAACTCTAAAAAGGACTAGTAAAAAATCACATATTTATAAATGTGTCGGTTTCGTTTTTAGCATTTTGAAATTTCTTACAAGTTACAAAATTTCTAAAAATATTATAAAATCGAGGGAATTTTTTAAAGCATCATTGCCAAGTTTCCGAAAATTTCCTGAAATCTGGAGCTTTTTTAACGACACACAAAAATAGTCACGAGATGTTAAAATTACTTAACTCACCAAAAAAAAAATATTCTTCTTGTCTTTTTTTTCTCTCAGATTGCAGAAAAATGTCTTTCTTTAATCACTAAATTTAAAGAGATTTTTAACAGACAATCGATAAATTTAGCGAGATTTTTGGAAACTAGGTAACGTTAAAAAAAAAATTTCTTTGATTTAAGAAAATATTCATCTTGTATTTTAATTAATCTAAAATAGATTTTTAATAGAAAATCTTTAAAGTTAGGGATATTTTCGGAAATTAGGCAACGTCTAAATAGAATTTGTTGACTATTTTGTTAATAGTGTTGGAACGACGAGAAACTCAAATGGAACTCATCAGATTATGGAGATATTCAAGTACTACATATTGCTGAACATGAAATTTGGCAACCAGATATTTATTTATACAACAGGTAAATTGTTTTAATTATTTATTAGATATATATATAATTTCCACATTTGTGGCTTTTGAAGTTTGAATTCATAAAAATCCATTAAAAATTTGGTAGTTGTAAAATTTGTTAAAGATCAACAGAATGATGAGAAATTTGAAATTTTATAAAAATAGTGTATGGTTGCCTATAAAATTGACAATCTGACATGGTATTAAAATTTGTTACAGATCAGCATTACCTCAAGGGCGTAGATAGCTTTTTTTCCTGCGGGGGGGGGGGGGGTAATCAAACTTTTAGACAAATATGTTTGTCCATTTGCATATTTCATATATTTTATTTCTTCATTTCGTACTATTTTTGGTATCATGAGGGGTAATTACCCCATTACCCCCCATATCTACGCCCTTGCATTGGCCTTATGAAATTAAAATTTTGAAAATTATCAATGTCAGTTTTGAAGTTTTAAAGGCGACCATATACTTTTTTTTATAAAATTTTAATTTAAAACTAATGATCAGTAATTTAAAATTTTATAAAAATAGTGTATGTTTGCCTTTAAAATTGACAATCTGACATAGTTTTAAAATTTGTTAAAGATCAGCATTGCCCTATGGGCGTAGATAATTTTTTTCCTAGGGGGGGTAATCAAACTTTTGGACAAATATGTTTGTACGTTTGCACATTTCATATATTTTATTTCTTTTTTTCATGCTATTTTTTGGTATCATGGGGGGTAATTACCCCCTTTACCCCCCATATCTACGCACTTGCATTATCCTTTTGAAATTAAAATTTTGACTATTATAAGTGTCAGGTTTGAAGTTTTAAAATTTTAATTCAAAACTGATGAGAAATTTTTTTATAAAAATAGTGTATGGTAACCTTTAAAATTAACAATCTAACATTAATTGTCATGATTTTTAAAAATATCGTAGTTTTAAAAAAATTTCTTAAAAATCACCATTGTCCATATGAAATTAAAATTTTAACTATTATTAATATCAATTTTGAAGTTTTAAAGGCGACCATACACTTTTTTTTATAAAATTTTAATTTAAAACTAATGATCAGTAATTTAAAATTTTATAAAAATAGTGTATGTTTGCCTTTAAAATTGACAATCTGACATAGTTTTAAAATTTGTTAAAGATCAGCATTGCCCTATGGGCGTAGATAATTTTTTTCCTAGGGGGGGTAATCAAACTTTTGGACAAATATGTTTGTACGTTTGCACATTTCATATATTTTATTTCTTTTTTTCATGCTATTTTTTGGTATCATGGGGGGTAATTACCCCCTTTACCCCCCATATCTACGCACTTGCATTATCCTTTTGAAATTAAAATTTTGACTATTATAAGTGTCAGGTTTGAAGTTTTAAAATTTTAATTCAAAACTGATGAGAAATTTTTTTATAAAAATAGTGTATGGTAACCTTTAAAATTAACAATCTAACATTAATTGTCATGATTTTTAAAAATATCGTAGTTTTAAAAAAATTTCTTAAAAATCACCATTGTCCATATGAAATTAAAATTTTAACTATTATTAATATCAATTTTGAAGTTTTAAAGGCGACCATACACTTTTTTTTATAAAATTTTAATTTAAAACTAATGATCAGTAATTTAAAATTTTATAAAAATAGTGTATGTTTGCCTTTAAAATTGACAATCTGACATAGTTTTAAAATTTGTTAAAGATCAGCATTGCCCTATGGGCGTAGATAATTTTTTTCCTAGGGGGGGTAATCAAACTTTTGGACAAATATGTTTGTACGTTTGCACATTTCATATATTTTATTTCTTTTTTTCATGCTATTTTTTGGTATCATGGGGGGTAATTACCCCCTTTACCCCCCATATCTACGCACTTGCATTATCCTTTTGAAATTAAAATTTTGACTATTATAAGTGTCAGGTTTGAAGTTTTAAAATTTTAATTCAAAACTGATGAGAAATTTTTTTATAAAAATAGTGTATGGTAACCTTTAAAATTAACAATCTAACATTAATTGTCATGATTTTTAAAAATATCGTAGTTTTAAAAAAATTTCTTAAAAATCACCATTGTCCATATGAAATTAAAATTTTAACTATTATTAATATCAATTTTGAAGTTTTAAAGGCGACCATACACTTTTTTTTATAAAATTTTATTTTATAAAACTAATGATGAGTAATTTAAAATTTTATAAAAATAGTGTATGGTCACCTTTAAAATTAACACTGACATTAACATTCACGATTTTTAAAAATATGGTACTTTTAAAAAATTTGATAAAAATCACAATTTTCCATATGAAATTAAAATTTTGACCATTATTTTAATGTCAATTTTGAAGTTTTAAAGGCGACCATACACTTTTTTATAAAACTTTAATCTAAAACTAATGATTAGTAATTTAAAAATTTTATAAAAATAGTGTATGGATTGCCTTTAAATTTAACAATCTGAGATTAATAATCACGATTTTTAAAAATATCCTAGTATTAAAATTTGTTAAAGATTAGCATTATCCATATGAAATAAAATTTTTTAACTATTACCAATGTCATTTTTGAAGTTCTATAGGTGACCATACACTTTTTTTTATAAAATTTTATTTTAAAAAACTAATGAGTAATTTAAAATTTTATAAAAATAGTGTATGGTCGCCTTTAAAATTAACAATTTTGACATTAATATTCACAATTTTTAAAAACATCGTAATTTTAAAATTTGTTAAAAAACAGCATTGTCCATATGAAATTAAAATTTTAACTATTATTAATATCAATTTTGAAGTTCTAAAGGGGACCATACACATATTTTATAAAAAAATTTTAATCTAAAACTAATTAGTAATTTAAAAATTTTTATAAAAATAGTGTATGACTACCTTTAAATTTAACAATTTGTCATTAATATTCCACGATTTTTAAAAATATAGTAATTTTAAAATTTGTAAAAAATCAGCTTTGTCCATATGAAATTAAAATTTTGACTATTATTTATGTCAATTTTGAAGTTTTAAAGGCGACCATACACTTTTTTTTATAAAATTTTATTTTAAAACCAATGATGAGTAATTTAAAAATTTTATAAAAATAGTGTATGGATTGCCTTTAAAATTGACAATCTGAAATTAGTATTAAAATTTGTTAAAAATCAACATTATCTATATGAAGTAAAATTTTTGATATCAATGTCATTTTTGAAATTCTAAAGGTGACCATACACTTTTTTTTTTATAAAATTTTAACTCAAAACGATTGAGAAATTTAAAATTTTATATTGATTTTTTACGTTAAATATGATTTTCTTTACAGTGCAGTAAGTACTCCATTAAATCAGTACGTAAATACGCATATTTTAGTATATCCAAACGGAGAAGTTTTGTGGGTACCCCCGGTACAACTATCAGTACTTTGTAGCCTCCATTTGAGATATTGGCCATTCGATACACAGGAATGCAAATTAGTATTCGGATCGTGGACTTACAGCGGAGATCAAATCGATCTGGCTCATTACAACAATAAAACTATGGTTAGTGTGAGTATTAATTTTCATATATCAAAAATTTTATCCCTACTAGTTTTTTAATTGGTTAAAATTATAATCATACTTTTTTAAATTAACACTAGAGAAAGTAATCCTAAAAGACCGCAAATAAAGAGTAAATGTATATGCAAATGACGCTATCATTCATCTGCAAATCTAATCGGAGATTGTTGGAATTTTGAAAGATAGGACGACAAAATACAAATGACGCTAGCAATCATCTGTACATCTAATCAGAGATTGTTGGATTTGTTGGAATTTTGAAATATAGGACGAAAAATACAAATGACGCTATCAATCATCTGTAAATCAAATCTGAGATTGTTGGATTTTTTGGAATGACGCTATCAATCATCTGTAAATCTAATCGGAGATTGTTGGATTTTTTGGAATTTTGAAATATAGGAAGAAAAAATACAAATGACGCTATCGATCATCTGTAAATCTAATCAGAGATTGTTGGATTTGTTAGAATTTTGAAATATAGGAAGAAAAAATACAAATGACGCTATCAATCATCTGTAAATCTAATCGGAGATTGTTGGATTTGTTAGAATTTTGAAAGATACGACGAAAAAATACAAATGACGCTATCAATCATCTGTAAATCTAATTAGAGATTGTTGGATTTGTTGGAATTTTGAAAGATACGACGAAAAAATACAAATGACGCTATCAATCATCTGTAACTCTAATCTGAGATTGTTTTATTTGTTAGAATTTTGAAATATAGGAAGAAAAAATACAAATGACGCTATCAATCATCTGTAAATATAATCAGATATTGTTTGATTTGTTAGAATTTTGAAATATAGGAAGAAAAAATACAAATGACGCTATCAATCATCTGTAAATCTAGTCAGGATTGTTGGATTTGTTAGAATTTTGAAATATAGGAAGAAAAAATACAAATGACGCTATCAATCATCTGTAAATCTAATCGGAGATTGTTGGATTTGTTAGAATTTTGAAAGATACGACGAAAAAATACAAATGACGCTATCAATCATCTGTAAATCTAATTAGAGATTGTTGGATTTGTTGGAATTTTGAAAGATACGACGAAAAAATACAAATGACGCTATCAATCATCTGTAACTCTTAATCTGAGATTGTTTTATTTGTTAGAATTTTGAAATATAGGAAGAAAAAATACAAATGACGCTATCAATCATCTGTAAATATAATCAGATATTGTTTGATTTGTTAGAATTTTGAAATATAGGAAGAAAAAATACAAATGACGCTATCAATCATCTGTAAATCTAGTCAGAGATTGTTGGATTTGTTAGAATTTTGAAATATAGGAAGAAAAAATACAAATGACGCTATCAATCATCTGTAAATCTAATCGAAAATTGTTTGATTTGTTGGAATTTTGAAAGATACGACGAAAAAATACAACATCTGTAAATCGAATCTGAGATTGTTGGATTTGTTGGAATTTTAAAAGATAGGACGAAAAAATACAAATGACGCTATCAATCATCTGTAAATCTAATCGAAGATTGTTGGATTTGTTGGAATTTTAAGGATAGGATGAAAAAATACAAATGACGCTATCAATCATCTGTAAATCAAATAGGAGATTGTTGGATTTGTTGGAATTTTGAAAAATACGACAAAAAAATACAAATGACGCTATCAATCATCTGTAAATCAAATAGGAGATTGTTGGAATTTTGAAAAATACGACAAAAAAATACAAATGACGCTATCAATCATCTGTAAATCAAATCGAAGATTGTTGGATTTGTTGGAATTTTAAAAGATAGGATGAATAAATAAAACGCGATGTTCACCTGTTGATTATAACAAATAACTAAAATTGTTTTACAATGTTGCCAACTTCTCACATGGTTTTTTTAATATTACTAATAGATGGCGTAACGCATATAAATATATTTAGATACATAATTTTATCAGGATTCTGGGGTTTAGATAAAGGGAGAGAATTATTATTATTAGAAACTATAATTTTTTACTAGTCTCAACTGATTTAGTTAGTTTTAAAAAAAAAATTGGGAAAAATGAGGAAAAGTAGGGAAAATAGTTCCTTTCTTTTCTATCAAAAATTTCCCCTCTTTTCTCTGAAATTTTAACAAGAAAAAGGGAAAGAAGTAGCAGAAAACATAATAGGAGAAAAAAGTCGGGGGAAAAGATAGGTAAAAAACTCTTGAAAACCTCCCCTCTTTTCTCTTGAAAACTTCCTCTTCCCTCTTTTCTCTTGAAAATTTCCCCGTTTTTCTGTTGAAAATAAAAAATAAAGGTGACAAGTGGGAAAAGATATGGAAAAAACTCTTGAAAATTTCCCCTCTTTTCTCTTAAAAACTTCCTCTCCACTCTTTTCTATTGAAAATTTCCCCTCTTTTTTGTTAAAAATAAAAAATTAAGGTGACAAGTGGGAAGAAAAGGAAAAGTTTTTTTTTCATTTATTTTCATTTGGTTTCCTTTTCATATTCTCTCTTGTATCTTGTATTTTCTATGAGAAAAAAGGGGTAACTTTAGAGAAAATATATAGGGGAAAAGAAAAGAAATTTGTGAGAAAAATGAGAAAAACGGGGTAATTTAAGAAAAGGTGTCGTCGACCTCTTTCTTCCCCCTCCCCCAGGAAAAAATAGGAGAAAATAGGAAAAAAAATTCTTTATCAGTTTTTCGGATTTTTTATACTTTGCAAAAAATAGAGAAAACCTAGGGAAAAATAGGGACAACTAAGAAAAATAAAGGAAGAGAATCCAGAAATAAAACAAATATAAATTTAGTTTTTGATGCATTATTAACTTTCTCTTATATTCTTTTCTTAATGTTATTTTTCTGTATATTTTTAGCTATTTAACAGTTGGCGTTCTGGGGAGTTGGTCTAATTTACTTGGGGGGTGTTTAAAGGGAATAAAAATATTTTTTTTGCGATTTTTACCATTTCCGTCGAAACTTTATGTCGTATCAAAAAACATTCAATGGCAAAGTTATAGCTTATAAAAAAATTTACAATTTTGGCCATAACCTCAAAATTTTCGTGAAAAATGAAGAAATTCGAAGTTTTTTTTTCGTTTCCGCAAAAACCATTAAATTTTGATAAAACTTTGTAAAAGTATTCGTTTTGATGTTTTAAATAATCAAAAAAATTTTGAGATAAAAAAAGTGAAAATTGACTGTTTATAATAAACATGAAATTTCGGATCTGAACAATAAAAACAATTTCTTTTTTAATGTCAAATTTTTTATAGGCCTGAGGATGGTCGTGTAGGCCGAAACATGTCGCCATTTGACTTTTAGACGTTTCGTCACTATTAAATTATTTGTAGTATGACTTCGAGTTGTTTTATTCTTTATTGAATACTTTACCACATTTGAGTATGGATAATATTTTGTTTTTAATTTCTTTTGTATTTTTTCCCGTGCAATTCAATGGTGTAATAATTTATTCAATTTTCTTAAAAGTTTAAATAAATTATCAGCAAATAATAAAATATTCTATGTTTATTTTTTCAATTTTTGAACATGTATTTAAGACGGGGTTATTCACAGGTACACCAAACTGGCAACACTAAAATTCCAAGCACCGTATGCAAAATCTCAGTTCTGGTGTCAGTGTCTATCACTGTCTTTCAGCAATAATAAAAGAAAAACGATCTTTTCAAAATTATTTAATCTCCTGTATACCAGGTGGCGCTAACAGTATTAAAATATTAATTTATCAGTGCTAAAACACAATCTCATTGGCGCAGATTTTCTCCCAAATTTTATTATTGGGTTTTTCTCGGTTTTACACTGTAATGACAACCTGGTGGTCTGTTTCTTCGAGCCCCCATGTACGGTGGCGATATTTTGGTTTGGTTTTAGGTGCTGTTCCTAGAGAGCAACCTCAATTTAAATTTTTTTCGATTATATTTTATAATTTAAAATTATTTTTTTATTACTTTTTAAGTACCATGATGTTTAATTTAATTTACTTAATTTCTACCTGTATAATGGGTTGTTGTTTCACATTCTGTGATCAATTTTTGTCCTCGTTTAGAACTTAATATTGGCCTGATGATGGTCAGTGACTGAAACTAGTTGCCTGCTTAAAACTTTTTGTTATTAAATTTGTGGTACCTGACTGTGCTTTTTTTACTTAAAAAAATTAACTACGAATTTCTTCATTTTTCTTCTTTCTACATATTCCTTGTGACCCCCTTTATAATTTCCGACTGCAAATTGTAACTCATTATTTTAATGTCACTATTTTACATTTTTATGATCGAAATTAATTAAAATAAAATCGTTGAATTATTCCTTTATTTGTTGATTTTAGCTAGGAATGGTTGTAGAAAATCCAGAATGGGAAATTGCCAAAGCCGAGCAAGTGAGAAGCGAAAAAAAATATGATTGCTGTGAAGAACTTTATCCGGATATAACAGTAAAATTAATTTTAAACAGAATACCAAATGCCTACAAAACTACTATAATAACACCAGCGTTTGGTAAATAAATTTATTATTTAATACATTTTTTTAACAATTTGTTTTTAGCTATTATTATGATGACTTTACTGGCATTTTGGCTGCCTCCACAAGCTGGTGAAAAATTAGTAATTAATGGAAGTACGGCGATAATAATTTGTTTGTATATGCTGTATTTTTCACAAAAACTTCCATTAATGGGAAAGGAAATTCCACTAATCGGTAAGAATAAACTTTTGATCATACATTTTATAACTTACCTTTGACTGGGTTCATATTTCATTTTAATCGGTAATTTTGTTATCCGCAATTATAATTTCTGCTTTTCTAGACCATTATTTAATTCCTCCTTTTCTTACTTGTGTATAAATTCAGTTCTGAAATGTTTAAATACGTTTATTTTTATTTTGAACAAACCGTTAACATGACACTTGTTGAAAGTGAACTAAACTGACATTATGTTTCTTCTTCTTTTTCGATAAACTTCATAAGGCATATTTTCGCGAGTGCACTTTTGTTTGTGGTATAGACAATTTTTCGTGAATGGCTTTTTATTATGGCCGAGGCTACATACACGTTAACGTGTGGATAATTTCAGAAATTCCCCACACGTTAAAATATTAAACTTGGTTATCTGACTTAAAAAAATTATTATTTTATTAAAAAAAGTCTTTACTATCTAAATCTAGCCTGTATATTTAAAAAAATATATTAAAAGAATTCTTCGTATCTAAATCTACCTGTGTTTAAAAAAAAAATAAAAGGGCCATGTGGGATTCGATCCCCGGAATTATTGCACCACTAGCGAGCACTATGTCTACGCGGCTCTTGCATTCATGTGTTCAAACTTATTATTTAAGCGAATCACATTTCACGTGTGGGTAATTTCTAAAATTATCCACAGTTTAACGTGTGGCTAGTCACAGTGTTTTATTATACTTTAATTTTGTTTTTATATAACTTTAACATAAAAACTACAGAACAGTTACACAAGAATAGGTGGTTTGTGTATAACTATGACGCATGTTGAAAGTCTTCTTCTTCTCCTTTTAGGCCTCAGCTGCCTGGGCTATTCGGCCTCTGTTGAAAGTCAACTTAACTGACATTCGATTTCTTCTCTTTCGATAAACTTTATTAGCCATATTTTCGCGTGTGCAATTTTGTTATTGGTATAGACAATTTTTCACGAGTGACCTTTTATTATACCACATATTGATTTTTTATATATATAAATTTTACATAAAAACCACAGATCAGTTACACAAGAATAGTTGGTTTGTAATAAAATCTTATAGTATAACTATGACACTTGTTAAAAGTCAACTAAACTGACATAATTTTCTTCTTTTTCGATAAAATTCCTAAGGCATATTTTCGCGAGTACAATTTTGTTTTGTATAGACAATGTTTCACGACTGATCATTTATTATATTGCATATTAACATTTTTATTTTTATTATTTATATACATTTTACATAAAAACCAGTATAGCTAAGTGTTAATTAATTTTACAACTTATCTTCTATAACGAACAGGTTCATACTTTATATTCTGTATTACGGAATTATAAGACACACCAATAAATTTCTTTATATATGTTGTTCTATAGTTATTTCTTATTAGTTTTAATGTAACTTAAATCCAAACATAATTAAATCTTAATCCTTGTTTTATTTTTAACAAACCGTTAACAGGTTCTTCTTTTTAAGGCCTTAGCTTCCACAGCTATTCGGTTAAAGACAATTGACATAATTTTTGATGATCATGAAGGCATATTTTCGCGGTTGCACTTTTGTTCACTATTATTTTAGGCAATTTTTTACGACTTAACATTATATTATATTCTCATAATTGATTTATATTTCTTGGTTTTTGCACATTATGGATATTTATTTATATATTTGATACGCAGATATATGGATATAATGGCTAGGAAATACTTTATTGCGAATATTTTCTTAAATTAAAATATTTACATATTTTTTTTAGTATTGTTCTATACTAGTTGCCTTTACATAGTAACTTTATCAATGATCGGATCTGTTGTGGTTATAACGATGTCACGAACAAAACAAAGCACTTCTTTACCATGGATTATTAAACAACCACTTACAGGAAAATTTGGAAAACTATTAGGATTAGAACCATACATTTACCAGGTACAAAAATAATACCGTACTAGCTCAATAATTATTAATCATATATTTTTTTTTAGACTGGAAGTTCTAGTCACAGAGTGACAGCTGAAGAAATGCGAGATCATCAAGTAACAGACTTCGATGATGGAAATAGCAGCGAAGATAACCATATTATTAAATCTCCAGCGACTGCGACCAAACCATCTCTACAAAAAGACTGGATATTATTAGCTGCTGCCATTGATCGATTATCGTTTTGTTTTTACTGTTTTCTTTTTGTTATTATGTCCATAGCATACTCCTTGTAAATAAATAAATTTCGGAATTAAATATTAAGTTTAGAATATTTTGGAGTTAATTCGTTATCTGAAGCGGAAAACGAAGAGAATGCGACCGTCTTAGACTTCAGCGAAAATCCACGAACTATGATTAAAACTGCTTGATCACTCTCCTTACACACCAGATCTAGTCCCGAGCGACTTTTTTTGTTCCTCAAGATAAAAAGTTGCGCTCGGAGGATAGATATTTTCGTCAAATAAGGAGGCTTTGAATGAGACTGATCTATATGTGACAAACTTGTTCCTCGCCATTGATAGCGCGCCTTCCCACACCGGTGCCCCGTACAAAAGTATGAGAGGACCATTTTTTGCATCTTGGCTCTTCGATATTTGGCATGAGTCTGTTGATCTGTTTTTTCGGCCTTTTCGATGTTTTGCCTGTAACTTCTTCTGCCATCGATGATGCCAAAGTATCTTATTGCTCTTTTTTGGTCTTATTTGCGCTCCTCTTATCTTGAATATTGCCTCATCCCTCTTGCTCTGCCAATGTCGTTTGAGTATCATGTTTTTTCTGGCGCTATTTCCAGTTTGTGGCCTCTCATTCACACGTTCCAAGGATATGATAACTCTGTGTATGAATTCGCTTTTTCCGGGAGATCGAGCTTTCGTCGTAGAGCACGTTCCATAGCACCGGGCCGAGTACCGAGCCTTGTGGGTCGCCTTTATTGATTGTTATCACATGGTTCTTTCCAATTACGATTTTTCTGGAACTTAAGTTCAGGTAGGCAGATATTCCCTTTTCCCTTTTGCAGACTACTATTTGAAAGGCTTAAAGAGATGGAAAAGCAGGCTAAATTAAATTTGAAGAAAAAAATGATTGTTTCAGACCATCCCTCATATATATGATTACACTGAGGACTTTTCCAAGATATAGTGTCACTTATTTTTTTTAGTACTGTGCCTAGGTGGGATATTTAGTTCTTGCTCAGTACAATAAGCTGCATTTTCTCATTTTCATTATTGTTGACTGTATCTCTAGGAGTCTTGGTGGTCGTCTTGTTGTTGCAGGCTTTGGTTGTCTGGGAACTGCTGGGCATCCTCTGTAGCTTGCTGGATGCTCTACTTTGCAATTTGCGCATGTCAACTTCTGCTCTCGAATGCTCTGTGTTATTTTCTACATTTTACACATCTGGCAATGTTGTAGCACGTTGATTGGCCATGGTAGAAACTTTGGCATCTAAAAAATTGTGTCGGGCCATCTTGTCTTTTTAATTTTTCTATCTTCACTCTCATTTGGAGTAAATATAAAGAGATATCGTAGTCTTCAATTGAAGATATTCCTTATTGCCGTTATGTTTCTGCTTCATCTTCGGCTAGGAAGGATTCCAGTAATACCTTGATAACTATTATCTTGGCTCTGTCTTCTTCTGGTAGAAAAAATACCCCAGAGGTCGTTATGGTCTCGACCAATCTTGTCGACCGCTAGGGCAGACTTTACTTGCCCCTCTTGGGCTGCGGATCGAAGTATTTGCTGGTAGAAGGTTAAAAGTACAAAAAAAGCGGTGATGTTGGACGGTAAAGGCACGTCATCCAGACTAGCATGACGGTCGGACTGACGGATGAACTAGGCTTCGCTCCCTTCAGTTCAGCTTAACCTATCTCTAAAGGTCGCTTAACACATACTGGATCTAGTTCTCGGCTCGAGCTCCAACTCGAACTGCGACTGCCACTGGAACTCGGACTGCCAGTGCAACTCGAACTCGGACTGCCACTGGAACTTAGTAGGACTCCGGCTGCGTATGCGAAATTCGGACGCGAGTGATTCCATATCTTTCGGCGGGGTTACAACTGACCTTTTATTTGAAGAAAGGTTGCCTTTACCACAATTTTAAATTAATTCTAGTCCAGTGCTGTGCGCGATATAATGAATATATTTTAATTATCACGGTTATTAAGTAACTTCATTAGACCTAGCTCATCTTCTGACGTTATTAGATACAAACGCATTTAGTGTGTTTCCTGTCCTTGAATTTTTTTCTCTTATGCAATATTTTACGATTTTAGTTGACTGGATGTGCTTAGGCCCAGGTAGAGCATTTAGCAGGAATCTTTTTTGTTTTTCGCAATAGGTATCGATTTCCAACATATCTAAATCTCTGGCATTTTTACAAAGAGGATATCAATTTGGCTGTTTAATTGGTGGTTTAGAATAAAAAAGGGAGCGTAAAGTATCTGTAAAGTATCATTGCTAATTTCGTTTAGTCGCATATTAGTTGTCGTTTTTGATATACAAAATTTTCCTACCAATATCGCCTGAAAAATTGCATTCTCTTCAGACTTGATAATGGCATCTTAATAGAACTGGCACAATAAAATCATTGAAACTAATTGAGGCAAGTGATTTAAAATAAATATGCACACAGGAAATATTTATCGTATTAAACTTCGTTTAATGTTTTTGCCTCTTCATTTCACACTTAGTTCTAACACATCTTTGCCAAAATGAATGCGATGGTGTATCTTATATTTTATGTTATGTTTTTGTTATGTTCAAACGTTCGAACTGGATTTACGACAACAAGTAAGTAATGATCTTGTTTTTCACAAAAATCGTTTTTATCATTCTAATAAAACCAATCTTTCATTTTTTTGTTATACTCTATCAAGAGATAAACGATCAACATTTTTTAGACTTCAAGTATTTTTATTTAGAAATGGGACCGCAGCCAATATGGAACGCCACATATACCGATAAACTTCGCCATGATCTGTTGTTAAATTACGACAAATTCGCTAGACCAGCTCAACACTTTAACAAAACCACCGTTCAATTAGGATTAGAAATAAAACACATCGAATTTAATGAATTTAAGTCAACCTTAACTGTCTTCTCCTTACTTAAACTGGTAAATACCACTACTAGTTTATATAACTACCATTATTTATCCATCGTTAAATTATTCCTAAATTCAACTTAAGTTAAGCGATTTCCATTATCAGTCACTATTACACATTAAGAGAAAAATAATATCACGTGTTAAAATTTTGTTAATGGTAGACGTATAAGCTGGTAGTGAAAAAAATGGAACGCCTACTATATACATTAATTTTTTCTTTTAAAAATAGTTTTGGAACGACGAAAAATTGAAATGGAACTCTTCAGACTACGGTGATATTAATGTACTACGTATCGCAGAACACGAAATTTGGCAACCAGATCTTTACTTATACAACAGGTAAAGTGTTTTATATTACCTAATTATTAGAGGAATATTAGAATTTATAATATCCATAAACTATCTGAATACTGTTTATCATTTCCTCTTCCTTTTTCTTCTTTTCATGTCTCATGCTGTGGACTTGTTGTAATAGAAGTTTGGTTCAAAAAATCACACATAAGCTATCGCGTGGTCGAATAAATATTTCGAAGGACCACCCTATAGTTATTACACGTTTAGGGGACGTGGCGCAATAAAACATATCGTCCAGCTTTCTGATAAGATTTAATCAGCAAGCTTTAGACGTTAAAGGTTAACACATAAATTTACAATAATTAAACAAAGTTTATCAAATAGTAAAAAACAACAAATAAACAGAAATTCATCTATTAGTAAACAACAACAATTAAATAGAAGTTATCCACTAGTAAACGACAACAATGAAATAGGTAATGTTTGATACAGTACATTTAAATCAAAGGAAGTACAAGACATAAATATTTCCGAATATAGCAATACATTTGACAACAGCCCATATAAAAAAGATATAATTACAGAAAAAGGGTGTCCATAAGAGGAGCTCTCCCTTGGTATATCCTGGACCGTGTCCCAAGGAATTCTATATTGTTCTATTAGTTTTGGCAACACCGCTCTCATACACGATGATCCATATGATTGATTAATTAAGAGATAGACCCGCGGTCTTAGCATATTTGTAATAAAATGGAAAAGATCTGTTACCTTAAATTCCACACATTAGACATTATATTTTAAGTTTAAACCATACACAGGTAGATAACGAAGCACTATATTAATCTTCATGTTAACTGCTCATTGGTTGAAGTGGAAGAGAGGGTTGTGCTTCATGTTTCCTTTATCTTCTCTTGTTACACATCTTCTTGGATTACCTGTATTAAATTTTTAATGGGGTGATTTCACCATTCTAACGCCGTTGGTCCCGCTGAACAACTCATATGCCTTTAGGAGCGGTATTCATCTACCTTTTGGAGCGATATTCATCTGTCTTAGGGAGCGGTATTCATTTGCCTTTAGAAGCGGTATTCATCTGTCTTTGAGAGCGGTATTCATTTGCCTTTGGGAGCGGTATTCATTTGCCTTTGGGAGCGGTATTCATCTACCTTTGGGAGCGGTATTCATCGGCCTTTGGGAGCGGTATGTCACTTCTAGGACAATAGAGTGCATCGTCTTCTTCCTTTTCGAAGAGGTCGTTGGATATTTTAAAAACAGTTTGAAACTCCCTAATATGAAGGACGCCATTTTTTTCGGCCATCTAATTGTTTCTTTAGAGCACTGTAGTATCTGAGCATTTGGTCGGATTGATCTATGCCAGACATTCCAGCGTTGTAATCTTTGATTATATTTGGTTTTTGGGACTTTTTCCATTTGTATTACAGTATCAAATTTTTTTGTCATATGTAAGAATATTGAAATTATTCTCTCCGGGAAAAAACTACCGATTGTAATGCTTGCCTTAGAGAAATGTGGCAATTTCAATCGCTAATTGATATTTCTCTAGCAAATGTTTTTAGATTCTAAGAGTAGCCATCTTCATACTATTATATTTTTTTTAGTGCAGTAAGTACTCCATTAAATCAGTACGTAAATACGCACATTGTGGTATATCCAAATGGACAAGTTTTGTGGGTACCACCAGTGCAACTGTCAGTTCTTTGTAGTGTCCATTTGAGGTATTGGCCATTCGATACCCAAAAATGCAAATTAGTATTTGGATCGTGGACTTATAGTGGAGAACAAATCGATCTGGCTCATTACAATAACCAAAGTGTGGTTGATGTGAGTATTAATTTCCATGTTCATTTAGATAATTTAGAATTATACGAATATCACTGTCACTAGATAGAACATTCATTAACGTTAAAATAAAGGCAATGACGTACTGGCAGGAGCGTATTTTAAATAAGTAACATAGGGTAAGTAAAGGAGCAACAAGAGAACTGGCCCACTCCTTATGGGAAATCGCCAAGCACCTTTTTTAACATAAATTTCGAGCTTTCTAATAGTAATTTCGAGCTTTCCCAAAAATTTTCCGCTGTCCGGAAAATCGCGAACGATTTGTACGATTATAACGGAAAGTCCAAGAACCCGAACGACCTCGGGAGATGCGTGATGGAAAAAATTCTTGTACAGAAATTTCGAACTTTTTAGAGTTAATTTCCTGCAAAAAAATCAAAAAAATCCCGGAAAAGCTCACAATACGGGTAGCAGAATTTCTTTGAGCATCAACCGAAGTATCAGAAGCATTTCGGAAAAAATCTCGCACAGGAATTTCGAGCTTTTCCGAGTTGTATCGCGTTTTCCGGAAAACTTAAAAATTTTCCGGAAAATCAGCTTTTTCGTCAACTACATAATGTGTTCAGACGATTTAAGTGAATGCAACAAGTCCACTACAGCCAGACATTTTTTCTAGCGAATCGCGAGAAAATTTGGCCCCCCAGTAAAACAATTTTTCCGGAAAAACCCAGGGTAATAATTTTGGGTCGATTTCAAGTAAAATTCCCGGATATGCCGAAATTAGGGCAACTTAAAAAATCCTCGAGTAATAAGTTTCGGTCGATTTATGATGAATTTCCATGGACCTGGTGATAACGTTCTTGGTTTAGTGACTCAAAAAAATCCGAGTAGTGAAATTCGCATGATTCGAGTGATTTTTGTCGAAGATATGAATTTTTCCTTGATCACTTAAAAATATGCATTTTTAAGCATGCACTTTTCAATAGTAATTACCCAAGGACATTAATAATTGTTCGAAAAAAAAAACAGATTTCGAAAGCTTGTTGCTTGAGAAAGTTATAAAATTTTTGAGCATTTTGTTCTGATTGGTTGTGTTTCATTGGATTTATGTTTTAGCAAAAATTTTTCGATGCAATTTCAAAAAAGTACTTGACCAAAACTGGTCACAAACAAAATCGAACCCCAATTCGTCTTAGTTCAAAGAAAATTTCAACTTTGAACTTATTTTGTGCTATATCTCCTGGACTAGTTGCTTTTATAGAGCGGAAAAGAGAAGGAAGAGAAAATATAACTGGATAAAAAATCGATAACATAGGGGGTGTGTTTGTTATTTATTTATGTGTCACGTCAATTTAAAACTTATATTTTTACATTAGAAAAAAATATGTCACGGTTTGGTAATATTCCGGAAGAAGAAATAATTAAAGAAATAGAAAATTATACACCAAAAAATACAAAAAAATCAAAGTTGTCTATTTGGAGGCAATTTATTGATTTTTGTAAAGAAAGAAATTTTGATTTAAACACAGAACAGCCAATTGAAGAAGTTGCAAGGATATTAATGGATTGGAGTTTCAATATGAAAAAGGAAAATGGAGATGATTATAAAGAATATGTTGTAAAAACGATGTGGAACTAAACTGCTAAAATGTTACAAAATATGTATTATGAAAAGTTTCATATTAATTTCAATCCGTTCAAGGATAATATTTTTAAAAAAGCCCGCGATGCACGTAATTTAAGACGTAAAAAACTACAAACTAATGTACAAAAGCGTAAAGAAAGTTCTATTGCGTTAAGTAAAAATGAGATTATTAAAATGGTATTATTATGGGATATAAATACTCCGATAGGATTTTTAAAACGATTTTTTCATATCGCTGCATATGAATTAGCATGGAGAGGTAGTGAAGCAGCAAATTGTAAAGTGTATTTTTTTAAAGAAGAAAAATCAAATGGTAATTTAACAGGTCGTATTGAATATAATACAATATTTACTAATTGTGAAGGTGACTCAAAAAAATATAACGATAGTAAATGGCTAATAAAAAATACAAACAATACTGATATATGCGCAGTAGCGTTATATTATAAAATATTATCCTATAGATCAAAATATATTACAAGAGATAGATTTTTTTTAACTCCTAATCCATTTTGGAAAATTAGTCACTCAATAAGTTGGTACAAAAATGTACCCATAGGTATCAACGAAATTCTTAAATGGACGAAAATTTCAGCAGAAAAAATTGGACTAGATACAAAAAATAATAAAATTTCGTCTTCTAAATCTATAAAACCATATTTACAAATTGATAATTAGCATCTAAAAGATAAGACAGCATCAATAACTAAAACAGTAACAGAGTCAAAAAAACAAATTGTATATAATAATTGTGTTTTTAATAATTGTTCATCGAATTGTCTTAATTGGAGCTCAGATTTAATTTGAAAAAATCACGAGGCAGTAGGTCGCGTAATTTTATCAAATAGATTGAGTAAATAACTGAAATTAAACTTATACAAAGTATACGGCCAAATCTGAGGTCTAATGGTATTACCTTTTTACCAATTTTATAAACACTTTTTTATTTTTATTTGCATCTTTTTTCTAATCAGAATTATTTAAATCAATTATTACTTTATTTGTTAATTTTAGCTGGATATGGTTGTACAAAATCCAGAATGGGAAATTGCTAAAGCCGACCAAATAAGAGGTGAAAAAAAATACGATTGCTGTGAAGAACTCTATCCCGATATAACAGTAAAATTAATTTTAAACAGAATACCTAATGCCTACAAAACTATTATAATAACACCAGCGTTTGGTAAATAAATTATTTGTTTTTTAATTCAGACACATTTTTATTATGTTTTTAGTGATTATTATGATGACGTTATTAACATTTTGGCTGCCTCCACAAGCCGGTGAGAAAATAGCAATAAATGGGAGTACGGCGATAATAATTTGTTTGCTTTTGTTGTATTTGTCGCAAAAACTTCCATTGATGGGGAAGGAAATTCCACTAATTGGTAAGATTAAAAAATAGCCAAGAAATTCAAAAATTATCGATTCTTATTACCAACCCTTTTTAATTTTTAATGGAACTGTTTGTTTGGTTTCGTGTAGTTAAAAATTAATTTGAAATAATGTAAATTTACACTATTCTAATATTTACCAAAAACATCCAATGCATGTTTTTCTCTAATTTTATAAGCTAGTATATATTCATGTTACTTACCTTGTGTTCGTTTTCTATTATAACCTAGTTCATATTTTTTGTAAAGCTCAACTTGGATGATTTTATATTCAGCAATTATAATTGTGTGATTAACAAATAACATTTTTTCTGTTTTATAGTTCCTTTTATATTTTTTATACAACTTAAATCCATTATTTTTATTTCAAACAAACCGTTGACACTTGTACTTGTTAACTGTCAACCATAGAGAAAGTATAAAGAAGAGTTGCCGTTTCCTTGAGTAGAAGTGGCAACATGTGCGACTGACCTGCAGCCTTGGAGGGTTCAATTAACTAAACTGAATTTGGCGGTTAATTTGAATATTCCCTAATCAAATTCTCATATTTCGTATATTAGCATTTTTTGTACCACCTAAAATGTAATTTTTAGATCACATTTTAGGTGTTAACAGTAAAATTCTAATAAAGGTTAAAAAAAAAAAATTAGGAAAGTATATAATTAGCAACACATAATATAAAACAATTTTATTCACATACATAAGTTTAGAAATATTAACATAATATATTAATACTGATAAAAATCATAAAAATAATAACTAATATTTTAATATAGGTATAAATAAACAAAGGGCCAGCTACAGGAATGCGGGAATTTGATCTGAAACATAAATAAAAGATTGGTAGAAACATTATTATTTTCATCCTTTGTTTTGTCTTGTAGACATTACCACAGCCTTGTCCGTTTCCTGGTACCTATTTTCTAATGATAAATGGCACGGGTAGTTTTAATAATTAAGAAAATAAGACCCATGTTTTATGTTTTTACACGTAAAACTATAAATTTAACTCCCGTTGAACATAAATTAGAGATTTTTTATGACTATTTCATTTATTATTGATGAAATGATGTTCTAAAACAGCTGATTGAAATTTAGCTCAATGAATTCAATAATTTTTAGAATAATTTTCACATAATAGGTAACTAATTTCCCAACTACCAAATACTAGGTACCATTACCATTGTCCATTGCATTTTAAACGGACAGTCCCGTTGAAGATATTTGAGAGGATCACAATATTTATTGCCAAACTATTCACTAACAACTTAAAATTAAAAAATACTTACTTGTATTTCATTTTATCCAACGTCGTTATATGTATTTTAGATATAAAGAAATAATTTTAACGGTTCACAGTTAACAGTTGACATTTTATGAAACTAACCTAATAATTTATAAAGCCTGATTTACAATAGGGTAATAACACAATAAATGTTTATTTCTTTATTAAATGTTCTCCTACACTTATGAGAAGTTATAATATCCTTTGTTGAGACAGTTTATAAGATGTTATTAATCGTTTTATTTGCAACAATTTATATTTTTTAAATTTAAACAATTTGTTATTGTAAAACAGTCTCATAGTTCGCGAAAGTGGCGACCCCATGCGCGGTTCGACGCGCAGTAGCATGTTGGCCTTATGCGCCTATGATTCAAAACACCCCTGCTGTCAACCTAACTGACATAAGTTTTTCTTCTTTTTCTATAATCTTTAGAAGGCATATTGTCGCGAGTTCAATTTTGCAGTGGTATTTTAAACCATTTTTTCACGATCTTCCATTATGTTACTTATTGAGATTTTTGTTTTTATTATTTATATAAATTTTAAAGATTTCAATTTTATATAAAAACTTATAGTATTTCTAAAGGTGCGTATTTATTAGAGCAAATTTGCGTACACAAACGAGCGTGCGTAGATTTTTAGGAAAATCTAAGGCATATTTTCGCGATTTTTTCTATCTATTTGTGGTACATTGGACTATTTTTCACAACTGGAATTTTATGTATTGATTGCTATTTCATTGGCACTTTTTATTTTCAAAATTTTAAAGGTAACCTCGAGTTTATAGTATACAAAAAATTATATTTCATGTATTCAGTAATTGTAAAACTTTATCTAGGCTGTTCCTTACTTATTTCCTTTTAGTTTTAATGTAACTGAAGTCCGAAATTACTGAATTTTAATCATTGTTTTATTTTGAACAAACCGTTGATACCATTTTATTTTTCTTCTTTTTAAGGTCTTAGCTGCCTGGGCTAATTTGTTTCAGAGTGTTTATGACAACTGACATTATCTTTCTTCTTCAGTCTCAGAAGGCATATTTTCGCGGTTGTCACTATTATTTTATGCAATTTTTTACGACTTGAAATCGATATTTATTTATATATTTGATACGCATAGATCTAGTCCCACGAAGTACTAGGAATTTGTTACTTTTACGAATATTTTCATAAATTAAAATATTTGCGCACTTACGTTATAATTTTTTTAGTATTGTTCTATACTAGTTGCCTTTACATAGTAACTTTATCAATGATCGGATCTGTTGTTGTTATAACTATGTCGAGAACAAAGCAAAGCGCTTCTTTACCGTGGATTATAAAGCAACCGCTTACAGGAAAAATTGGAAAAATCTTAGGATTAGAACCATACATTTATCAGGTACAAAAATAATACCGTACTAGCTCAATAATTATTAATCATAAAATTTTTTTAGACTGGAAGTTCTAGTCACAGAGTGACAGCTGAAGAAATGCGAGATCATCAAGTAACAGACTTCGATGATGGAAATAGTAGCGAAGACAACCATATTATTAAATCGCCAGCGACTGCGACCAAACCATCTCTACAAAAAGACTGGATATTGTTAGCTGCTGCCATTGATCGATTATCTTTTTGTTTTTACTGTTTTCTTTTTATTATTTTATCCTTGGCATATTCCTTGTAAATAAATCTTATATTATTTAAGTATATGTACATTTTAATGTATAATTTAATCAAAATCAACGAAAAAAATGTCAAATGTATGTATTGAAGTCTATCAATGACGTCATTGTAATACAACTATACTGATTGAATTGTTGGTCTTAACCTTAAAAGAGCGAGTTCTAGTTCGTAATAACTTAAATTACATGTTAATACGAATGAAATTTAATTTTAAATACAAAAACCACGAGGCAAATGTCGAGGCTAAAATAGATTTAACGTATTTGGCATGCAGTTGCAACAAGAATAATAAAAATAGCAAAAGTGAAGGATTAACGCCATTGGTTTTGATATGGTTGTCATGGAGGTTATAACGACTTTAATAAGAAAAGATTTTTGGGATTTTTAATACACCCACACTTAATCTTAATCATATTGATTCGATTACAAAACAAAACCCACCGCAAATAAACTTCCTTTATTTAAAATGATGATTTTTTAAAATACGTGACGTTTTTACAGATCTGGGGTGTTTTTTCGGTGGTTTAACTTATGTTGGTACGTATGACATTTCGATCACTAGAAAAATCGATTAAAATAGAATAGAATATTCGTATCTGTTATGATTTCACATTTTTTTTTCAGATGAATATCACTCCATCTCTGATTTCGAACCTTTAATCAATTTTCTAATTTCTAAACTTTATTAGATATTATTAATAATTATTTCAAATAACTTATTCATAATTTAACAATTCGATTATCAATGACATATCGAATGATTTCAACGAGTGATTGAGTCGACACTACTTATCGATACAGTATTTGACGTGAGCAAAGCTTCTGGTATGACGTCATCAAGCCCGCGTAATTTAAATAAGATGTTTTTAGCTTTTGGGTTATATTAAAAAAATGACAGAGTGGTATAAACAGTACATTTAGACCTTCTATATTGAAATATTAATTTTAAAAAAATGCTAAAATTGTCCGTTACGCTGATTTCTAATATCAACACCAGAGGGCGTATCGCTTCTCACGATTCGTAATTTTTATTTCAGTGGCGTACGACTGAATGTGCCTACTTTAAAATATACATTTATTTGAATAACATCTTGTATTTTATTTTATAAATAAATTTTTATGTCTGTTGTTGAAGTTATCTCATTAAATTTCATAATTAATATATATTATTTTAGAACTATCCAAATATAATGGTAATTTAGAAATAAATTATTTAAAAAAATAGAAAATAATAAATAATTAATATTTTGTTTATTAATTTTCTTGTCATATCATTAAATATTTGCCAAATTTATTTCAATAATTCTGTGATATTATTTTTAATTTTGAGTTTGTATATTTTTTTTTAAATGGGAAATATAATTTTGATTTACAATGCGTAAAAAAATTGAATACAATCATATAAACATTTTTTTATTGAAAATATATAAAACAGCTTGTTTTAAGTTTTTTTTTAATAACAATTTAGAACTTCTTAATGAACATAAAAACAATTTAAACTCGATTGCTAAACTAATTATACAAAAATTCCAGCTTATACAAATGGTAACACTAAAAATAATTAATTAACAACAAATACTGGTAACAACTTTTTTTAACAATACAACTTATTCATCATTCTTAGATCTAATATCAGTGAGACATTCTTTAAGCTTTAGGAACTTCTTTTTAAATTGTAAACCACAGCCTTTGGATAATCTAAAATCTAGAAGAATCTTTTTATCCATATCGAGGAAATTAACTTTAAAAACAAGTTGATTTTTATATGAATCTGTAGTATTTATAGAAACACTACCGTTAATATCTAATCCCCACATTAAATGTAAAGAATCCAACAAAGAACACATAACATCCAATGTTTTTTCTCTATTTGTAGTTACGTAAAATCTAGTCATTCTTTTGATGAGATTATCAAAGTTATCCTTGGTAACAGGACTCTGAGTAAATTGGATCATTAAATTATCATTCTGAGTAGGTTGAGAGAAATACAAATAATCCTTGTTTGTAGTTCTAAATTTATCGACAGCTTGCATAATCGTAGAATTACGGAATGTAGTAACAGGTTGAGATAAAGTAACTGTAGGAGTGTCTCTATTGGATTTCGTTTCAGATTCAACCATGGAATTGCAACGTTTGGCTGGATTTTCTGAAAAACTATCAACAGAATTTGAGGTAGAATTGGTTTTAAAGCAAAATTGCATCCAGAGATGTCTTTCTATTTCTTCTACGGTAAGTCGTTTTTTAGGTTCAAAGTGCAACATTTTTCTAGCTAAACTTAAAGCCGTGTTTCCTAGTTTCGACCAAGGGGTATCTGAAATGTACATATCGTTCTTCCATTTATCAAATTCTTCATTTACTTCAGTAGCTTCACTCCAAGGTAACTCCCCAGTTAACATAGCTACAAATACTATACCGCAACTCCATAAATCAGCTGGTTGGGCTCTATAAGGTCTTAGAAATACTTCAGGTGCTAAATAAGGTTTTGTACCACACTTTTTATCTAACAATCTTTCTTTTCCTTTAAATCTAAAAAGAGTTGCTAACCCAAAATCGCTAATTTTAAGTATACCTTCGCCACTAATAAGAATATTTTCCGGTTTAATATCTCTATGAGCTATACCTTTATTATGCAAATAACTGACCCCACAAAGTAGTTGTTTCATAAACAACTGTGCACTAGCCGAAGGCATCCCAATATCAGGTTCTATCAATTGAAAAAGCTCACCTCCAGCAGCATATTCCAAAAAAATGTACTCTTTTAACGGCTCATGTCTTCTTCCAAAATATTTAATAACATTTTCATGATCTAATATTTTGTGAATGGTAACTTCTCTATTTATTTGAACTGAAGCATCTTTATACTTCTTGTGATTGATAATTTTACAGGCTATTTTTTCATGTGTGTGTTTATGCACAAGTAGTTTAACTTCACCGTAGGCACCTTCTCCAAGAATATTGTCGTAACAGAGCCAGTCCTCGACAAAAGCTGAAGTATTTTCTGAAGACATTTTCTCATATGCAAGGAAGAATAAATATCGACCACGATTAAATATAAACTCGTATTAAAATATTAAACAACATAGGATAGGAATCGCAATTACAGGCGGCTAAACATAACCTATAACAACAAAAACAAAAGATGATGACAATGACAGATGACAAAAATCACCTAAGGTGAGTTCGGCTTGGACTCTTTTCACGTAACATACCCCGTTCTTGATCTATCCGTTTGGGTACTGACAAAAATTCGGTTTAGACGTTAATCCAAATACTCACAATCTACTCCTAACGCTCCCAACAAGGTGAACTCACCCCGAATTGAAAATTTACTCTTGCATAAAAGTCTGGATAAAAAGAATTAGACGCAAGGCGTTAAGCTGGATTTATAAACTCTCGAACGGCAACTTCAACCTCGACGTCAACCGCAACTGCAAAGTTCAATAGTAGGAAATCAGCATTCACATTTATAAACATCCGCAGCGGTTGACGCTGAGGTTACCGTTCGCACAAAGATAAAATACTTTTAACTTTGCAGTTGAGGTTGACGTTGAGGTTGCAGTTGCTGTTCAAGAGTTTATAAATCCAGCTTTATTCAAATTGGGGATGTGCCGATTTTTTCCAAAAGATCGATCTTCTGAATCGAATCAGATCGTTTGGTATTTAATCAATGCACTTAAAGATCGAATCAAAAAAATCGATTTTCTTAAAAATCGATCTTATAATATATTTATTCACACAATTTTATTTTAGTTAACGAAACAAAAATACTTCAAAATTGGTAGTTTTTTATTCCTTCTGTCTGTCCATTTATTTATTAACAATTTAATATATTTTTGAAATGAAACAATTGGCAATTTTCTGTTTTTGTCTAAATTTAAATATACTGCATGTCGCAGTAAGAATATAATTTGGGAACATCCGATCTTTGTTAAGTGATTTTGTAATAAAAGAATCGATACACTGATTAATCGCTTGTGAAAAGATTGATTTAAAAAATCGAGAATTGCAGGTAAAAAGATCGTTCTTGTGAATAATCGATTTAGATCGAACATCCCTAGTTCAAATTCATCAGTCAGTATCCATGAACCATGAACGCGCCCAACCCGTAAATCGATTTTTGCTAAAAAGAGTTAGAAAGATGCTCGGTCTAGCGATATCTCTAACATCTAAACTATACGTTACTGTTTTCAGAGAGATATAGATTGACCGAACCATCGTTTCATGTCTTTTTCTCGAAATTACACAATTGTCATCTCACCTTTATTCATGTCGATGAGTATACGTCAATGGACATGCCGAGAGAAAGAGATGAAATGATGTATCAGACCATCTCTACCTCTCTTTACACATGAACATAAGATGTTGCCGAATTTACTCAGCAGTGGGATTCAGAACATTCGATACGAGAGACGATATCGAAACGAGACCAAATTCGATACCGTTTTTGAAAATGGGATTCAGAGCACCTATCGTAACGACGATATATTTCTTCGGCTTTAGTCGGAAATTTAGTACATTTGAACTACAATTTTTCACGGAATTCATATCTTTCTTGGAATTCGTTTCTGTCTCATGATTTGTTTATGACCTACCTAACCTATGATTTTGATTATCTGAAATAAAGTGTTTATTGCTGTTTTTGTTTAATTAGTTTTAAAAGTTAATTTTTGTTTTTTATATTGAAACTGTCGTTTTAATACATACAACCTTTTGACCTGGATGAATTTCCATGAAATTTAGCAAAATTTCCCACAAAACACTTTTATTAATGGTATTAGCCATAATTTTGAGAGAAAAAACAAATTATATGAGATGAATAAATGGATTTTTATAGATTATTAAATACAGTGAAATATACTACTAACTAACGCGCTATGAATAAAGAAAAAATTAAAAGTGTATGCAAATTGTACATGTTTCATTTTTGGCTGTTTGATGTTCGATCCTTTTTATTTGCTATTCTAAAAAAAGGATAGATATTTCGAATCGCTCTTTTCGGCACCTCGAGAGCTATCGAATTATTTGGTCTTGAATAGACGTGAGTCAGACGATATCTCAACGATATCGAATTGTTCCGAATTGCAAAAAAGACGTATATGTTTCGTATCGTTGTCGTATCGAGTTGTTCTGAATTCCGCTGCAGTTTGTGTTTTTTGGTACTTTTTTTTCTCATATTCCCCGCTTGTTGCATTAGAATATTTAATGAAATATGGTATCGGTTTGCACTGAGGAGTAAAATGTTCAAATATATGAAATAAACTGTAAATTATTGGATTAAAAATTTACAGAGTAATATTTATTATCAGATTTGCAAAGTTAAAGGAACTATTTACTAAACTAATAAGAGGCCTCAAGAAAACATGACACTTATGACATATGACAGTTGACGTTGGAAATTAATGAACGAAAATAATAAATCAAGATATATATTTTGTAATTGTTTAAATAAAAATTGTTAAAAATGCCCAAAGAGCACAGTTCTGAGAAATACAAAAAAGTGAGACGAGACAATTCACTTACGAGTGATTCCGAAGACAAACGTAAAAAGTCAAATAAATACTCACGAGATCGTAGTAAAGACAAATCTTCATCGTCAGATAAAAAGAAATATTTCGATGAAAAACGCAAGAAATCCAAAAAGAAAAAGAACAGATCATCTTCAAGCGATTCAAGTTCAAGTGGCAGTGAGAGTTCGGATAATTCAGTAAAATTATTGGAAAAACTTAAAAAGGAACGAGTAAGACTTACAGAAGAAAGAAAGAGAGAAAAAGAGCTTCTGAAAGCTACGGAAACTGCAGAAGAAAAAAGATTGAGAAGATTAATGAAAAAAGAAGGAAAAGAAAGGACTAGGAAAGAACGTATGGGTTGGGATAATGAATATTTACATTATACTAATAGTGATAATCCATTTGGGGATGGTAATTTATTGACTTCGTTTGTTTGGAATAAAAAATTATCTAAAGAGGGCATTAAAAATGTTAGTCAAGAAGAAATCGAGGCTAGAAATAGATTGAAACAGGAAGAGAATAAAAGAGAATTGGAAAAAGTAAAAAAGAGAAGACTAGAAAGGGAATTAGAAAGACAAAAAAGAGATGATGAGACTCAAATGTTACAGAGAAGTAAAGAAGCAGCACAATTTGAAGAATGGGAAAGACAAGAAGATAAGTTTCACTTAGAGCAAGCTAGATTAAGATCCCACATTAGAATCCAAGATGGAAGGGCTAAACCAATAGATTTATTAGCGAAATATATAAGTGCCGAGGAAGAAGTTGATGCAGTAGAAATGCATGAACCTTATACATATCTCAATGGATTACAAATTAAAGATTTAGAAGATTTAGTAGAAGATATAAAAGTCTACAAAGAGTTAGAAAGAGGTAGGAATTTAGATTATTGGAATGATATAACAGTTATAGTAGAAGACGAACTTCAAAAATTAAGAAAAATAGAAAGGCAAAATGATTTTGATTTAGGATTAAATAGAAGAGAAGGTATACATCGATCTGTTGCTACAGATGTAACTTCAGTATTTAAAGGTAAAACAGCTGCGCAATTAGCAGCTTTAGAAAAAGAAATAGAAAGTAAAATTAATGGAAAAGCCGATGGGATAGATATTGGTTACTGGGAATCTTTATTATCTCAGTTAAAAGCTCATATGGCTAGAGCTAGATTAAGAGACAGACATCAAGAGAGTTTGAGAAGAAAATTACAAGTTTTAAAAGCTGAACAAGCCATTAATGTAACAGCTGCTAGTGATAGTCAATCTAGTGAAGCTGAAGAATTAGCTACTGAAAAAAACGTTCCCAAACCTGGTACTTCTCAAGATTCCTTAGATTCAGCAGAAGATAGCAATGATGGTACAGAAGAAGCAGCTAATAGTTGGTTAAATGAGTGTTTTTCCGCTTATCAAGCTGGTGGTTACAGTCCAAAATTTTTAACTCCCGATGACACAGAACCTGGTACTATTGTTGTATTAGAAGAAGATGATCTTAAGAGATTAGAATTTGCTAGGATTCAGGTGGTCGGACAAGGAGCTAAAATTGAAAATGTTATAACAAAAGAGGAATTGATGTTACAAAAGGAAGCAAGGAAAGGTATGGATGCAGATGAAGCACAGTTTTCCGTTGAACAAGCTTTAGATAATCAAGTATACCTTTGGTCTGATAAATACCGACCTAGAAAACCCAGGTATTTTAATAGAGTCCATACGGGTTTTGAATGGAACAAATATAATCAAACTCATTACGATATGGACAATCCACCGCCTAAAATTGTTCAAGGGTATAAATTTAATATATTTTATCCAGATTTAATAGATAAAAGCAGTACTCCAGAGTATTATCTAACACCGTGTCCTGAAAATAAAGAATTTGCTATTTTACGATTCCATGCTGGGCCTCCGTAT
The DNA here is from genome assembly GCA_963243735.1 of Neocrepidodera transversa. Classification (NCBI taxonomy): domain Eukaryota; kingdom Metazoa; phylum Arthropoda; class Insecta; order Coleoptera; family Chrysomelidae; genus Neocrepidodera; species Neocrepidodera transversa. The sequence continues at coordinate 3,495,846 of OY725348.1, read as the reverse complement.
GAAGATATCGCTTTTAAAATTGTTAACAGAGAATGGGAATATTCTTATAAGAGAGGTTTTAGGTGTCAATTTCATAATAATATCTTTCAATTATGGTTTCATTTTAAAAGATACAGATATAGGAGATAATTATTTATTGTATGTTTTTTACTTCCAATTCTAAATATTTTTAAATATACAGTAAAATTTTATCAGTTTTTTTTTTTAGTAATAAAATATCCTTTCTTATATTTAAATTAGTTAAAAAATAATAGAAAACGTGGGGGCATAACAAATATTTATGAAAGTACCTAACATAAATTAGTACTTGCTCCAAGATGCTTAAAGAATTTCTTGTTAACAAATAATAATAACAAAAAATATTCTTTTATTCTACGTCTAAAAAATGGTAATTGTACAATTTTACGGGACTGTATGTAAAAAATTATAGTCAAATTAATTATTCAAGCAAATAGCCTCGTTTTTATTAATTAAAGCAATTTAAATTAAAATACTAAAAAATTCGTCAATCCAAAAATATACCTGCAGCAAATATTTTGTATAAGCTGTGGAATTTTGTTCAAATAATGATAATAAACTAAATATTTGCAACCTTTTACGTCAATTTAATTAAATGCTTATTTATGTAAAGTAACCGCAATCTTGAGTAACAAATTGTGTTTTTTTGAATAGTGTGATAGGTAATGGCAACAATTGCTTACCCTAGCCATTTCGAGGTTTAAAATACTGCTGGGTATCATCAGTATAAAGTTGTACTTGACTCATTTCAAGTATTAGTAAATTAGAACTGTATTCCAGAAATAACAACAGGCCTAAAATAAATCCCTGTTATTAAGGACGTAGCAAAAAAACTATAAAAGGGTAAAAACATTACTTCATATTCATAAACTGCTTTCGGCTTTTAGGGAAAAAAAATCATTTTTATATAAAAAGTGAGGTTATGTATAACATATGATTAGTTTGACCACAGTATAAATGATTATATACAGTAGTTTCACTCCAGTGTCGGCACTTTGACAGGCTAGTGTCACTCCTATACCAATCTCATGTTAAAGGCATTTTTTTGAAAAACTGTTTTGACACTGTTTGAAACAGTTTGGAAACACTTCATTTTCTTGAACTTTTAATGACGTCACACTTGATTCTGGTTCAAAACGTTTTGAAAGCGTCTCAAAGACCGTTTCATTTCGGTAAACTGTCAAAAAACCTTATCTCTTAACCTCACTTCACTTTCAATGTGCTTTTTTATGTTGTGATATATGTATTTATTTTTAAATAATTCAGAAAAATGGAAGATGAATGATGGAACTAATTTTAGGAAAATTTCTGTCTTGGTGGACAAGTACACTGCACAAAAATTAAATGGTATGCTCAAATAATTCGGTTTTAGTTCCCTTTTCAATTTTTTTTGACAATGAAGAACAATCATAAGTAATTGATTATTATATTTTGGACGTTTCTTTAAACCATTTTAGATGATGTATTTGGTGTAAATTAATGATTCAAACATGAATTTTATTTTCAGAAAATATGTATTTATCTAGTAGACAACTGACACTGACTATTTTGTTAAGCGTTCGGTAAAAGCAAAATGAATCTTTGTGCTCCGTATAGTAATGACGAACGTACCTATAGTAAGCCGAATGGCTCGTTTAGTTTATTGGTTTGTTTGCCATTGTTCAAATGACTATCTTTCTTTGTCTAACTTTGAATCGCTTAAGCACCACCAGTGCCAGAGCAAAATGTACAACTATTAGTATTTCCACAGTATTATAATAAAATGGAAAGTTCAGACAATGCTAGTTATGGGAAAACTAAATTGTTGTACATTTCATTTTTATTATTAATACTAATATTCAATAAGTAATTTGCTGTTACTTTTTTGTATATTATATTAGTACATTTATAATAAATTGGCGCACGTCACTGTCAGCTATCTGTCATTCGCTAAGAAACGCATTTAAATGAAACCGATACACATCCAAACAGATTAGCCACACTATATATTTTAACACAAAATTACTAGTCAACCTGAAGTCTGTCACTTTAAGAAAAAAGATAATTGGACAGAGTAAATGCAGTAGATTATCTCATACACACATCAAGAAAACTGAGACATGTAGTAAACTTTGTCCAACTATTACGTTAAAAATTAGAGAAGTGGGAAACGAAAGAATAAAGGGAAAATTAGAGAAATAGGGACGATAAAGGTGTTGTTTTTTGGACAAGTTATGACATTCTATCTTATGACCTTGAATTGGAGCTTCTAGGGACTTTTAACAGTTCATCTGTGTCACTCACGGTGTAACCAATGGCTGGGACTTATTTTTGACATATTTTAGCGTTCTTTTTTAAATCTATGATCAATATTTTCGTATCCAACTGCTGGTAATTTATACATATTTATTAACAAAAAACATTTCATGTTTATTAACATGACATGTGCTGAATAACCACAATTATGCAGGCACTACACTTAGTTCGATACATTGGAAAGTATCGATATTCGTATCGATACGAATCGAAAAGCAATGTATCGATACACAAATGTATCGTATTAAAAAGTATCGATACACGAAATATCGATTGTTTCGATACTTCTACGTGTTGCGTTGTCATGGTTTAGAATTTAAGTTTAGCAGCGGTTAATAATAAATGTTTAATTTAAATTGGTTGTAGTTCCAATGGATTTAATGCCATTACTACAAACTTTACACATTCCTCTGAATTTTTTTTTTATAAAAAAAAACACAAATGAATCACAAAGCAAAAAAATTACACAGAGTGATTTCTTGGGGGATTACCCGTTCCTCAACACTCTGCAACCGTATCATTCCTACACTCTGCCATTTATTATGTAATTTCGAACTAAAACACACGTCGTAGGTCGTATAGTTCCTCCACAGAAAGATATTTTGCTTGTTGCCTAATATTATTAGGATCGATATGATTTTTCAGGAAATGTATCGATACACGGTATTGGTACTGACCTAAGAATCGATACAAAATATCGAATATCGTCAGAAAATGTATCGATATTATAAGGTATCGATATGTATTATGTATCGATTCGAACATCGCTAACAGGAAGATTTACAATTAAGCGCCATTTTGAAACGTTTTGCGTTGTTGTGTTGTGTCTGTGTCTGAATTTCGTATGTGAGCTACTTACTTAATATTTAAAAGATATTTATTCAAAATTAGGAGTGCTGAATCTTTAACAATATGTCCGAAGAAAATTTAACCGATACTAACGCTGAAGTTGAAATAGGTGAGGAAAACGATCCATCCATTCTGACCTTAAGCGATGTCTTGGAAATTGAAAACGAGTTAATGGAAAAATCAGCTGCTTTACTGGGTGCTGCAAATGATAAAACATGCTCATATCTCGAGGTAAGTCTTTTATTCTCATTTTAAACGATCGAAAAAATGTCTCCGATTTCTATAGGGATACCTTAAAAGACAACCTCTCTATTCTTGTTTAACATGCATTCCGGAAGCCAAAGATGATTCTGAAAAAGGTGCTGGGGTTTGTTTAGCTTGCAGTTATCGTTGCCATGAAGGTCATGATCTTGTTGAATTGTATACGAAGAGAAATTTCCGTTGTGATTGTGGAAATGGTAAATTCTCTGATATTCAATGCAATTTGTATAACGAAAAGTGTGATAAAAATGATTTAAACACATACAATCAAAATTTTTCTGGATTGTATTGCGTTTGCCACCGCCCATTTCCAGATATGGAGGATCCCGTACCAGATGAAATGATCCAGTGTATTATTTGCGAAGATTGGTATCATACAAGGCATTTAGGAACTGAAGTACCAACTGATAATTTTACTGGTATATAAAAATCATTATTTAAAATTTTTGTAATTATAGTGTGATATTTATTTTTAGAAATGATTTGCGAGGCTTGTGTAACTAAACATGAGTTTTTGTTACATTACGATTCATATAGTTTGGTTAAACCTATTAGAACTAATGAAGAAACTACTGTAGATGTAACAACTACTGAAAAATCCAATGATGAAAAAGAAACTGAAAATCCTGAACCTGAAAATTTAATAGGTTGCAAAAAACCAAAAGAAAAATCTGCAAAAATCTGTGCCAAGTTTTGGTCAGATGTACGTATACAATTTAATTATTAACAAATATATAATTAATATATTTTAGGTAAATTGGCGTAAAGAATTATGTACATGTGATGATTGTCTAAAAATGTACGAAAACGAAGATGTCGCATTCCTATTAGACTCCGAAGACCCAGTCCATCTTTATGAAGAAAAAGGAAAAGCTAAAATTCAAGAAATCGTCGATAACCAAGACAAACAAATGATGAGCTCGATGAATCGCGTCCAACTTATCGATTGTATCGCTGGATTCAATGACTTTAAAGAAAATTTGGGCGGTTTCCTTAAAAAATTCGCCGAAAACAAAAAGGTCATCAGAGAGGAAGACGTTAAGGAGTTTTTCGATGAGATGTATGCTCGTAAGAGACAAAGACTCGATGTTGAGGTCCCTCATTTTTGTCGTTAAGTATTTATTTTTATCGTCACAGTATCTTTTATACTGATTGTAATATTAATGTCGAAGGTATGTATTAAATCTTCAATAAATATGGTTCTTCTTTATCATTCTTTTCGTGACTGTTAAAAAGTTTCCCTTAAATTATATCATTAAAAATTTTGAAATTCCAAAACCTTTGTCAAATATTAGTACAAAGGGACAGGTAATAATTGACCCCTTTTATAGTGATTTGTTTTCTGGAATCTTCATTTCATTGTTATAAAGTTTCTGAAAAAGGTATTCTTTGGAAAAAGTATTGAATTTTACTTCAGCCCGCACCTGAAGTATTAAAAACATAAAAAAAATTTTTTTTGTTTAAAATGATCTTTTTTCATATTATAATTACTATAAAATTAATTTGTATAAAACTTTTTTTATCCGACCTATGGGGGTGAAACTGGAGAAAAATATATCCGCCATTTTTTAAAATATCGATACAGGTAATTAGACTTTTTTATGTTCTAAATTTTATGGAATTATTTCCCTTACGATTTTTTTACGGATTTTTAAAAAAAATTGAAAGATGGTGAAAAAATTGTAAAAAATCGTAAAGAAATCGTATAAAAAACCATTAAAAAAGTCGTAAATAATGCTAAATAATCGTAAAACATAAAAAGAATCGTAAAAAACAAAAAGAAACTGGAAAAAATCTGGGTTATATGGAAAAAAGGGGATAATTTTTCCCTTATTTTCTTTATTTTGCGTTATTTGTCCTATTTTTTTCAATTTTTCACCATTTCTCACTATATTTTCCCTATTTTGCGTTGTTTTTACCCATTTTTTTAGTTTTTTTTAAATGTCCAAGTTTTCTTACTATTTTCCCTATTTTGCGTTATTTTTCCACTTTTTTCGACTTTCTCTTCTTTCCCAAATTTCCCGGTTTTTCTTTATTTTACCCGGTTTTTTCCCGAGATTCGTATTTTTTCCCAATTTTTCACTATTTTTCTCTGTTTTTGTATATTTTTCCATATTTTTTAATACTTTTCACTGTTTTTCCAAACTTCATCATTTTTAACTATTTTGCTCTATTTTTTTCCCAAATTTCCCTATTTTTGACTATTTCGCCCTATTTTTTCGTATTTGTCCCAATTTTTTCATGGGTTTCTTTAATTCTTTCCTTATTTTTCGTATTTTTCTGTATTTGTTCCTCTATTTCCCTAATTTGTTATATTTTCGTAATTTTTCCCTAGTTTTCGCATATTTCAATATTTTTCCACTTTTTTCCTATTTTTCACAATTTCTCACTATGTTTCCCCTATTTTGCGGTATTTTATTCCATTTTTTAAAATTTCTACAATTTCCCCTATTTTTCCCTTATTTTACCAATTTTGCGTTATTTCTATTTTTTCCAAATTTCCCCATTTTTCAGTATTATTCCCAATTGATCCCCATTTCCCCCTATTTTTCCTAATTTTGTTATGGTTTTTCGTATTTTTCCCTAATTTCCCTATTTTTTTCTATTTCTTCCTATTTTCCCGTTTTTCATTATTTTTCCTGTTTTCCCTTTTTGTCCGTATTTTTACTATTTTTTTTTATTTCTCACTATTTTCTCATAAGTTTCCCAATTTTTTTTAGATTTTCTCCATTTATCTCTAATTTCATTATTTTCTTTTTCTGGTTTTTTCCTATTTATTCCCTATTTTTTCCTATTTTTCCCAATTTTCGTAATTTTCCTGTTTTTCATTATTTTTTCTTGCTTTTTCCCTATTTATCCGTATGATTTTCTATTTTTTTTTGGTTTCCCTTTTTCTATTATTTTCCGCTATTGTTTCCTATATTCCACTATTTTCCCATAAATTTCCCTATTTTACTCTAATTTTACTATTTTTCCTCTTTTCCAATTTTTTCGATTTTTTTCAATTTTTTACCATTTGTCCCTATTTGTACTTGTTTTTCTCTATTTTGCCATATTTTCTTTATTTTTCCATATTTTCCTATTTTTCCTTACTTTTTTCCAATTTTCAACTATTTTGCCCATTTCCCCATTTTTTCCCTATTTTTCACAATTTTTCTGTTTTTCATAATTTTCTTCTGTTTTTGACTATTTATCCCTATTATTTTCTATTTCTTCCTATTGTTCACAATTTCCTTATTTTACCCCATTATATTAATATTTTTCTTAATTTTCTTCTTTCTACTGTTTTTACCAAATTTTCCTATTTTTCCTGATTTGCCCTGTTTTTTTTGTATCTTATTTTTACCAATTTTCGCCATTTTTTCATTATTTTCACCAATTTTTTACTACTTCCCCGTTTTCCTCTAGTTTTCCATATTTTCCCGTATTTTCAATGTTTTTTACTATTTTTCCGAAATTTTTATATTTTTCGCCACTTTTCCAATTTTCCATATTGCCCGGTTTTTCTCCACCCTTTTTTCAATATTTTTCATAAATTTTCCTATTCATCACTATTTTCCCTATTCTCTGTTTTTTCCCTATTTTCTCTTATTTTTCACAATTTTTCTTGTTTTCTCATTGTTCACTATTTATTCCATTTTTTCCCAACTTTTTCCAAATTTTTTACTATTTTCCCTAGTTTTCTACATTTTTCGCTATTTTTCTATTTTTCCTTTTTTTCAATTTTTCCCTTTTATTTTCTGTTTTCGATCATTTTTCCTCTTTTATTTATTTTTGCTTATATTTCCCCAACTGTAATTGTTTTTCCCTATTTCGCTCTAGTTTCCTCATTTTTCCCTATTTCTCCCACTTTTCCCTATTTTTAACTGTTTTCTCTATTTTTCGCTATCTTTCACATTTTTTCTTTTTTCAATTTTTTTTTATTTTTTCCTGTTTTCCGCAATTTGTCCGTATTTTTTTCTATTTTACTTTTTTTCCCCATTTTCTTTTTTTTCCTATTTTTAATTAATTATCCCTCTTTCCACTATTTTCACATATATTTTGCCATTTTTAATTATTTTTCTCCAATTTCCGTATTTTTACTTTTATCCCTATTTTTTCCTACTTTTCACTGTTTTCCTTATTTTTTTCCTAATTTTCCTGTTTTTCACTATTTTATATTTATTCAATGTAAGCCACTGGTAAATAAAGATAGGACTATTCCGTTATCATATTACAAAAATACTATCAAAGTAATTATAAGATTTCCTGTCAAAGTGACATACGTTTTTTAAAAAATGAATCTAAACGATATACTCCACAGTTTGGATAGTTCCGGACATTTCGGACACATTGTGAGTACCGAAGAAGGCATGATTCTCCACAATTCCCTCCTAATTCTCCAAAACGAAAATCACTTTAAAGAAGTCTTTTTTTGGGGTAAAGTCTACGGTTGCGAAAAAGACTATTACGTAGCATATGGCTACGAAAAGGATATTTTATACGGAAAAGTTTTTTATTATAGCCAGAATTGCCTAGATTGGGGTCTAATGCCGAAACCGACAAAAACGGGATTTATGTTAGCGCCTCTTTGTCCGACCAAATTCCAAGGTGATCCATCGCTAATAATCGATGTCTTGATAGAAAAAGAAGAAACATTAGTTCCTGGAAAAAGAAAACAACCGGAATTAAGAAAATTAAAAGAAGAAGACCGTTTAGCTTCTACTGTTTATCTTATAATGGACGAAGCTGGGGTTATACCTAGAGGAGGGATTTTCCGAAAACCTGATGGAGTAGTAATAAATAACACCGCGTTTGAAGGACTTACGAGTCTCGATGCCAGGGAATGGAATTCTTATTTACATTTTCGAGTCCCATCAAGAAAACAAAATACCAATCTATTAACAAGAGATGATTATAACTACGCCACTGATTTTTTGGATCCTATAGATATCGATATTCCTGAAGGTTGTTGGATGTTAAAAATTAGTCAGTCTGAAGATGTATCGATTTTGAAATCGTTGTATTGGCCTGGTTTGGTTTTTTACCATCACTTGAGGACACCCAAGCACGGATTCTTGTATTTTGGACATGGTAAAAAATGCTTGGACGTTCCTTTTATGCTCAGTCCTTTTTTTACATAAACTATATTTATTAATCTAATACATAGATTTACATTTAAAACGCATTTTTTTTTAAATCATATAAAAAAGATACAAGAAACATAATATAATAGGCAAAGAGAAAACTTTTGGGTCCCTTTTTAAGAGTAATTCGTTAACGGAGGAGTGTGAGATTTTGCATAGTTAAAGTTTATATACAGGAAGAGTGCATAAAGTCAAAATTAATATACAAATAAATTAAACATAATATTACATTTATTGTTTATCTCATACATTAGATTTATTTTTTATTATAGGTACGATAACCGAGTGGCTGACATTAGATGTCAATTTTTTTGGTTTTTTTTTTTAACAAGTTTTCACTTTTCTTTATTGTAATTTTATTTTTTTAATAAAAATTTCTCTAGCAGCAGTGGACGATTTTCGTATAGATTAATAATGAGAAAAAATGGCAAAAATTGCGAAAAATAGGGAAAATTGAGAAAATAAGAAAAAATGGGCAAAAACCGGAAAATTAGGAAAAAACAGTTGTAGAAAAATGGAAAAAAAACGGCAAATTATAGGAAAAATAAGAAAAAATGGGAAAAAATTGAAAAAGTGGCGAAAATTTGAAAAAACAAGCAAAATAGGAAAAAGCAGAAAAAATTTTAAAAAATAAGAAAGAAAAAAACAGAAAACATTGGGAAATATAAAGGAAAATAGTCAAATTTTTCACAAATTTCCCGATTTTTCCACTTTTTCCCCCATTTAATTTTTCCCCGTTTGTTCCAAATTGTCCTATTTTTTCAATTTTTCACTAGTTTTCCCCTATTTTGCGTTGTTTTTTAATTTTTCTCAAATTTTTTACTATTTTTCCCCTATTTGCTCTATTTTGCGTAATTTTCCCCATTTTTTCTACTTCGGTCTCTTTATTCCCAAATTTCCCTGTTTCTCCTTATTTTTGCATATTTTTCAATATATTTCACTGTTTTCTCAAATTTCCGTATTTTTCACTATTTTGCTTTATTCCAATTTTTCCCAAATTTCCTTATTTTTCACTATTTTCGTATTTTTCCAATTTTTGAAATAAAAATTTTTTAGCAGCGTCAGACGATTTTTCTATAGGTTAAAAATAGGAAAAAAATGGTAAAAATGGGAAAAAATTAGGCAAAAGACGGAAAACCAGGAAAAAACAGTAAATGGGAAAATGGGGAAAAAATAGCAAATTATAGGAAAAATAAGAAAAAAAAAAAAGGAAAAAATAGAAAAATTAGATGATAGGAAGATTATGAAAATTTAAAAAAATTAGTAAGATAGGAAAAAATTGGGAAATATAGGGGAAAATAGAAAAAAATTTCACAAATTTCCCTATTTTACACTTTCCTATTTTTACAATTTTTCCCCTGTTTTCTTTATTTTGCGTTATTTTTCCCCATTTGTTCCAATTTGTCCTATTTTTTCAATTTTTCACAATTTGTTTTTCCTATTTTGCGTTATTTTCCCCATTTTTTCTACTTCTTCCTCTTTATTCCCAAATTTCCTTGTTTCTCCTTATTTTGCCCGGTTTTTCCCAATTTTTCACCATTTTTCTCAATTTTGGCATATTTTTCAATATATTTCACTGTTTTCTCAAATTTTCGTATTTTTCACTATTTTGCTTTATTCCAATTTTTCCCAAATTTCCTTATTTTTCACTATTTTCGTATTTTTTCCAATTTTTGAAATAAAAATTTCTTTGGCAGCGTTAGATATTTTTCTATGGGTTAATGGTAAAAATGGAGAAAAATAGAGAAAATGGGCAAAAATCGGAAAACCAGGAAAAAACAGTAAATAGGAAAATAGGAAAAAAATTGTAAATTATAGGAAAAATAAGAAAAAAATAGGAAAAAATAGAAAAATTAGATGATAGGAAAAATATGAAAATTTAAAAAAATAAGTAAAATAGGGAAAAATTGGGAAATATATTTCCCTATTTTTACAATTTTTCCCCTATTTTCTTTATTTTGCGTTATTTTTCCCCATTTTTTTTAATTTTTCCCATGTTTTTTAAATTTTTTACAATTTCTCTCCCATTTCCTCTATTTTGCGTAATTTTCCCCATTTTTTCTACTTTCTCTTTATTCCCAAATTTCCCTGTGTCTCCTTATTTTGCCCGATTTTTTCCTATTTTTCTCCATTTTCGCATATTTTTCAATATATTTCAGTTTTTTCAAATTTCCGTATTTTTCACTACTTTCCTTTATTTTTTCCTATTTTTCCCAAATTTCCTTATTTTTAACTATTTCACCCTAATTTTTCGTAAAAAATTGGGAAAATGGAAAAAATGGGCAAAAAGCGGAAAACCAGGAAAAAACAGTAAATAATAGGAAAATGGGAAAAATGGCAAATTATAGATAAAAATAGGGAAATACAGGGAAAATTAAAAATAAATGGGTAAAATAGGAAAAAAATCGGTCAGAAAAAATTGGAAAAATGGTAAAAAATAGAGAAAAACAGGAAAAAATGGAAATATAGGAAAAAAATTGTAAAAATGGAGAAAATGGGAAAAAATAGACTAAAACTGGAAGCCAGGAAAAAACAGTGAATAGAAAAAAACGGCAAAATATAGGAAAAAATGGGAAAAGTAAAAAATCGTAAAAAAATAGAATAATAATAAACCTTAACCTGTAAAACGGTGTTACTAATTGACTTGTCAGTGTCAATGAACTGTATACTCCCAACATTTAAATCACAAAACTACTAAAATAGAAACCAAATTCCACTAAAAATCTACCGCTAGATGGATTCTGATTACTTTTTATCATTAATAATAAAATGACATACTGTATCGCATTCAAATTTTTCGGTAGACAAATTGCAGAGTGGTCATATATTTGACAATTTATTTTATCAATTTTATAGGTTTTTATTAATATTCTATAATTAGTAGGAAGTAATATTTCGCTTTCGCTCGTGGACGCGATGGGCCTTGCAAATGGCGGATGGCCTAAATATACAAAAACCAAAAGATAGTCCCCAGCTGAGTTGGCGAAAAAAAAAGTAACTAAATCTGCACGAATTCTGTCAATAATCCGTGAAAAATGGTGGTGTCTATTGATACTATTTTACGTTAGAATAAAGGATATAGATATTCTAAAATTTTAACAGTTTCAGAATAATTAATATTATGTAATAGATTAGATGTTTTAGTCCCTGGGGTGCAAAAAATATTTTCTAGTAATTCCAGACATATTATATACAATTTTAGCATATTCTAGACGATTACAGTGACTATTATTGACGAATTTAGAACATTTTAAGAATATTCTAGATTATTCCAAAAGAAATTTGAGTGATTTTAAATGATTGTATGGGAGTATTTTAGACTCCCACAATCACAAATAAAAAAATCAGTCGATAAAGATAAAGACGTAAACAAATTTTGGTTTCATAGACAGTCCCGTTTTTAAAGTGACACGAGAGGCTAAAGAGTCCAGGCCGATCCGTAATAATGCGCATGTCCTGAAATAATACGCGCCATTTGAATAATCCGTTCAAACGCATAAGATTTGAAAATTTTATAAGATAAGATTTTTTAACTAACTTATTTCATTTTATTGTCAGTATATCAAGAAGCAAGTTTTAAATATGGATACAATTATGTTAGATAATAACATCAATATCTAACTATGGTGCATTTGATATTTAAGTTATGTTACGCTAAATAGCAATTGATTGGTGGAAGATTGAAGATGTTAAGAAGTTGTTGAAGTGTTTCCAGACACTATGGAAACAATATAAATAAAACTTGTTTGACTTTATAAAACAAAAAATATTATTTTTGAATTTAAGATTCAATTATCTTTCTTTTAAAAAGAAGATATATAAGCGGAGAAACGACCAATACACTAACCAAATACAAATTTAAAACGAATATAACTTTAATGGTTTTAGATTTTTCTAAGAAAAACTCTTATAAAACGGTTTTGTCCGTCCGTCTGATTCAACTTTAGGACGGTGAGAGATGAGACAAACGGACAACGGCAATCGATTCAGCATCGTTAAAAACCCCAAAAATGATAATATCTTTGAACTATTTTTATTTTCCTGCTACTTATACCATATATACTGGAATATAATATAGAAATTTATTTTCGTAACTTTAAATATTCGAAAACTCGAAATTACCGCAAAAATATAACCTTTTATTGTATTGAAAAAGCAATAATATTACATATATCACACAAGACTGGCATGATGTAAAAATAATTTTTGAACACGATATATCAACTTAATGTCAATACAAAAAGATGACAAAAACAATTAAACAAAAAAGTAAAAAACGTAACCTCACTATATACTCAAATCCACTTATTGACAGATCTGACATCAACATATGCGCACTGCTACAGATCGGCCTGCAGTGGGATTCAGAACATTCGATACGAGAGACGATATCGAAACGAGACCAAATTCGATACCGTTTTTGAAAATGGGATTCAGAGCAGCTGTCGTAACGACGATATACTTCTTCGGCTTAAGTCGGAAATTTAGTACATTTGAACTACAATTTTTCACGTAATTGATATCTTTCTTGGAATTTGTTTCTGTTTCATGATTTGTTTATGACCTACACCTGTGATTTTGGTTATCTGAAATAAAGTGTTTGTTGCTGTTTTTGTTTAATTAGTTATAAAAATTAATTTTTGTTTTTTATATTGAAATTGTCATTTTAATACATAGTGTATATGCTGAAAAACCTTTTGACCTCGATGAATTTCAATGAAATTTACCAAATTTTCCCACAAAACACTTTTATTAATGGTATTAGCCATAATTTTAATCGAAAAAATAAATTATTTAAGATGAATAAATTGGATTTTTGTAGATTATTTAATATACTGAAATATACCACTAACTAACGCGCTATGAAAAAATTAAAAACGTATGCATTTCACATGTTGCCTTTTTGGCTGTTTGATGTTCGATCCTTTTTATTTGCTACTCTAAAAAAAAGGATAGATATTTCGAAAGGCTCTTTTCGACACCTCGAGAGCTATCGAATTATTTGGTCTTGAATAGACGTGAGTCAGACGATATCTCAACGATATCGAATTGTTCCGAATTGCAAAAAAGACTTTTATGTTTCGTATCGTTGTCGTATCGAGTTGTTCTGAATTCCGCTGCTGGGCTCTTTAGCCTCTCGTAAAGTGACGTTAACAGTAAGGTGTACCAATCTTATAAAAATATATACAAAGAAAATTAAATCAAATCTCAGGTAATACATCATTATTTATTTTAATCTGCTATTAAAGAAAGTAAATTTGTGTTATTTAAGGTATCATATTAGTTATTTAATAAGTAATATCTAAATAAAATTTGAATTTAGTTATATCGGGTTCCCTGATGGATAGGAGGCCATAATGAGAAGTTTAAAGATAAATTATTCTAAGTTTAAAAAAAAAGAAGAATCAATTTGAGGTTATTTGTTATAAAAATTTTTTTTTTTATATGGATAGTTAAATAATAGTCTATTTCTCTCGTTTAGTTTAGAATTATCAAAAGATATTGTAGTTTTTTTTAAGTGTTTTAAATAATAAAAACAGTGCAAAAGACAAAAAAAATGGAATTAAAACAAGATTGTTCCGAAAAAAATTTGATAGAAGTTAAATCTGAGCCTTCTGATGTTGAATTTAAGAGAATTGAAGAATCATATTGTTTGATCCTTCAGGAAGATAATTACCAAAAGCAGGAATGTGAAATTAAATATGAAATTCTAGATGTAATAGAAGAAATTCAGATAAAACAAGAATGTTCTACAAATTTAGTAGACGTGAATCCTGAACCTTTATTAATTTCTGAAATAGACATACAGAAAATGGATTGTAATATTAAAACTGAAGTTCTAGACACGGAAATAAATTTATTTGATTTAAAAACTGAACATATGGTTTTTGGGAAAGATCAAAAAATCCCAAAGAAAATGTATAAATGTCCAATATGCCAAAAAGGTAAGTGTTTTTTTATATTTAAAAAATAGTTCATCAAAAATTGTTATATTTCTAGATTTCTCATCGTTAAAATCTGTATTAAAACATTTTAATGACCACTTTAAAAAATGTTTTGCAACTTGTTTCTTTTGTGGAAAAGAATCCAATGGAAAAATCCAATTTTTTAAACATTATGCAGTTCATTCTGTAAAAAATAAATATGAAAAAGTATACTACAATTTAGGGAAATACGCTGCTAGAATATTCAGTTATAGGAAACTATTTAAATGTAAAATTTGTTTAAAACGATTTACAGTTAGTTCGAAATTAAATAAACACTTAAAAATTCACTCCAGAAAAAATATTAATTTGGTAAATGATTTAAATATTTTCAATAATAGAAATCTTTACAAGTGCAATATTTGTCTAAAACAATTCACTTATAAATGTAATTTAAAAAAGCATTTAAAAATCCACACTGGCGAGAAATTTTTTAAATGTGAAATTTGCCTTAAACAATTTGCTCAAAAAGGTAATTTAGATAGACATTTAAAAATTCACACTGGTGAGAAATCTTTTAAATGTGAAATTTGTCAAAAACAATTTACTGAGAAAGGTACTTTGAAAAACCATTCAAAAATTCACACTGGTGAGAAATCATTTAAATGTGAAATTTGTCAAAAACAATTCATTCAGAAATGTCATTTGGTTAGTCATTTAAAAATTCACGCTCATAAGAAATCTTTTAAGTGTGAAATTTGCTTCTGTAAATTCACTTTTAAATGTCATTTGGAAAAGCATTTAAAACTTCACACAGAAGAGAAATCTTTTAAATGTGAAATTTGCTTCAAACAATTCTCTCAAAAAGGTACTTTAAATAAACATTTAAAAATTCACACTGGTGAGAAATCTTTTAAATGTGAAATTTGTCTCAACAAATTTACTGAAAAAGGAAGTTTAAAAAGTCATTTAAAAATTCATACCGGTGAGAAATCATTTACATGTAAAATATGCCTTAAACAATTCACTCAGAAAAATCACTTGGATGGCCATTTAAAAGTTCACACAGGTGAGAAATCTTTTAAATGTGAAATTTGCTTCAAACACTTCGTTCGAAAATATACTTTGAAAAACCATTTTAAAATCCACACTGGTGAGAAATCATTTAAATGTGAAATTTGTCTTAAAAAATTCACTGAGAGAAGTAATTTAAAAATACATCTAAAAATTCACACAGGTGAAAAATCTTTTAAATGTGAAATTTGCGCCAAACAATTCACTCAAAAAGGTGCTTTGAAAAACCATGTAAAATTTCACACCGGTGAAAAAACTTTTAAATGTGAAATATGCCCCAAACAATTTATTCAGAAATGTTCTTTGGAAATCCATTTAAAAAATCACACTGAGGAGAAACTTTTAAAATGTGAAATTTGTCTCAAACAATTCGCTGATAAAGATATTTTAAAAACTCATTTAAAAATTCACCCTGGTGAGAATCCATTCAAATGTAAAATTTGTCTTAAACAATTCTGTAAGAGTTCTAGATTGAAACGTCATTTCAAAATACATACTGTTAAAGAACCGGTTCGATGTAATATTTGCCTCAAACAATTTAGTGAAATATCCAAGTTGAAACGTCATTTACAAATTCACACTGGTGAGAAGCCATTTAAATGTGAAATTTGCCTCAAACAATACACTGAGAGATGTTATTTGAAAAGACATTTAAAAACTCACTCTGGTGGAAATTTAGTGACAGACGTCTTTTGAACATTCAAATGTTAAATTGGCCTCAAAAAAATTAACTCAGAAAAAAACTTTTGGTGAGATCATTTTTTTTTAATTTACACTGTGAAATTTGTCTTTAAAAACTGAAATTATCAAATAACATTTATAAATAAACCATAGATATAAGATAAAGAAATAAACTATGCGTAACACAGTAATCAGTGTTACAGCCAATGAGGATTTTTAGGTTTTAAATCCCCCTACCATATCAACATACATGTTTTGTTTTCTGTAATATATTTTAGTAATACTTCTCCTATTTTTTTGAAACCTCCTCCTAATAGGTAAATCTGACTGCGCCACTGAGACTATAACACAGCCCCACAAAAAAAAAAGTTCATACACAAAAGAGTGAATCCGATCCCGAGCTCAGAATTGGGCCTACACGTCTGGAATTGGCCCCAGGGGGCGAAAATGGCCTGAAATGCGGTTCCCGGGATAAGGCGAAGTCGACGCTGAATTTTGGAGCTAAAGCCGGATTTGTGCTCTAAAAGTTTATGGCCAACTGAAATTCCGGGTTTGGGTCCGGGAAAATGACTCTAAATTATTACTTTTCCAATGGATATCAAAGAAATTTAAAAAAAGATTGCTTTCCGTATAAAAATTTGTGTAGAAAAGCGTGTTTTGCATGGTGGTTGTAGACAAACTTTTTTTGCTGGACATTTATATCGCAGAATGTAGATATTAAGCCTTTATTTCACATACGCGTTTTTGCTAACTTTGTAAAGTGGCCTGGATTTTAAATGCATCGGTTAAAAATTTAATACAAATTATTTTTGATTTGTTTGAAACATTGAATATAAGTTTGAAGTGATTTTTTTATTAAGTGCACCATTTTCGCGGATATATGAGACAAACTGTATATCTCAATATATTTTGTTGTTGTTTCTAACCAGATTTTTAATATTATGGAACTTACGATAAATATCAATATAATTTTATACCGAAATTTAAAAGGATCGATCGTCCTTCAGTGTTCATGGGTTTTTTATTAAAAAAAACTTTTTGGCGTCGAATGTCGCTATGTACCGAGCGCCTACAGACATAAATACTGCACGACACATCTGACTGATCCTTATTAAGTTAAAAATAAATAAAATTGACGGTAATTATCAAATTTTAAAATTTTTCGAAAAATTTCGATAACGGTTCCATAATATTTAAAATATACAGTGCCTTCATAAATGATTGTCTCCCACGTCACCAAGATGGTAGAACGTTAAAAAAATCTTTGACGTCATCCAGTACCCAAGATAATTGTAGTTTATTTTAATAATTTTAAAATTAATAAATGTTTATACTATTTTTATTTATCTATGGTTTCTCTTTTCACTCGTTTTACCCCACTCTGGATATATCTGTTAAAAGCGTTTTCACACGTAGCAATATTTTGTGAGCAATAAAAAGTCATCGTGCCCGATATATTGCAAATGATTTTCACATGAGAAATAATTGATGCAATAAATGGTACTATAGAATTTGCGATGTTGCCTAGTTTTATAATTAGTTAAGTTAGTTGGTATAAAATCAAAATAGGAAGAAAACTTAGGGTTTTCTTCAAATAACAACAAAAACAAAACCAAACTATTTTATAGTACTGAAGGAGCTCTGCATTGTGAAATGAAGAAAATATAAGAGTATTCATAAACTTCTTTAATAGTCAAATTATGTTTTTAATAATATTGTAAATATTACCTGTTTGTATATTATATTTTCCTTCTTTATGAAAAACTGGAAAATTTCATACCACGCGTATTATCCCATAAACATTGTTTTTGCTACACCCATAGCAAAATGGTGCCATCAATCATCAGTAAGTCGCCACGGCAAATAATAATTTAGCCGTCCCTTCCCCGCACAAGCGGTTCACTCGTAAAGTGGGGAAATATAGGCAGAATATTATAATTATTATTTCATAAAACATATCTCGCAACACTGTTAAATGATACTAAAAAAAATTGTTGCTACTAAAAAAAAAACAATATAATTTTCTTATTCATATTTTATAATATACGTATTTGCAACACTGCTAAATAAATTGCAACTATTTGTGAGTTCGTTTTAGCCATCGCGGAGCGGATGAGAGCAGACAGATTTTTTGATCACGTGACCTTCAAGTCATCTGGTTGCTCGATAATTTCCGAACGGTTTAGAGGTTGAGGTTATCTGTTTTAAATAAATTCGTTATTAGTTTCATACAAAATGGAGGTTGCTGAATTTCTGTGGACAATCTCCACTAACTGTCTACTTTCTGTATTTTCCATTTAAGAACTTACTATCTAAGCTTTCCCTCCAATAAACAAAATTTGTGGTTATGTTAATGTTATACTTATAACTTTTTGCAACTGTCATCTGAACGCTCGATCAAAAAGGTCCGACGAAAACGAGAATGCTCTAAAACATCCGGATGACTAAAACGAACGCAAAATATATTTTCCTCAGACTCATCAAAAATAATAAACGAACGCAGTAGAGGCGTCCGACGAGTAAAACGAACTCGCTATATAAATAGCGAATAGTGTGAACACCTACATAAACATACATGATTTTCTACTATTGACGCAATACGATATCGCAGAATTCAGTAGAACATAATGCACGTTATTGCGATAGAAAAATATTGCTGCCATAAATTTATCGCATCGCGTTGCATGTGAAGACGGCTCATTTAAATGCATGTATTTTAGTTGCAAAGCGATATTGCAACATATTGCTCCGTCTGAAAACGCTCTTTGGCCAAAATTGGACAGTTATTATTTTTTAACTCCGGTTAACGCAGAAACCAGTAATTTCGTTTTGGTGACATTCGTTTTGCTGTTTAACTGAGTTTAAGTTGGTTTACTCCGTTTTAAATCGGTGGTAAAAACGGCCCTAAATATTAAATACTACACTTTGGTATTAATCTACTCCACTTTCAATCTACTACTATTTTCTGGATTTGTGCGTGTGCGGCAACACTGGTTGTCACTTGTCAGTATCAGTTGTCTCCTGTCAGTATGTTTGTCATTTTTCGACACAAATATCAGTCAGCCTAACTACAATTAAAAAAACCTTTCAAATGGAAGTAATAAAAAATATTGAAAACCATGAAGAAATGGGGATAAAACAAGAATATTCCGATTCAGATTTGATAGAGGTTAAAACCGAGTTTTTATCATTTTATGATGGAGAAATTCCGATAATTGAAGCTGCTTCAACTGTTCTCGAAGATAATTATCAAACACATGAATTTAAATTTAATGAAACAGAATTTGAGATAAACCAAGAATCTTCTACCACAAATTTAATAGAAGTTAAACATGAACCTTTATTTCTCTCTGAAATAGAAATCCAAAGAGTTCAAGAAACATATAGTTTACATTTCCCAGACGATAATTGCCAAAAACGAAAACGTAAAATTAAAAAACATTCAAAAAAGATTTTTAAGGAAAATACAAAAAAGTACGAATGTCCAGTTTGCCAAAAATGTAAGTTTTTTTTTAATTTCTAGTTTGAATAATAATAATATAATACATTACCTTTATTTGTATCATATACGTAATGCAATAGGTAAAATAGAAGTTTAGCCAATAGCAAAATACATTTTTTAAGGTTGTAAAATAAAGTGTATTTATTTTTAGATTTCACATCTTTAAGGTCGAAATTAAAACATTTTAATCAGCACTTTAAAAAATGCTCTGTAACTTGTACATTTTGTGGAAAAGAATCTAATGGAAAAGTCCAATTTTGGAATCATTATATAGTCCATTTTGTAAAAAATAAATATAAAAATGTAGTACCAAAACCTGCAAGAATTTACACCAATAGAAAACGATTTCAATGCAAAATTTGTTTAAAACAATTTACAGTTAGTTCGAAATTAAATAAGCATTTAAAAATTCACATCGGCGATAACAGTAAAGACTTTTCCAATAAGATTAATTTGACAAATGATTTAAACAAAAAACTTTACAAATGTGATAATTGTTTTAAAGAATTTTATCATAAATATGATTATAGTACGCATTTAAAAATTCATGCATGTAAAAAATCTTTTAAAAATAAAATTTGTCTGTCCCAGAAAGATGATTTAAAAAATCTTTTAAAAATTAAGACTGTCGAGAAAAATTTTAAATGTGCACTTTGCCTCAAACAGTTTACTCAGAAATTTAAATTAATACGTCATTTGAATCGTCGTAAATGTGGAAAAACTTTTAAATGTGAAGTTTGCTTTAAACAATTTGAAAAAAGGAGTAAATTTAAATATCATTTCAAAATTCACACTGGTGAGAGAGATTTTAAATGTGAAATTTGCCTTAAACAATTCATTGAGAAAAGTCATTTGAAACGACATTTGAAAAGTCACACTGGTGAGAAATCTTTTAAATGTGAAATTTGTTTCAAGCAATTCACCCGGATTGATAATTTTAAAACTCATTTAAATATTCATATTGGAAAAAAATCTTTTAAATGTGAAATTTGCTTAAAACAATTTACGCGGAGAGAAACTTTGGAATCTCATTTAAATATTCATACTGGTGAGAAATGTTTTCAATGTGAAATTTGCCTCAAACAATTCACTAATAAACTTGCTTTAAAAAATCATAAAAACATTCATAAGAATAATCTAAAAATCCACACGGGTGAAAAATCTTTTAAATGTGAAATTTGCATGAAACAATTTTATGTGAAAGGTGCTTTAAACTACCATTTAAAAATTCACACTGGTGAGAAATCTTTTAAATGTGAAATTTGTCAAAAACAATTCATTTATAGAAATACTTTAAAAACTCATTTTAAAATTCACACTGGTGAGAAATCTTTTAAATGTGAAATTTGTCAAAAGCAATTCATTCGTAGAAGTACTTTAAAAATCCATTTAAAAATTCACACTGGTGAGAAATCTTTTAAATGTGAAATTTGTCAAAAACAATTCATTCATAGAAGTACTTTTAAAAATCATTTAAAAATTCACACTGGTTAGAAATCTTTTAAATGTGAGATTTGTCAAAAACAATTTATCAAAAAAAGTAATTTGAAAAAACATTTAAAAACTCACACAGGTGAAAAATCCTTTAAGTGTGAAATTTGTTTTAAACAATTTACTGTGAAAGATAGTTTTAATAGACATTTAAAAATTCATACCAGAGGGAAACTTTAAATGTCAAAAGACATTTTGGACCCATTCTCAACAGCAATAAATTATATGTCATCAGAAAACTCATGTACTTAGTTTGTTAAAATGAGATTTTTAAGGGGAAATCTAAAATATACAGGGTGTCCCATTACAAAAAAGAATACTCTGTGTCAATCTTGTATGAAATTCTTAAAATTAAATGGCGGTCCTTGAAACTTAGTTGTACAACTAAGTTTCAGAGGTGGTCAAAATACGGTATGTCTGAAAAAGTTGGCAACATATGAGAAACTTTGTTATTTGTAATGTTACAAAAAAAAGTTATTCTTTATAAAATGTTCTCCATAAAGTAAAACGCAAATGTCAGATGTCCAATTTTTTAAATTGTATACGAAGTTTGTCAAAAAATATGAATCGGTTACAAGAGTAAAGTACCTTTATTACAGAAAATCAAAATTGTAGAACATAAATTTTGTCTTTACTTTTTTTTCAAGTTCCGCATAGTTTCGCCGCTAGTTTTTATTTTAATTTTTAAGCAATTTTCATCTATATTAAATTATTTTTTAGTTAAATTTTAATATTAAAAATTTAAAAAAAAATATCTTGTAATAATTAATTTTATAATTATAATTATTTTCAAAATTTTATTATAAAAATAATCGATTAAACAATTAATTTACTATGAGTGTTCGGAAAGTTTGGTGGAATTATTATCCCCTCATTTTTGGAATTGAAATATTATCTGTAATATGACCACGGTGACTTATTTACTTATTTTCTTCTACTTAATATATGTTTTTTTTTCTCTTTATCTTTACTTTTATTATTTTTCTTATTTTTTTATACTTAAAAGGTTAAGTTGAAAAACCGCTTATGCTGACATTTTGCCCATTCATCGGTATCTTTTTTTTGTTAATTATGATTTTTCTTATCTATTTATTGATAAATAAAGACCTTTCAATTTATTTTATTTATTTATTTATAAGTTTTATATTTCAGAAATATTCAATTCGTTCCAAAAATATTATTTCAATATGTATTTTCCAAAACATTTGATAACAAAAAAAATATGCCTAAAAAAGGGTAACTCACCCCTTGAAAACTACCCTTAGTGAATTCGAAGAATCAAGACAAAATACATAAATAGCGTATCTTAGTATCCTTAGGTACTACCTAAAATTTGAATATTGTATGGTACCGCTCTCTAAAAGATATTCATGAAAAACCAATTATTGTTAAGCCCTTTCTAGGGGTTGTTGCACCCTTAATAAGCGTTTTTGGACATTGGTTCAAGACAAACATTACTTATTTTTAGGTGTTCTATCACCCCTAGAAGTATTGCTCGACAATTTTGGTCCACCTTGTATATTCTTTTCGCTAGTTTTTATTTTTGAGAACTTGATTTAGTATAAAATACTATTCGATAGAGCGCCAAATTCAGGTTTGGATTCTGTACAAAAATGAAAATATATTTATTTAAAGTTTTATTTTGATGTAGATGTATATTTGCATTTTCTAGTATTCATCCTAGTATTCCAGTAAAGTACCCTTAGAACCCTTTATTTGCTATTTAATATAAATAATACAGAAAAGAAATAGTTCGTATAAATTCTCCACAGTATGAAAGTTATAAAAACTTTGTTAAGCAACGATTTATCTAAATTTTATTAGTTGTTACGTATCCGGAATAGGAGACACAGCAAAATAGATCGACGGTTGTCAACTGTCAAAGACAAAAAAAGACACGAGCTGAAGCGGGATTCTCAACATTCACGATCGTAACATCCCGACCTTCAGGTCTCGGTCGGGATCTTAGACCATTTACTATTAGACATGCCTTGTTTACATTTTTGTATACAAAATTTTGAAGTCGATATATCTTGTCTCTCTATGACATTTCTCATGGTGCGGGGTATTCGGTGTGTGCGGAGAAGTGTTTACAAACATCAATGGAAGTGGCGTACGCCCATGGAACTTACCACAAGTAACATTTATAATTTAAATAACTCGATAAAACTTTAGAAAATGGCTCGGACATTTATTTAAACCCTCGATGAGTTACTTGCGATACTATTTGTTTACGTGTTTCTACACAAACAAACTCTCATATCACAACACGCTGTGCTTAGATATCGACTTCAAGAGAAGGATAGAAAATTGATGTTTAATAGTAAATGATCTGAGGTCGGGATCATATTCGGTTTACAGTCGATACCGATTGAATAGCGATTCTCAATCACTCTCGATTCAAATTATATTGACAGCAATGAAAATTCAATTTTTTCCAGAAATTAATTACCGTTGGGGTTTCACAATTAAAAAAGTATATAAAAATTATAAAATTTTGAAAAATGAAAAATTTGTGATTCAAAATTTCCAAGTTTGAAAATGTCTTTCCTTGAATTTTCTATATTTTCGATTTAAACTGAAATTTATGGTAAAAAATTAAATTTCGTCAATTTTTTTTTAACAATTTCAATTTTTTTCCTCAAATAATTCACGTTATGGTTTCTACAATTGAAAATGTATTAAAAAAAAATAAAAATTATACAATTTTGACATTTTCAAAATTGTATAATTTGAGGTTCAAAATTTCCAACTTTGAAAAAGTCTTCCTTTGAATTTTCAATATTTAAACTGAAATTTGATAAAAAATAAAATATCGAAAATTTTTTACCAAATTTCAATTTGGTTCCTCAAATATATAAAAACTTGTTAAACGATCTATCAAAAGAGAAAAAACTACGGAATATGAATGTTTTGTGTCTTAAACACCAACTTCGAATTCGATTCGGGATCTTCGTATCTGCCGACTGAATTGACGTTTGAAAACGGTATCCAGTCGCTATCGAGTTGACTGAGAATCGCTGTTTCGGCTGCTACTCGGGACGGTAGGTAACGAATAGCTGTTGAGAATCCCGCTGCTGAGTTCGACTTCGTTACTCGTTTTACCCCCTTCTGGATATTTCTGTTACAGCGTTTTCACACGTAGCAATATTTTGTAAGCAATAAAAAGTCATCGGGGACCCAATATATTGCAAATGATTTTCACACGAGGTATAATTGATGCAATAAATGGTACTATAGAATTTGCGGTGTTGCCTATTTTTATAATTAGTTAAGTTAGTATAAAACCAAAATTGAGACAAGGCGTAGAGTTTTTATAACTTGTTCTTCTTCAAAGAAGAAAACAAAACCAAACTATTTAAGGAGTACTTATGTGCAAAGCGATTTAGCAACTTTTTATTGCTGCAAAATATTGCTCCGTGTGAAAACGCTCTTGGGCCAAAATCGGATAGTTAGTTTTTTAACTTCGGTTAACGCAGAAACCAGTAATTTCGTTTTAGTGTAATACGTTTTGCTCTTTAACTGAGTTTAAGATGGTTAACTCCGTTTTAAATCGGTGGTAAAAACGGCCCTAAATATTAAATACTACACTTTGGTATTAATCTACTCCACTTTCAATCTACTACTATTTTCTGGATTTGTGCGTGTGCGGCAACACTGGTTGTCACTTGTCAGTATCAGTTGTCTCCTGTCAGTATGTTTGTCATTTTTCGACACAAATATCAGTCAGCCTAATTACAATTAAAAAAACCTTTCAAATGGAAGTAATAAAAAATATTGAAAACCATGAAGAAATGGAGATAAAACAAGAATATTCCGATTCAGATTTGATAGAGGTTAAAACCGAGTTTTTATCATTTTATGATGGAGAAATTCCGATAATTGAAGCTGCTTCAACTCTTCTGGAAGATAATTATCAAACACATGAATTTAAATTTAATGAAATAGAATTTGAGATAAACCAAGAATCTTCTACCACAAATTTAATAGAAGTTAAACATGAACCTTTATTTCTCTCTGAAATAGAAATCCAAAGAGTTCAAGAAACATATAGTTTACATTTCCCAGACGATAATTGCCAAAAACGAAAACGTAAAATTAAAAAATATTCAAAAAAGATTTTTAAGGAAAATACAAAAAAGTACGAATGTCCAGTTTGCCAAAAATGTAAGTTTTTTTTAATTTCTAGTTTGAATAATAATAATAATATAATACATTACCTTTATTTGTATCATATCCGTAATGCAATAGGTAAAATAGAAGTTTAGCCAATAGCAAAATACATTTTTTAAGGTTGTAAAATAAAGTGTATTTATTTTTAGATTTCACATCTTTAAGGTTGAAATTACAACATTTTAATCAGCACTTTAAAAAATGCTCTGTAACTTGTACATTTTGTGGAAAAGAATCTAATGGAAAAGTCCAATTTTGGAATCATTATATAGTTCATTTTGTAAAAAATAAATATAAAAATGTAGTCACTAAACCTGCAAGAATTTACACCAATAGAAAACGATTTCAATGCAAAATTTGTTTAAAACAATTTACAGTTAGTTCGAAATTAAATAAACATTTAAAAATTCACATCGGCGATAACAGTAAAGACTTTTCCAAAAAGATTAATTTGACAAATGATTTAAACAAAAAACTTTACAAATGTGTTAATTGTTTTAAAGAATTTTATGATAAATATGACTATAGTACGCATTTAAAAATTCATGCATGTAAAAAATCTTTTAAAAATAAAATTTGTCTGTCCCAGAAAGATGATTTAAAAGAGCTTTTAAAAATTAAGACTGGCGAGAAAAATTTTAAATGTGCACTTTGCCTCAAACAGTTTACTCAGAAATTTAAATTAATACGTCATTTGAATATTCATAAGCGTGAAAAAACTTTTAAATGTAAAGTTTGCTTTAAACAATTTAAAAAAAGGAGTATTTGTAAATATCATTTCAAAATTCACACTGGTGAGAGAGATTTTAAATGTGAAATTTGCCTTAAACAATTCATTGAGAAAAGTCATTTGAAACGACATTTGAAAAGTCACACTGGTGAGAAATCTTTTAAATGTGAAATTTGTTTCAAGCAATTCACCCGGATTGATAATTTTAAAACTCATTTAAATATTCATATTGGAAAAAAATCTTTTAAATGTGAATTTTGCTTAAAAAGCTTTAGTCGGAGAGAAACTTTGGAATCTCATTTAAATATTCATACTGGTGAGAAATCTTTTCAATGTGAAATTTGCCTCAAACAATTCACTAACAAACTTACTTTAAAAAGTCATAAAAACATTCGTAAGAAAAATAACACTGGTAAAAAATCTTATAAATGTGAAATTTGTTTCAAGCAATTCATTGATAAACGTACTTTAAAAAAACATTTAAAAATTCACACTGGTGAGAAATGTTTTAAATGTGATATTTGTTTTAAACTATTTAATCAGAAAGGTAGTTTGAACAAACATTTAAAAACTCATCATGGTGACAAATCATTTAAATGTGAAATTTGTCACGAACAATTCTCTCGAAAAAATACTTTAGAAACTCATTTAAAAACTCATACCAGAGAGAAACTTTAAATGTCAAATTTGTCCTAAACAATTTACCGAGAGGGGTAATTTAAATTAACATTAAAAAATCACACCTGTGAGAGAATTCAGTTGGAAAATCATTTAAAAACTCACACCAGTGATAAACCTTTTAAAAGTAAAATTTGTCCCAAACAATCTCAGAGCGTTAGTTTAAAAAATCATTTAAAAATTTGTTTAGAAGAATTCATTTAAAAAGTCATGCTGGTTAGAGAAATCTTTTAACACGTTGGTTGCGGCCAAGAGAATAAAAAAAAAATTAATGACTGCATCTGTCTCCGAGTTACATAGAAATGTTTAATTTAATATGTTGTCACAGTTCTTGTTTAATTTAACCAACCTAAAATAACATATTGTACATTGGCGCACATACTTTATTTAAATCTTAATTTTGGGTGGGTTCCTGTTATTCCGTTTCTTCTTAATTTCTATATATACTCTTCCCTTACGTGTTCTTATTATTTTTTTAGTTTTAGTTTATTAACTTTATAATTTTTATTTTATTTTTTTTAATAAAGTTTTGTATAGTATTATTATATAATTTTATTGTTACAAAATTTTTATAAAATTGACACCAACAAAAAACTTTTATTCAAAATTGACAAGTTTTGTTGATCATTTTTTTTTTATTGATCCTGTTCTCCTTATCCCAAAATAAAAATCGTTTCTTACTTGATTAATAAAAAATATTTTTTTTCATCACTTTTGGCCATCTTGCCATTTACTTATTAATTCTACAGCAAAAATTACTTTTAATATATTTTCCCAAATTTAATTTTTTCTATTAAATTATACAAATAATAATCATAATTGGATAAATTTCACTGGAATATTATCCAGAAAATACCAAATAATTCATATTTCATTAAAAATTAATAATATTAATCTTTCAGTTCATACTAATGTCTATCATTGTATATTTTAAAATTCTATATATAGATTTAAACTCAACACAAGAGTCATTCCGTCTTTCTCTCAGACGTTTTTTTCTTTCTACTTTCAAAATACCGTTAACGAAAACAAAATACATAATCGATCGTTGCTATGCAAGCAATATTATTGTTCTCTCATATTATCCCATCATTATAAGAGACAAAAAATATAAATATATTTCTTCCCGCTAAGATTCTGAATTCAAGGTTATTTGGATACCACGTATCGTGTCTCCTACCAATACCACCTGCATCCCGCTAAAATTCAGAGAGAATCAGGGACTCGCTCATCGACTGTCTAAGGATGCAGTCGCATTTAAATAGTAAAAGTTTCTTTAAAACAATTGTAATGTTGCGTAATTAAACACACACAAAAAAGTTTTCTGAGGTTTCATAATAACATAAAAATGTACATAGTTTTACAGTGAGTGAAGTGATGAGTTGTTTGATTTCGGTTTCATAATTATTTTTCTGTTCATGTTAGTACTTTGAGTAAATGGAATAAAAAGTACATTCTTATTTCAAATACTCTTTTATTTTGGTTTAACTCCTACCTAAAGAGTTTGGTCCTTCGTTGCTTATATTTAAAGAAAATACAAGTCCAGTGTTCTTTCAACATTTATGAATACTATTATTCGTAAATCGTTCAATAATTATTATAATAATGATATAATAATAATATTAAGAATAAGATTATTTATACTCCACAATTGTTGATATGGAATATTTTATATAACAATTATATACTGTCAATAAATTTAAAATATCAAACTTTTTTTTAACAAGAAAACTTCAAAATTCAAAAAAACAAAAATTATTTATGATATCCAAGTTTTTTATCAATTAAAACAATTAAATAACAACTTAATAAAAAAAACTCATGTCTAATTAATATGTGAACAGAATTTCTAATTTCTTGACAGTATGAAAGTTATAAAATGTTTGTTAAGCAACGATTTATCTAAATTTTATTAGTTACGTATCCGGAATAGGAGACAGTAAAATAAATCGACGTTGTCAACTGTCAAGGACAAAAGACACTTGATGAGTTCGACCTCGTTACTCTTTTCACTCGATTTACATCGCTCTGATCTATCCGTTCGGGTACTGACAAAAAATATTGGTTTAGATGTTACTCCAAATACGCTACTGACGCTCAGAATTCAAGTCGAACTTTTGTCCGCTGTTTGGCAACAATGTAGGGAACTGTTCGTTGTCAGCAGAGTTGCCGACATCTACTACCTTTAATAATTTTTACTCCGGTACTCCAAAAGATTGATTTCTACTCCGATTGAATATGTAGTTTCAAAAGAAACAGTTGCTGATTCTGAAATTATTTTACGAACGTTGTTCGGCTAATGCGAAAATAAAAGGAAAATCGACTGTTTTCTAGTTTTTCTCCTTTTTTTCAAAAATCTATTTTGGCATTTGTTATGACGGGCTCGCTGTTGCTGTTAAATGAAATGACCTTGAGCAAGGACAACTGATAGTGCAGGCGTAAAAGAAGTTGTATGAATGTACTCTGAACCAGTGTACTACTCCACTTTGGGATTAATCTACTCCATTTTCAATCTCCTATCTACTACTATTTTCTTTACTTGTGTGGCAACACTGTTTGTCAGTTGTCACTTGTCAGTATGATTGTCATTGTCTGTTCAACACAAATATAAATAAACCTAATTAAAATTTAAAAAACCTTTCAAATGGAAGTAATAAAAAATATCCATAACAGTAAAGAAATGGAGATAAAACAAGAATATTCCGATTCAAATTTGATTGAGGTTAAAACCGAGTCTTTATTATTTTCTGATTCAGAAATTTCGAAAATTGAAGCTCCTTCAACTCTTCTGGAAGATAATTATCAAACACATGAATTTAAATTTAATGAAACAGAATTTAAGATAAAACAAGAATGTTTTTCCACAAATTTAATAGAAGTTAAACATGAACCTTTATTTCTCTCTGAAATAGAAATCCAGAGAATTCAAGAAATATATAGTTTAAACTTCCGAGACGATAATTGCCAAAAACGAGAATGTAAAATTAAAACACATCCAAAGAAGTCTTTTAAGAAAAATATAAGAAAGTATGAATGTCCAGTTTGCCATAAATGTAAGTTCTTTTTTAATTCCTTTAATGAATAGTTATAATAATATAATAAATTACTTTTATATCTGTTATATACATGATCGGTTAAAATATAGTCATGGATAACTATAAACTAGCAAAATACATTTTTTAAGTAGTACAATAAAATTATTTATTTTTAGATTTCACGTCTTTAAAGTGGAAATTACAACATTTTAATCGACACTTTAAAAATTGCTCTGTAACTTGTATTATTTGTGGAAAAGAATCCAATGGAAAATTCCAATTTTGGAATCATTATATAGTTCATTTTGTAAAGAATAAATATAAAAAACGTGCAAGAATTTACACCAATAGAAAACCATTTCAATGTAAAATTTGTTTAAAACAATTTACAGTTAGTTCAAAATTAAATAAACATTTAAAAATTCACATTGGAGACAAATTTAAGTGTGAAAAAACTTTTAAATGTGAAGTATGCTTTAAAAAATTCAGTGACGAAAATTATTTGAAACGACATTTGAAAATTCACGCTCTTGAGAAATCTTTTAAATGTGTAATTTGCCTGAAACAATTTGGTCGGAAAGGTAACTTGGAAAAACATTTAAAAATTCACGCTGGTGAAAAATCTTTTAAATGTGAAATTTGCTTTAAACAATTTACCGAGAAAGGTGGTTTAAAAAGGCATTTAAAAATTCACACTGGTGAGAAACATTTTAAATGTGAAATTTGTTTAAAACAATTCGTCGAGAAAAGTAGTTTAATGAAACATTTAAAAATTCACAGTGGTGAGAAACATTTTAAATGTGAAATTTGCCTCAAACAATTCATTCAGAAAATTCATTTGAAAACCCATTTAAAAACACACACAAATGAGAAACCTTTTAAATGTGAAATTTGTCCCAAACTATTCACTCAGAGCGGTAGTTTAAAAAATCATTTAAAAATTCACACTGGTGAGAAATCTTTTAAATGTGTAATTTGCCTGAAACAATTTACTCTGAAAGGTAATTTGGATAAACATTTAAAAACTCACACTGGTGAAAAATCTTTTACATGTGAAATTTGTTTTAAACAATTTACTGAGAAAGGTAGTTTAAATACACATTTTAAAATTCACACAAGAGAGAATCTTTTCACCTGTGAAATTTGTCCCAAACAATTCATTGAGAGGAGTAATTTAAATAAACATTTAAAAATTCACGCAGGTGAGAAATCTTTTAAATGTGAAATTTGCATCAAACAATTCGTTCAGAAAATTCATTTGGAAAACCATTTAAAAACTCACACAAGTGAGAAACCTTTTAAATGTAAAATTTGTCTCAAACAATTCACTCGAAGCGGTAGTTTAAAAAGACATTTAAAAATTCACACCTGCGAGAAATCTTTTAAATGTGAAATTTGCCACAAATTTATTCAGAAACGTCATTTGGAAAACCATTCAAAAACTCACACCAGTGAAAAATCTTTGACATGTGGAATTTGTTTAGAAGAATTCACAAATAAATCTGCTTTGACTGATCACTTCAAAATTTACTCAGGGGAATGAAGTTGAAAAGACATTTAAAAAGTCATGCCAGTTAAAGATACCTTTTAACACGTCGGTTACGTCCATGAAAAAAAAAAAAAAAATTAACAGTTATATTGGGAGCAGAGTTGTCAACTTGAATACGTGGAAAAATACGTAGAATTAGTAAAAATTTGCATATGAAAAATTCGTAGATCTTACTTTTAATTAACCCAGTAAGCTAAACATTATCCAAGTTGCTCAGCTACGGACAGACGGATAGACAAACTGTTTAAGTTGATTTAGGTCACTGAAAATAGTACCGATTGCTGAAAATAGAGTTCCAAAATTCTGTTCTTTAGTCATCGCCGTGACAAACAGACAGACACACGGACATTGTAAAGTCAATAAGTATCTTCGTTACGTAATTATTTTATATCTTAAATTTTTTAAAACATGTATCCTTAATTATATTTTTCTGTTTGAATTAAAAAAAATGTTGGTTTTATATTGTTATTGGATTATATAGCCAAGTTTGTTAAAAATAAAAGTGGTACTGTTTAAATTTATTTAATCATAATAAAAATATACAATTTACTTTTAATATCAATTATTACATCATTCCTGGGGACATACTTTTGTGGGGTAGGCCAGTCAGTGGGGGTTAGAGGGGTTTTTTACCTGTTAGGGGGGGGGGAGTATATTCCAGAAATCTTTGGGAAACAAAATATGTGTGTTGGGGTTAACCCCTAAACCCCCTGGCTGCTCCACTGAGTCCAGTGGTGTATTGGTAAAATAAAAAATACCGGGGCAAATCTGACTAACTTAAAAATGCACTACAGAAATCTTTCTTTTTTCTTATTAGTGAATTTAATAATTTTCATTTGAAATTAAATAAAAAATTGTGGGGTCGGGAGACGAAGTTTCTTACGTTATTTTTACACTTTTTAAAATGAGAAAAAAATCGGAAAATCCGAAAGAAATTGACAAAAGTCAAAAAAACCAGAATGATAAGAAATAATTTGAAAAAATCAAAATACAACAGAAAAAATCAACAAAAATTGGAAACAAAAAACCGAGAAATCGAAAAAATTAGAAAAAAAAACAATAGAAAAATGATAAAAAAAAACAAAAAATCAGAAAAAGAAATGAGAAAAAAATTAAAAGAATCAGAAGAAAATGCAAAATAATAAGAAAAAAGATTGGAAAAAAATTTAAGAAAAATTAGAAAATATTGGAAAAAAAAGAAAAATAAAATTGTAAAATATGGAAAAAACGATAGCATCAAAAAAATTGTAAAAAACCGAAAAAAATAACAATAAACCGAAAAAAATATCGTAAAAAAAGCGAAGAAAAAATAAAAAACCTGAAACGATTGTAACAATAAAAAAATGAAATATCCGAAAGAATTGAATCGCAAGAAATCAGGGGAATAAGAAAAAATTTGAAAACAAAAAAAAAGTAGAAAAAACAGAGCAATGGGGAAAATTAGAAAAAACGAAAAAGACCAGAAAAAAATTAGAATAAACAAGAAATCAAAAAAATGAGAAAAACCTATTTTCACTATATTTCCCTATTTTGCTTTATTTTTCTCTGGTTTACTTTATTTTTCCCATTTCTTCCTCTTTTGGCCCATTTCTCCCTATTTTTCCCTTAACATTTGGCGTTTTGTGGGTTGGTCTAATTTAATGGGAATAACAAATGTTTTTTTTGCGATTTTCACCATTTCCGGTGAAATTTGATGTTTCAAAAATCATTCAATGGCAAAGTTATCCCTCATGAAAAAAAATCAGCCATGTAGATGGTCTTCGCGTAATATGGAATGTTTGTCTCCCGATAACTCCACCTCTGTTTCGCATAAACTTGCAGTTTACGATTGATGGCATCTAGTCTTGAGTAGATGCTTTGTTGTTTAGACTAGAGGTGGAGAACTATCGAAAGTTGTTTTTTTGAATATCGATAGTAGCGACTATATCGATATTTCTTCATTTCTATTCTCCATTTTTCACACAGAGTTGGGAAAGGATATCTTGTAACGTTGTCAGCTTCATACTACAATAGTTTTTGAGAAAATTTAAAATTTCCCATTAAACATATATTTAAATTAATTAATAGTATGTAATAGGCTTCTGTTATGTAATACACCATTTTACGACTATCGATATAAAGTTTTGTGCTCGAAACCATCTAATATCGATTCAAAATATCGATACTTAAACATCAATAGGGAAAATCACCGAGGGGCGACATCTATCTTTGATCGTTTGAACGATTAGAGGTGTGACTAAAACACTGACCACATTTCAATCCGACATTTTGTCATATAGCAGTGCCATCTCACGTTACGTGATTTTTCCCTGAACGTATCGCCCAACTCTAGTTTTGTTAATGAAAAAGAAGAAATAAATAACTATTTGTTGGTTAGGTTACTGTTGTTTATGTTAGAATTTACTTTTTATAAAACTATATTACATATTTAAAAGTGCTTAAAGTAATAAAAAAAAGACGAAAGAAATGGAAGTAAAACAAGAATGTTCTGAATTAGATTTGATTGAAATTAAATTTGAACCTTTATCACTTTCTGATATGAAAATTGAGGAATCATATCGTTTGATTCTTCAGGAAGATAATCGTCAAAAACAGGAATGTAAGTTTAATAAATCTGATATTAAACAAGAAATTCTAGATATCGAATCAGATTTAACACTTATAACAGAAAAAATTGAGATAAAACAAGAATGTTCTTCTACAAATTTAATAGACATTAAACCTGAACCTTTATTACTTTCTGAATTAGAAATCCAGAACTTTGAAGAAACATATTTATTGCTCCAGGAAGATAAATACCAAAAATCGGTTATTACGACTCAAATTCCAGATATGAAAATAGATTTATCTGATTTAAAAACTAAAAATATAGTTCGAAAACATTCAAAGATTTTTAAGAAAAAGAAAATAATGTATGAGTGTCCAGTTTGCCAAAAATGTAAGTAGTTTTTAATATTTAAAGAATCAATAGTTATCAAAAAATGCTTTATTTTTAGATGTTTCATCTTTGGAATTAAAACATTTTAATTCGCATTTTAAAAAATGTCCTGTAACTTGTTCTTTTTGTGGAAAAGAATCAAACGGAAAATTTCAATTTTGGAATCATTATACAGTTCATTTTGTAAAAAGTAAATGTAAAAAACCATATGATTTGGGGGCTAAATCAGCTGCAAGAATTCGTAGTTATAGAAATCCATTTCAATGTAAAATTTGTTTAAAACTATTTCTAGTTAGTTCGAAATTAAATGAACATTTAAAAATTCATACAGGAAAGAAATCTTTCAAATGTGAAATTTGCTTCAAACAATTCACTCATAGAGTTTCATTGAATGATCATCGATTAATTCACACTGGTGAGCAACCTTTTAAATGTAAAATTTGTCATAAACAATTCACTCGGAGATATAGATTAAAACTTCATAAGAAAATTCACAATGGTGAGCAACCTTTTAAATGTAAAACTTGTCAGAAAGAATTTACTTTTAGATCTAATTTAAATGTTCATTTAAAAATTCACACTGGTGAAAAATCTTTTAAATGTGAAATTTGTCTCAAACAATTTATTCGAAAAAATCATTTAAAAAGACATTTATTAATTCACACTGGTGAGAAATCATTTAAATGTGAAATTTGTCTCGGACAATTCACTGAAAGTGGTCATTTAAAAAGACATTTAAAAATTCACACTGGTAAGAAATATTTTAAATGTGAAATTTGTCTCAAAGACTTCAGTGAAAAATGTAGTTTAAAAAGGCATTTAAAAATTCACACTGGTGAGAAATCTTTTAAATGTGAAATTTGTTTCAAAGAATTCAGTGTGAAAGGTAGTTTAAAAAGGCATTTAAAAATTCACACTGGTGAAAAATCTTTTACATGCGAAATATGCTCTAAACAATTCATTCAGAAAGGTAATTTGGAATATCATTTAAAAACTCACGTAACTGAGAAACCTTTTAAATGTGAAATTTGTCACAAACAATTCAGTGAGAAAGATAGTTTAAAAATACATTTAAAAAATCACACCAGAGAGAAATTTTTTAAATGTAAAATTTGTCTTAAAGACTTTACCGAAAAATGTAGTTTAAAAAGGCATTTAAAAATTCACACTGGTGAGAAATTTTTTAAATGTGAAATTTGTCTTAAAGACTTCATTGAAAAATGTAGTTTAAAAAGGCATTTAAAAATTCACATTGGTAAAAAATCTTTTAAATCTGTTGAGAAAAACCTCATAAATGTACAATTTCTGTGAAATAATTCAGTATGAAATTTATATTAAATTTGCCTTAAAAAAATCATTTTGAGAAGTACTTTGAGTAGAAATTCATACTTTTAAATATGAAATTGGTCACAAACAATTTACTGAAAATGGTTTAACCCTTTCGCTACCAGCGGGACACATATGTCCTATAGAATTCATAAAATTCTAGTGGTATTAATAAGTCCCGTAAAAGCACATTTTTCACGTATTCTGGTAGTGTTAGACCACAGCTTTAAATTCAAACGAAAAAATTTAACATTTGGCAACATTGACGGGTTTGTTTATGCTTTGTATGCATGGCGAGTGCACGTGTTTGAGAACGCGCTGTGTATTTATTTCGTTATCAAGAGAAATACTGGATATATTTCGTCGGTATTTTGTTTCTTTCTTTTATAATTAGTAAACAAATAAAATCATATATACATGCCATTTTTTTGTCTATTTTTTATAGTGGGACTTATATGTCCCAGTGGATGTTTTCAATTGCTGGATAACTTATACTTTGCATTTATAGATAATATGGCTGGAAAGCAATTAACATCAACACGCTTGGCTGATGATTTGTCAGATATCGAATCGTTGGATGAGTTTGAGGATGAAGGTGAAAGGGATCCTTACTTTTCAAGTGATAATTCCAAAGACGAAACTTATGCACCAAATTTTGTGTCTGATGTTGAGTCTAATGCTGACAATCCTGAATTGTAGAGGATATTGCGGATTCATCTGAAGAAGAAGAAAGTAATTTTGAGGAAGCAGGTAATAATGTAGTTGAAAGTAAAAATAAAAGAGAGAAAAAAAAACGCGATAAAATGTGTTGGTAGGAGGTACCAAAAGACTTTCAACCCAGATTGTCTATGCCACCAACCAAAAAGTACAATTGATTCGTCTATAAAATCAACTTATACTCCCTTTCAAATTGTTTTAAAAATTTTTCCTAGAAGCTTATTTCAGTTTATAGCTGAGTGTACAAATGAACGTATAAAAATTTATAATCAAAGAAAGAGAAAAAATGCACCATTCACTGATGAAGGAGATGATAGTTGTAGGATGTTGTTTCATAATGTCATATAATAGAGTTCCACAAGTTGCTCATTATTGATCAAATAATCCCATCAAATCGAAATATTTTCATCAGTCAAGCAATTTCCAGAAATCGTTCTACATTTCTGGCATCAAAATTATATTGTAATCACCCTGTAAAGCCTGAAAATGCAAGTAAAGTATATTATGCTGAAAAGCTATTAGAAATTCTGAAGGAAACGTTTCAAACATTGAGGTCTGACAGTTCGCGACAAAGCATAGACGAAAGTATGGTAAAATTCAAGGGACGGTCGTCTCTAAAGCAATACCTTCCAATGAAACCTGTGAAGAGAGGCATTAAATTATGGGTAAGGTGTGATTCAGAAACAGGCTATACATATGACCTAAATATTTATCATGGAAAAGAAGTAGGTGCTTTGAAAGAAGAAAGTACACTTGGTGAAAGGGCAGTTTTGAAACTTTGTGAAACTATAAAAGATAGGTCGGCTGTCGCTCTATCATTTGATAGATTTTTTACATCCATCCTTCTTTTAGACACAATCGAATTTCCAGCTGTTGGAACTATCATGCTAAATAGAAAGGATGTCCCGGAACAATATGCAAAAGGAAAAAAAAATGAATAAAGGAGAGTCTGTGTTTTTAACTAATGACGCTAAGACACTCGCTGTAAGATGGCGCGACACCAAGGACGTTATTCTTGTAAGTAACTGCCACAAAAATAAGGAAACTACCGTGAAGCGGAAGGGGAAAGATGGTGCAAAATGCGACGTTCCATGTCCAACTTCAATTGCATTCTATAATGCAATTATGGGCAGAGTCGATCTAGCAGATCAGATGGCAGGAGGCTATCAAATTGACCGACGGTCTGATAAATGCTGGAAGAAGGTATTTTATCGCATTTTGCTTATTGCTGTGGTAAATGGATGGATCATAGAGAATGACATTTGTAGCGAAAACCACTTTTAAAATATCTGTTTGCAGTAGCTGAAGACCTTATTGCAATAGGCCGAAGAAATTCAAATGTGCATACCAAAAAACGATGCTTAGGAAGACCGAGTACTAAGGCAAAGAAAATGAGGAATGTAGGGGACCACATGCCAGTTGAAGGGGGTACAAGACGATGATGCGCAAGGTGCGCAAATAAAAAAATGGAGACACGTACAAAAACAATTTGTGAATCTTGTCAAATTCCACTTTGTAAAACCTGTTTTACACCATATCACAAATAAAATATATGCAAATTTTTTATACAGATTTTTGAGATTTTTTTATGTTCTTAGGTCATAGTGGTTTATATTCAATAAAGATTTTTTTTAAATAAAACTTTGTCTGATTCTAATGCAACAGCCACTATAAGTAATGAATTATCACCCACACAAGTCTTTACCCAAAACTACCACTGGGTCACATATGTTCCATGGGACATATAGATCCCAGCATGTTTTCTTCAGCGGGGCTGGTCCAAGTGAACCAAGATAGCCAATGGGACATCAGTGTCCCACTTTATTTTTGAAAAAAAATAATAAAATTATCAACATGTAGAAAAAATCCCCAATAACAACATGCAATTGAAATTTATCAAAAACATATACCTTTAAGGAAAAAAAAACGGTATTGAAAGGGTTAAAGAAGCATTTATTAAAAATTCACACTCGTGATAAATCTGAAAATTACTGGCAGACAATCACAATAAGTATCTAATAAATTTATATTTTTAAATTTGTGCTCTTGAGTTATATTTTTTTGTCTGAATAAAAATGTAGTTTTATATCATACCTTTATTTTTCCATTGGTGTGTCTGACTTTGATCTCTTCCTTAATGAAAATTGAATAATAATAAAGAAGCTAAATTTGAATTTTTTAATTCAATTAGATTAATGTGCCGAATTTATTGTAACAAGTTTTGGATTCTTATTGATGTTGTATATTTATAACATTTAGATAAATAAAACAACGTTTTATGATTTTCGCAAAAATACATATATAACAAAAAGTTATTTCATGACTAGTAAAACAAGAGATCTTTTAACCGAATTGCCGCCCTTCGATTTTGCCGCCCGTGACATTTGCCCACATTCGCCACATAGTTGGTGCGCCCCTGTCGAAATAATGTGTTTTTCCTTAAACCATTTACAATTATTGTTTACATTTTTGTGGCGCGGGAAAGTGTAAACAAACATCAATAGAAGTATATCGTTTAAAATTTAAATAAAGATCGATTAAAATCGTTTGGAGATCGATCTCATGAAAATCGATTTAATTTACAATCTGAATTGAAACTAGCCAAAAAATGTGATAACCTCTTCGATTTAAAAAATGTGAACTTGGATTTATTTTTTATTAAAAGCACAAATTCTGTTTAATTTATATTTTAATGGAACAAATATTTTTTAAAATACACATGCTCGCTTTACATAGTCAAGAATTCTTTTAATGAAATAAATATAAATAGTTTGTGAAAATCTGTCAAAATTATTTAATATCTTTTTCAGTTGGAGCGCTACAGTCGCGTGCCGTCCTTGAATAATTAGTTTCAGACCTCAGATAAAGGAACTACTAGATATGCCCTGTATATCTTATGTCATTTACAAAATTTAAGCCAACATCTAGCCCTCTCTCTCGGCAAAGTTTGTGGGCGAGGGACGTGAGACGCGCAGAAAAATCTCGTGCAGAGGACGAAATCAACAATAAAAATTGACGTGATGTATTAGACAGTGGCGACGCGAAGAATTATAACTTTTTATTTATTTTAGCAAAAAAATAGAAAATTAAAATTGGGTATTTTACATGTTATTAATATATCACATTTGAATTAAATATGTCGTGAGAAGTTATATATAATTTCGATAAAGTTGTATTTTCTGTAATACTGATAAATATTAACATTAAAACATAGCAAATGCTTGTAAATTTATATTAAATGTACGTATTTAATAATGGAATCAAATAAATAATATTTTTTATTGTTTCTAAAACCTTAGTAGGAGTACCTAAATGCGAATAACATAAAAAAAATGTGAATGGTATATAACTACTTTCCTAACTTACTTGTGAAGTGTAAGATTGATTATCTAATGGCTTGAGAAAAGCACCACATTTTTCACATTTCTTTCTCATGGTTAACAACCTCTCAAGAAAATCACTTAAAATAGTTCAAAATGTTTACAAAAATATTTAGTACAACCTATAACACTAAAAAATAATACAAATCAATTCACAAACTGTAAACTATTTAATGTATGATTTTAAATTATCCTGCTTGAAAGTACGCTTATGGAATCTCTAGAGGACGATGTCAACAAAAGTTAACTAGATGTTGGCTTAATAAAAAAGGATAGAATGCCCTCTCTATATATATTTACTCTGAGTTTCAGACGCGTCGAAAAGCGCTATCTATGGGAATATTAGTACAACGTAAGTATTACAAGTCACCAGTAGATGTCGAGCATGCTTGAAAATACACACGATAGCGGCCATTGTCTATCCAATTATAAATATTTTGAGAAAAAACATACAAATTTATTTTAAAACAACTCATTATGTTAATTAAAAGCGTTTTGTTTTAATAAAAAGTATTTTCTGCTAATAAAAGCAGTTTTTATTGTTAAAGAAAGTTTCAAACGCGAATATCGATATCGATGAAGAATTTTGATTTTTGAAGTCTATATACAGTCTTACCTTTTTTCTGGTCAAATTACGCTTTCACCATTTTTTTAAAAACTCAATTTCCACCGAAACTAAAATAGTTGAAGAACTGATCATTTTTTTGGAATCTACGCCCCTGAAACTACCCCACTGGCAATTTTTATTAAATTCTGAGTGATGACGAATTTCGAAAATTTTTGAAGGTTATAGTCTTGCCTTTTTTTTTCTGGTCAAATTGCGCTTTCACCATTTTTTAAAAAACTTAATTTTCTCAGAAATTAAAAGAGTTATTGAAGAACTGATCATTTTTTTGGAATCTACGCCCCTGAAACTACCCCTCTGGCAATTTTTATTAAATTCTGAGTGATGAAGAATTTTGAAAATTTTTGAAGGTTATAGTCTTGCCTTTTTTTTCTCGTCAAATTGCGCTTTCACCATTTTTTAATAAACTCAATTTTCTCCGAAACTAAAAGAGTTATTAAAGAACTGATCATTTTTTTGGAATCTACGCCCCTTAAACTACCCCTCTAGCAATTTTTATTAAATTCTGAGCGATGAAAAATTTTGAAAATTTTTGAAGGTTATAGTCTTGCCTTTTTTTTCTGGTCAAATTGCGCTTTCACCATTTTTTAATAAACTTAATTTTCTCCGAAACTAAAAGAGTTATTGAAGAACTGATCATTTTTTTGGAATCTACGCCCCTTAAACTACCCCTCTGGCAATTTTTATTAAATTCTGAGCGATGAAAAATTTTGAAAATTTTTGAAGGTTATAGTCTTGCCTTTTTTTTCTCGTCAAATTGCGCTTTCACCATTTTTTAATAAACTTAATTTTCTCCGAAACTAAAAGAGTTATTGAAGAACTGATCATTTTTTTGGAATCTACGCCCCTTAAACTACCCCTCTGGCAATTTTTATTAAATTCTGAGCGATGAAAAATTTTGAAAATTTTTGAAGGTTATAGTCTTGCCTTTTTTTTCTCGTCAAATTGCGCTTTCACCATTTTTTAATAAACTTAATTTTCTCCGAAACTAAAAGAGTTATTGAAGAACTGATCATTTTTTTGGAATCTACGCCCCTTAAACTACCCCTCTGGCAATTTTTATTAAATTCTGAGTGATGAAAAATTTTGAAGGTTATAGTCTTGCCTTTTTTTTTCTGGTCAAATTGCGCTTTCACCATTTTTCAATAAACTCAATTTTCTCCGAAACTAAAAGAGTTATTGAAGAACTGATCATTTTTTTGGAATCTACGCCCCTTAAACTACCCCTCTAGCAATTTTTATTAAATTCTGAGCGATGAAAAATTTTGAAAATTTTTGAAGGTTATAGTCTTGCCTTTTTTTTCTGGTCAAATTGCGCTTTCACCATTTTTTAATAAACTTAATTTTCTCCGAAACTAAAAGAGTTATTGAAGAACTGATCATTTTTTTGGAATCTACGCCCCTTAAACTACCCCTCTGGCAATTTTTATTAAATTCTGAGCGATGAAAAATTTTGAAAATTTTTGAAGGTTATAGTCTTGCCTTTTTTTTCTCGTCAAATTGCGCTTTCACCATTTTTTAATAAACTTAATTTTCTCCGAAACTAAAAGAGTTATTGAAGAACTGATCATTTTTTTGGAATCTACGCCCCTTAAACTACCCCTCTGGCAATTTTTATTAAATTCTGAGTGATGAAAAATTTTGAAAATTTTTGAAGGTTATAGTCTTGCCTTTTTTTTCTGGTCAAATTGCGCTTTCACCATTTTTTAATAAACTTAATTTTCTCCGAAACTAAAAGAGTTATTGAAGAACTGATCATTTTTTTGGAATCTACGCCCCTTAAACTACCCCTCTGGCAATTTTTATTAAATTCTGAGTGATGAAAAATTTTGAAAATTTTTGAAGGTTATAGTCTTGCCTTTTTTTTCTGGTCAAATTGCGCTTTCACCATTTTTTAATAAACTTAATTTTCTCCGAAACTAAAAGAGTTATTAAAGAACTGATCATTTTTTTGGAATCTACGCCCCTTAAACTACCCCTCTGGCAATTTTTATTAAATTCTGAGTGATGAAAAATTTTGAAGGTTATAGTCTTGCCTTTTTTTTTCTGGTCAAATTGCGCTTTCACCATTTTTCAATAAACTCAATTTTCTCCGAAACTAAAAGAGTTATTGAAGAACTGATCATTTTTTTGGAATCTACGCCCCTTAAACTACCCCTCTGGCAATTTTTATTAAATTCTGAGTGATGAAAAATTTTGAAAATTTTTGAAGGTTATAGTCTTGCCTTTTTTTTTCTGGTCAAATTGCGCTTTCACCATTTTTTAATAAACTCAATTTTCTCCGAAACTAAAAGAGTTATTGAAGAACTGATCATTTTTTTGGAATCTACGCCCCTTAAACTACCCCTCTGGCAATTTTTATTAAATTCTGAGTGATGAAAAATTTTGAAAATTTTTGAAGGTTATAGTCTTGCCTTTTTTTTTCTGGTCAAATTGCGCTTTCACCATTTTTTAATAAACTCAATTTTCTCCGAAACTAAAAGAGTTATTGAAGAACTGATCATTTTTTT
Source organism: Neocrepidodera transversa (assembly GCA_963243735.1). Classification (NCBI taxonomy): domain Eukaryota; kingdom Metazoa; phylum Arthropoda; class Insecta; order Coleoptera; family Chrysomelidae; genus Neocrepidodera; species Neocrepidodera transversa. The sequence continues at coordinate 3,452,964 of OY725348.1, read as the reverse complement.
GGAATCTACGCCCCTTAAACTACCCCTCTGGCAATTTTTATTAAATTCTGAGCGATGAAAAATTTTGAAAATTTTTGAAGGTTATAGTCTTGCCTTTTTTTTCTCGTCAAATTGCGCTTTCACCATTTTTTAATAAACTTAATTTTCTCCGAAACTAAAAGAGTTATTGAAGAACTGATCATTTTTTTGGAATCTACGCCCCTTAAACTACCCCTCTGGCAATTTTTATTAAATTCTGAGCGATGAAAAATTTTGAAAATTTTTGAAGGTTATAGTCTTGCCTTTTTTTTTTGGTCAAATTGCGCTTTCACCATTTTTTAATAAACTTAATTTTCTCCGAAACTAAAAGAGTTATTGAAGAACTGATCATTTTTTTGGAATCTACGCCCCTTAAACTACCCCTCTGGCAATTTTTATTAAATTCTGAGTGATGAAAAATTTTGAAGGTTATAGTCTTGCCTTTTTTTTTCTGGTCAAATTGCGCTTTCACCATTTTTTAATAAACTCAATTTTCTCCGAAACTAAAAGAGTTATTAAAGAACTGATCATTTTTTTGGAATCTACGCCCCTTAAACTACCCCTCTGGCAATTTTTATTAAATTCTGAGTGATGAAAAATTTTGAAAATTTTTGAAGGTTATAGTCTTGCCTTTTTTTTCTCGTCAAATTGCGCTTTCACCATTTTTTAATAAACTTAATTTTCTCCGAAACTAAAAGAGTTATTGAAGAACTGATCATTTTTTTGGAATCTACGCCCCTTAAACTACCCCTCTGGCAATTTTTATTAAATTCTGAGCGATGAAAAATTTTGAAAATTTTTGAAGGTTATAGTCTTGCCTTTTTTTTCTCGTCAAATTGCGCTTTCACCATTTTTTAATAAACTTAATTTTCTCCGAAACTAAAAGAGTTATTGAAGAACTGATCATTTTTTTGGAATCTACGCCCCTTAAACTACCCCTCTGGCAATTTTTATTAAATTCTGAGCGATGAAAAATTTTGAAAATTTTTGAAGGTTATAGTCTTGCCTTTTTTTTCTCGTCAAATTGCGCTTTCACCATTTTTTAATAAACTTAATTTTCTCCGAAACTAAAAGAGTTATTGAAGAACTGATCATTTTTTTGGAATCTACGCCCCTTAAACTACCCCTCTGGCAATTTTTATTAAATTCTGAGCGATGAAAAATTTTGAAAATTTTTGAAGGTTATAGTCTTGCCTTTTTTTTCTCGTCAAATTGCGCTTTCACCATTTTTTAATAAACTTAATTTTCTCCGAAACTAAAAGAGTTATTGAAGAACTGATCATTTTTTTGGAATCTACGCCCCTTAAACTACCCCTCTGGCAATTTTTATTAAATTCTGAGTGATGAAAAATTTTGAAGGTTATAGTCTTGCCTTTTTTTTTCTGGTCAAATTGCGCTTTCACCATTTTTCAATAAACTCAATTTTCTCCGAAACTAAAAGAGTTATTGAAGAACTGATCATTTTTTTGGAATCTACGCCCCTTAAACTACCCCTCTGGCAATTTTTATTAAATTCTGAGTGATGAAAAATTTTGAAAATTTTTGAAGGTTATAGTCTTGCCTTTTTTTTTCTGGTCAAATTGCGCTTTCACCATTTTTTAATAAACTCAATTTTCTCCGAAACTAAAAGAGTTATTGAAGAACTGATCATTTTTTTGGAATCTACGCCCCTTAAACTACCCCTCTGGCAATTTTTATTAAATTCTGAGTGATGAAAAATTTTGAAAATTTTTGAAGGTTATAGTCTTGCCTTTTTTTTCTGGTCAAATTGCGCTTTCACCATTTTTTAATAAACTTAATTTTCTCCGAAACTAAAAGAGTTATTGAAGAACTGATCATTTTTTTGGAATCTACGCCCCTTAAACTACCCCTCTGGCAATTTTTATTAAATTCTGAGTGATGAAAAATTTTGAAGGTTATAGTCTTGCCTTTTTTTTTCTGGTCAAATTGCGCTTTCACCATTTTTTAATAAACTCAATTTTCTCCGAAACTAAAAGAGTTATTAAAGAACTGATCATTTTTTTGGAATCTACGCCCCTTAAACTACCCCTCTGGCAATTTTTATTAAATTCTGAGTGATGAAAAATTTTGAAAATTTTTGAAGGTTATAGTCTTGCCTTTTTTTTCTGGTCAAATTGCGCTTTCACCATTTTTTAATAAACTTAATTTTCTCCGAAACTAAAAGAGTTATTGAAGAACTGATCATTTTTTTGGAATCTACGCCCCTTAAACTACCCCTCTGGCAATTTTTATTAAATTCTGAGTGATGAAAAATTTTGAAAATTTTTGAAGGTTATAGTCTTGCCTTTTTTTTTCTGGTCAAATTGCGCTTTCACCATTTTTTAATAAACTCAATTTTCTCCGAAACTAAAAGAGTTATTGAAGAACTGATCATTTTTTTGGAATCTACGCCCCTTAAACTACCCCTCTGGCAATTTTTATTAAATTCTGAGTGATGAAAAATTTTGAAAATTTTTGAAGGTTATAGTCTTGCCTTTTTTTTCTGGTCAAATTGCGCTTTCACCATTTTTTAATAAACTTAATTTTCTCCGAAACTAAAAGAGTTATTGAAGAACTGATCATTTTTTTGGAATCTACGCCCCTTAAACTACCCCTCTGGCAATTTTTATTAAATTCTGAGCGATGAAAAATTTTGAAAATTTTTGAAGGTTATAGTCTTGCCTTTTTTTTCTCGTCAAATTGCGCTTTCACCATTTTTTAATAAACTTAATTTTCTCCGAAACTAAAAGAGTTATTGAAGAACTGATCATTTTTTTGGAATCTACGCCCCTTAAACTACCCCTCTGGCAATTTTTATTAAATTCTGAGCGATGAAAAATTTTGAAAATTTTTGAAGGTTATAGTCTTGCCTTTTTTTTCTGGTCAAATTGCGCTTTCACCATTTTTTAATAAACTTAATTTTCTCCGAAACTAAAAGAGTTATTGAAGAACTGATCATTTTTTTGGAATCTACGCCCCTTAAACTACCCCTCTGGCAATTTTTATTAAATTCTGAGTGATGAAAAATTTTGAAGGTTATAGTCTTGCCTTTTTTTTTCTGGTCAAATTGCGCTTTCACCATTTTTTAATAAACTCAATTTTCTCCGAAACTAAAAGAGTTATTAAAGAACTGATCATTTTTTTGGAATCTACGCCCCTTAAACTACCCCTCTGGCAATTTTTATTAAATTCTGAGTGATGAAAAATTTTGAAGGTTATAGTCTTGCCTTTTTTTTTCTGGTCAAATTGCGCTTTCACCATTTTTTAATAAACTCAATTTTCTCCGAAACTAAAAGAGTTATTAAAGAACTGATCATTTTTTTGGAATCTACGCCCCTTAAACTACCCCTCTGGCAATTTTTATTAAATTCTGAGCGATGAAAAATTTTGAAAATTTTTGAAGGTTATAGTCTTGCCTTTTTTTTCTGGTCAAATTGCGCTTTCACCATTTTTTAATAAACTTAATTTTCTCCGAAACTAAAAGAGTTATTGAAGAACTGATCATTTTTTTGGAATCTACGCCCCTTAAACTACCCCTCTGGCAATTTTTATTAAATTCTGAGTGATGAAAAATTTTGAAGGTTATAGTCTTGCCTTTTTTTTTCTGGTCAAATTGCGCTTTCACCATTTTTTAATAAACTCAATTTTCTCCGAAACTAAAAGAGTTATTAAAGAACTGATCATTTTTTTGGAATCTACGCCCCTTAAACTACCCCTCTGGCAATTTTTATTAAATTCTGAGTGATGAAAAATTTTGAAAATTTTTGAAGGTTATAGTCTTGCCTTTTTTTTCTGGTCAAATTGCGCTTTCACCATTTTTTAATAAACTTAATTTTCTCCGAAACTAAAAGAGTTATTGAAGAACTGATCATTTTTTTGGAATCTACGCCCCTTAAACTACCCCTCTGGCAATTTTTATTAAATTCTGAGTGATGAAAAATTTTGAAGGTTATAGTCTTGCCTTTTTTTTTCTGGTCAAATTGCGCTTTCACCATTTTTTAATAAACTCAATTTTCTCCGAAACTAAAAGAGTTATTAAAGAACTGATCATTTTTTTGGAATCTACGCCCCTTAAACTACCCCTCTGGCAATTTTTATTAAATTCTGAGTGATGAAAAATTTTGAAAATTTTTGAAGGTTATAGTCTTGCCTTTTTTTTCTGGTCAAATTGCGCTTTCACCATTTTTTAATAAACTTAATTTTCTCCGAAACTAAAAGAGTTATTGAAGAACTGATCATTTTTTTGGAATCTACGCCCCTTAAACTACCCCTCTGGCAATTTTTATTAAATTCTGAGTGATGAAAAATTTTGAAAATTTTTGAAGGTTATAGTCTTGCCTTTTTTTTTCTGGTCAAATTGCGCTTTCACCATTTTTTAATAAACTCAATTTTCTCCGAAACTAAAAGAGTTATTGAAGAACTGATCATTTTTTTGGAATCTACGCCCCTTAAACTACCCCTCTGGCAATTTTTATTAAATTCTGAGTGATGAAAAATTTTGAAAATTTTTGAAGGTTATAGTCTTGCCTTTTTTTTCTGGTCAAATTGCGCTTTCACCATTTTTTAATAAACTTAATTTTCTCCGAAACTAAAAGAGTTATTGAAGAACTGATCATTTTTTTGGAATCTACGCCCCTTAAACTACCCCTCTGGCAATTTTTATTAAATTCTGAGCGATGAAAAATTTTGAAAATTTTTGAAGGTTATAGTCTTGCCTTTTTTTTCTCGTCAAATTGCGCTTTCACCATTTTTTAATAAACTTAATTTTCTCCGAAACTAAAAGAGTTATTGAAGAACTGATCATTTTTTTGGAATCTACGCCCCTTAAACTACCCCTCTGGCAATTTTTATTAAATTCTGAGCGATGAAAAATTTTGAAAATTTTTGAAGGTTATAGTCTTGCCTTTTTTTTCTGGTCAAATTGCGCTTTCACCATTTTTTAATAAACTTAATTTTCTCCGAAACTAAAAGAGTTATTAAAGAACTGATCATTTTTTTGGAATCTACGCCCCTTAAACTACCCCTCTGGCAATTTTTATTAAATTCTGAGTGATGAAAAATTTTGAAGGTTATAGTCTTGCCTTTTTTTTTCTGGTCAAATTGCGCTTTCACCATTTTTTAATAAACTCAATTTTCTCCGAAACTAAAAGAGTTATTAAAGAACTGATCATTTTTTTGGAATCTACGCCCCTTAAACTACCCCTCTGGCAATTTTTATTAAATTCTGAGTGATGAAGAATTTTGAAAATTTTTGAAGGCTATAGTCTTGCCTTTTTTTTCTGGTCAAATTGCGCTTTCACCATTTTTTAATAAACTCAATTTTCTCCGAAACTAAAAGAGTTATTGAAGAACTGATCATTTTTTTGGAATCTACGCCCCTTAAACTACCCCTCTAGCAATTTTTATTAAATTCTGAGTGATGAAGAATTTTGAAAATTTTTGAAGGTTATAGTCTTGCCTTTTTTTTCTCGTCAAATTGCGCTTTCACCATTTTTTAATAAACTCAATTTTCTCCGAAACTAAAAGAGTTATTGAAGAACTGATCATTTTTTTGGAATCTACGCCCCTTAAACTACCCCTCTGGCAATTTTTATTAAATTCTGAGTGATGAAGAATTTTGAAAATTTTTGAAGGTTATAGTCTTGCCTTTTTTTTTCTCGTCAAATTGCGCTTTCACCATTTTTTAATAAACTCAATTTTCTCCGAAACTAAAAGAGTTATTGAAGAACTGATCATTTTTTTGGAATCTACGCCCCTTAAACTACCCCTCTAGCAATTTTTATTAAATTCTGAGTGATGAAGAATTTTGAAAATTTTTGAAGGTTATAGTCTTGCCTTTTTTTTCTCGTCAAATTGCGCTTTCACCATTTTTTAATAAACTCAATTTTCTCCGAAACTAAAAGAGTTATTAAAGAACTGATCATTTTTTTGGAATCTACGCCCCTTAAACTACCCCTCTAGCAATTTTTATTAAATTCTGAGCGATGAAAAATTTTGAAAATTTTTGAAGGTTATAGTCTTGCCTTTTTTTTCTGGTCAAATTGCGCTTTCACCATTTTTTAATAAACTTAATTTTCTCCGAAACTAAAAGAGTTATTGAAGAACTGATCATTTTTTTGGAATCTACGCCCCTTAAACTACCCCTCTGGCAATTTTTATTAAATTCTGAGTGATGAAAAATTTTGAAAATTTTTGAAGGTTATAGTCTTGCCTTTTTTTTCTCGTCAAATTGCGCTTTCACCATTTTTTAAAAAACTCAATTTCCTTCGTCCTTTGTTTTTTTTTGTCAAATTTTGTAGAAGTTGGGCTCTCCCCAATTAAAAAAAAAACTCAAATTTCCTCCAAAAACTTCTGTTCTCGTTATTTTTAAATCTTTACCAGGAAACACAGATAGTCAGAATTTATGATAAAAAAGGACAAGGGTAAATGAAATAAAAAAATAATGCAAATAGTTTAAAGAGAATTTTATTGATATAATGTATTTAACATCTATTACATACAGACATATCTCTCTACAAATATTTTAAAAGTAGTGGTAGCAGAAAATAGTTCCAAGCAAGAAAATAAAAAAGAAAACCGAAAGTTCCCAACAAAAAAATAAGAGTGCGCATTTCGTAACTGTTTAAACTAGCCCAATATTTGCTATTTTTATTAACTCTCCGCCATATTAAAAAATAAATCGAAAATAAATTAGATCCCCAAAAGTAAAAATTACTAAGCGTCGTTTTTTCGAGATCGTGTGTCCACACATCCAAATAAACAGGTCCAAATGTTTAAAAAATAAAAAAGTATTCTCTACTAAATAAATTCTTTTTAAATAACACGCGCCTGGTCTAATAATTGATCCCTAAATTATAACGAACAATGTATTTATCAAGTATGAAACAAAAAAAAAATTAATTCTAGTATTAAAAACACAGATTTAAATAATGATAATTTAGTAGTTAATTAGATTTTATTAATTAGGACACAAAAATGACAATTTGTGACAATATAGTTATTTTTTTGTTTAAGAGTTGTTAAAATACATTATTCGTCACGTGTGGACACAGCCGATATAACTAAGTAAATATTTTTTTAAATCACAAATACTAAAGTCCCAAAAAACGAGGAAATGTTATAACCAATAGAAATTTGGTCACAGTTAATTATATTATATTCTATTTATCACTCCCTAAGATCATTTCAGCAAACTCGATGTTTTCAACAAGAGTTGCCTCTCATTTACCTCATAAATATTTTTTCTATACTTTCATAAAGTAATATTATTACTTCAAAAATTACCTAGCACAATTGATTATAAATACAAAAATTCTCAGTACTTTCAATAAGTTTCTTTTCGTTTTTAAAATTACACAATAGTAGCTTAAAGAAATAATACAATGTTAATTTTCAAAAACCGTTGACCGTCTTACATAAATATACAAGCACGAAATTAAAAGGTTTCATATAATTTTTTTGTTGTTTTAAGTTCGTAGTTAAAAGCGTAAAAGCATTTTAAATGTGTGTTTGTGCCACATATCTATTTTCAGACAAATCAACGTGACTAAGGTACGTGTCTCTGTGTGTATGTGTATTCAATTCAAGTGGAAACCCTTTTCTTTAGTAGCTGCTAGTAGTCTTTGCCTCAACAAGTCCTCCGTCGGGTAATCCGGTAATTTTAAGTAGTGCACGCAAGTATTTACCGACGGATAGGAACCCTCGCCGGCGTCTACTTTACGCACTATGGTGAGTCTAGGATAGAGATTGGCCAGACCTCCTGGCGGTAAAGAGCTGCAACCGGTCGTGAATTGCAGGAAGGCTTTTCTTTCTTCCGGTGACATATTTACAAGCACGTTCACGAACCGTAAGAAACCAGGACTAAAGAAAAAAACAAATATATATAAAAAATTCAAACTTATAGTCTAATTTTATCTTTTATATTTAACTAGCTGAATACCCGTACTTTGCTTATTTTTAACTGTAATTACCTATTTCCCTCTATTTTTCCATATTTTCTATAATTTTTTCATGTTTGTCCCTGTTTCCCTATGTTTCACTAGTTTCTCATATGTTTCCCTATTTTGTTGTATTTTCCTCCATGTATCGTATTTTTCCCTGGTTTTCCACATTTTTTATCCATATTTCGCTATTTTTCTACTTTTCCTATTTCTATTTATTCCTTTTTTTTTCTGTATTCCTTATTTTCGCTTATTATTCCCTAATTTCACAAGTTTTTTCATATTTTCACCCATTTTTCTCTTTTTTTATCTGTCCTCCCTAATTTCCCTATTTGTCACTATTCTCCTATTTTTTCCTATTTTCCCCCATATTTCCTTATAGTTCGCTATTTTTCCCCATTTAATATAGTCTCTATTTTTGCGTATTTTGTCCTACTTTTTTCCTATTTTCTCCATTTTTCCCTGTTTCGCTATTTTTCCATGTTTCCCTATTTTTTAATGTACCTATTTTTCCCCGTTTTGCCATTCTTTTCCCTATTTTTTTGTAGCTTTTCTATTATTCTCCATTGTCCCCGTTTTCATCTATTTTTTCTTTTTTAAATATTTTCTCCATTTTTGACTATTTTCCCGTGTTTCCTTTTTTCCCCTATATTTCGCAAATTTTTCCGTATTTTTTTCCTGTTTTTCCCATTTTTTTTATTATTTTTTTACTACTTTTCTCTATTTTTCCATATTTTCCAATTTTTATTAATTTACCTATTTTTCTTCGTTTTGCCATACTTTTCCCTATTATTATTATTCCCTATTTCCCCTATTTCTCCCCATTTTCCTCTTATTTTTTCCCTATTTTTTTCTTTTTTCCATATATTCCTCCATTTTTGACTATTTTCCCATATATTTCGCAATTTTTCCTACTTTTTCCCATTTTTTTCCCTATTTTTCCCTTTTTCACTATTTTTCCATGTTTCCCCATTATTTTTTAATATACCTATTTTTTACAGTTTTGCCATACTTTTCCCTATTTTTTGTATCTTTTTTATTGTTCCCCATTTTCTCCTATTTGACCCTATTTTCCTTTATTTTTTCCATATATTCCTCCATTTTTGACTATTTTCCCATGTTTCCTTATTTTCCCATATATTTCGCAATTTTTCCTACTTTTTCCCATTTTTTTCCCACTTTTCCCTTTTTCACTATTTTCCCATGTTTCCCCTATATTTAGCAATTTTTCCGATTTTTTTATATTTTTCCTGTTTTTAAATATTTTTTCCTACTTTTCCCCATTTTTGCGTATTTTGCCCTACTTTTTCCCATTTTCGCCATTTTTCCCTTTTTCAGTATTTTTCCATGTGTCCCTATTTTTTTGTATCTTTTTTATTACTCCCAATTTTCTATTATTTGTCCCTATTTTCCTCTATTTTTTCACTGTTTTTTCATATTTCCTCTAATTTGACTATTTTCCCATGTTTTCCATTTATTTCGCCATTTTTCCGATTTTTTCTATTCCTCCAATTTTTTTCGTTTTTTTTTTATTTTTTTTCCTACTTTTCCCTATTTTTGTGAATTTTGCAGTATTTTTTCACATTTTCTCCATTTTTCCCTTTTCCAGTATTTTTCCATGTTTCCCTATTTTTTTTAATTTACCTATTTTTCCCCGTTTTGCCAGACTTTTCCCTATGTTTTTGTATCTTTTCTATTAGTCCCCATTTTCCCCTATTTTGCTCTATTTTTACCTATTTTTTTTCCATATTTCCTCCATTTTTGACCAGTTTTCCATGTTTCCTTATTCCCCCTATATTTCGCAAATTATCCGTATTTTTTACATTTTTTTCCTACTTTTCAATATTTTTGCATGTTTTGCACAATTTTTTTTTATTATCTCCATTTTTCATTTTTTCACTATTTTTCATGTTTCCCTATTTTTTGTATTTTTTCTATTATTCCCTATTGTTTCCCATTTTCCCCGATTTCGCCCTATTTTTCTCTATTTTTTTTTTCGTTTTTTCTCCCATTTTTTCCCATTTCCCCCAATTTTCACTATTTTGCCATACGTTTCCTTATTTTCCCCTGAATTTTTGCTATTTTTTGGTATTATTTTGTTTTTTATAATTTTTTTTCCAAATTTTTCCCCTTTTTGTCGTTAAAGTCCATATTTTTGCGTATTTTTAGCCTATTTTTTCGTGCGTTAACATATAGATACTTATTCTATGTAAGCTATCGTTTTTCTACCCCTTTCATAGTGGGTTCTGTAGATTTAGCTCTACGTTGATTCAATGTCAGTCTTAATATATATTATAAATGTACTCACCTATCCTTGGTGTATCCAAGTTTGGGTTCGGTAAAATTAAGAAGGTCCTCCATGGTCCATTCGGGATTTTGATCGCCGCACAACATGACTCGCACTTCTTCTGGACTGAAAGCGGCCATTTTTTCCACGGGAAACACCAATGAGAATCCTTTGTGAAACGCTTCCAATTGCCTACTGACGCCCTTGTCCAAGCAAAACGACGTCGTCAATTCCGCGTACTCCTCCACATTTTCTATATTAACTTCTATATCAGCACCATTAGGAACTAAATCTACGGCCGAGTATCCGAAGACGCTCGAACTGGGTAAGTATGTGAACGTTAAAGCTAAATCTTCTAGTAGTACTGGACCCGATGTGGGATTCAAACATAGATTTTGTACCTAAAAAACATTTCGTCTTGTTAAAACAAATTCAAATAAGGTATTTTTTACACAGCGGGGAGTGTCACTTTTACTCCCTTGCGACTAAATTTTTTTAGTCCCGCAAATATAAAACAATTGAAACCAGCTATCTTGTTTATATATATATTCTAATTTAATTCAGAACTGTCAAATACTTCCACAAAGTAGTATAGGAAATAATTTTCGGTAGTAGTCTTCAATTTTCTTTTCTCCAACACCATTTTACGAGATCGTCGTAAGCTTTATTATTTTTTACGATTTTATTCTAAAATATCTTAAATGTCGCAATCTTCTGACATTATTGATTTGAATGCTGATCGAAATTGGTCTGAGTTCGAGCCCCATCGGGAACCCCGATTTTTTTATAACTTTTTTAAGAGCCGGTTTTTATACAGTGCGGTGGAATAAGTGTTACCCCCCCCACTATTAACTACTCTATTTTTATATCTTAAGAAAAAAGCTCAAACAGGTCAATTTTTAAATTAAACGTAGTATGTTATGACATAAAAGTTTCGAACCTGACATAATCCCTCTTCATGGGGGTGTCACCCCTTCGATTTTTTTAAATGAGAAAATGCATCATGCGACACCTCATTTGAAACCTATTGAAACACTTTGGTTCAAAAATTAACGGAATCTGAGTTATGCGAGATTAACGGATTATGAGTTATACAAGAAAGAGTAGTAAGTCACTGTCGATTTTTTAAATGGGGAACATTTTGAATACCTTTTACGTTAAAAAATTATTTAGTTGCAGTTACTGTTAAAGTTTAAAATTTATTTAGTTTTCAGTACACCCTTAGTTGTTACTAGTAATTTATTACATTAAATGATTAAATTCAATTACCAACATTTACAATGTAGGAAAGATTTATTTAAAGACAAAACACTTCCAACCCTCCAATGAAAAAACCTACCGTCAAGCCAACAGAAGTCATTGAATTCTTGGAAGGTAAGATTAAAACTCTCGAATAACTCAGACGTTAATTTTTGAACCAAAGTGTTATACATTTTTGAAATCAGTGTTTCAATAGGTTTCAAATGAGGTGTCGCATGATGCACTTTCTCATTTAAAAAAATCGAAGGGGTGACACCCCCATGAAGAGGGATTATGTCAGTTTCGAAACTTTTATGCCATAACATACTACGTTTAATATAAAATTTGACCTGTTTGAGCTTTTTTCTAAAGATATAAAAATAGAGTAGTTAATAGGGGGGGGGGGACACTTATTCCACCGCACTGTAAAAAAATACATAATTTAATATCAAACATGATTACCTAATCAGAAACAGGAAACTTAAAAATAATAGAATTAATTGTTACGTTTAATATTTACAAAATTAACAGGTACATAATTATTTTTAAATTATCCTTTTTTTCACATTTTTGTCAAATTTTTCTAAAATTACCCTTTTTTCTCATTTTTACTACTTTTCCGATTTAAATGTTCTCTCTTCCTCAAAAATTTCCCCTCGTTTCTCTAAATTTTTGTCACTTTTTGGTCTCAAATTTCCTATCTTTTCTCTCAAAATTTTGTCACTTTTTTACTGAAATTACTCCATTCTCTCTCGTTTTTGTCACTTTTTTATTTAAATTTTCCTTCCAAAATTTCCTAGGTTTTTTTCCCTTTTTTGTCTAAAATTTTGTAACTTTTGTCCTGAAATTTTCTATCTCGAACATTACCACTTTTTTTTATAAAATTAACTCTTTTTTCTTATTTTTATCAAATTTTATTTCTTTTCTCTTAAAAATTCTTACTTTTTTGCAGTAATACACGTTTTTTAAAAAATTACGCATTTTTTCTAAAATTCCCCTTTTTTTTCTCATTTTTGTCACTTTTTGGCCTTAAATTTTCCCTCTTCCTATAACATTTCCCTTTGTTTCTCTCAACTGTTGTCACTTTTTTGCCTCAAATTTCCTTTCATTTTTCCCTAAAATTACTTTTTTTTCTCTCATTAAAAGTACCTCTTTTTTCATTTTTGTCGAATTTCCCTTCTTTTCTCTCAAATTTTGTTACTTTTTTGAGTAAATTACACGATTTTTAAAAAATATCACAGGACTAAAGTGTCTTTTAATCCCTCAGGTGAATGTTTCTCTCGGGATTAAAAGATGCACTTTAGTCCCTTGGTGTATAATATAATTACCTGGTGATTCCTTTGTTCGGGTGAAAGTGTATGATCCTGCAAAATCTTCAGCTTTTGTTTAATCAATTCTCTAATTTGCTTAAGGAAACAAGCCCTAATCGGATCCATATCGTACAAGTCTTCTTCTCCTAATATATTATAATACCAAGGCCTCTTCTCCTCCATTATTATTTTAGGCGGATCGAGCTCCAATTCCTTTTCGCTTTCTTCCGATATAAAACTCGACGTCATTATATCCTCTTCTACTGTCTTCTTGATACCAGCGAAACCGATCCTTTCGTTTACAGTATTCTGGATCTCACCATGACAGATCAATTTCAGGAAACTGGCGCTCAAAGGTAGATCAACTAGACGATTGTCTTGCAGTACCTTAGCTAAAAATATTCCTAGGAAGTAGAAATACTTGGCGGCTTTATCACAAACTTCAGAGTTTTGAGGTAACGGAGCCGGGAATAGACCCGAAGCTCTACGGACGTAATAACCAGGCGGTTTCATTCCTTCACCCAAATCAATCGGTTCATTTAGACTGATCGCTTCGTCATCGCATATCCACATGCCTAAATCCCTTCGTTGAATCTCGGCTGCTACTAGAGCGTAGAATTCTAATGTTGGACCTAATCCTAAAAATAAAAAACAATCAGTACTTAGTTATAATAAAAAAAATTATACTCTTACCTGTTCCTTCTTCCTCAGCAAACTCTACTTCGAGAATACTCTTTCTGATCGCATGCACTTTCATCACTTGCATGGCCCAATCCAACAAATGTTCTCCCCTAGGAACTTTGACCCTCTCGTGTTTCAACCTGCCGACTCTAAACTCGTGCGGATCGTCTCTTCTCGGCGACAGTCCCGGAGTTCTTTGTCTCTCCATGGTAACGTCTCTTTGGGTTTGTAGCCATACGATGCTCCGGGAAGCACCGAAAGCCGTACAGTTGAAGTACAACTGGCGAGTTTCGAACGGAAATAAGAACGGACAGGAATGGTTGAGTTCTTCGCACCTTAAAACACAAATTAGAATTTATATAACATCAACAAAAGATCGTTATGTGATAGAAAATTTGGAACGAAGTTACTTAATGTGGCTTGCGGTTGGATTTAACAATCAGAAATTGTAATGTAACGCAAAATAAAGATGTTGAAAATTTAACTATTGGTTTTTTAGTAAAAATGAATATTGAATACGACGCTGACGCGTACAACGAAATTATTGCAATTTTATAATGGAAAAGTAACGAAAAATTAGAAAAAAAAATAAAGAAAATTGGTAAAATAAAGTAAAATGGGAAAAATAAAGTAAAATAGAAAGTAAAGTAAAATTGGGAAAAAAAGGAAAATAGGGAGAAAATGAGAAAAATAAAGCGAAAAGGGGAAAAATAAAGAAAAAACAGATAAAAAATGATAAAAGATTGGGGAAAATAAAGTATAATGGGAAAATATAATGAAAAAATTGGAAAAAAATACAAAATAAAAATAGTTAAAAATAAAGATAAAATAGTGAAAGATCGGGAAAAAATAGCGAAAAATAGGGACAAAATGGGAAAAAAAAACGAAGAAAAAGAGGAGAAAATAAAATAAAATGGGAAAATATAAGGAAAAAATTGGAAAAAATACAAAAAAAAATGGTCAAAAATAAAGAAAACATAGGGAAAAAATAGTGAAAGATGGGGGAAAAACAGCAAAAATGGGGACAAAATTGGAAAAAACCAAGAAAAAAGATTGGAAAATTAAGTAAAATAGGAAAATATAATGAAAAAATTGAAAAAATACAGAAAAATTAGAAAGAAATTGTGAAAAAAAAAAGAAAAAATTGGGAAAAAAAATGGGAAAAAACGAAAAAAAAGAGGGAAATTAAAGTAAAATTGGAAAAAATTGGAAAAAAATACAAAAAAATTAAAAGAAAAATAGGGAACAAAATAATGAAAGATAGGGAAAAAATAGTTAAAAATGGGAAAAAGAGGGGAAAATATAATGAAAAAATTGGAAAAAATACAAAAAAATAAAATATAAAAAATGGGGAAAAAATAGAAAAAAAACAAAGAGGAAGAGGGAAAAACAAAGTAAAACATAATGAAAAAAAAACGTGAAAAAGAGTAAAATAGTGAAAAATTTGAAATAGCAGGAAGAAAAACTGAAAAATAGGACAAAATCAAAAAAAATAGGAAAACATTGGGAAAAACAAAAAAAAAGGCAAAAATACAAAAAATAGGCGAAAATACATACAAATAGGAAAAAATTGGAGGCAAAAATAGGGAAACACTAAATATAAGACAGAGTAGGCAAAATATGGTAAATATAGGAAAATACGGGCAAATAATAGGAAAAAGTATTGTTATTATTATTTTTAACTATTATTCCCTATTTTTCCATTTTTTCCCTATTTTTCTAACTACTCTATTTTTCCATGTTTGTCCCTATTTTTCCATATTTCTTCCAATTTTTTACTATTTTCTCATGTTTCCCCGTTTTTTTTTTAATATCTCTATTTTTCTCCTTATTTTGTTGTATTTTCCACTATTTCCCCCTATTTTTCGTTGGTTTCCAGATTTTTTATCCATATTTCGCTATTTTTCTATTTCTTTCTATTTACTCCTTTTTTTCATTGTTTTAATGTCGTTTTTTCCTATTATTCCCTAATTTCACAATTTTTCCACATTTTCAGCTATTTTTCCCAGTTTTTATCTGTTCTCCGTAATTTCCCCATTTTACTCTATTTTTCCCTATATTTGGCTAATTTTTTCCTGTTTTCCATAATTTTGTCCTTATAGTTACTATTTTTGCGTATTTTGCCCCATTTGTTTTTCCTATTTTCTCTATTTTTCCCAAGGAAACTGGAGAAAATATAATGAAAAATAGGGAAAGAGAGAGAAAAGAGGCAAAAATAGAGAAAAATGGGGAAACATGAAAAATGGAAAAAGTAGGGATAAATAGGGTAAAATAGGAAAAAATTATGTTAACACGTTTAGAATTTTAGAATTGAAAATATAACGTTCCTGATGGGGGTTCCCCGACCGTACAAACTTTTTAGTCCACATTATCATAACAAATTATAAGTTACCGGCCGATACGGATTTTTTGCTGATACCGATATTTTTGCCGATAGAGATATTTTAGTTGCTGATACCGATATATTATTGGTATCATCACCACAATTTTATAAGATCTGTAACCAAGCAATATAAATAAAAATTGTCATTAGTGGCAACATTGTAAGTGACGTAACGTAAACAAATTTCGGTAAATCCCGGCCGGTTCTGTAGTGCAGTATATTCATTTTTTTCCAATTCATGTAAAAATATAATAGAGAAAAATCGTTATAACAGTGAAAAAAACTAATAAAATAATTCATCTTAAACATATAAATTGTTAAATTTTACTGATACTGCTCACTACATATAATAATATTCCGTGATGGAGTGTTTTATTTTGTTCCAAACACAAAATTATCACGTTTTTTTACGATTCTGTCAAAAATGTCGCTTATTTAGTACTAATTTTGTAATAAATTTACAAAAATAACTCACCAAGCTGGTAAACTCGAGCTGGATAATACCAAAGGATCCTGGATCTGTTGCAACAACTTATTAGTAATCTTCTTACTGGAATACTCATCTGGAGGTATATCGGAGTTTTCTAATATTTTCAGATCGTTTTCCCTCGACGTCGTAATAACGAATAAGTGCCTCAATAATTGTAATACGTCTTCTACAGTACAATTCGATACTGATGGTGTTCCCGGTACGGGAGTACTGGGAGATAGAGTGGTACCGGCTACAGAACTGCTTCCGCTACGGGAATATTGCGTGGCTATAGGAGTAGCGCGACCGTCTTCGGTATCGTAGCTGCCATCTTCTTTTAATTCTCTGTAGATTATTCTATAAAAAAATTAATCGTTATAAAAATTGAAACGTTATATATTAAAATTTCGCTTACAAATAAGTCGGTTCCCATATTCTCCTAACTTTTTCTTGCTTAGAATTAAATTCCGTCAACTGCATTAGTTCTTGTACAGCTCTGAAGATGGTCCAAGAACGATCCGTTAATTCGATTTCGACATCGACAATACCAGGCATATTTGGACCTTTTAAAACTAGTTGTAATTTTGGTTGTGGTAGTAATTCATTTTCGGATATTGATGCTGTTTCACATTGACCTGGTGATGGTACTTCCAAATCTAAATAAAATAAACCGATATTTATTATATTTTATATAAAAATCAATATTAACGTACCTGTTGTTTGATTGACATTAGTCCTACCGGGTCTAGGATCGAATGCTGGAATTAAAGCAGAAAATTGCCTCTTTAAAACGAATTCATCATCCCAAGATCGCCGTTTCGTAGGCCTCGCTTCGAACGTTTCTTCTTCCATAAACGATAACAAATTTCTCGACACCATCACTTCTTCGTAATCAGCATCATCTTCATTCTCATCATCATCGTTATCGTCATCCTCTCCCATCTCATCGTCATCATCTAATTCCGCTAACAACGTCGGAGCCCTGCACGATTCCAAAAAGTCTTCCAAAGAAACTTGTTCGCTATCGCTACTAGTAGACGTTAAACTCATAGTTAGTGCTTGGCTCAATCCTTGCACTGCTCCAGCCGTCGTCGATATACCTCCGGTTTGATTCGTCGGATTGTTACTAGACGATAAGCTGGGATAGCTCTGCGCTGTGCTCAGCAAACCGCTGTGAAAATTGCTGGACAAAGCCAAACGGACTAGACTAGAAACTGAGTTGGGCGCGCGCGGGAACATGGAACTGCTGTTTTGGTTGTTCTGCGCATTGGCGTTTTGGGCATTGTTCGTGTTGGTATTCGACGCGTTCGATGTAGTCACCGAAGCTAAAGTGCGACGACGCGCCAACGCTGCGAACGTCTCCAACAGACCTGAGAAATTCAAGACTAATTTTTAATTAGTGTTAGATGTTTGTTAAGCTGATGGATAAATTGACATTTTTTTCTGGAAAAAGAGGCTATATACTTTTTTTGTTAACACTCTGTATTATTTTTGATCAGTTACAAAATGTAGAAGTTAAATAAGAATAATAAATATATGTAATAAAAAAAGCTTGTCAAAGTTTTTATCTTAATACCAATAAATTCATTAGGTTATGTGCCCAGCATGCTTCTACCGCGTTTTCTTCATTTTGTTTTTGGTCTTTTGATTGCACATTAGTCTTTTGTTTGGAACAATTTCCCTATAGTGAAAGCCAGATTTAGAACGCAGTGTGGGCCTTATGGGCCATCTGGCTTTAACTATAGAAAGTGTAACTTTTCAATTTTGAATGTTATAGAATCTATACCAACCATTCTTCTCGGATATTTAGATGTTGAAGCTTACATGAAAATCCCAGAAGGTGTTGATGTTGAGCCAGAGAGTTTGTTACTTAAAAAAAAGTATATACGGCTTGAAACAGTCTCCTAGACTATAGAATCATACATTGGTAAGCGTTTTGAAAGAAATAAATCAAAAACAATGGGGAATTCAACAAAAATATAACCTCACATTTTTTCTTTATTAACAGTTAGAATTAATCAAATAGAACCCATTGAGTTTAATTATCTACCGTAATTTGAGCTAGATTTTCCAATAAATTAATTTAAAAATTCAAATTTCTAATTATTTGAATATGCCGCCATTACGATCGTAACGTCACTTATGTGCAATGAAGTTACCGTCAAGGCATTAACTGCAAATGTGTAAAGAAGAGAATACGAATGATTAACAGCTGTTAAATCTCACTTATACAGACAAAAATGGAAAACCCATTATATGATAATTGGATAAAGATGAAAACTATCCACCTATCCACTGTGAATTCGCATTCAAAATCGAAAGAGATAAATAGATATAAGATTCCGCTGTTAGATAAAAAAACGACTGCATAGTTCACTGTCATTGTTCTAATTTGTACTATGTAGATCTGGGCTGCAATTCTTGATTTCACTCGCCTAGACACGCATTCGCCTGAACACGAATGACTACAACGCGAAGGGTCGGCGAAATTCGTATTCTTCACTGCCTTCGCTTCATGGTCAAATAACTCGAATGGGCATATATCGGCAACGTTGTAAAAAGATAGAAAGAGAAGAATTTGATTGAATTGTCCACAGCGCGAACTGTCGAGGCCTAGGCATAAGTGTATTTTGTCAGAGAGTTGTCTCCGTTTTTGGTTTGTTTATAGTTGAATTAAGAGTTTATAGTTTGATTACGAAAAGAATGTTGGTAAATTTACGAACAGATTTACTTTTAAAGACGCCGAAAAAAAAATGGCAGATTACTAAAAATCTTCCGAAGGATTTAACAGTTGTAGATTATATCGCCCTGCATTTATATGGAAATTATTTTATTCGGTATTTTCCAATTCTTCCAATAAATCCAAGTAAATTAGTTCATATATTATATTAAGGTACTAATAAACACGAAATAATAATACATAAAAATGTACAATAGGAAATATTCCAATAATACAAAAACAATAACACCTTCTTTTAAATATTATAAACAAACGTCATCTATATTTGAAAACGTCAATTTTATTTAGAGAAACTGGCCCACGTTAATATTATGCTGCAGCTATTGCACATAAGTGACGTAGGTGCACTACAAGTTACATAGATGCAATAATTTTTAAATATCAATTTTTACATGTTAAATTAAAGAAAAAAACAGCAAAAAAAGATGGACTAATATTTCAAGTTGAACTCCTCATTCACGGGTGATCCGTGTATGCTTGTTTCACAAGATGGAAAACAGATAGTGGCAGTTTATGTAGATGATTTGTGTATAATAGGAATAAATCAAGAAAGATACTTAGGAAGAGCTTTAGAAAAATATGATATGAGAAACTGTAAGCCAGCTTCTGTTTCAATGGATCCAGGACCAAGCTGTTAAAGACAAGAGAAGAAGATAAAATGGCAGCCAAAGAGCTGTATCAATCAAAGACTGGGAGTCTCCTATTTCTTGCTATGGGAACAAGACCTGACATAGCCTATGCAGTAAACAAGTTATCGAAGTGGTAATTCTATAACGAATATGTTGAAATTTAACGGAAGTTAAAAATATAGCATATGTTAAATAGGGAAAGCAATTCTTTAAATTGAAATTCACAAGTTTTTTGACCAAAGACATTATTTTGCAACTAATGAGATAGAAAAGTAAAAATGAACATGTTGGATGCCATAATTACGAGTACTGATCTGAATTGGCAGCAAATTTACAAAAAATGGATTTTAAACGGAGAACAAAATAAAATGTTTAATTTCCCAGTCCTTTTCAACAAATTCCTTACCTTTCCCAGTTTTATAGTTATCGACATAGATAATTTCTTAATTTTAAGGTTAACATTATTTGGAAACTGTAATAATCGAAAACCAATGTAAAAATATTTATGCAAGTAGCTGAACGAGCCCCACGTTGCACGCCACAAATATGAGCTTACAGTTGTTACAGTTTAGTTGATGAATATTGTAAAAATCACTTGAAGTAGAAAATGATGAAAGAGGCATAAAAGAGAAAAATAAAAGTAGCAAATTAGAAGAAAAGTTACAGGAAATATTTACAGACAAAAAATAAAATAATTCCGTAAATGTTTGTTAATTAATAAAGAGAACAAACGAGTTTAACAAATAATATATAAAAAGCAAATTTATTGAAGGTAAATATGGAATTAGATCTTGAGATGTCAGATGAAAGGAATATTTTAATTTTTTTTTTTAACAAGCAATTCACAAAGCAAACAATATATTTTGTAATAAACTGACCCAAGTAGGCATATTTTTCTTTAATAACAAAAATAGCCATGTTATGGGTTAATAAGTGACTAAAAGTATTCTAAAAATAATCAATAATTTAATTTTCATTAAACAAATTCAAACTTGACAAACACATTTCAGAG
Source organism: Neocrepidodera transversa (assembly GCA_963243735.1). Classification (NCBI taxonomy): domain Eukaryota; kingdom Metazoa; phylum Arthropoda; class Insecta; order Coleoptera; family Chrysomelidae; genus Neocrepidodera; species Neocrepidodera transversa. The sequence continues at coordinate 3,432,256 of OY725348.1, read as the reverse complement.
TTAAAAATCTCAAAATTTTCCAGGGGGAAGACCCCAGACACATTTTCAAGACCCCGGACACGTTTACAGGTTTAAAAATATCAAAATTTTACCAGGGGAGGAATCACGGATCCACTGAATTTTTTTTACAAAAATTCCATTGAAATTAAGTTTAAAATCATGTTTTCAGGGTTATAAATCACAAAATTTTCCGGGAGAAGTACTCCGACTCGACCCCCGATTCCCTTGTGTCAACCAGTGAAAATCCCTTAAAATATGTGTTAATCATAATTGATTGTTATATCTGAGTTTAGCTTTTATACCTCCTTAAAATCGCCATATTTTTCAATTAGATTATTTATCTTCCAGATATAACGAAATTAATAAAATAGGAATTTGGATATTAAGAAATTTAATGCAAATGCCTATATTTGCACCATGTACATTTGTTTGTAAACACAGGACAGTTTTTGTTTTGACTAAAACTTATCAACTAATTTGTCAAATGAGCTATTCAATGAAGTAATTTAGTTACAGAATTATAAAACGAATTTAAATGCCATCAATAAACCATTCTTAATAAATTTAGTATAAAAAAAAAATCAATTGGCCACTTATTTAGCATTGTATTATTAAAAATTGTTCATAGTAAAGCTCAAACTTTTGCTTAATTTAGAAAAGTATTCTAAAAATAATCAAATTCTAAAAATAATCAATTCTTCAATTTTGATAAATAAATAAAACCTTAAACAAATTCAAACTCATCTCAATTAAAATTTTCCAAAATTGCAAGATAGTTTTTCACAGATTCCTGGAAAGTTCATTTTTCGAATAAATCTTTAAACCCAACTTGTTTTTAAAGTAGGTACAATTTCTTTTAAAGCTGAATAAGAGTAGGTTTATTACTGTTAATGATAAAAAATAATAACAATTAGAAAAATACCTGCTGTTGTGGTGGGTTCAATCTGGCTATTGGACTCCGTGGTCAAATTAGGTACACTGACGCTCATCGGATTTGTAACGACAATCGTATTATTACTACTGTTTTTAGCATTATTGGTATTTGTCACAGCCTCGTCTTTATCACTACTACAATTGCCGCTTTTCACTGCATCCGTTTTCCGCCTCAACGACGGCTTCTCCTCGTCAGTCTCTGAATTACCGGACACCGAAATTCTCACACTAGACAACGCGTTAATTTGGCTGCTCTGACCGAGATTGAGAGCCGATTGTAACAGTTCCGCGGATAGGAAATTGTTAGTGTTGTTCCGAAGCATGTCGGAACCTTCGCGGAACTTATCCAGCGCTTCGACCGCCTCGACGAAACTTTGTGCCGCAGCTGCCGCTTGGGAATTGCTGATCTTCGAGCTTCGATTCGATTTGTTCGAATTCGCCGATTTTTGGGAATCGCTTGCCGGCGGCGGTCCGGTATCGCACAACGTTAAGCTTTCTACTATTGTCGCTAAGTCTGTAGAATTGTTAATTGTAGAGAGATCATTATGGGGATCGCGTAAAGGATGTACGACCACTGATAATTCGCTTTCGTTCGAAGCTGCTTGGGATTCACTTGTTACTGCTACTAATGCCTCGTTTCTAGCTACTGAAAGGACGCTTTCGGCTATTGTTTCAGCTGCTTGTTTCGCGGCTAAATTATCCGCTGATGCTGCTTGATCCGTTGATGCTACTGATGTTTTAACGTCCGTAGCTTCAGGTAGACTTGGAGTGGAACTACTCTTTCTGCTTGTAAGAACGCTTTGTTTATCTTTGTCATTTTTTTGTTTGCCGGCGGTTTGTTTAGAAGATGAAGCTACTGCTGCTTCTACGTCGTATCCAGGAGCTAATTTGAGATCATATTTACCTTCGGCACCCATTCTGTATGAATTGGAACCACCGTGATCCCAAGTAACGTCTATCCAACCGCTATGAAGTTCTCCAGTTACAGTACCTTTATAAAAAAAACAATGAAAGAAGATATAGTTTTATAAGGACCACGTAACCGTAATTGTGCGTCATTCTGTGCAATGATTTGCGTTAAAATGGACGGCCCCATTGTTTATACGCTCGAAGATCTTTTATTATTAATTCTTTAACTTTGAAGTGATAATCATGCCTACAAATCATTTAATAGACGATTAAACGAAATTTCGAGCATTCTTGATAGTTTTCTGCGTAGTCGCATTTAATGATCTTCTGCGTGATCACGTAGTAGCGTATTACGCAATCACGGATACGTGGTCCTTGTAAAACACGGCTTAAAAAAAACAAAATTAACAAATGACAGGACCTTTTACCCTCCATTTATTCATTTTTAAAAAAAATGTAGCTTTATCCTTAAATAATTAATAATTAAAAAGAAAATTTAATAATTTACCTTCACTTGGAGGGTTTCCATCTTGATCTCTCCACTTCCAATCAACTCCTCTAACCACTCTAGCGCCAACTGTCATATGTTTCAATAATTGTGATTTAACTAATCGCCTCTGTTTCCTCATATGTGCTTCTTGCTCTTTATGTGCTTTACCCATGTCTTCGCACACTCCAGTAACTTGTCCGTATATTTCGAAACCAGATAAACTCAAATAATGGGTCTGCCCAGAGGCGTTTTTTCCCGCTTGTTGAATCCTAACGTGTCTCCAACCGGTATTTTCGTCTTGTTGAACTTCTATAGGCCAAGTACCAGTACTTCCTGGATCGTTAAGTGACATGTCATGAGTATGGGTATATAGGGTCGTCCAAGTATTACCATCCCGCGACATTTGGAAATGCCAATTTCTTAAAGCTGATCTACCATAACCCCTAGCATGTCTTAAAGTATAAGCGCTGGGAATCACATAAACTCCTAAATCTATACTGAACCAGGCACGTTTATCGTCATTGGTGTGACAATTCAATGCAGAAGCGTCTCTAGATAGAATATCTTCCACTCTACCATAAGGGAGATTACGGGAATCAGAACTTGTAACTGTAACTAACCCGTATTGACCGGGGTTGACCCATTCGGAGCTGGTTTTTCCGTTGGTACCTATGAAATAGATCAAACCGTTCTCGTCGAAATCGTGGGTGTGTTTGAACGTTTGGAATTTCGGTTCGCGTAGCTTTTTAAGGAATTGAAAGGTACTTCGATCGTAATCGTACCATTGTTTGGCTACCATTTTTAATAAGTATCTTTCTAGCTGAGCCACAGTCGCTAGTGGTTCCATTTTAAGGCTTCTTCCAGATCTGTCTATTAGAGTGCTTTCTCCTGCAGCTTTTTCTAATCTAAATCTTAATCTTCTGGTTAGGATCTGTAGGCCGTAGCCTGTTCCGGGTGTGTCGTAGAGATATATCGGTAGCTTTTCGATGCTTTCTAGTACTGCTATTAACTTGTGAACGAGAATCAAACTAGGAGATTTATCTTCGTTGACTTGATTTTTGAAACATTGTTTAAAGACTTGGACTCTTTGTTTTTGGAATTTGTTCATTTTGCTCGATTTTAAGCCTTGTTCCCAGTAACTCGTAGATAAAAGCGATAATAAAGCTTGTACTAATCCAGAACTGTGCAACTCGTAAGCGGATACAACTCCGTCTTCATTTAATATCTCAGTTAATTCATCTAGAGCGTTATAAAGGATTTCTTTCCAAGAATTGCCGCCTTCTCTGTTGTTACCGTACGAGCATTGTTTTTGACAGGCGCGTTCAATTTGAGCGACGATGTTGCCTAATTTAGCAACAATGCCTCTGGGTTGAGCTTGAGCGACTCTGAAGTATTGCTCGTAAATTTGATGAGCGAGATACTTGACTTTCATTTTCGTTGCTTCTAATTTTGATCTCAATCGTTTGCCTTTTTTATTAGTCCATCCAGCGGAAAATTCGGGTCCTTTAAAAAAAAACAATGTAATAAATATATACAAATATATTAATGTTATTACCTAGATAAGTTTCAGCTATAAAAGAATGTTTGGTTCCTCTGTTGGACTCGAAGATGAATCCTGGTAAATCTTCTCTTAAAATGGTGGTTTGTTGTTGACCATCTGAGTTGTGGATGTGGATTTCGGCGTCTTTTCGTGAGGTCAAAGACCAATTTCCGACTACTAGACGAGTAGGACCGGGTTTTGATAGCAATGGCGTAGAATTGTTGACGCATCTGACAGCCGAACGAGCTCGTTGTAATTTCTCCAAAAACTCGCCTCGATTTTCTAAGAGATCAAAAAAATTAAAATATCGGAAAACGGATATCCAATCTTCGATAATTTTGTGCGAACAAAGGATAATTAGAAGCTAATGTTCCACGTGGACAATTAGGCGCCAATTTTCCTCGTGGACACATAGGTGTTAATAATCCACGTGGACAATTACGCCAATTTTCCGTATGGACAATTAAGAACAAATTTTATGAAAGTAAATTTAGTATACATTTATCATACAGATAATATGGCGTAAACATTCCACGTGGACAATTTGGCGCAAATCTTTCGACACGAACAATTAGGCGCACATTTTTAGCACATAGAATAATACGCAAATTCTCAGCACATATAATTAAGAGCAAATTTTCCTCACGGACAATTATGAATAAATTTTCTGCACAACAGACAATTAGGCGTAAATTCTCAGCACAAATTATTAAGCGAAATCTTCGGCATGGACAATTGAAAGCAAATATGGCGAAAACCTTCCACGTGGACAATTTAGAGCAAATTTTTCGAATAATTAAACGCCAATTGGCAGAATATACAATTAGGCGCACATTTTTGGCATATAATAAAATGCGCAAATTCTCTCAGCACACTTAATTAAGAACAAATTTGAAGAGCACAAACAAATTTTCCATACATCGCAAATATTCTATTAGGATATTTTTTCACAAATCTTCCATTTAAACTATTCGGCAAACCTTCCACGTGCTCAATTCGGCGCAAATATTTTAACCAAACGATTAGGCGCAAATAATTTAACCAAACGATTAGGCCCAAATATTTGTTTCCATTTCTATTGGTGAATAATATAGCATAATTCTTCTACATGAGTAATTCCTTTCTTCGTCGACAATTAGGCACTAATTTTCTGCTCGATCAATTTTCCATTCGCATTATTCGACTAAAATTCGCAAATCTTTGCGGAAAATTCGAAGGTATCATGTGATTTAAATTCCCAAACTTAAAACTTATTAGCAAAATAATTTAATTGTTAGCGACTACCCAATAGGGAGTTGCTTACTAAGACCCATATGAAATCGTTATCTTCGTAACTAAGCGAAAACGGGCTATAGTATCTGTTAGAGAAATGATCCCCATCGAATTCTGAACAACTTAATTTTTTTCTGTGGTCTGTATGTCTGTCTGCCTGGTTGTCGTCCGCAAAGCTTAAAAATCTCGATAACTTTTGAATGCTTTAATGTATCGACGTGAAATTTTCAACATCTGTTTAAGACCCACGAGTATTACATTTTAGTAGAAAATGAGCCGAATCGGAAAATGAATAAAGGGGGTTTTCCGGGTTTTCTCTTTTTTGTAGTTTTACAGGAAACACACTGAGGGTCGTAATTTTTGAGCAAACCGCTTCAAGTTTGGGAAAAAGATACCTTGAAAATTTCTTTTAGGTTTTCCCGGGTTGTTTTTCATAAAATGTTATCATTTTAAAAAATCGATATCTCTGAAACCGTAAAAAAAATTCAAAAAATAAAAATACAAATGTAGAACTTAAAAAGTATTATTTGAAGTATTTATCTGAAATTAGTTGAACAAGTTCGGAAAAAAATAAAATAAAAAGAAAATTTTCGAAATTAAATTCCGAAAATCTCAGAAACGAGGGGGAATATCGAAAAATGTTAAGAGTACTTTTTTACTGTACTTGAAAAGATCGTATGAAATGAAAATTTGGAAACATAGGAAAAAAATCATGAAAAGTAGGGACAAAAATAATGAAAAATAGTGAAAAAATGGGAAAAAATATAATCAAAAATTGAAAAAAAAAATTATGAAAAATGGTAAAAAAAAAAATGAAAAATAGTGAAAAAAAATAATAAAAAATACGTTATTTTTTCTTTTTCAATCTTTTTTTTATTTTTCACAATTTTTCCGTTTTTCATTTTTTCAAAATTTTTCTTTTTTCTTTGTTTTTCTATTTTTCCCCATACTTTTTCCCTACTTCTTCTCATGTTTTCCTGTTTTACTTTTTCCTTTATTTTTCTTTTTTCTCTATTTTTCCCTATTTTGCTTTATTCTTCCCTATTTTGCTTTATTCTTCCCTATTTTACTTTATTTTTCCCTGTTTTCGCTCCTTCGCCATATTTTTCTCAATTTTTCCTATTTATTCCTATTGTCTCTTTTTTCTTGTTTTTCCTTATTTTTTCCAATTTTTACCTATTTTACCCAATTTTTCCTCTTTCGACTCATGTTTCCCTATTTTGTACTATATTTTCTTATTTCCATATTTGTGCCCATTTTCTCTTGTTTTTACCTATTTTTCTAATGATTAGTCCGTGTAGAATTAAATTTTCTACGAAAAAAATTAGGCGCAAATATTTTAAGTGGGGAATAGGCGCGAGAGAAAAATTAATAATAAATGCACATTAAACAAGGGTAATATGTATTAAAAATTAATGCAGAATCAAGTTTATTGTAAGTTTTAAACGTTAATATCGAGAAGCTGTAAGATGTAATTTTTTTTAATATTTAAAAACAAAATATTATCCATACTCAAATGTATTAAAGTATTCAATAAGAATAAAACAACTCGGAAGTCATATCACAAAAATTCTTTAATAAAAGACATAAACGTCACAATGGCGACATGTTTCGGTCTACAACGACCATCATCAGGCTGACTTAATAATAATTAAATAACTCCACTTAATAATACTTAAATAACTTCATTATTAGTTAAGTTTAGTTTTCATACCAAAAAACTTGTTTTAAAATTCTACTCTTTTGATAAAATTTGTTAGACCGAAACATGTCGCAATTGAGACGTTTATGTCTTTTATTAAAGAATTTTTGTGGTATGTTCGAGTTGTTTTATTGTTGTTTTTAATGTTTGTATAAAATCATTTTATAGGAAAAATCAATCAAATTCGATCAAAGGAATCATGGAGCGATGATTTATTTTAATTCTAGGAAGAAATGACCTTATTTAGCAGAACAATATTTATATATTCGTCAACTTAATGTGCTAAATAGAATAAAAAACGCAGATTTGTACTTTTAAAGTGTGTAATAGTTTTTAAATTAAATGTCAAGCGCTTTCGTCCAGTTACCGGCCATCTTCAAGACAAAAGTCAAAGTACGATTCATTTTCGAACTTCGTATTTTGACTTTTGTCCTGAAGATGGCCGGTAAGTGGCCGAAAGCGCTTGACATTTAATTTAAAAAGTATTACACACTTTAAAAAGTACAAATCTACTATTTTGATAATTTTCTTTCATTGTCAAATTAAAAACTCACACTTATCAATAGCCCAGGGCCAAAGTATTTTGAAAGAAGAAAAAAATGATTACAAAGAGGAAAAAAATACACCCCTGCACATGTAGCGGAGTTTAAGCTGAAAATCGTTTTTTTTTTCCAATTTCCGGCGAAGTGTGACTTCCAATATCAAAATAAAGAAATCTACAATTTTCTTTCAGACCGTTTTTCAACACAATCTCACCTCAAATTTTCCGAGATAATGGCGAAAAACCTATTCTCTTTTTTATGTTGGAAAAAATTTCAATATAGTTAAAATGTATGTTTTGAAGTCCTTTAAATGTACCGATTTGGTTGGAATTTCAAAATTCAATAGTTGATCATAGAAATTTTTGATTTTTCAATTTTTCAGAGACTCATTTTTTTCGTCTTGAAATAAACTTTAAGATAGAAAACAAAAATAGTCAGAAAGAAAATTGTAGATTTATGTATTACCTACGACTTTACTATGGACCATTTTTTGATTCTAAGTCGCACTTCACTAGAAACTGCAAAAAACGATTTTCAGCCCTTAAAAATCAGCTGCCTTGAAATAAACTTTAAGATAAAAAATAAATACATTTACATTCAAAAACCCTGAGAAAAATGAAATTTTTTTCGATAAAAACTAAAAAAAATACGGTTTTTCGCCATTATGCGGTTATGTTAAAAATTGGTCAGAAAGAAAATTGTCGATTTATTTATTACCTACAACTGTGCTATACAGGGTGGCTACTTTTAATAGGGACAGTAGAAAGACGGTTAAATGGGGAAAAATGTGCGAAATATAAAAATAGACAAAACGATTTTTTGAAACCTAAAACATTCCTATTGGTTCCGGAGTTAAACGACATAATCCGAATTTGTGGAAAATCGTTTTTTTGCCAAAGCACTGTTATTATACAAAATTTGGGATAACTCTATTAAAAGTTTTTGTTGTATTCTAACATCGTTATAAACTGCCATAGTTAAATTTAAAATCCGACGTTTTGTCTCTTCGGGGCCACCATCAACAATATACCTGCTAGTGATTCTGGACCTAGATCATTACTAAGATACAATAGCATTTGTTATTGTAATATTTAATAAATAAATAATTAAATAGAATTTCCTGATGTCTAAATGTAGTATACTTCGAATCACAGCAATGAATTTAAATAAAATAGACAGGTCCGTATTTAAAAAGATAAAGTTGATGGTGGTCCCGAAGAGACAAAACGTCAGATTTATAATTTAACTAGGCAGTTTATAACGATGTTAGAATACAACAAAAACTTTTAATAAAGTTATCCCAAATTTTGTATAATAACAGAGCTTTGGCAAAAAAACGATTTTCCACAAATTCGGATTACGTCGTTTAACCAATAGGAATATTTTAGATTTCAAAAAATCGTCTAGATTTTTATATTTCGCACATTTTTCCCATTTAATACTGTCCTTATTAAAAAGTAGCCACCCTGTAGACCATTTTTTGATTCCAAGTCACACTTCGCTAGAAACCGCAAAAAACGATTTCCAGTCCTTAAAACTCCGTAACCGTTAATTGTGCAGAGGCGTATTTTTTCCTCTTTTTGTTTAGCAACGATTCCCGCTATCGCTACCTGTAGAGCATTTTTTGGTGTTTTGGCCTCAAAAAGTCGAATTGGCCTTAGGCTAAATATATAAAAACTAAAATACAGTTAACTTGAATTTATATTTAAAATTAGTGTTAAACATTTCGACTATGTGCAATATTTTTACTTATGTAGATATTAAATTAATTATGGCGAAAGCAAATCGTAACTACTAAAGCAGGCCAAACAAATAATAAAACAAAACAAATTTCAGTAAAAGTAAAATAAGGAGATGCTGAAATAAAAAAATAAGCAAACCAATCACAATTAATCGAAAATAAATAAATAAAATAAGCGAGAATCTTACCTTCGGTTGTAAGGGAATCAGCAGCTCGACCCTTTCCTAAATTCGGACAAATAAATCAACATCACTGTTACCACATGACAAAAATAAAAAAAAAACAAAAAAAAAAAACACAACAGTTGGTTTACAAGATTTGATCAATTTTGTAAACATCAATTGAGGTATTAGGGATCAAATCTGGTATACCACAAAAAAGAAGGATCAAAACTAGTAAACTACAACTATAATTGTTCTAATTAAACAAAAGCTTTTACACACACATTATCGTATAGGATTTGGTCAAAAATTAAATTAAAAAATATGTACATAAACTTTTCTGCATCATAAGATAATTAAAATTAAAAGAAGACTTCATGTTAAATATATTTGCTTAATTACAGCCCTAATTTCTAATCTAACAATTAGTAAAAGGCTAATTATTTTTTTTAAATAAATGATAATCGTAAAAGATAAAAAACGAAATATATGTAATAGTTTTTAAAATATTTGAAAATCTAGTTTGATTTATAAATTTACGCAATTCTATCTTTTATGATTTTTAAGATAGCAATGTTAGCACATCCTGTATAATTTTTCGTTTTTTGCTGCAAAACACAAAAAACAAATCTATTTAATGTTAATTATTAATATTACTAGCATTTAATTTACCAGTTACCTTTGACGAATATTCAGCAAACTTCACTATTAACGAGAAAAGCGCGAAAAGCAAAAAAAAACTGAAGCAAATAAACAATTTTAGTAGTAATAATAATAAAAAAATAATGAATGCAATTCGATAGGCAAACATAAAAAAAATCACTTCTAACCTGACGTATCGGCTCCTCCTTCCGGGGAACCACTTGAGTACATTGTTGCCAATTTTCCATCTAGTATGAATCTAAACCAACCGTTAGAGCCGTTGGAAAGTTCTAGAGCGGCGGCATCGGACCAAATGTAAAGACAATCTCTACCTCGACATATCGACCAATCACGCCAGTGATACGCTTTTCCTGGTAAAATTTCCTTTGCGTCTTCAATTTGAACAGACTCTGATGGTTCTAGGAAGAAAAAATATTATACTTAATAAATTTTTTATGTAGATTTTATAAAGAAATTTTAATGTCAGTAAAATTATAACAAAAAAGGAATATTTTGAAGCTGAATTAACAATATTATAAAACCAAGAAAATATTGACTAACCTTCGGTGGTAGATTCAACTTCGTCGTTCTCTTGTGATTCTGGTGGACCAGCTAGTGCTTGGACTTTAGTAAATATACCCAATCTAGCGAAATGATCCAAGAAAACTTCTTGCGATTTAGACATAAGATCTTGTATGATTAACAAAACCACCGAATGACCATCTTCATCGTCCTAAAAATAAAATACATTTAAATATTTTTAGACCGACAATAATTATAATTCTTGACGGTAAGTTGGACAAAATTTTGAAATTTATGTTGAAAAAGAAAATTAACTGGAGGAAATTATATATTACAGTGTTGCCGTTTAGTACATTTGTACTATTTCTAGTACATTTTATCATTAATAGGCCTAATTCTAGTACATTTTTAAACAAGACTAAGGTCACATATTTTATGCTATATAATAAAATCTTAGAAAAATTATGGTTTTTTTTTTGATGTTTTGACATATTATTATTATTTCCTATTTTTCCCTATGTTTACCTATTTTTTCCTAATTTCTTTATATTCTCCTATTTTTCACCATTTCTCCATATTTTTCAGTGTTTTTCAAAATTTATCCCTATTTTTGTCATTTTTTTATAATTTTTCATTTTCTTGATTATTTTCACTGTTTTTTTTATTTTCCCCAATTTTTCACTATTTTCTCGTATGTTTCCCTATTTTTCCAGATTTTTATCTATTTATCTCTAATATTTTCTCTTCTCTTTTCTTTCTTATTTTTTCCCCATTTTGCCCTATTTATTCCTATTTTTCTCAATTAATCGTAATTATTTTTCTGTTGTTCATTTATCCTGTTTGTCCCTATTATTTTCTGTTTTCCCTTTTTTTTCCATGTTTGTTTGTATTCTTAACAATTTGTCCCTATTTGTACTTATTTTTCTCCATTTTCCCCTATTTATTTCCTATTTTCCCCTACTTTTTTCCATTTTTGAACTAGTTTCCCCATTTTTCTCTATTTCCCTATTGGCCCAATTTTTCCGGTTTCTCCAAACTTTTTCTCTATTTTTCCTATTTCTTCATTTTTTGTTTTTCATTATTTTGATCTGTTTTTCAATTTATCGATATCATTATCTATTTTTTTCCTATTTTCCCTATTTTTTCTCTATTTTCTAATGTTTCTACTTATTTTTCACATTTTTTTTTTATTTTTTCCTATTGTTTACAAATTTTTCTATTTTCCCTGTTTTTTCGGATCTCCCTCAATGTTTCTCCATTTTTCTACATTTTCCCCATTTTTTCCGTTTTCTTCAATTTTTATCCTGGTTTTCATTGTTTTTTCCTTTTTTTTTTTAATTGTTTTTCTGTTTTTTCATGTTTTTTCATATTTTTCATGATTTTTTCCCTTTTTTGCTGTTTTTTTCCTGTTTTCTCTATTTTTCACAATCGCTATTTTTTCCCTATTTTTCCTATTTTGCTCTATTTTTTATGTTTTCCCTGTTTTCTCTATTTTTTACAATCGCCATTTTTTCCCTATTTTCCTCTATTTTTCCCTATTTTATTTGTTTTTCTATTTTTCTCTATTTTTAGCTATTTTCACCATTTTTCTATGATTGTCCCAATTTGTCCATGTTTTTCTTTACTTTTCTACGGTATTTCCTATTTTTTATAATTTTCACTTTTTTCCCTATCAGGAATATTTCACTGTATCGTAAATTTTAGTACAATCTAGTACATTTTATTGCTTATGTTCAGTACATCAGAAACTCAACGCGGCAACACTGTTATACAGTGCGACTCAAAAAGTCTGCACCATATGGGAAAATTTTTTATTATTCATTTGACAGAAAATTTTATTCTTGATAAAAGTTGGTGCATTGCGTAAAACTGCCATTTCGAGCGTCAAACTTTCAAATTTCTAAATGGTATACAGGGGCGGGCAAAAAATAGGAATTTTGACCAAGAGTAAAGTACCCTTATTTTGGAAAATATCAAAAAAAATTATTTAGGAAAGTTGTTTAGAATTAAAAATTACACTCAGATTTAAAATCACAGCCTCATACGCAAAAAATCCATTTTTTAAGTTTTCACACCATTCTCGGCCTTTTTTTAAAATTTTTACGATTTTTGGTTTTTTCTTGGTGCGAAGTTGAAATTTCACCCTGTAGACATGTACATAAAAACTACCATTATGATTTAATGGAAGAAAATGGGTAAAAAAAATGATACCCAAACATTTTTAGTACCAAAATGTAAATAACATTCACTCATTTACGTCAAAAATATTTCTAAATTTAACGGTGTAAAACAAAACCTAGTTAAAATTAACTGAACAAAATGAAGCTTTGAAAATTAAAATAAAAATTACATAATAATGGTTATTAATCTTAAAGGTGTAAAATCAAACCCAAACAAGATTAAGCTGTTTAAAATTGAAAAAAAAATTTATATTTTTTGTCCGCCCCTGTATACAATTTAGATATTTGAAAGTTTGACGCTTGAAATTGCAGTTTTATGCAATGCACCAACTTTTATCAAGAATAAAATTTTCTGTCAAATGAATAATAAAAATTTTTCCCATATGGTGCAAACTTTTTGAGTCGTACTGTATATGTACATTTTGCTTCAATCTGGGTATAAAAGATATCTAAGAAACTTGAATATAACATAATAATTAATACAAACAGAACTTCGTTAAGATGGAAACTTTGTGTGTGTTACTCGATACAAATACTATTCCAATTTGCATATATTGGTTTTTTTTTTTTTTTTTTTTTTTTTTTTTTTTTTTTTTTTTTTTTTTTTTTTTTTTTTTGCTTTGACCTTTAGCCAGTCACTTAATGAGAATACATGAACTAAAAATAATCTAATAGAGCATACTAAAAAATGTAAAAATCCAATGTCATCAAAGGAAATAACAGGGACACACGTTTCTCGTCCAGGGACCCGTCAGGACATTTTTTTTTTTTTTAGACACACAAGAAATAGGCCACGGAGTGGGTAAGGTAATAGGATATATAAAACAAAGGTAACAAATCTACTACAATCTTATATCTGCTTTTGACAAAAAACCTATCAAACATTCAAAATTTTCTTTTTTAGCTGAAGCCAAAATTGACCGTATATTGAACGGAGCACTTGTGTTTGAGTTGCAAAGTTTTACGTATAGTTCATTTGTCAGGTTCTGATGCTTAGTACATTCAAAGAATATGTGATCTAAATCACCGTTACCTCCGCAGTGTTGGCAATTATCTGTAGGTATAACATTTATACGGGAAAGGTGTCGGGGATAACATGCTTGCCCAAATTTAAGTCTGATGATTGTTGTGATAAATCTGCGAGGTGTGTTAAACTGCTTGTGCCAATACTCTGTGGGTATAGTCGGATGAAAATTTGTATATCTTGTAGGGTTAGTGAAAGAAAATTCACTCCACGAATACGACCACGTTAAGCGTAATTTGGTTTTAAGTGCAACACAGTAGTCACCCAAGCATAAATCGTAGTTTGGATGCGGATTACCAATACCAACTCTATCTTTAGCAAGGTTATCGACATGTTCATTATCTGCAAGGCCTATGTGAGCTTTGATCCATAAAAACCGAATTTGTGTACCAGTTAGGGATAATTCTGCGACTAGTTTTTTAATTTGAATGATATATGGGTTACTAAACATAGTTGGAAGATTGGAGTCTTCCAAGGCCTTTAGTACAGAAAGAGAGTCAGAAAATAAAACTGCACTGCTGTGATTAGATGCTCGAACATATAGTAAAGCTTCATATATAGCTACGGCTTCAGCGCTAAAAATAGAGAAAGCAGAATGCAGACTGTGCGATATTTCTATAAGTATTACTAGATGGAATATAATAAGCAAAACTTGTACCAGTCGAAGTTTTGGAAGCGTCAGTATATATGATTAGGGCATTATCATAATTAGAGAGAAATGACCTCAGTATATTTTTACTTATGCGTACATCAGTGTTATAAGATGGTTGAATAATAAGAATTTTTTCAAGAAGCAGAGGATAGTCACATAATTCTGTTAGATCATCGGATTTACATATGTTGGGCAGCTGACTTTGGCATTGTTGTTCTGTATTGAGGAGGTATGTTTTTGTAATGAACTTCTCGCTAAGATATGTCCATCGATACTCTAGTGGGGGTTCAAGTGCTTCTACGTGAAGAGGATTAATTGGTGTCAATTTCATTGCTCCAAGACATAACCGCAAAACTGTATTTTGAAAGACATCTATTCTTTTAAGTAAATTATTACTAGCAGATCCGTAAAGTATGCAACCGTAATCCAATATAGATCTCAAATAAGCGCGATAAAACAATAATGCTGTTTCAACATCAGCACCTCACCATGTTTTTACAACCATTTTTTAAAAATTGAGACCCTTATTACAGTTGTTTAACATATATTCTATATGGGATTTCCACGTGAGTTTCCTGACAAGAATCATCCCCAGGTATTTTACCTCGTTTTCATATATTGGATTTAAAAAAAAAAAAAAAAATCTGGATAAACACGGAAAACTTGATAACAAGAATTTATAAAATTGTGTACTCACATCAAAACAAAAAAAAAATCAATTAAACCAGATTTCTAATTACTTAATTTTGACTGTTATACATTTTATTTATAATAAGAAAAGGTGGAATAAGACTGATACTAATCTCGGGATATTTTCTCTTAAATTTTATCACAAAATGTCATCTATTTGCTAGTAGATTTTAATAATTTACTTATAAATCAAAGTTATAGTAATAACCTGAATATTTTATTGTAATGATAGTTTAAAAAATAGGGATATAAATATAATTTGATTGAAATATCTTTTAGTATGATTTATTAATAACAAAAACTTACTTCGTTATCTAAAACGGTAGCAATAACTTCAACGATCTGGGTACCAAAATTAGGATTCGCCTCCAAAGCGCATAACTCCTCCAACAAATTCGGTTGTATGTAATGCACCATTTTCCTGATCAATCCTAAACTGGCTTTCCTAACACTAGACAACATAGTAGATTGTAGAGTCGTGCAAAATACCGGCAATAATCTTTGTAAATAAACTGGTGCCATTTCTGGATCACCTCTAGGCTCGATACTATCCTCATTCTCAGACTCCGATTTCCTATTCCTTTCTTTATCAACCGGTATCATCCATTCACCGGGACTTTGAAGAATCGCTGCTACTTCTCGATGACCTTCATCTGCTCTTTCTCTAGCTTTATCTAATGGGGTTTTACCGTCTTCGTCGCGTAGATCTGGATTAGCTCCGTGACGGAGTAGAACTTTAGCTATGGCTGGACGACCGAAGCAAGCAGCGTAGTGTAATGAAGAACTTCTTTGTCCTTTATTGACGTCGGCTCCTTTTTCGCATAGATATTCCACCATTTCGTGAGTGCCGAATGCCGAAGCCCAATTGAGTAGAGTCTGTCCTACGTCATCCATAAAATTCACTTCTACGCCGCCGTTTTCTATAGCTTCGATTAAAGCGTCTGTATCTTTTGATCTGATGCAATCGATTAGTTGGCGATGGGATTTTTCTGCTGCGGAATCCATACGACGCATACGCGGCATTAGTTGGCCTGAAGATGAGCCTGATTTCCCTAAAGCTCTTCTACCTTCAAATAGTAGAACTAAGAGTAAGTCTACTAGTCTCATGGAGTCTAGGATGCAGCGTTCGTCTCCTTTTAGAGACTTTTCGATGGCGTCTAGTAGTTCAGAACGTAGCAAGTCCTAGAAATGAAAATCAATATATAATAAGTGAAAGTAAAAAAACAAAAAACATTGGAAAAATAGAGCCAAAAATCAGAAATATAAAATTGTAATATACGGAAAAAAAAAATTGTAAAAAAGCTGAAAACGCGATAAAAAACGTAAAAGAAACAAAAAAAAATCGCAAAAACCGCAACAAAACGAAAAATATTTTAAAAAATCGCGAAACTATCTCAAAAAATTGCAAAAAATCCGCAACAAAATTAAAAAAAAAATGGTAAAAAAGTCGCAAAGAATCATAAAAAATCTGAAGAATAAGGTAAAAATTAGAAAACAAAAAAATAGAAAAAAAAACAAAAAAAACGGAAGCAAATACAAAAATTCAGAAAAATGAGAAAAAAGTCAAAGAAACAAATATTGCTGTTTTTCACTTTTTTGAACATTTTTTGAAATATTCTAATACCTTCAGAAATTTTGAACCATTTCATCTTTTTTTAAATTTTTTTAACAAATTCTAACAATTTATGGAAATTTTGAACAGTTTCTTCTGTTTTTTGACAAATTCTAACAATTTTTAGCAATTTTGAACTGTTTCTTGGTTTTTTGAACATTTTTTGACATTTTCTACAACAATTTTTAGCAATTTTGAATTATTTCTTCTTTTTTGACAGATTCGAACAATTTTTAGCTATTTTGAACTGTTTCTTCTTTTTCTACAGATTCGAAGAATTGTTAGTAATTTTGAACTGTTTCTTCGTTTTTTGAACATTTTTTGACATTTTCTAGAACAATTTTTAGCAATTTTGAATTGTTTCTACTTTTTTTTGGATAAATTCTAACAAGTTTTAGCTATTTCCAATTGTTTCTATTTTTTGACAGATTCGAATAATTTTTAGCAATTTTGAACCGATTTATCTTTTTTTGAAATTTTTTTGATAGATTCTAACAATTTTTAGAAAATTTGAACTGTTTCTTCTTTTTCCGCAGATTAGAACAATTTTTAGAAATTTTGAACTGTTTTTTCTTTTTCCGCAGATTAGTAATTTTGAACTGTTTCTTCGTTTTTTGAACATTTTTTGACATTTTCTATAACAATTTTTAGCAATTTTGAACTGTTCCTTCTTTTTTGACAAATTCTAACAATTTTTAGCAATTTGAACTATTTCTTCGTTTTTTGAACATTATTTGACAAATTCTAACGAGTTTTAGATATTTTGAATTGTTTCTTCTTTTTGACAGATTCGAATAATTTTTAGCAATTCTGAACTGATTAATCTTTTTTTGAAATTCCTTTGATAGATTCTAATTTTAAAAATTTTGAACTGTTTCTTCTTTTTCCGCAGATTCGAACAATTTTTAGCAATTTTGAACTATTTCTTCGTTTTTTGAACATTTTTTTACATTCTCTAGAACAATTTTTAGCAATTTTGGACTGTTTCTTCGTTTTTTTGAACATTTTTTGACATTTTCTATAACAATTTTGAACTGTTTCTACTATTTTGACAAATTCTAACAATTTTGAATTATTTCTTATTTTTTGACAGATTCGAACAATTTTTAGCAATTTTGAACTAATTTATCTTTTTTTGAAATTCTTATATATTTTAACAATTTTTAGCTATTTTGAACTGTTTCTTCTTTTTCTACAGATTCGAAGAATTTTTAGCGATTTTGAACTGTTTCCTTGGTTTTTGAACATTTTTTGAAATTTTTAGCAATTTTGAACTATTTCTTCGTTTTTTGAACATTTTTTTACATTTTCTAGAACAAATTTTAGCAATTTTGGACTGTTTCTTCGTTTTTTGAACATTTTTTGACATTTTCTATAACAATTTTGAACTGTTTCTACTATTTTGACAAATTCTAACAATTTTGAACTGATTCTTTATTTTTTAAATATTTTTTGACAGATTCTAACAATTAGTAGCCATTTTCAACTGTTTCTTCTTTTTTTTTTGACAAATTCTAACAATTTTTTGCAAATTTGAACTGATTTATCTTCTTTTTTAATTTTTTTGATAGATTCTAACAATATTTGGTAGATTAATTTTAAACATCTTCTGCTTATATTGAATTTTATGTTTAATAAGAGAGTTCTGAATTTCTGCTTTTTAGAGAAAAAAACTTATAAAACGGTTTTGTCCGTCTGTTAACCTGATTCAACTCGAGAACGGTGAGAAATAGAGACAAACGGACAACGGCAATAGATTCAGGATCATTAAAAACCCCAAACATGATATTAATCTTTCACCTATTTTTACTTTCCCACTACTTATACCTTATATACTGTAGTATATAAAGTATATACCTATAAAGAAATTTATTTTCGTAACTTTGATTTTTAGAAAACTCGAAATTACGGCAAAAATATTGCTGTTTTTCACTTTTTTGAACATTTTTTGAAATATCCAAACACTTTTAGCAATTTTGAACTGTTTTATCTTGTTTTAAACTTTTTTTAACAAATTCTAACAATCTTGAACAGTTCCTTCTTTTTTTGACAATTTCTAACAATTTTTAGCAATTTTGAATTGCTTTATCTTTTTTTGATAGATTTTTAACAATTTTGAACTCGTTTATTTTTTTTTGAATTTCTTTTGATAGATCTTAACAATTTTTAGAAACTCCAAACTGTTTCTTCTTTTTTGACAGGTTCGAACAGTTTTTAGCAATTTTGAACTGTTTCTTCTTTTTTGATATATTCCAACATTTTTTAGCAATTTTCTTCGTTTTTTGAACATTTTTTGACAAATTATAACAAGTTTGAGCTATTTTGAATTGTTTCTTGTTTTTGACAGATTCGAATAATTTTTAGCAATTTTGAACAGATTTATCTTTTTTTGACAGATTCTAACAATTTTTAGAAATTTTGAATCTGTTTTTTTTCCGCAGATTAGAACAATTTTTAGCAATTTTGAACTGTTTCTTCGTTTTTTGAACATTTTTTGACATGTTCTATAACAATTTTTAGCAATTATGAACTGTTTTTCCTTTTTTGATAAATTCTAATAAGTTTTGGCAATTTTAAATTGTTTATTCCTTTTTGATAGATACTAACAATTTTTAGCATTTTTGAACTATTTCTTCGTTTTTTGAACATTTTTTGACATTTTCTAGAACAATTTTGTACTGTTTATCTTTTTTTTTAATTTTTTTCCCAGACTAACTTATTTTGTTTAATAGTAAACATGAATAAATAAAATATGAAACCGTACTTGATTAAAATGATTTACTTATTAAAGAATGTGTAAAATATATTTTTAATGATTCGATATGGATATTTTTAGATAAAATGTTTACATAAATAAAATGTCATACGTTGTTTCAAAGTTATTCAAGATAGAAATGCGTCTATCTATAAGTGGAATGATATTATTACTCATTTACCATTATTTTTCCTTTTTAATATGATAAAGACAATATAAAAAAAAATACTTACGTAAGTAATAGATGGTGATCCTCTACACAATGTGGACAATAAGCTTATTATTGTGGAAATTGAGGCAGCGTTCGCTTTGGAATCTGGAGTAGCGGTCGTTGGATTGCTTGTTGATGGCGTTTTGCCCGGGGTTGTTTGAGTACCGCTGGCCGTTGATGGCCCGGCGGCATTTGATAATCTGCTTAAAAGTTCATTTACCAATCCTAAAACAAAATATTAAAATATTTTCATAACATATTTCTAAGGTTTTCTAGATACATAAAAAATCGAAGTTTAGAAATTCTGAAGGGCAATTTCCCCTTAACTAGGTTTAATTCAATTTTAATTTATTTTAGACATGTTGGAACAACTTTTAGACATTATCATCAATGTTTAGAAATAATTGATTATTTTACTTACCGTGTTGTGCTAGAGGTGCGGGATCGACTCCTCTTCTGGTAAATCTATCGGCGACGGAGGCGAAACATCTTAAAGCTCCATCGGCGACGTGCGTGTCTTCGTGGTGCAGCAAGGTGCTAAGGGCCGAGACGCAAGTGGCTAGTTGGGCGTCCGCGGGTTCCATTTTGGTACAGAGTCTGGAAACGACGGCCATGGCCGAATGGAGCGTGTCCTTGTGGACGCGTTGGCCATTGTCGCGGATAAACGGTAAGATGCAGCTTAATCCGCTAGCGTCGAATACGGCTCCTGCTTCTCTGGTGCATATTAATTCTAATACCTGTTAATAATAAATTATATTAAAATGGGTTACGAAATTTAGATTTCAGATTCATAAAAAGTATATAATACAAGTTTGCGCATTCTTATTATTATTATTTTATTTAAAAGTGAAGACTAATCTAATATTTTATCCAAGTATATATTTTTTTTTCGAAAACCTTTGCTACAGTTACCATATCCAAAGTTACCTTAATTGATCAAAAAATTGTTCAATATAATCTAAAATGGTCTAAAATTGTCCAAAATAGTCTCAAATTGTCCAAAATAGTCTAAAATAATAATAAAACGGTCTAAAGTTACCTAAAATGGATCTGAGGATTGTTCAAACTAATCTAAAATTGTTCAAAATCTTCTACAAATTGTCTAAAACAGTCTGAAGTTACTTAAACTCAAATTGATCAATTGTATTGTTCAAAATAATCTGAAATGGACTAAAATTTTCTAAATTATTAATAAAACTGTCTAAAAATACTTAAATTGATAAAAGAAGAATTTTTCAAAATAATCTAAAATGGTCTAAAATTGTCCAAAATCTTATAAAAATTGTTTAAAATAATAAAAAACAGTCTAAAGTTACACAAATTGATCTGAGAATTGTTCAAAACAACCTAAAATGATCTAAAATTGTCCAAAATCAAAAAATTGTCTACATTAATAATAAAACGGTCTAAAGTTACCTAAAACAGATCAGAAAATTGTTCAAAATAATCTAAAATTGTCCAAAATCTTCTAAAAATTGTATAAAACTGTCTGAAGTTACTTAAATGGATTAGAGAATTATTCAGAATAATCTACAATGGTCAAAAAGTGTCCAAAATGGTCTAAAAATTGTCTAAAATAATAACAAAACTCTCTAAAGTTACTCAAACTCAAATTGATCAATTATATTGTTCAAAATAATGTAAAATGATCCAAAGTTTTCTAAATTAATAATAAAACGGTCTAAAGTTACCTAAATTGATCGTAGAATTGTTCAAAATAAGCTAAAATAGTCTAAAATTGTCCAAAACCTTCTTTAAATTTTATAAATTAATAACAAAATGGTCTGACGTTACTCAAACTCAAATTGTTCAATTGTATTATTCAAAATAATCTAAAATTGTTCAAAATCTTGTAAAAATTGTCCAAAATAATAATAGAACGATATGAAGTTACTTAAATTGATCAATGAATTGTTCAAGATAATATAAAAATGGCCTAAAATACTCCAAAATGATCTGAAATTTTTGAAAATAATCTAAAACTGTTCAAAATGGTCTAGAATTGTCCAAAAATGAATACAAATAAAATGGTCCAAAGTTATCTAAATTGATCAGAAAATTGTTCAATATAATCTAAAATGGCCTGAAATTGTCCAAAATAGTCTCAAATTGTCCAAAAACGGTCTAAAATATTAGTTAAACGGTCTAAAATTACCTAAATTGATCAGAGAATTTAAGTAATTGATCAAAGAATTATTGAAAATAATCTAAAATGTTCTAAAATGGTGGAAAATAGTCTAAAATTGCCCTAAATTGTCTAAAATTGTCCAACAATGTCTAAAATGATAATTAAATGGTCTAAAGTTACCTAAATTGATCAAAGAATTGTTCAATATAATCTAAAATGGCCCAAAAAAAGTCTCAAATTGTTCAAAAACGGTCTAAAATATTAGTTAAACGGTCTAAAATTACCTAAATTGATCAGAGAATTATTCAAAATAATCGAAAATGGCATAAAGTTTCCAAAAATGGTCTAAAATTCTTCAAAAACGACAATTCACTCGCGAATTTTAACGAGTGGCTTGCTTGCATTAGTGTCGTGTTTTCCTAAATTGTTCTCTATTTATTATTTAATCAAGATGGCGTTGTGGAGACGTTTTATTAATGTTTCTTATAATGAAACGGACAATGTTGAATAAAGGAGAATAAATATTGTATTTTACCTTCCATTGACCCCATTATTATAACTCCAAATTCAGATTCAAGTTCTAAAAATTCTGAACTTTTTATTAAATTCTCATTGGCTATATTACTAAAATTGGCTAAAAAAAAATATCCGTGTAGGTATATGAAAAATAAAATTAATTTAGAACATAAATTATATCACGCCGCCCATGTTTTACAAAGAAGCCGTCGATGGTTGGTAGATATTTAGTTTTTATGCCGTTGAAATTGACTTCGTATAGACTATAAGTCCTGATTTATTAATATAGTGATGTGAAAAATAATTAAAAAAGTTTGTCTGTAGATAAAATTACACGATATCAGGAATGACGGGTCCAACACATTTACCTTTTGAAATACGTTAAAGTTATAAAAGATTATAATTTTTATTTGATTACTTTAAAATGAATGAATATATTGACAAACTATTTTTATTATAAATCCTCAATCAAAATTAACAAAAGTAAAAAAAAAACAACTTCCCAAATGGGGTTAATTTGACACCTACATACTGGAGGATACAAAGTTAAAAAAATTTACAACAAAGTGCATCCTACGTCGCAATTAAAGTTGAAAAATAGTTTAAAGATTAACTTGACAAGTGGCAACTTTGAAATTTTTTTAATTTTCTTCAAAATGATAGTTATATAATTTGTATTGTAGGCCTGATGATGGTCATTGTTTTTCCAAAACATGTTGTCAATGACCATATATTCAACTAGTTTCAATACATTTTAAGTTGTATGACTAGGATTTTTTCCTATTATTAATAACAAATTGAATATCCTTATGTCTCAAACAATTAAAAATTATTACAATTGATCTAAACCGCGATCTCACCCACGTTGACACACCTGCGGCATGATTTCATAATAAAACTAAGACGCCACAAAGATTATTATACCGTGGGAACGGTAAGTGAGTCAGTAAATCAAATCTTGTTCTACATTGTAAATAATAAAAAATATAATGTAACTGGGTAATTATTTATACCTGTTTTTCTTCATTTGTATAGAATAATTATACTGTGTGCTATTTTTGTTTTATAAAATAGTAAAACAATGAAAGATAAGAAGTTTTTTATTTGAGGTTAATAAACTCGATTAAAAAACGTGTCAAATACTTGAGAATTCTGATAAAAGGCGGATGAATGAATAGTAATCATTGAATATGTCCAATAATCTAAAAAAATCTTGGATAAAACAAATTTAGACAAACTTGTACTAGTTTCTAAAAACCACATATAAATAATTCCATAAGCTTAAATGTGGTCCAGTGTTCAATAAATGAAATAAAACTCGAAGTCATGTACCAAGTAAAACAATATTAGGAAACGGCAATTAGTTTCGGCTTACAAGCCATCTTTAGGATTAAAAGTTACATTTTAAATATTGAAAAATTAGCAATGGGATATTGGAAACCTGACCAATAAATATTTAACCCGCATTTTTTAATTTTTTTAAAAACCTGTATTCGCCCTATAATTCAAAATAAAATAAAATCTGTGACGATTTAAGGTAGATCAGTTAAAAAAATATGCGAAAGATGGCGCCACTCTGATTTATCTGAATTCAGGTTACATCCGACAGTTTTCTCTAAATATCAATACTATAAATCATCGCAAGGGGGAGTTAGCGTTAAAGTTACGTATTTATTTTAATTTTTCAAAGACTGGATTTAAAAGTAATTACAGGATACTGTTTTCTCAGCTTCCTTAAGACGTCACACATATCTTTAATATTCAAAATTAAGGGCACTGAACGCCAAAAAAAATCCTAAATTCTGATCTATGCTCATCAACAGGGGTAATAAACATATTAATGAAAAAAAATTATGCAAGCACTCATTTGTATATTGTTGATCGAAGAGGTGGTGTAATGCTAAAGGGGGGGGGGGGGTTGGTTGTGTAATATGAAAATTTAAAACCAAGATAAATTTTATATAGGACTATTAACAAATTTCAAGCAAGAAACAATTACGACTCTGGAACAATTAGAGTTGGATGATTCCACGAGGTAATCGAAAGGATCCTTGTAACATCAGAAAGGACCACATGGCCTCTGGGTTCAGTAAATTCCGAAGGCCATGTGGCCCTTTCTGAAAGAGTATCTAGCACATTACCGTTCGTATTTCGGAGAAAGGTACTGCCATTTTGGTAAATCTGCCTACTAAACGCTGGGGGTTTCCCAGTTATTAGATGAACAAAGCCATCTTTGAATTACAAAAATCATTAATGCCCGATTGCACTAACGTATCCTAGAATACATTTTATCTAGGCTTGAAATAAATATGTGATCGACTTATGATTGCACCAAAGTTATAGAACGTTATTTTACATAGGATAAATTTTATATCAATTTATAATGGCAACATTGCAATATTGTTGAAATATTGTACAATAGATGGCGCTGATTAGCAATATGGGTCAGGCAACTATTGGTTGAAATATAAAAATCTGTTGAATATTTTCATTTCCTAGTTTTATAACCAATGATTTTATATATATAAATCATGCTTTTCGATATTTTATTTTTTGGCAAATTTCAATTTTTTTCCTGAAATTTTTAATTTTTCAAAAATGTAATTTTTATTTTTTTTTATACTTTTTCAACGATATTATTTGACGAAAATTGAATTTGGTAAAAAGTAAAATATCGAAAATTCCATAATTCGACAAAAGAAATTCAAGGACAGAAATTTTCAAAGTTGGAAATTTTGAATCAAAAATTTTTCATTATTCAAAATTGTACGATTTTAATTTTTTTTTTAATTTCGGAAACTATAATAATGAATTATTTGAGGAAAAAAATTGAATTTGGTAAAAAATAAAATATCGAAAAATGTGTCCCATAATTCGACAAAAAGAAATTCAAGGAAAGAAATTTTCAAAGTTGGAAATTTTGAATCAAAAATTTTTCATTTTTCAAAATTGTATAATTTTTATTTATTTTTTTAATTTCGGAAACTATAATAATAAATTAATTGAGGAAAAAAATTAAATTTGGTAAAAAATAACATGTCGAAAAATTTTCCCATAATTCGACAAAGAGAAATTCAAGGAAAGAAATTTTCAAAGTCAGAAATTTTGAATAAAAAATTTTTCATTATTCAAAATTGTATAATTTTTATTTATTTTTTTAATTTCGGAAACTATAATTATTAATCATTTGAGGAAAAAAATTGAATTTGGTAAAAAATAAAATATCGAGAAATTTTCCCATAATTCGACAAAGAGAAATCCAAGGAAAGAAATTTTCAAAGTCAGAAATTTTGAATAAAAAATTTTTCGTTTTTCAAAATTGTACAATTTTTATTTATTTTTGTAATTTCGGAAACGATAACAATGAATTATTTGAGGAAAAAAAAAAATGAATTTGGTAAAAAGAGAAATTCAAGGAAAGAAATTTTCAAAATTGGGAATATTGAAACAAAATTTTTCATTATTCAAAATTGCGAAATTTTTATTTTTTTTATATTATTTTTCGATTGTGCAAATCCTAACGCTGAATTATTTTAGGAAAAAAATTTGATAAAAAAATAAAATATCGAAAAGTTCATCTTCACCATTTAGTTTAATTAAATGTTCCACTGTGTACATTATAATTTAAGATTCATTTTACAGATACAAATGGACAAAATAATATTGACCAACAAAAATAAAAAAATATAATTTTTAATGATAATAATGTATTAAAATTTATTTATTGAAGAGTTTTTAATTTTGAGGCCAAGGACCAAGGTGCTTTTTTATAAAAAAATGATTAAGTTGCAAATTGATTCAAACGGAGAAAATAAAAAAAATAAAGCAAAACTTTTGTCCATTTAGTTTAGTTACCTGTTCCACAATGTACATTATAATTTCAGATTCATGATCCAGATATAAATGGACAAAATAATGTTGACCAATAACAACAATAAAAAAATTAATTTTAATGATAATAATGTATTAAAAAATATTTAGGGAAGAATTTGAAATTTTGAGGCCAAGGACTGAAAATGATTAAGTTGCAAATTGATTAAAACGTAGAAAATAGAAAAAATAATATTGACCAACAAACTTCTGTCCATTAAGTTTAGTTATCTGTTCCACTTGTACGTTATAATTTAAAATTCATTTTACAGATATAAATGGACAAAATAATGTTGACCAATAACAAAAAAAAAATATAATTTTAATGATTATACTTTATTAAAAATTATTTAGGGAAGATTTTTTAATTTTGAGGCCAAGACTGAGATGTTTTTTTTTGATAAAAAAATGATTAAATTGCAAATTGATTAAAACGTAGAAAATAGAAAAAATAATATTGACAAACTTTTGTCCATTTAGTTTAGTTATTTGTTCCACTTGTACGTTATAATTTAAGATTCATTTTACACATACAACTGGACAAAATAATATTAACCAACAAAAATAAAAAAAATATACTTTTAATGATAATTAATGTATTAAAAATTATTTAGGGAAGAATTTTAAATTTTGAGGCGAAGGAATGAGTTTTTTTTATAAAGAAATGATTAAATTGCAAATTGATTAAAACGTAGAAAATAGAAAAAATAATATTGACAAAATTTTGTCCTTTTAGTTTAGTTAAAAGTTCCACTGTTTTACATCATAATTTAAGGTGCACTTTACAGATTTAAATGGACAAAATAATATTGACCACCAATAAAATAGGCGTTAGTATTTTTTAATTTTGAGGCGAAGTACTGAGATGTTTTATATTAAAAAAAATATATAAATGCAAATTGATATTTGATTAAAATGTAGAAAATACAAAAAATAATATTGACGAGCAAAATTTTGTCCATATAATTTTAGTTATAAGCTCCACTGTGTGAATTTAAGGAAAACTACCAAATATACCGACAAATATATTGTCGATAGGAAGTTTCTAAACGATTGTCTGATAAATTGATTCTTGTTTTGGACTTATAATTTGAACCATTTTTGTCCAGCTAGATTTGTAACAAATTTTTGATACTATTATTTCAGCTTTATAAATCGAAATTTTGTCCAGCTAGATTTATAATATGAAGCATTTTTTGTCCAAATACATTTAAAACAAACTATTTTTTTTTCTATTTTACCATTTATGATTACTTTTTTTGTCCAAATAGATTTACAATTTTAACCATTATTAAATCCAAGTAGATTTACAAATAAAACCGATATTTTGTCCAGCTAGATTTATAATTTGAAGCATTTTTTTTCCAAATAAATTTAAAACACACCATTTTTTTTCTATTTTACCATTACGAGCCTCTTTTTTTGTCCAAATAGATTTACAATTTTAACAATTATTTTGTCCAAGTAGATTTACAAATAAATCCAATATTTTGTCCAGCTAGTTTTTTTTAATTTGAAGCATTTTTTGTGCAAATAGATTTACAATTTTAACCATTATTTTGTCCAAATAGTTTTACAAATATAACCGATATTTTGTCCACGCCAGATTTAAAATTTGAACCATTTTTGTGCAAATAAATTTGTCTAGGTAGATTTATTAATTAAACCGATATTTTGTCCCGCTAGATTTATAATTTCAACCATTTTTTGTCCAGCTAAATTTAAAATTTAAACCATTTTTTGTAATTATATTTTACAATTATTGACCACATTTTTTAGCCGAATCTATTTACAATTTAACCAACATTTTGTCCTGGTAGATTGAAAATAAATCCGTTATTTTGTACAGCTAAATTTTTAATTTGAACAATTTTCTGTCCTACTATTTTACCATTATGGACCATACTTTTTGTCCAAGTATATTTACAATTTTAACTATTAATTTGTCCAGCTAGATTTATATTTTGAACCATTTTTTGTCCAGCTAAATTTAAAATTTAAACCATTTTTTGTCCAGGTAGATTGAAAATAAATCCGTTATTTTGAACAGCTACATTTTTAATTTGAACCATCTTTTGTCCTACTATTTTACCATTATGGACCATAGTTTTTGTCCAAATATAAGACATAAGATATTTGCAAGATAATAATTAAAGAATGAACAAAAACTTGTACGTTTTATCCTAATATTATTTTCCCTTATTGTCTAAATAAAATTTACCTTGACGCATTGTTCGGCCAAATCCTTGCTCGTTCTAGATGATAATTCAGCTACGACTAATCTGTTACAAATAGCTTTGACAGCTCCTTCGATGGCTACAATTCTTCTCGTGCACTCAGCTGAAACGTCCAAATAGTAGGTGATAGCTCTAGCTGTAACTTCCAGCACATTCTCGGGAGCCTAAAAAAAAAAACAAACAAAATAAAACATGTTTCGGTCTACAAAAAGAGCATCATCAGGCAAAATATGATTGGATCCAATAAAAAACAAACCATACATTAGTTAGATTGAAATATGAAAATAATTAATTTACGGTTTGATTTTTATTGGATATTTTGATGATAGTCTTTTTGTAGACCGAAACATATTGCCTTGATATTTATATTAAATATTTGTGGTATGATTTTGAGTTTCATTATTCTTTATTTATTTTTTTAAAAGAAATAGATGGAAGGATAATTTTTTTTTAATTGCGACTTGCCTGTTCATCGAGAAAGATGCGACAAAGAGCGGGCAGGAAGGTCCTGGGTGGGCAGCTCTCGAAGCATCTGTCTACGTTGTCGGACATCAGGAGTAGCATGCAGAGTTGCTCGAGGGCGATGAGCTGCATATCGCGCTCATCGCCCAAACCGCTATTCAGCCATTCCAACAAGGTTTCCGGATCTGGATCCGCCATCTGTAAAAAAAAAAAAAAAATTAAATCTGTAACACATTTAAAATTGGCAACGATATAATAATCTGTAAAAGATTGTAATTATTCAAATAATATTCCTGTAAGTGTCCATTTAATAAATATTTTATTAATATACAATAAGTGGCCATTTGATTTTTTTTAAACACAGGCTAGATTTAGACAGTAATAAAATAAATATTTTTTTTAAATACATAGGTTGGATTTAGATAGTCAAGACTTATTTTAATAAAATAAATATTTTTATTTATGTAAAGGTCCGGAACTTGCGCATCATTATAAAATATGTTAAAAGTCCGCGACTCGAGGATCTTTATCCACTCCCTTTCTTTATTGAAATTTTATTTTTGAAGTAAAAAGGCGTTGAACGACTTTTGGATAGGTAAAAAATGGTAAAAAAAATATGCAAAAACAGAAAAAAACAGGGAAAATATGTAAAAAAAAATAGAAAAAAACAGTAAAAACCAGTAAAAAATTGGAAAAATGGGAAAAAATCAGAAAAATCGGAACCGAGAAAAAAACAGAAGCAGAAAAAGGAAGAAAAATGGGAGAAAAAAACAAGAAAAATGGAGAAATGGAAAAAAATAAATAAGAGGAAAAAACAGGAAAAATAGGGAAATGGGAAATAATATGAAAAAATCGGAAAAACAGAAAAATCAATAACAAAAACATAATACGTAAGAAAAGTAGGAAAAAATAGGTTAGGAAAAGTAGGGAAAAAATAGGAAAACAGTAAAAACGGAAAAAGGAAGAAAAACAGGAAAAATAGGGAAAAATAGGAAAGATTAGGGAATATGAAAAAATCAGAAAAAAATTAGGAAAAATGTGTAAATTGGAAAAAACGAATAAATGGTTAATAATATTAAAAAAAATAAAAAACTGGGTTAATTCAGAAAAAACTCAAAAAAGATTGAAAAAAAGTATACACAAAAAAAACAAAAAAGCTAAAAAACGAAAGTTTAAAAAATATCGCAAAAAATTGCAAAAAAATTCGTAAAAAGCGTTAAAAAACGTAAAAAATTCGAAACAAAATCCCAAAAAAAAATCGTAAAATATATCAATAAAAAACGCCAGAAAAAAATGGAAAAAAGAAAAAACAGTAAAAACAGAAAATAGTAAGAAAATAAAAAAAAACATCAAAATAGGCAAAAAAGAGAAAAACAGGAAAAAAGGGAGAATAGGGAAAAATAGGAAAAAATAAGCAAAAAATAAGATAATGGATAAAACGAAAAAACATGATCAAATGTTAAAAATAAATAAAAACAGGGAAAATATGGAAAAATAGAAAAAAAGAGAAAAACCCAATAAGTAAATAAGTAATAAGTAAAAAACGGAATAAAAGCTGAAAAACGAAAAATATGGCAAAAAATCACAAAAAAAATTCTCAAAAAGCGTAAAAAAACGCAAAAAAGTCGAAACAAAATCAGAAAATATCTAAAAAAAAACGGAAGAAAAAATTTCAAGAAAATGTGAAAAAAAAAAGTTCCAATCGTAAATAATCGCAAAAAACGACCGAATACAGTAGTAACCATTTAAAAAGATTAAAAAAAATTAAAAAATTTAAGAGTTTAAATAAATCGAAAAAAATCAGACGAAGGAGAAAAAAATAGAAAACAAAATAAATGAAAAAAAACACAGAAAAATGAGGAAAAATTTGAAAAAAAATCGGAAAAAACAAAATCAGAACCAAACAGAAAAAATGAGAAAAAAAAAACGAGAAAAAATCAGAAACAATCGAAAAAAAAGAAAACATTGTAAAAAGTTGAAAAATCAGAAAATATAAAAAAAAACTGAAAAAGAAAATTGCAAAATACGTAACAAATGAGAACATCAAAGAAATTGTAAAAAACCGAAAAAAACGCTGAAAAATAAATCGAAAATCATTGCAAAAAGTAAAAAACCGGAAACAATTCAAACAGGTGAAAGTTTGAAAGATTTGAAACAAATCGCAATAATTATAAAAAAATATTAAAAACAAAAAACAACCACAAAAAAACCGGAAACAATTGTAACAAAAAAAAAATTTTGGAAAAAAAAAATTATAAAATTCCATAGAATTGAAATATATAGAAAAAAAATCAAAAAATCGCAAAAATTTGAAAAACATCTGAAAAAAAAAATCAAAACAAAACAGAAAAAAAATTGAGAAACGAGAAGAAAAAACGAGAAAAAAACAAAAACAATCTATAAAAAAAAACATGTAAAAAGTAGAAAAATCAGAAAAAAAAACTGAAAACGAAAATTGCAAAATACGTAAAAAGCGAGAACATCAAAGAAATTGTAAAAAACCGAAAACAAAAACCGCAAAAAAACAAAAAAAAAACGCTAAAAAATGAATCGAAAATCATTGCAAAAACACCGTAAAAACCGGAAAGAATTCAAACAAATGAAAGTTTGAAAGATTTGAAGCAATAATTATAAAAAAATATTAAAAACAAAAAACAACCACAAAAACCGGAAACAATTGTACCAATAAAAAAAAAATTTAGAAAAAAAAATGAAAAAATTCCACAGAATTGAAACAAATCAAAAAAAATTTCAAATATCGCAAAAAATTCGAAAAGAAAATGGCAAAAAAAATTTTTAAATTATAAAATAATAAATTTGCATCTATTACTACCATTTTTTTACCAATCAATCAATAAAAATAAAAAAAAAATTGTTTTTTGTCAGGGAATTAATGAAGTAAATAAAACATTATTATACTTTTACAAACCTCGGAATTCTTTACTATTAACAGTAATTAATCGATTATTTTAAGTGACCCTTAGAAAGGATTTATTATTTTTTAAATCAAAAACGTCTAATATTAATAATTTTATAGGATATAGTTTGTATTCAACTGTCTCTATAAATAAATATTTTTAAATTAAACTTAGACAAATCTTCTTATATAACTATCAAGTTTATTTACTTTTTTTGTTCACTTATTTTTCCGTGTTTAGATAACCCAAATTATAAAAATAAATAAATTATATCTATCTTGTCTGCAATCTTATTATATTTACTTAAATGTTTAGGAATTTTTTTATAAATTACAAAATATCTTTTAAACAAAAGATACAAACTTTTTATTGTAAACTGATATCAGAAAAAAATGAGCAGTTAATAAATTTTATTAAATAATATAATAAATAAGTTGATTAATAATGTCTTGAGACGCATTTTAATTTCAAAATAATTCTAATGATTTTGATTTATTTAGGCCAATATCTTCTACTGTATAAAATTATATTAGACTAGTTTTTGCCCGCGACTTCGTCCGCGTTGATGTTGGAATAAATAAAAGTTTCCTTGAAACGCTTGAAAATTTGTACGTAGATTCTCCTAAAGAAATGTATTTGTTTAAATGAAGGGAAGAGGTACAAGAAAACCATACAAAAAATATGCGCTTAAAAATTGGTATGTATATTTCCTTTGATAAATAAACAAACATGTGCTTCAGTTTTTAATAAAATTGATTTGAGATAAATAATTTATACTTTCTCTCCTATTTCTAATTAAATTACTTGGAGACAAATAATAAAAAAAATCGGTTGTGTCGTCCCAATACTTTCGGAGGTGGGTTGGGAAAGTAAAAAAAAGTTAAAAATGCTGAAAAAAAATAAAATAATGCTAAAAATACTAAATATGCAAAAAAATCCCAAAAAATGAAAAATAAAAAATGCAAAAAAAACTAAAAAAAAAAAGTGGAAAAAATGCAACAAAATACAAATATATACAATGAAATTCATAATAATATATGAAAAGCAAAAAATAAACTAAAAAAAATCTAAAAAAAAGTAAAAAAAATGCTAAAAACGCTAAAAATGCAAAAAAGAACAAAAAAAAAAGAGATAGAAAAAATGCAAAAAAAATACAAACATACAAAGAAATGCACAATAATACATGAAAAGCAAAAAATAAGGTAAAAAATGTTAAAAGTTCTAAAAAACTGACAAGTTAAAAAAAGGTATAAAGGAAATTGTAAAGAATGTTAAAGAATGTAAAAAAATGCCAAAAAAAAATCTAAAAAAAAATTTAAAAAATGCTGAAAAAAAGTAAAATAATTCTAAAAAATTTGGAAAAAAAATCGTCAAGAGGGGGGCTGTGCTATATTTGAAACTAATACTTTAGCATTATTTTATTAATTATAGCTCTTAGAGCAAAATGGACAATTTTTTTGAACTTTTTGGATCAAAATACCCCTAGAAAAGTATATTTCAAAAATTTAAATTTTCAAAAAAATGGCAAAAAGTCAAAAAAAATAAAATAATGTTAAAAATGCTAAAAGTGTAAAAAATTAAAAAAAAATGCAAAAAGGTGCCAAAAAATCTAAAAAAAAGGTCAAAAAATGCTGAAAAAATTAAAATAATGCTAAAAAACGTAAAAAATGCAAAAAAAAAACTCCAAAAAGTAAAAAAAAGCCAAAAAAATGAAAAAATTCGCAAAAAAGATACAAAAGTAAGCAAAGAAATTCACAAAAATATATGAAAAACAAAATGATCTAAAAAATGATAAAAGTTCTAAAAAAAAAGCAAAAAAAGTTTAAAAAGTGTTAAAAGAAATTGTAAAAAATGTTTAAAAAAATGCCAGAAAAATCTAAAAAAATAAAATAAAAAAAAATGCTGAAAAAAGTTAATCAATGCTTAAAACGTTAAAAATGCAAAAAAAAATCCAAAAAGTAAAAAAATGCAAAAAACGAACAAAAAAAATTGGAAAAATGCAAAAAAATATACAAACATATATAAAGAAATAATACATGAAAAGCAAAAAATAAGCTAAAAAATGTTAAAAGTTCTAAAAAAACTGAAAAGTTCAAAAAAAAGTGATAAAGGAAATTGTAAAGAATGTTGAAAAAATGGCAAAAAAAGTTTAAAAATACTGAAAAAAGTAAAATAATGCTAAAAAATGCTAAAAATTAAAAGAAAAATGCAAAAAAAGTCAAAAAAATAAAATAATGCTAAAAGTGCAAAAAATTAAAAAAAAATGCAAAAAGGTGCCAAAAAATCTAAAAAAAAAGTAAAAAAATAAAAATAATGCTAAAAATGCAAAAAGGTGCCAAAAAATCTAAAAAAAAGTCAAAAAATGCTGAAAAAATTAAAATAATGCTAAAAAAAAGGTAAAAAATGACAAAAAATCTAAAAAAAGTAAAATAATGTTAAAAAATGATCAAAATGCAAAAAAGCCAAACAATTTAAAAAAAATGCCAAATAATCTAAAAAAAAAGTAAAAAAAAAGCTGAAAAAATTTAAATGATGCTAAAAAATGTTAAAAATGCAAAAACCGATTTTTTTGTTTTTGACAGGTGAAATAATTTTGACAGTTCTGAATTATGTTTTTCAAGGGATTTCAAATGACATATTGCATATCAAATTCCGTGACATGTTGTATCTGTCATTTGTTGATAGTGACACTTCCGTTTGACAGATGTCGTACAAAAACTAATGGTTTCTTCTGACGGCTAACCCACCTACATACAAAATTTCAGCTCAATCGGATTAAAGGTGACCTCAAAATGGATATTTCAATCTTTATCTCGAAAATTTTTTTTTAGCTCGTTCACAATACTTTCCCTTCTCGGAGGTGGGTCAAAAAAATCACCCTGTATGTTTTTGGTTGACGCACTTACTCGAGCGGTCCTGGATTTTTATATTGCTTTCTACGTCAGTTTAATGTACTAATAGACTCAAACAAGCTTGCTAAATATGATATAAATGTACAGGGTGATTCTGAAGAAACGAGGGTTAGAAGAAATAAGCAATTTTGACAAAACACCCTGTAACTCACTTATGAGGCGGGTTAGACCCATCGAATATGAGTTTTTTGGAATCACCAAAGTGCCCTCTATTTGCAGTTAACGTATCTCGGTTTACCTATGAAACACCCTGTATAATAGATATCGAAATTCGACGTATAATTTTCCGAAAAACTGTTATCCCTTAAAAAAATAGTACAGGACAAAAATAATGGGGTACAAAGTTATTACAAATTACCAATATGTCTCGAAGAGATGGTTTAAAAAAAAAATATTTTTAATTTTATTTTACAAAATGAAAATAACCCGGTTTAAATAAAAGTAGACAAAATCAGACTAAATAAAATTGAATAAAATGTCAAGCTCTCATGCAAAAATGCTGCCTCTTCATTCTTGTTTCCAGGAATTTAGTACTAGGTCAGCATTCTCACGTACATAATTCCCGTTAAAAATAACAGATATAATTTTTTTTAAATGTGGTATAAATTTTCATGAAATAAGTCATTTTTAAGTCTATTTTTAAGTCTGTAAATCTTTTGGGATGAATTTTTAACCCCAAAAAACTATAGATAACCTTTATAATTCCTAAAACGAAAATTAATAAGAAAAACATCATGTGTTGTCAATTTTTAAACAACAATATGCTAATAAGATAAAATACGATGAAATATAAAAATTATTGGTATTTAAATATTGTTTACCCTAGATATAAAAACAATAAACAAATAACATCAAATCAGTGTCATATCCAAATTTTTTATTATTAATTATAAAAATTCTAACCTAAAAAAAATCGGTAGTTTCGATTACGCTGTGACTGCAGGCACGCTAACGTGACACGATACACTAAATTAGAGACACGTGAATTGCGTCATTATACGTTATAATATGTCATTCGAAAGCCCTTGAATAACTCTATTCAGAACAGTCAAAATTATTTCTCCAGCTATCACCTGTCAAAAATAAAAAAATGTCAGAATTTGAAATTTTAACATTAAAAATCTGAAAAAAGTATTAATCCGATTTAGCTGAAATTTGGTATATGGGTTTGGGTTACCAGTTTTTGTATGACAAATGTCAAACGGAAGTGTCACTATAAAAAAATGACATTGAAAAACTATTTAGAATAGTCAAAATTATAACTGTCTAACTGTCACTTGTCAAAAATAAAAAAATGTCAAAATTTGAAACTAACATTAAATATCTAATTTTTTTTAATTTTTCTAGGTCTAGCCTCAATTTTTCTTAATTTTCCTCAATTTTTTTAATTCTTCTCAATTTTCCTCAAATTATCTCAACTTTTATCAGTTTGACACAATTGTTCTTAATTTTTATAAATTTTTCTTAGTTTATCTTAACTTTAATTCATTTATTTGAATTTTTCGTAATTTTTAAAAAAAAAATTCGTTTCTCAAATTTTTTCTAAATGTTTCTCAATAATCCTCACTTTTTCTCGTTTTTTTCTATTTTTTCTCATTTTTCCCCAATGTTTTTCTATTCTTTTAGTTTTGCTCAATTTTTCTAAATTTTACAAGTTTTTCTGTTTTTTCAATTGTTCTTAAATGTATCACATTTTTTCTCAATTTCTTTTTTTAATTTTCTCAGTGTTCTTTAATTTTTCTAAATTTTTTTCAAATTTTCTTAATTTTTATGAATTTGTCTCAAATTTTCTCATTTTTTTTAAAATGTTTTTCAGTTTGGTTCACTTTTTCTTAATTTTTCTCAATTTTCCTTAATTTTTCTGGGTTTCCCTTAATTTTTTTTCAATTTGAATCAATTTTTCACATTTTTTTCAATATATTTAAATTTCTCTATTTATCTTAATTTTCATCAATTATTTATCAATTTTTCTGAATTTTGGCAATTTTCATTTTTTTTAATTTTTTCCTAATTTTTCTTAAATTTTATCATTTTTTTTTAATTTGTCTCAATTTTTCTTAATTTTTATACATTTTTCTTAGCTTATCTCTAATTTCCTCAATTTTTTTTTAATTTTTCACAATTTCTCAAAAAAAAAATTTCTTATTTTTCTTAATTCTTCTAAATGTTTCTCATTTTTTTTCGCATTTGTCCAATTTTTCTAAATTTGGTGAATTTTTTCTAAATCTTCCTAAATTTTTCCTGGTTTTTTAATTTGTTATTAATGGTGCTCAATTTTTTCAATGATTTCAGTTTTTCTAAATTTTTTTAAAATTTCTTCCAATTTTCTCTCAAGTCTGTCTGTCTGTATTCTTCCATGAGGCCACAAGTTTAATCCGATTGTGATGAAATTTGGTATATACATATGAAAGCACTTGAAAATGTCTATTCAGAACAGTCAAAATTATTTCTCCAACTGTCACCTGTCAAAAATTACAAAATGTCAAAATTTGAAATTTCAACATGAAATACCTGAAAAATTATTAGTAGGCTAAATTTAGATAATTAAGATTTCTTTTAATAAAATAAATATATTTTTTAAATATACAGGTTAGATTTAGATAGTAAAGACTTCTTTTGAGAAAATAATTATTTTATTAAATTTTCATATTTCATTAAAATTAGTTAAGTGAAATAACGTATAATGACGTAATTCACGTGCCTCTAATTTAATATATGGCGGCACGTTAGCGTGCCTGTAGTCACAACGTTTCTATTAATATAAAAATATCTTCAGCTCAATTAAGACACTCAAAATTGTAAAACTTACATTAATATTTGATTCTTCATATGTCAATAGGGTGTGATTTCTATGTGGGAAACACATTTTTGCTGATTACAACACTTTTACATGTGCATGTTATATTGCATGTAATATATTGCACGTCATCATTATTATTATAAATTATAATAACCAAAAAAAAAACAACCCTGACCTCTAATTAATTTAGTCGCTTTTTTAACACAAATTTAAAAAACAACATCGTAGGTTAGTACCATTATCTGTGCCAACATTGACAATAGAATCGATTCAATTCAAAATGTTGAAATTAGGTCTACAACCTTTTGCTACGTATGTTCTAATCCAAAAATAAATGTTTATTAAAAGGTAACCCAATAAAAAATCGATTAGTCAGTCACCTACCATTGTTTGATTGTATAAAAATATTACTTAACCGATTTAATGAATATTCAGGAAATAAAGTTTTGAGATATTTTCAAAACGACGTAATTTGAATACAATTACTGATATTACGGAAAATAAATACCTGTTGTTTTTATCAATTCATTAAAATATGAATATCTGGATCTGTAGAATTGTTTAATATTTATTAAATAACTTAACCTTACTTTTTAACAAAAAAAAAACGTACTAACTGGTATTAAATAAAAATAAGTTACTAGTAAATCTAGTACAATTCTGTTATTGTTGGCAAATTGTTGGCAATCCTGGATGCAAGACTTTATAAACAGTGTTGTCAGTTACCGATAATTTTATCGATTCTCGGGAAATTACTGGTCTTTAATAAAATCATTAAATGCAACTTTATGTAATTTTGCTTATTATGTCATGTTTTTTTAAATCACTTGTAACTTCTAAATCGTAAAACACGGATAATCAATACTATATAGGAGGTCGGGAAATTTCGTACAATTTCGGAAAACGTTAGATATATTTAGTTTCTTGCGTTGACAACACTGTTTATAACTTTTCGTTCTATAGTGATGGGAAGAATCGAATACATTAAAGAATCGAGAACCGAGAACTTTCGAACATGGTTCACGAGA
This sequence comes from Neocrepidodera transversa, assembly GCA_963243735.1. NCBI lineage: Eukaryota > Metazoa > Arthropoda > Insecta > Coleoptera > Chrysomelidae > Neocrepidodera > Neocrepidodera transversa. Next base: position 3,393,807 of record OY725348.1, on the reverse strand, counting down.
ATTTCGATAACTTTAACGAATCGAATACTTGGTATTCGAGAACCCCATCACATAAAATCAAGGTCGTTCTGCAATAAATATTTTATTTATTATAAACTTCAATGCAAGTAACACAATTAAATATTATTGGTATAATATTAAGAATTATATGTCCAGGGGCGTACATATTAACTATTTTAATACGTTTAAACAAGAATATTGAATACTTCAATGTAAGTACCATAATCAAAATATAAATGTTCAGATACGTGAATAAAGATGGATTCCTACTAGGTAGAAAATCTGCAGGTGGATTTTCTGTATCTAATTCTATTGGTCGATTTTTAAAACCGCCTGAAGATTTTCCGCCTAGTGGGAATCCGTCTTTACGTTTTAAATTTGATATCCATGGGCGTACTTTTTAACTATTTTAAAATATTTAGGCATATAAATAAGTAATGAAATGTAAATAAACTTGAATAACACTTCTAATCTGATAAAATGTTTGTAAATAATCGAGTCGGGTGTTTATTTGATTCTCGGATTTATTCTTCATTGATTTCAAAACAAACATTAATACAATATTTTTGTTTTATCTTAATCTTGGTAAACAGCGTGTTTTTATATTAAAAATAATAAAAAAAAATGGGAACAACGAGATGAAATTTCTATTTAGGACATCGATAAATATGGATATTCAAATTTGAAGGTTGTTAAACAATAAAAAATTTGATCAAAATATCATCTATTGTCTATTGAGGTTTTACATTGAACTAGTTAAATTTATTACAATAATTGTTTTTTTTTTAAACGATAACAAATAAATAATTTGATAAAACCACGTGTTAAATTCATTGGTTAAAATAATCAATTTAACCCATGCCTTCTTTAAACATGCCAAAAACAAATCTAAGAATAAATTAAAGATAAAATTTTACGATAAATTTCCTGTTCTAAACATGCAGGTGGGCCTCACACGTTCGTAGCTAATTCGTCCAAATTACGATTCAAAACTCATGTATTACTTTTAACAAAACAAAGATAATAATAATTAAAGAAATAATAATGTGTTATTTAAAATTATATATAGATGTAGGAGTGATTGAACTTTTATTGTACAGGAAAAAAGTACCGTAAATAGGAGGACAAATTATTACAAAAAACAAAAATTTTATTACGTAAATTTTAGAAAAATATTTTGTTAAGGGAAACTATTGAAGCGAATGTACTTATTGACTTTACAATGTCCGTTCGCCCGTCTGTTTTATCGGTAACTCGACAATGGTTTCGAATTTTGGAAATCTGCTTTCGGTAATCGATAGCTGATCCCCTTAGCTCAACCACTTTCTATTTTCAGTAACCTAAATCAACTACAACCGTCTGTCTGTCCGCCTATCCGTCGGTCTCTCTATCGCAGCGATAACTCGAGAATAGTTTCGAATTTTAACTGATCACTTGATCTCGCTCACCTACTATTTTTAGTGACCTAAGTCAACTCTATAACCATCTGTCTGTCCGTTTGTCCGTAACTAAGCTACTTGGATACTGTTAGCTTGCTGGGTTTATTATTAGTAAATTTAACTACTTACTTATATCAATACATACGTTATTTTTTATAACTATCTTGTTTGTATCTATTCTTGAAAAAGTTTTGAATCTGAATACAGAAATTAGGTTAAGATGGCACTGTCGTGATAGGCGCCTTTACCCTATATGTATTGAGCCAAAATTACCACCCAATCCCCCACAGTTCAACGTTAATATTTATGACAAACTCTTATGAATGTATTTTTTTATTTGATGTAAACAGTAATTTTTTAATTTTCGTTTCTTTGTAATTTTTATCGGTTTTATTTTCTGGTTTTTTCGGTTTTTACAATTTTTTTGATTTTGTCGTTTTTAGGGTTCCGTACCCAAAGGGTCAAAACGGAACCCCATTGCTCTCACTCGCGTGTCCATCCGTCCGTCTGTCAACCGGTCTAGCAGCTAAACCGTTGGAACTAGAGACTTCAAATTTTCACAGTTTATGCGTCTTATTGACCCAAAGCCATATAAACTGTAAAAAATATTTTTGAAAGTTTTCAAGGGGGGCTCCCATACAACTAAAGGGGGCGCTGAAAAAAAAAATTTGACCTACCCCATCGAGTGAGGTATCGTTGAATAGAGCTCATTGAGTAGATAAAACGCATATTTTTTGTTTTAAAAAATATTGCAAAACGTATTCATGAGAAGCCGCCAAAGTCAGTATTAGTTCTTTAAAAAAATGCATTTTTCATCTTACAATTTTTTTTCTATCTTTGTCGGTTACGCTGATAATAACAAATTTGTTCGTAGAATTTCAAAATTGGTTAATATATCTAAGTATATTGTGTATATTCGATGTTTTATTATTTTTATCTGTTCTATTATTAATTTTGTTAAGACATGCATTTTCCGTCTCATAATTTTGTTTTCTTCGTCGAACGCACATGCGCCAGGTTATTTTTCTTTTCAGTTCTTTAAATCTTTTTACCAAGTATTTTTCGCTTATATTCTACATTTGGTACGGAACCCTAATTGTGCGAAGTCCTACACGCACTTGACCGATTTTTTTCTGTATTTAGCAATTTTTTTTTTTTTTCCAATGTTTCCTGTTCTTTTTTCTTATATTTTCCGATTTTTTCTGGTTTTCTTTGACTACTAATTTTTTTTCTTTTTTCTGAATTTTGTTTTTTCTGATTTTTTCTATTTCTTTTTTTTGTTTTATAATTTTTCTCGTTTTTCTCATTCCTAATTTTTTACGGTTATTTGTTTTTTTTACCATTTTTTTGGTATATTGTTGCGATTGTTTGCATTTATTTCATGAACAAAATTGAAAAACAAAGCAACAATGCATTTTTCTACATACTGGACAAAAAGAGAAAAAAAATCACTTTACCCGTAATTCCATTTGGCATGTTTACACGTAATGGCGTAGATATGGAGGGGAAAAGGGGGTAATAATTACCCACCCCAGGATACCAAAAAATATTTCTCTTTTTTTCTTCATTTTTCTGATGTTTTCTAATCTTTCCTCATTGTTCTTTTTTTTTCTATTTCTTTTGTTTTCAATTTTTTCTCATTCCTCTAATTTCTAACGATTTTTTTTGCCATTTTTTGGGATATTTTAGCGATTTTTTTCTGGTTTTTTCGGTTTTTACATTTTTTTGATTTTGTCGTTTTTTTCTGTATTTTACAATTTTATTTTTCAGTTTTTTTTTCCAATGTTTCCTGTTCTTTTTTCTTATATTTTCCGATTTTTTCTGGTTTTCTTTGACTACTATTTTTTTTTCTTTTTCTTTTTCATTTTTCTAATTTTTTGATTTTTCAGATTTTTGATTTTTCTGATTTTTTCTAATATTTCCTCATTCCTAATTTTTTACGGTTATTTGTTTTTTTTTTACCATTTTTTTGGGGATATTGTTGCGATTTACAATGCATTTTTTCCTACAAAAAATTGAAAAACAAAGCGAGAATGCATTTTTCCTACATTTTGGATAAAAAGAGAAAAAAAATTACTTCCCGGATAATTGCTTCTGGAGGATTATCCGCAACCAATTCCATCTGACTCGTTTACATGTAATGGCGTAGATATGTAGGGGAATAGGGGGTAATAATTACCCACCCCAGGATACCAAAAAATATTTTTTCACATAAAAATATGAAATTCAAAGCAAAAGTGTATTTTCCACAAAGAAAATCGAAAAACAAAGCAACAATGCATATTTTTACACAAGAATTTGAAATACATAGCAAAAATGTATTTTTCCACACACAAAAAATTGAAAAACAAAGTAACAATGCATTTTTCTACATCTTGGTCAAAAACAGAAAAAAAAATCACTTCCCGGATAATCTGCTTCTGGAGGATCACCCGCAACCAATTCCATCTGGCTCGTTTACACGCAGGGACATAGATATGGAGGGTAAAGGGGGTAATTACTCACCGCAGGATACCAAAAATAGCACGAAAAGAAGAAATATACGAAATGTAGAAATGAACAAACATATTTGTCTAAAAGTTTCATTACCTCTCTCAGGAAAAAAGTACACCCCCCTCCCAGGAAAAAAAGTTATCTACACCCTTGCCGTAACTAATGACCAACAACATTCTCAAACAATAATAAATCAAATGTTCAATATCATCATTACCAAAAATTTTAGTAAAGCAAAATAACAACAAAAATTATGTTAATGGGCTATAACTTCCATGTGGTAAAATAGGATAATTAATAGACAAAATTAAATATGACTTAAGAGGTCGGAAAACATAATTGTAGTTATAAGAACCACTATCACCAAGAGCCTAAAATAATATCGATTTCTCTACGTCGTCATTGAATTGATGTATCGAAAGCGGAAATTAAGAGTTGAAGGACTTATTTCATATAGGAACTATACAGTTCAAATGTTACTTAATTTATTTTAGAATGTATCGTAATGGTTATAATTGACTTTGTGTTGATATTTTAAAATTAAAATTCACTGTATTAATTGTATTTTATTAAATCTCAGTAATAACCGTGTTTTTTTTTTAAAGAAACAAAAATAAAAATTAACGCATATATTTACGATTATTGAAAGCAGATAAATCATAAAAATATTTTGTTATAAAGAGGTCAAAATTCTGAATGAATCACAATTTAATCATGAATTAACACAAAAATAGGTAGAACCTGTCTCGTTTAAATCATAACTATTATAAAAATATCTTTGAATAAAAAAATATATTTAGAAGAATGTTAAAATGATGGATTCCAAATAATTGGCTAGTATAAATAAATTCTTAATTAAAAAAAAAATTGGATACTGATGGCCGATAACCTGCCAATTTTGCAGGAACTTGATATTTATAGAATATTCACAGTTACCTATAAACGAAATTAGATGATTAAAACAGTTTTTAAAATTACATCAATTATGACTAATTTTTAGTTAAGTTTGATTTTATGCATAATTAGTAAAACCAGTTTTCAGTAAAGTAGCAAATAGAAAATAAAATGTGCACATTATAAATACAATAAAATAAACAAAGACTAAAAACTATTTGTACCCAATTTCTTTTAAAACTTTAATGCCACATTCTTTTTTATAACTCTAAATTAGATTTATATCATGATATATATCCGATATTTATATCCCAATATATATACGATATAATCGATAATTTTATTTATTAAATTAAAAATGTTTTCCACCATTTTAAACATCCGAAAATGTCTCAATATGCTCTTGTACAAAAGTATAATATCAGTAGCGATTTATTCGGCTATTGCGCAAGCATCCCCGCGCAGACTTTGGGATTCCCAGCTTCGCCACGATTTATTTTGTTATTGCTTTTACTTATCTTCTATCCCAAATAATGAGGGTTACCGTTTTTAGTAGATCTCCTACTAAATTAGTAGATTAAGAAAAATGAGTGTGTTAATTTTTTTGTCCAAAATTTTTCCTCTTTAGTCACTTTGTCACTTTAGTGAAAATACTTAATTTTTTCTAAAATTACCCCTTTTTTCTGAAAATTACCCATTATTTTCGTCATTAGACCTCTTAATTTAAAATGTCCCCTCTTTTCTCTCAAATACTGACACTTTTTGTCTCAAATTTCCCCCCTTTTCTCTCAATTTTTGTCACTTTTTCCTGAAATTACCCCGTTTTTTCTAAAATTACCCCATTTTTTCTCTTAAAATTACCTCTTTTTTCATTTTTGTTATTTTTTTCTCAAATGTCCCCTCTTTTCTTTCAAATTTTCGAACTTTTTTGTCTTAAATTTCCCCTCTTTTCATTCAAATTTTGTCACTTTTCTTCTTGAAATTACCCCGTTTTCCCCTTTTTTTCTAAAACTATCCATTTTTTCTCATTATTGTCAGTTTCTGTCAAATTTCCACTTTTTTTTACGAAAAAATCACTATTTTTGAGTAATTATTTTCTTCCTTCCTCCCTTTCCACTCCATTGGTAATGATATAAAGGGAGAGGTAGAAAATTGGAAATAAAAAATTGGGACAAAAATTTACATATACAAAAAAGTTTGAAACTAAAAAAGTAGGGGGAAAAAGGCTGGGGCGAAAAGTGGAAAAAAAAGTAGGGGAAGGCTGGGGCGAAAAGTGGGAAAAAAAGTAGGGGAAAAATTGATAAAAAAAAGTTTCAAATTTTAAACTATATAAAATTAGTGAAAAAATGGAAAAAAGTGCCGACACAAAGAAATTAGTAAAAAATGTAGGAGAAAAAAGTGAAAAAAGTAGGGGAAAGAGTGGAATAAAAAAGTAGGGAAAAGTGGAAGAAAATAGGAGAAAAGTGAAAAAAAATAGGAAAACAACTGAAAAAAAAGATTTAAGGAGAAAAAGCGGAAGATTTTACACAAAAAAATTAATCAAAAATTTATCAGAAGAAGTAGGAAAAGGCCAGAATAAAAATGTAGGGGAAAGGATAAAATAAAAAAGTAGGGGAAGGTGACAAAATAGGGGAAGAAATGGAAAGTTTTAAGGGGAAAAAGTGGAACAAAAAACGTTTGACACAAAGAAATTAGTAAAAAAAATGTGTGAGAAAAAGTGAAAAATAGTAGAGGACAGGGTGGAATAAAAAGCATGGAAAAAAGTAGGGGAAAAGTGAAAAAAAAAGGGAAAAAAGTGGAACACAAAGAAATTATTAAAAAAGTAGGGGAAAGAGGGTGGGGGAATGATGGGAAAAAAAGTTGGAAACATAAAAAAATTACTGAAAAACCAGGAGAAAAAATAAGTTAGGAAAAAAGGGGAAAAAAAGTTTGAAACTAAAAAATGTAGGGCATAAAATGTAAAAAAATATCTAAAACAAAAAAATTGGGGAAAAAATTTGAAATATAAAAAAATTGGTAAAAAAGTAGAGGAAAAAAGGATGGTGGAAAAATTGCAGAAAAAAATTGAAATAATAAAAATAGAGAAAAAGTGAGTCGGAGAAAAAGTGGAAAAAAGTTTGAAATTTACAAAAAGTAGGGGAAAAAGTGGAAAAAAGTAGGGGAAAAGTGAAAAAAAATGGGAAAGAAGTAGAAAAAAAGTTTCAACGGGAAAAAGTAAATCAAAAAAGTATGACACACAGAAATTAGTAAAAAATATAGGAGAAAATGTAGAAAAAAAGAAGTGGAAAGAGTGGAATAAAAAAATAGGGGAAAGTGGAAAACAATAGGGAACGTAGTGGAGAAAATTACCCTTTTTTCTCATTTTGTTCACATTTTTGTCTTAAATTTTCCCTCTTCCTTCAAAATTTACTCTTGTCTCTCTCAACTTTTTCAATATTTAATCTGAAATTTCTTTTTTCTCCCTAAAATTACCTATTTTCCCTCATTAAAAAAATATCCTTTTTTAAATTAAACCTTTCTTTTTCATTTTTGTCAAATTTCCTTTCTTTTGTCTCAAATTTTATCACTTTTTTTCTGAAATTACCCCTTTTTACTTATTTTTGTCTCAAATTTCCTCTCTTTCTTCAAAATTTCCCCTCGTTTCTCTCCAATTTTGTGTTCTCCTCAAGAGTGTACTTTATATATCAAATTATAAGTTTTTTAAATTGTGCAAAAACATATTTTAACCGACTAAAATTCTTTAAAAGAAGTTTTAGAACAAAGTTATATTAAAAAAAAATTTATATTAAAAAAAAATTATATTTAAATAATTATTTGAATTTTAAGGGGCCTTGGGCACTGTGGTGTAAAAAATAGCGTATATACCACAGGACTAAAGCGTCAATTTTCACCCTCGGGATTAAAAGATGCACTTTAGTCGCTTTGGTATATAATATACTATAATATTATATACATAAAAAAATATGTGGGTTAAAAAAAATTGTTGAGAAAAAAAAAGAATAATTATTAATTAAGGTAAACGAATTTTTGATAGAAAAAAAAGAACAGGTATTTTGTTAGATTGTACAGAAGAATTTTGTAAAGAAATGTTATGTAAAATTTTATTTAAATATTGTCGTCAACTTTTGTTGCTATTTTCATAAACATTGTCTAAAAATACCACGTCCTCCCCACCTACGAAACATTGTTGACCGATATTATTACTATAAAAAAAGGGAAACTTTAAGAAATCAACATATTCAGATTATATTACTCTTGGCGCATTGGACAGAGAAAATTTAAGTACTTATAGCAGAATTGTGGAGACAAGATGAAAAATTGACATCTATATTACCACCAAGTAGAATAGGAAGAAAAAGTTCTGACTCTGTCCAAGAAGCCAGAAACGAATATGCCAAGTTCTCTTTAACTACTGTTAGAATAATTGTAAATCTCGTACATTTACACAAATTCTTTGGTTTTTTACTTTCCTTTCATCCTCCGATCTATTTCCAAACTAGTTGCAATATTATTTCCAGGCATTATTCTTTTTGTTTCGGTCTCTGTCTTATTAACTTACTTCGGAGAAACAGAGAAGTAAGTTACTGTGATCATCCTGTTAGTGTGTCTGTCTGTGTGAGCTTTCACGGCCGTTTGATTGGACCGATTTGGTATGTAGGATCATACCTTGGTCGAGTTTAAATTTGATCCCTGTAGATCAAAGTGGACCGGAGATATGGGCTTAGTCTGAGGTAAGTTTTCCTTCACATGTTTAGTTATTTCATACTACTATACTAAACAACAAAAAGAAAACACTGTAAAATCTACGCCTGTCTAAGTAAAAATGACAAAATACTCGAAAAAATCAAGTTGATCCGGTGGAGACACGTTTCGACATGTCTGTAAAAATTGTCATAGAAGCTATTTTTCTTTAATAACTTTCATGAATTTTCGGTTTACAACACTTGTTGTCGACAAATGTTGCTTTAGTGGAGACCCACCTTAATGTGGACTAAGCTTTACTAGGAACAACAAGCAACATATTGAAACATTCAGGAATATTTTCGGAAACATGCAACAACTAAATATTTCCTCATTGTTACTTTGGTGGATATGTAGCTTTAGGTTTACGTTGCAAATATAAGTCCATTTAAAATGGCGTTTAGTCTCATAATCAAAGATGATTCCTCTAGTTTTGTTTTAAACTATTTTACTTGTAGTACAAGTATAATTTCATTAAAATGATTATTTAATAAGGGGATAGATTCATTTTCACCATTATGCATTATGATATGCACAACTTTAATTTCTGTTTAATTTAGCAAGACTTGAGTTTTTCAAAATTTTGTTCTGTATTCTTTTCGTCTAACATCTTTGAGCACAATGTAAGATTTCCACAACCAGTTTTTCTTAGCATTAACGAAATTTATACAATATTTATTTCTTTTTTGTATTCAATACAAAAATTTTATTTCTATAAATTGAAATTTATTTTGCACAACTTTTTATCAAATTTGTGCTATTTTTCAATATTGTTATTTAAATAAAACTTGTCAATAATAAAAAAATATTGGCATATAATTTTTTGTAGTAATTTAAGTATTTTAAATACTTTTTAACTATTTAAAATTACTTTACGATTATTATAAATGATGATTCACGTAAATTTGTGAAATATTTTGTAATAAAATGAGAAATTCTGAAATTTAACTAATGACTTCCTAAATAGGTAAAATGTACTTGAATTATATATACATATAATTTACCTTGAGTAATTAAGTAGCTTTTAGAATCAGGAAATACTACGTATTGTACATTTTTATAAAAAAAAACTTTATTAATCTAAATAAATGTAAAATGACAGTTAATATGGCATATCTAAATAAGTTTTCATGATTTAACCTTTGTTTTAACTACAATTAGTACATTTTATAAATGTTACAGTAAATATGGAATGACCTTTCTTATGAACTATGTAAACACGATCTCTGCAGGTGGTAAATGACGATAAAAAAATAAAAAAAATTCTAAAAAAAAAGTATAAAAGTTTGTACTTACCTCTGATTGTGAGTAATCACAGCTCAGGGTAGCAGTCCACGCTGGATTGGAGCACTGGTGTTCTAGAATTTCATAAAAAATATTTGTATAAGCATGTGATATATTTCTTCAATTTGTGTGTCTTGTGCCATCAATTTAATCAATAATAAGCTTATAACAACCGAATTATGTACTCAAAGTTTCTTGATTCTATTTTAAATATTGTATACGGAAGATGTGTAAAGACAATTTAATAAATAGTGACATTCCTATTGACAATGAATTTGTGCCCACTTTTTCTACGCAAATAATGGATTATTTGGATAGCCGAATATGACATGCCAAAACAACTTACCAGTCTATAACCTATTCATACATCCATATTTACGGTTTCTTTGTCCGGGACAGTATTATAATTGGATTTTAACGGGGAAATTGTTGGAAAATACACAATAAAATATTTATACGTTCACGTTCACCTACACGGTACTTCGCATTCACTAAAAACGTCAAGACAATGCGCGGTTGCCATAATTAAGTGAAATAACTCGAAATAAAATGTCAACAATACCAACCAAAAAAAAATCACTAAACTATTACCTAAATAAAATAAATCCTTCAAATCATCTTGATCAACTAATTGTATATCCGTTTGTCATTACCTTTTAAAATACAAATTATTAAAGACAATTATCGAAAAAACAGAATTTAAAATAAATAGTAATATTAGTTTCCCTCGATGGAACGCGATGGGTCTTGCAAATGGCGGATGCGTAAGCAGGAAGGAGCATTTACCATCAAATATAAGTTGTAAGCACGGATTCTCACCAAGCGGAAAATTTGTAGGCGATTTTTCTGTATCGAATTCTATTGGTCGATTTCGACATCAACTAATTGGATACAGAAAATCGGCCAGCTGATTTTCCGCGTAGTGGAAACGTCTCAGAGTGGGCGACATCTATCTTTGATCATTGGAACCACTCGAGGTGTGAAAAATAAACTAATTGCGTTTGTTTATATGGGTGAAAAGTGAACTTTTAATTTTCTTTGGATCCCAAGGTAGTTAAGAAATACAAGAAAATCTTGAAAATATGAAAACATATCACAAAGTATATGTTTGTTTGCAGCAAACACTTTGTAAATGATGATTTTTTTTCTATTCATACTAATTTAATTGTAATTATTAAAACCAGAACCTTCCAGTGTTTAATTATCAATATTCAAAAATTAATATAAAAGATAGAAGTGACCAAAACTGGTAATGATGAACTAAAAAAATACTCTGTCCAATATTTCTTTTTTCTTAAAAGGACAGACTTCAGGTCGACTAGTAATTTTGTGTTAAAATATATGGTGTGGCTAATCTGTTTGGATGTGTCTACTCGGCCATTACCAAGTTTAAAAAGTATTGAATTATTTGAACATAATATGCATAACAAATATAATTACAGGGAATATAATTTAGCACATTCTAATGTATTACTAAACATTTAATATTCTGAAAAAAAGGCAGAAAAACTGTTGAAAATTTAGAATATCTAAATGCTTTATTTTAACTTAAAATAGTATCAATAGACACTACCATTTTTCCAATGGAGATCAAAAATCTATATATCTATAACAGCGACAATAACACTAAAACTCCAAATACAAACCATTGATCCAATTGTAAACAATTTGAAATCAATTATTTCCGAGAAAACTCTTCTTAGTTTAGGTTTCTTTGCTTTCTGTCTATTTTTTTACGGTTTACTAGAGATCAAATGACCGAATATTTGTTGTTCACACCTCAATCCGACATTTTGTCATTAACAGTGTAGCGCGTATCGTCGGTCGACTAATTCGCCAGTTGGTGCATCAGTCGAGCGCTTGCGGATTGCGGATGCGTACGGTACGCGTCAGCTCGGGCCAAGGGAACTTTATGAGTCTTTTCACATGTGAATCGACTGATGATAGGCAGTGTTGCCACAAAAACACTGTGTTAGGTTAGGTATTTTATTTTATTATTGTTTCTGTGTAGCTACATGTGCAGTTATATATGACGTCCAGCGATTTGAGAATAGATACAGAAATTTTAATTAGTTTAGTTGAACACGAGAGGTGTATATGGGATACATCCGATGTTCGTCTTCTAATTATTAACCTTTTTACACACAAAGCGGCAACAATGGGTAAGTTCTCTCTCCGCGAATTCATTGTGCGTACTGATCATACGCTGCATGTAAAAATCTCTGCAAACCATCACTCTGACCGTCAGTCGCATGTGTAATGGCTCTTATCCATATCTCAGTTTTTTTATTACGGTAACGGATAGATCAACGATGGAGTAAAACGAATAAAAGAAGTCATCAAGCCGAACTCACCTTATACATTCTTCTGGAATGTCAATTGTATTTGTCAGTTGTCATTCTTCTCTTTAGGCCGAATAGCCCCAGCAGCTGAGGCCGTAAAAGAAGAAGAAGGATTTATTGATAATATAATTGTAATTGTCTAAAATATTACAGCTGTTTTTTAAAGTTTATAATTTCGTATAACAATGATTATAATTTCTAAGTGATACTTAGTCATCAAAGTCCAAATTTTTTGTGAAGTTTATCATGGAATTACGTGTAAGTCCGTTTAAATGTTATTAAAATAAATTGTTATTAAATTATTTACAGAGGATAGGTTATGCAGTGTCCAGAGGTGTATATGATAGTTTTAGAGGCATGTATGCCGTTTTATATCTGGATAAAGAAATCAACGAACGTAAAATTACAAGGCAATCTCCTACAAGACTAAATTCGTTAAGACAAAAACCTTTAGACTCGAAAGAAAATAGTCCTCTTAGACAACTTAAAAAACATGAGTAAATATATAAATTAATTATAATGGGTTAAAATAATTATATATAATTTTAGGGAATCAAAAGTGATGAAAAGAATTATACAATGTGGAGTATTAAATGGTGGAATATTTTTAATAAGTATTCTATTATTTGAATATGGATTACTTCCTAGTATAAATAAATTATTAGGATATATTTTTGGAGGTGAATCTTTTATGGGGAAATTAGTATGGTCTTGGATAGAACCCATTTTGTCTTTAATATTTAAAACAGTTTGGGTTATACCATTATTTTTATTAAGTAAAGTTGTAAACGCTTTATGGTTTCAAGTAAGTATAATTTATTCAAATTAATATTACATTAAATCCACTATAATTACAAGTTTTAATAAAATTTTTTACCTTAGTATCTTGATCTTGTATTAAAAGTCCTATACTTTCTAAATTACTAAAAATATCTGTTAAATTCGTTAAAGTTAACGTTTTTTTTACCAATTTAGTTGGTATTCCGATATACCTTAATTGACGTTGATTTTTAAATAGACTTTTATTTATCGTATTAATATTTAAATTTAACAAATCAAGATTTTGTATATTGATTAAATTTTTAAATGTGTTTTCATCAAAACTTGTTATATTGTTATAGCTAAGTATGAGATGATTTAAATTTTTCAAATCTTCAAATGCATTTCCATCAATTATTTCTAAATTATTATATTTTAAATCTAAATATGTAAGTTCATTAAGTCCTTTTAAATGGTTTTTTTTTAAGTGTTTTATATTTTGATTATTAATTGTTAAATGGTTTAGATTTTTAGTATATTTAAATAATCCTTCTGATATATTAAAATTATTATCGTCTATGATAAGAATTGTTAAATTTTGGCAACATTTTTCAAAAAATTGACTTGTTAAATTAGGAAATTCATAATTTTTTATCAAATATAGTATGTGTAAGGTTATAAAATTTGATGTAAATTTAGTTATTGTACAAAATTGTATATCTAAATGATACAAATTAGGATATAGTAAGAAAGTAGCATTTGTGATCAAACCAGTACAATTTCTTAAAAATATTGTTGTTATATTTACATTTTCTTCATTCTTGTAATCTAAAATTATCGATTCGGTATTATTTAATCCAATATTTGTGCAGTATAGACCATACGATTGAATAGTGCATTTTGATGCAATCAAATTTATAAAAAAACTAATAAAGATGAAAAATAGAGAATTTCTGAAATATAATTAATATAAACTAAAATATTTATTTATATAATTTAACATACCTGTAAATCATTTATTATTTACACTAAAATAAGTACGTCAATATATTTATGTTTATTTAATTTTATCTATTAGTTTATCATTGTTTTTATTCCGTTTTAATTAAAATTTACAGACTATTCGAGAAATTTAAAAGTTCAAAAGTCAATTCCATAAATAAAAAAATATGATTAACCAAATCCCATATTGTGTTATTATTAATGTAGATAAAAATGAGCTATTAAGGACGTCATTTAAAAAAATTATTACTATTGCGATTAATAATCAAAAAATTTATTTGATCTCATTTTATAATAAATTTTCTATGTATATAAAAGCCTGAAACCTGCCAATTATTAATTCGAAAATTACATTAATTTAACACAATTTTAAACCCTTTGAGAGGCGCCAATATCATATCTTACCAGATTTTTTTTTTGGACAGCCGCTCCGTTAATATTAAAGATAGGAAGCTGCAGTTTTCACCAATCGATTCTGTGTTTAATTCGTGAGAGCACGGCAGAGGCACTTTTTTTAAATTATTGGAACCAGGTTCCTTATAACGCGGCTTGCGGTAGGATTTAACAAATAAAAATTGTAACGTAACGAAAAATAGAGATGTTGAAAAAGTAACTATTCGTTCTTTAGTAATGATTATTAATGTAAAATTTAAATACGGAAAAATAGAGAAAATAGGGAAGCATTATAAAAAGTAGTGAAAATAGGGAAAAATAAAGTGAAATGGGGAAAATAAAGTGAAATAGGGAAAATAAAGTGAAATAGGGAAAATAAAGTGAAATAGGAAAATAGAGACAAATTGAGAATAATAAAAAAAAATGGGAAAAAAATTAAGGAACCCGAGAAAAAATAATGAAAAACAGAAAAATAGGAAAAAATATAGAGAAATAAGAAAAAATAGTAAAAATAGGAATAATAAAAAATGGGAATAATGGGAAAAAATAGAAAAAAAAAACGGGGGAAATAAAGTAAAATTGGGGAAAATAGGAAAAAATATGTGATAATAAAAACAACAGTGAAAAATAGAGAAAAATAAAAAAAAATAAAGAAATGAAACGATTAAAAAGATTGGGAAAAGTACAGTAAATATCAAAAATTAGTGAAAAATACATTCAAATAGGGAAAAATAGAAAAAAATAATGAAAAACAGAGGGAAAAAATAAAGGAAATAGGGAAAAAATAATAAATTAAAACAGAAAAATAGTAAAAAATATAGAAAAGTAATGAAAATATAGAAAAAATAGTAAAATAGCGAAAAATTTGAAAAAAAACGGGTAATAATGGGAAAATAGGAAAAAAAAATGGGAAAAAATAATGAAAAACAGGAATAAATTGGAAAAAATAGTAGAAAATTGGGAAAAATAGGAAAAAATATGGGAAAATGAAAAAAATTGTGAAAAATAAAAAAATTAAGAAAACTAACGAGAAATTGGAAAAACTAGGAAAAAATTGGGAAAAGTACAGAAAATAGGAAAAATTAGTGAAAAATACATTCAAAAATAGAAGAAAATAATGAAAAATAGAGAAAAATGGGGAAATCTAGGAAATAATAGAAAAAATAGAGAATTGAAATGAAAAGAAATGGTAAAAAAAGGAAAAGAGATAGACATATTAAAACACGTTTATAGTTGAAAGCATAAGGAACTTCAATCCTAAAGGGGTTCCCCAGACCGCACAATTTTTTTCTCTCTAGATAAATTTGTAGCACAGACAACATTTAATAAATAATTTAAATATCATGAATAAAACCGTATATTTTTAGTTGCTATATTAGGCGAGATCACGTCCAAAAACTAATAATTATATTTTGTGGCGTTTTACCCCGTTCTGCGCAGAAAAAATTGGACTAGAGGGTAGGATTACTCAACATTAACTAAAAAAACAATTTTAACACCCAATTTCCTATAATACAAGTACATTTTTCATAAATAAAAAAGTTCATAATATTTTTATTTTGACGAAAACGTGCAAGTATACTATAAAAAACGGTTCATTTATTTAAATTTAATTTAAAACTGGGTATATAACCTTTTAACAAGATTTTCCAAATTTTCGACCTGTAAATACATAATTTATAGTACGTTTAGTACTTAACGAACATTCTTGACAGTTTATAAGTTGGTAGAACTGAGAAAAGACATACTGACTAATGACATATGACAGTTCTTACGTAAACAGGGGTTAATGGACATTTAAGATTCAATTTCTAATGACATAATGACAGTTCTTACGTAAACAGAGGCTAATAGATATTGAAAATTCAATTTTTAAGACTTTAATATTAATAAACAAACTTGTTAGATAATCAGAATGGAATTTCGCTTATTAAAGATTATTAATTTAGTCCAACTTGACATCTAATAATCCTAATACATATTGCCAACTGAAAATTAAAACTATCTTAAGTTGCATAAACAATAAAGTCAGGTCCGGATTAGCAGCTTTAAGTCAAAGTTCTAAATTGGCAGATTTAACTGTAAACTTCGTTAGTTTCTTTGGGGTTATTTGAGCTATTAACAAAGGACCCTGCACGGTTCTTATGGAAAAAGAGTCCCAGTCGAATTGGCTGAAAATTTAGTATAATGTAGTTTATGATGCCCTGATCAAATGTCTCCATGGACCCAACGAGATCTAATGGAGAGTTTTTTAGATACAGGGTGTTAAAAAATAAAAAGTTTATTATAAAAAAATAAAGATAATAATTATAATATTAATATTGTCTATATAAGTCGTAATGAAAAGTTCCAATACTCAGTCTACAGGGTGATTCTTTTTCCATAAGAACCGTGCGGGGTCCTTTTTATTTTTAGTCAATTTTTAACTATTTTCCAAGAAAATAATTTGCATCAATCACGCAATAACAGTGATTAAAATTGGGCCATGGCATGGGTTGGCCTTATGGGTAATCCGGGCCTGGATAAAGTTAATAACACTAAAAAATAAATATAATTGATTATATAATCGATTTTTTTTTAAGGATATTGCAGATTCGGCTTACAGACATAGCAGGGGCAGGCCCGTATTCGCTCAAAGTCTTAGCAAAGTGTTGGCCGATTCTATATTCAGTATTTTGATACAATTATTGTTTTTAATACAAGCAATGGCTGTGAGTTATATACCGATATACATGGTCGGATATACTTTGTCATTGGTACAAATGTGCATGTTGTATTCACTATACGCTTTTGAATACAAATGGTTCAATATGGGTTGGGAGCTACATAAAAGACTGTCGTTTATAGAGACCCATTGGCCTTATTTTATCGGATTTGGACTGCCGATGGCGATTTTTACGCAGTTGTCCGATTCTTGGATCATAAGGTTAGTTACAATTTTTTTATATAGTTTATTAATCTTATAAAATACATTTTTTAACAGGACCAATTTCTAGCGGTTAAAATTGGCGCCCAATGTCGACCTTTAAATCCAATTCTTATATGTTCGTTTTCTCTGTGTATAATATATTTTTTATTCGTTAGATTAGGACAAATTTCTAACCGCTAAAATTGGCGCCCAACGTGGGGTTTTTAATATAAATCTTCTACCTTCGTGCGCATTAAGAATCAATTTATAGCGGTTGAAATTGGCGCCCAACGCCAACCTTTAAGAACAATTCTTATGTTCGTTTTCTCAGTGTATAATATATTTTTTATTCGTTGGATTAGGATAAATTTCTAGCCGTTAAAATTGGCGCCCAACGTGGGGTTTTTAATCTAAATCTTCTATCGTCGTGCGCATTAAGAATCAATTTATAGCGGTTGAAATTGGCGCCCAACGCCAACCTTTAAGAACAATTCTTATGTTCGTTTTCTCAGTGTATAATATATTTTTTATTCGTTAGATTGGGACAAATTTCTAGCCGTTAAAATTGGCGCCCAACGTGGGGTTTTTAATCTAAATCTTCTATCGTCGTGCGCATTAAGAATCAATTTATAGTGATTAAAATTGGCGCCCAACGCCAACATATAAGTCCAATTCTTATATGTTCGTTTTCTCTGTGTATAATATATTTTTTATTCGTTAAATTAGGAAAAAATTCCAGCCGTTAAAATTGGCGCCCAATGTAGAGTTTTTAATCTAATTCTTATATCTTCGTGCGGTTAAAATTGACGTTCCAATATTTGTGATATTCTCATATTTATAATGATATAACCCATTTATAGTTGCATTTGGAGCCCAACGTGGGCTCAAGTTTATTTATTTACCAAAATTGAATATGTACATAAAAAAAACAAAACCCACCTTTTCCAAATAACATTAACAGAGTTAATAATTGATAATATAAACTACAACTGAACAAAATAAAAATACTTCCATTGGCGTAGTAATAATAAAGATGCTTTAAATTTATTAAATATTTTTAACATTTATAAATATTAATAAAAAAAAGAAGAAAAAAACCAAATGTTATCCAAGCTTACAAGAAACAAAACACGTCATGTAACACAAGAATTAAAAAGGCAACTAGTTTCGGTAACAAACCATCATCAAGGTACAAACAAAAATTTAAACGTTTGTACATTGATGATGATGGTTTATTGTTACCGAAACTAGTTGCTTTTCTAATTCAATTAAATTCTTGTGGTACCTGTTTTTTTTAATAAAAGCTTTCAGCAAGTTATATGAAAATTATTATGATTGTTATTTTTTTTAGCGGATGCGTCTTTTCCATATTATTTCCATTTTTTATAATAAGCGGAAACGAGGCCAGTCCTGTTCTTAATTCCAGGTAAATTACCTACTTTAATTTATAAAAAATTGCATCAATTAAGGAATAAAATTTATACTAGCAATTAACAAAAATCAATAAAGTAATTATTTAATGAATAATTAAATTATATAAATAAATAAAATCTTAATTTTTACTATATTGTAACTTGATAATTTATTTTTTTAGTGACCACCCTCTACATTTTTTCGCGCCTGTGATCGCCATATCAAATACTTTATTTAGCAAAACTATAGGCATTTCTCAGAGGTAAATGTGTGTTCCACTTGTGCTCAACTTTATTTATTTTACTGTAAAACTGTAAATAACAAACTTTAGCTAAGTAAGGGACAACTTTATTTTATTTCCTTTTTTTTATTTTTTCGACTCCAGAAACCAGTCTTTATTTTTATGTACAATATTCAACGAGATAATTTTTCTATTAAAAGATTATTTATTAAGGTTTTGTTTTATTTCAAGATGTTAATCAGGGCCGGCTCTGTCATATAAGTGAACTAGGCAAATTTCAGGAGAGGCATGGCGACTTTTTAAATATGTTATTACATAATATAAAATAAAACTGATTTATACTACGTTTATATTGATTATTAATAAAATTTTTATTAGATCTTAAAAGCGGGATCATTCTTCAACTGTCAAAATGCCGCAGTATTGCCACACTCTTAAGATTATAATACAAATTAAAAATAAACAAACGGCAAACAGTTTAGCGGCTTTTAGATAGATTTCAAACTTTTGCTTCCATAAATTCCAATTTTTTATATTACAATCGGTTAAAGGCGATGATGGATTGAGAGGTCCTTTCATCTTGCACTTTTATGTTACTTTCTATACTTTATTTAACTTAATTCTTCGAATTTATTGTTTATTTTCATATAGTTGACATCTGACAACCTTCCTTCAATTGTCAAATGTCGCAGTGTTGCCACCATCTAAGATTTAACTTTATAGCGATTGCTACGTAAAAGCTTGTAACGAAGTAACTTCTCGTGATAATTAAAGTATATAAATGTGTGTTCCACTTGTGCTCAACTTTATCGCGCACGGCACTGGATTTTGAATTACTTTAAAATTACGTGACACAAAAAAACAAAACGTCGCAAGACACCATAAAAAATAAAATATAAAACGCCGAAAGGCATAACATTTTTATTTCATTGTGCATTTCGCTAAACAAAAATATGTAAATCACAATTTTAAATCCAGAATTGGCCCGAAAATCCATCAAATCGTGATAAGAATGAAATAATAACTTAAATTCACTAAACCTAGATATAGTCGACCAAATTCAGATTGATTTTTGATTTGCACGTACTTAAATTTATATCAAAAGGCACTAAGCACAAGATCAGAGCTACAGTGGCAGTCCGAGTTGCTGTGGTAGTCCCAATTGGAGTAGCAGTGGCAGTCCCAGTCCGTTCACTTCAGCGACTTTTAGAGATAGATCAAGTCCAATTATAACCGGAACCCGGAACCGCCAATCCGATCACATCACGCAAGAATAGCCGAGTTGTGCCTGTACCATCCCTTACACACCTTTCTTCTGGATTTTGGGTAATTAAATAAAGGATTTTTATTTACTTGATTTCATTTTTGTTGTAAGAATTAACAGCAGCATAAATACAGAGGTAACTCAGCCCAGTAGGGCAAGTAAAAACTCCTTCTATCCGCTAAAAGGTCTTATCGATACCATATACGACAACTGGAATATTTCTTCTACACTGAAGCTGCCCGTACAAGTGGCTTTCGCACTCTAAACGAAAGGTGGCGCCCGAGGCAATCCGAAAAATGAACCAAGGCGCCAAAAGACCGCTTGACGATGCAAAGAGCGTTACAAGCTACTGTATAACGAAATCATTTTTACTAGGTCGGAAGCCAAAATAAGGAAAATGTAGATGTGCCCCTTTTGCTTCTTCTTCTGTCAGCAAATCAACTAATAATAGTATATTGTGGGCAATAGAGCGCAGCGAAGCGAGAGCAGATAATAGCCAAGGGCTTTGACCCAAAATGGTTGCAATGACTGGCATAACATTTCCTCCATTATTATCAAACACGAAAAAAGCTTTGAACAACTTAATAACTTCCAAAAATAAAAAAATCTTGTATCTTGACTGAAGAAAGGTTCTTTTGAACCACAAAAACTATTTATTATTTCGAAGGACCAATTAAAATCTGTTTTGCTTCAATTGAACAACAATTTTATAAGATCGAAAATATATTGACAATAAAAAAAAATCACAAATTGACAAATTCTAAAAAATTCAAAGTTTACATAACAACAAAAAATACAGGTTCGTCCTTAGGAACATTTGATATCCAACACTGGTATCAAAAATTAAATAAACTGTAATTATTCAATGAGAATAAAAAAAATGCATAAATCGATTAGATACTAGCGCCTGTCTGCAAGTTCCGGCTCCGCTGTTACCAAGTTTAAACGTGATTCGCTTAAAAAGCATGAGCTCTAGTAGTAGCGTGACATAGTGAAGCAGTGGGCCCGGGGATCGAATCCCACATGGACTTTTTATTTGTTTTTTTAACACAGGCTAGATTTAGATAGTCAATACTTCTTTTAATAAAATAAATAGATTATTACACAGTCAAGTGAACGATATGGCAACAGTGGAGTGGGAACCTGCAGGCAGGCGCCTCTAATTAGTTTAAGGGGTAAATTTTAACATAATATAATCATCATTACTGATTAGCTTAGAAACATAATTTAAATAGCTTTAAAGTGAGATTCTGGACTTAATTCTAGAGACAAATAATTTATTAACAGTAACTTAACAAATGCTATGTGAATTTTTAAATGGCTTTCCAAAATAAATTTCCGTTGTAACAAAATTCACATTTTAAAAGATTTCTCACCAGCGTGAATTTTTAAATGAGTTTCGAAATTAAATTTTCGACTGAATTATTTGTAACGAATTTATAGTTAAGGCTGGGTTTTAGGCGGGAAATGACATATGTCTAAAATATGTTCATCTTACTTCGCACAGGTTAAACAAACAAAAGCAAATATATTGAAATTCAAATTTAAAATGTGTTTATAAAGGTTAATTCTTTGCTATTATCTGGTTTTTAATGAAATTCTTCTGCAAATAAATTCACAAAAAAATCGTGTATATTATCGTACGATATTGAATCTTAATTTTTATTAAAATGAACTAAAAATTATACATTTTGATATAGCCAAGACATAGAATATAAAATTTCCTTCAATTTGATCAAACTTGTCGATTAATAAAGTAATATGAAAGTTCTGTGCGAAGTTAACTATAAATTAACAAATGAATATAAATAAAACATGGTTGCTTTTATTAGTTTGGACATTCACTAACATACAGCATATATAAACAGAAAGGTCACTATATATTTTATTTAAAAATCTGAGTACTGGTTTTCCCGCCTAAACCCCCACCATAAGATGTATACATTTATTCATAGTATAACTAACCTAAAATTTAAACAGAGTTTCTAAAAGAGGCCCTTACAACCCTAATAGCACAGAGACGTTTAAAAAACGTTCGTTAAAGTACCCGAGAACGTTTATAAGACGTTTTTCTCTAGTGCAAATGTCACAACTTCTAACGTCATATAGGTAGACGTCGAAAAAATACGTTTTAAAAACGTAAAACGTTTCAAAACGGAACTAAATAAATGGTATGACAAAGGCGCTTTTGGAAACGTCCATTATATTGCGGAAACAAAAACATAACGTCTTTTAAACCTTTTTACAGTGAGTGGTTATAAAAACTACTTACAAAAACGTAACTTTCTGACTTTTTCTGAAAACATACTTTTGGGGACCTAAATAAAACGTTTTTATAAAGTTTTTAATGGTAGTTTTAAAATCGATTCAAATAAAACGTTTAAACTTTTTTTCTCAAAATATACTTTTGTGGATACAAAAACGCCTTTTGAACGTTGTTTACCGTGGCTATAAAAACAACTTAGAAAAACGTTTAAAGAATGTAACTTTTTGATAACATATACCTACTTTTTGAACGTTTTTACTGATGGTGTATTTACAAACTACTCAAATAAAACATTTAAACTTTTTTTCTCAAAATATACTTTTGTGGACCCAAAAACTTCTATTGAACATTCTTTAGCGTGGCTATAAAAACAACTTAGAAAAACGTTTAAAGAATTTAACTTTTTGACTTTTTTTGAAAACATTCTTTTTGAACGTTTTTACTGGTGTATTTATAAACGACGTAAATAAAACGTTTAAACTTTCTTTCTCAAAATATACTTTTGTGAACCCAAAAACGCCTTTTGAACGTTTTTTACCGTGGGCATAAAAACCACTTACAAAAACGTTTAACGAACGTAACTTTTTGTCTTTAAAATATTATCCATACTCAAATATGTTGTTTTATTCATTATTTTTGACTTTTTTTGAAAACATACTTTTTGTAGATTTATAAAAATCATTCTGACATATTTTGGACGTTTCTTTATGTCCATTTTAAAAACGTTCTTGTAGAAACGTTTATAAAACGTTTTATTTTGGTCCTCGGACGTTCTGACGTTAAATGAACCATTAAAAAACGTCAATTGGACCTTTTGTGCTATTAGGGAAGTAAAATAAAACGAGGAATAGTACCCAAATTTCTATAAATACTTTTTTCTACAATCACTACTCATAGAGTTTTATGTTCGCAAACTTGATCTTTTCTCAGTTTTATTGAAATATGACATTTCTGTGCCGGAAAGTGACATTTCTGTACCAGAAAGTTTCTTATTGCACAGTACCATAAAAAAAACATTTCATTGAATTATAACTACAAATAATGTCATGAATTAATTTTTTTATCAGTAAATTACATTAATTTGTAGTAATAATTAAATAAACTTAAAAATAGGTAATTTGTTATTATATTTATTTGGAAATAAATTTATTTTTAACAAAAAGTGTGGTTGTAGAAAAAATATAGTGGGCAATACGTGCAGAAAGGCAATTTTTTATTCGTTTGAATAGCGACACGAAATTGGTACCTTTCTGCCAAGGGCGTAGATATGGGGGGAGAGTAAAAGGGGTAGGAAATAAAATATATAAAATATAGACAAATATATTTGCCCAAATGTTTAATTGCCCCCCCCCCCCCAGGAAAAAAGTATTGGACACTGAGTAAATTTTGAAATAACTATTCAAATTAGATGTTTGGGTCAAATTTCACATTTTACAAATTCTCTCAGTTGTGAATTTTTAGATGGCGATCTAAATCATTTTTTTGAGTGAATTCTTTGAAACAAATTTCACATTTAAAAATTTTTTCACCGGTGTGAATTTTTAAATGTTTCTTTAAATTACTATTTGTACTGAAATGTTTGAGGCAAATTTCACATTTATAAGATTTCTCACCGTTATGAATTTTTAAATGGTTTTCCAAACTTGCTCTCTGAATGAATTGTTTTAGACAAATTTCACATTTTAAAGAAGTCTCACTAGTGTGAATTTTTAAATGGTTTTCCAAATTGTATTTTTGACTGAATTGTTTACAGCAAATTTCACACTTAAAAGATTTCACTCTAGTGTGAGTTTTTAAATGGTTATCTAAATTACTTTTAAAAGTGAATTGTTTGAGACAAAGGACAACGTACCGGTAACATGGGAAAAGTGGTCCCGGTTAAAATTGATAATTTTTTTATATATTATGTTTTTAGGTATTATTAATAAATTCTGAAGTTTTTAGAGAGACTTTATGTCTACGACCGGAGATACGGTGTCCCAAAAAATATAAATTACACATTTTAGGTATTCCGAAAATAATTGATATAATCCATGATTTTCTTTTAATTTTTGGTACGAAGTTGTGCCAAATAATATAATACAGGGTAACATCAACATTTTAAACAATGTACCAATGATTGTTTTATTATACAGGGCGTCCCACAAATATTATTAAACTAGAAATGTTAATAATAATCTATAATATACCAAGATAATCATCTGTATAATCTATATAATGTAAATAAGCTTTTAGATAATAATATATTAATGGTAACTGATTGTATAGGGTGTTCTAAAAGTATTCAAATGTGAACTAACACTTTTAAAAGTTCTAATATTTATATTGAACATATCAGTTATTATTTTTGAAACATAAAAAATGATGATGACAATTATTCCTTGAGTATATGGGCCGTTTGGTCTTCCTCGGATGTTAATCACATCAGCAAAGAAAATAATTAGTGAGAAAAAACTAAAAAGTCTTATGTTAAAAAGTATATTAGATGGTAGTTCCACATATGCATTTTAACTATCATGAACTTTTTCAATGCCAGTTTATTAAAATGCTACATTTAAAAAACTGAAATATACTTAAATTATTTTAAGATATTTTTATTTTATGCAAATACTAATTACCTTAAATTAAAATACTAAAAATACTGAAGATAACTATGAAAAAGAAGGATAAAGTATAATAAGACATGAATTTAGTAATTTACAGCTTAAAATGCATGAGAATATGTTAGAATATGATTCAACAACTGCAACATATCTATAAATAACTAAATATATCAGTCAAAAAATGGTATAGAATCTATAAAACTAAATATTTTTTAACTAACCAAAACAATAAAGATAATTGTGTGGACAATGAAAAAACGTATTTTTTATCTATCATTAAATCAATCGATAGCGAGTATTCATTAGCAAGAATTAGTTATTTACAAAAAGAATGAAAAACAATTCAATTACTTAACATACTTGAAATTAAGATTATTATTTTATATTACCTAAAATAATTAAAACTTAAGATTAAGGAAAGGATGAAGTAATCGTTGGCACTAATCTAAGACAGGCCTACCTGCAGCATCTATTACGCTTAAAAGTAAATTGTTGTTAGGGTACTTGATGTCATTTTTATATCGGGCATATCCTAGGTACCATAAGACACTTGCGACATGGGAACATGAACCTAATGTTCTAGCGCCGCTCTTACAGGTGCAATAGTATCCCAATATCAAATTACCTTCATCCATATTTTCATTCGGCATTCTAAAGTGTATCCATATTTGGTATTTAGTAGCATTTTGAAAACGTGAATGAAGTCTAAGATGAAGTAGATCGAGTTCATTATTTGCTTCGTTTACTTCGAAAAGATTATCACCATGCTGAAGCGTATCCTGAATGTATGAATTTGCGAGTTTAATTTGGTATGTTCCAACGGTAAGTTCTTTTAAATAATCGATGTCTAATCTAGGAAATTCTAAGTCAAATTCTGGATTTAAAAGTCTCCATACCCCTCTTCGTCGACGCAACTGGTCCGTCTCGACTCTAATTTGTAATTGATTAGGCAACTGAGCTTTTTGTAGGATTGAATGAGCCAGTTGCAGGTTAGCTCCTTGCATTAAAATTGGCTCTCGGTATCTGTTTAGAACTGCACCAGCAATTCGATAAAAGTCACCAATATTCGGCACGTGATGCATGTGAACTCTGTCTTGAAAAAATTTATATACCGATTTAATATGACCGTTTCTAGCTTCAATAATCCATCTCGTTTTGGTAATTAGTCTAGATTCATTTGCTTCTTCTGTATTCAGCTGAGTTTGGCCGCGTGGAAGTACTGGAGGCATTTTATAATCTATTCCCAATTGATCCAGAAGAGGCAAAATATCCCTATATCCACGGTCTACGATAACAATGTCTCCAGGCTGCAACCATTCTCTGAGACGGTTGGCATCCATATTAAATTCGTTTCGCAACATAGCAGCATCATTATTTCTGCTATCAGAAAAATATGGTCCCTGTATGTCGAGAATGTATCCGTCTGGTGCGACCAAGAGTGCAGGTTTCACCAAATGACGGTGCTTGTAGACTGAATACGATTGCCTTAAGGCCCTAAAGTTGGTGCTTTTTGGGATGTAGCAATATGTCCCATCGATATAAAGAATAATTTTTGGATTATTGGGTTCCGGATTATACAATGAGTTAGAAAATTCAGTAACATGCTGGGTTATATACTGATCCCTAGTGATTGCACCCAACCCTATATTTTCTGGAACAAAGCGGCCCATTAAGGATGTTCTTACATTAGCTATTGCTAAACTCACTGCTGCTCTGCTTGTGTATCCAAATATTATTTTTAAAAATTCATCACTTAGGTTTTGTCGGAGTTTGCAAAGAAATGCCAATAAATCTATTTTTAAAATACGCCTGTTAAATCCATCCACTCTTTGAACTACGTCACAAAATGTGAACAGATCAATAAATTGTTGTTTTGTTATTGATAAAATATATTTAAATTCTTCATCTGAGAAACTATTTTCGTCAGAAAAAGACGTTTTTTGAGAATTCGATGCTTTTTCCCGCAAGTTTTGTAAAAATATGGATAATTGTATACCTTTAAGTTTAACAAAACGGCTAAAAAATTGCAGACCGGGTAGCAGCATTGGTAGTATGTATCCTTCTTCATTTAAGTGATGTTGGCAAATTCTAGCTGATTCAGGAACGTAGATATTTCTAGATATAAATATATCAACCCGACACTCATTTGAAAGTCTGTGAATATTGTAGTCACGATTACATATTAAACACGTGCTGTTTCTGCTTTGTTTCAAAATATTTAGTTTTAAACATTCAGGATCGTTTTCCAACTGGTGGACTTCTGCGTTTATGGATATGTTACAATTTAAGCAAATTCTTGTATTCTCATCAATTTCAAGAGGTTCGTTATAAAATTCTTCCCTGCGTCTTATAGCAATTTGTCGTTTTTCTTCATTTTCATCTCCTGCTATTCTTACCATTTGCCTTTGGGGATTTGCATTGTTGCAAGTATAACAGCGATTGCGAAAAGCCATTGTATCTATTACTAAACTGCTATACTATAAGTAATATTAAACTATAAAACTTTGACATTGATGTGTCGGCCATTTTGATAACAGCCTACTATTCATAAAAATATTAAATACAAAGAAAACTTGCATACTTATTCAAAAACAATTTTTTAAGAACAATAATATTTCAAATCTTTTTTTTGTTTTTTCTCACTATTCATTTTCTGTCTGTCAGAAAGGGTAGATAATCAATATAAATATTAGAACTTTTAAAAGTGTTAGTTCACATTTGAATACTTTTAGAACACCCTATACAATCAGTTACCATTAATATATTATTATCTAAAAGCTTATTTACATTATATAGATTATACAGATGATTATCTTGGTATATTATAGATTATTATTAACATTTCTAGTTTAATAATATTTGTATAATAAAACAATCATTGGTACATTGTTTAAAATGTTGATGTTACCCTGTATTATATTATTTGGCACAACTTCGTACCAAAAATTAAAAGAAAATCATGGATTATATCAATTATTTTCGGAATACCTAAAATGTGTAATTTATATTTTTTGGGACACCGTATCTCCGGTCGTAGACATAAAGTCTCTCTAAAAACTTCAGAATTTATTAATAATACCTAAAAACATAATATATAAAAAAATTATCAATTTTAACCGGGACCACTTTTCCCATGTTACCGGTACGTTGTCCTTTCACATTTAAAAGATTTCTCACCAGTGTGAATTTTCAAATGGCCCTTCAAATTAGATTTAGTACTAAATTGTTTAAAACAAACTTCACATTTAAAAGATTTCTCACCGGTATGAATTTTTAAATGTTGATTTAAATTACCCCTCTCAATAAATTTTTTAAGGCAAATTTCACATTTAAATGATTTCTCACCGGTGTGAATTTTTAAATGTTTTTTTAACCTACCTTTAAACATGAATTGCTTAAAACAAATTTCACATTTAAAAGATTTCTCACCAGTATGAATTTTTAAATGGCCCTTCAAATTAGATTTAGTACTAAATTGTTTGAAACAAATTTCACATTTAAAAAGTTTCTCACCAGTGTGCATTTTTAAATGATTATTCAAATGAACTTTTTCAGTAAATTGTTTGAGGCAAATTTCACATTGAAAAGATTTCTCACCAGTGTGAATTTTTAAATGTCTTTTTAAACTACCGTTCCGAATGAATTGTTTGAGACAAATTTTACATTTAAAAGGTTTCTCACCAGTGTGCATTTTTAAATGATTATTCAAATGATCTTTTTGAGTAAATTGTTTGAGGCAAATTTCACATTGAAAAGATTTCTCACCAGTGTGAATTTTTAAATGTCTTTTTAAACTACCGCTCCGAATGAATTGTTTGAGACAAATTTTACATTTAAAAGGTTTCTCACCAGTGTGAAATTTTAAATGTCTTTTTAAATTACTTTTTCGAGTAAATTGTTTAAAGCAAATTTCACATTTAAAAAATTTCTCTCCACTGTGATTATTTAAATGAGCTTTTTGAGTAAATTGTTTGAGACAAATTTCAGATTTAAAAGATTTCTTACATATAAAATTTTTGTTCCTAACATTTTTTTTCCCAGCGTGTTTATTTTTTACAGAATGAACTACATAATGGTTCCAAAATTGTAATTTCCCATTTGTTTCTGTTCCACAAAAATTACAAGTTACAGAGCGTTTTTTAAAATGTTCATTAATATGATTTAATCTTAAATTTGAAGATGTGAAATCTACAAAAAAAAATTATAAAAACTATTCATTAAAAATTAGAAAAAACTTACTTTTTCGGCAAACCGGGCATTTATAACCTAAATTTTTGGTTTTTAAATCTCGAATATTACACTTCCTATTTTGGTAGTTATTTTCCTGAGGCATCAAACAATATGTTTCTTCAAAAAGAAAAGGTTCAGGTTCAGAAGAACATTCTTCTTTTATTTCAATTTCAGTGGATAAAATATCATATTCTTGAAACTTAAATTCCTGTTGGAGAAACTCAGGTTTAACTTCTATCAAATCTGTTTCGAAATATTCTTGTTTAATTTCCATTTTTTGCTTTATTCCAAGTTTTTTTGTCTTTCTATTGTAAAGTTATTTAATTATAATTTTATTTCTACTTTACAAGACAGTAACTGACAAGTGACAGGTGTTGTCTGATTGACATGCGTCAATTGTCAAAATACGATTACGATTTTCCAAAGTATCGATACTTTTACTAGCTCGATATATCGATTCTTATTTTCATTTCTATTCTATATTTTATCATTTGTGATAAAAACTAATTCAATAAGGATATTTTCTAAGTTGAGTTCGGTTTGAAGAATTTGGAGCGTTAGGAGTAAAGTGTGAGTATAAACCGAATTTTTGCCAGCACTCGAATGAGGTAAATCGAGTGAAAGAGCCGAATTCAGCTCTAGTTGATTGACAGTTGACAGTGACTAAGATACCTGCATCAGTAATTATAACATGGTAGTGGCTAATATACCTTCCACGGTAACTATAACAACGAATATCGATACTTTTTATTGAATATCAAAGAAATCCGTATTGATTACTCCACAAATAAATAAATGTAGATTATTATTTAGTGTTTTATTTAAAAGTAAAATAAAATGTTCATTTTTTTAAATTAATTCGATAAATATCGATTACTTATAAAATTCTATGAGTCGGCAGTTTACATAATATGTTAGTGTTGCCAACTTTTGAATAATATTTTCCCCTCCAGTTATCTGGAAAATTCCAATTTTTAGAAAAAATCTCTACCATTACCAAAATAATTTTTTAAAGATTAGAATTAAAATTAATAACCGTTATTTGACACATTTTACATTCAGTGCTACCAATCTAAAATCCGAACACTGTAATGGTCTTTTCCTCGATAACACGTTCAGCCCTTTTCAAGACTAAAAATTACTAATATTTCGTAATTGAGGTTTTTTTGTAGGTATCAAAAATTTTAAATGGAAAATTTCTTACAAAAAATTGAAATTTCGCAATGGCTTTTCTGTAAATTAAAAAAATGCATATTCGCGTTCAATTAATATTAAGTTTTTTTAACGGACCTCGTCAACCTCATTTTTGACAGATATCAAGTTTTTTCTTGACAGACGTCAAGTTTATTTTTGACAGATTTCATGATTCTGTTTGAAAAGACATCAAGCTTATTTTTTACAGAGGTCGAGTTTATTTTTGACAGATATTTAGTTTCTAATTGACTTACTTCTTATACGCACTTTTTAACATATATCAAATTAATTTTTGACATATGTAGTTTCTTTTTGACAGATGTCAAGATCATTTTTGACAGATGCCAAGTTTCTACTTGACAAATGCCAAGTTTGTTGACAGATGCCAAGTTTCTCCTTGACAGATGCCAAGTTTCTTCTAGACAGATATCAAGTTTCTTCTTGACAGACGTTAAACTCATTTTTGACAGATTCCAAGTTTCTGTTTGACATAAGTCTAGCTCATTTCTCGCAGATGTCGAATTTCGATTTGACAGACATCAAACTCATTTTTGACAAATATTAAGTTTCTATTTGATTTACCTTTACAAATTTATTTTTGACAGATGTAAAGTTTCTTTTTGACAGACGTCAAGCTCATTTTTTACAGAGTTCGAGTTTCTATTTGACTGACGTCAACAAGATCATTTTTGACAGATTTAAGTTTCTATTTGACTTACCTCTTATACGCACTTTTTAACACATATCAAATTAATTTTTGACAGATGTAGTTTCTTTTTGACAGATGCCAAGTTTCTTCTTTACAGATGCCAAGTTTCTTGACAGATGCCAAGTTTCTACTTGACAAATGCCAAATTCGTTCTTGACACATGTCAAGTTTCCTCTTGACAGACGTCAAGTTTATTTTTGACAGATTTCAAGTTTCGGTTTGAAAAGACATCAAGCTCATTTTTCACAGAGGTCGAATTTATTTTAACTGACGTCAACAAGCTCATTTTTGACAGATATTTAGTTTCTAATTGACTTACTTCTTATACGCACTTTTTAACTCATATCAAATTAATTTTTGACAGATGTAGTTTCTTTTTGACAGATGCCAAGTTTCTTCTTTGCAAATACCAAGTTTCTTGACAGATGTCAAGTTTCTTCTTGACAAACGTTAAACTCATTTGTGACAGATTTAAGTTTCTATTTGACTTACCTCTTATACGCACTTTTTAACATATATCAAATTAATTTTTAACAGATGTAGTTTCTTTTTGACAGATGCCAAGTTTCTTCTTGACAGATGTCAAGTTTCTTCTTGACAGATGTCAAGTTTCTTCTTGACAGATGTCAAGTTTCTTCTTGACAGATGTCAAGTTTCTTCTTGACAAACGTTAAACTCATTTTTGACAGATTCCAAGTTTCTGTTTGACATACGTCTAGCTCATTTTTCGCAGATGTCAAATTTCGATTTGACAGACATCAAGCTCATTTTTGACAGATATTAAGTTTCTATTTGATTTACCTTTACAAATTTATTTTTGACAGATATAAAGTTTCTTTTTGACAGACGTCAAGCTCATTTTTAACAGAATCCGAGTTTCTATTTGACAGACGTCATATTTGACAGATATTAAGTTTCTATTTTACTTACCTTACTCATCTTTAATAGGTATATATTAAATTTAGTTTTGACAGATGTAATGTTTCTGTTTGACAGACGTAAGATTTCTTTTTGACAGTCTACAATGTTATTTTTGACAGATTTCAAGTTTGTCTTTTACAGACATTAAGCTCATTTTTCACATATGTCGAATTTCTATTTGATTGACGTCAAACTTATTTTTGACTTTATGTTTCTGTTTAACTTACCTTAAGCTCATTTTTAACTTATATTATTAAATTTATTTTGACATATATAATATTTCTTTTTGACAGACGTCAAGCTCATTTTTGACAGATGTCGATTTTTTATTCGACCAACATTAGGGTTATTTTATTTTAACATATATTTAATATTTCTTTGTGACAGATATCAACTTTTATTTTTGACAAACATTAAATTTCTGATAGATATTAAGTTTCTATTTGACTTACCTGAGGCTCATTTTGAATAAATATTAAATTTATTTTGATAGGTGTCAATTTTTTTTGACATACGTCAAACTCATTTTTGACAGATATCAAGTTACTTTTGACAAATGTCAAGTTTATTTTTGACAGATGTCAATAATAAAGCTACAGTGTTACCACACACTTAAAACAGTAAAAACACTTTTGTGGCCTTTTACTTGATTATATTACAGTTTATTAATCGTAAATAATATAAAAGTTAAGGAAAAATGCTAAAAAAATTTGCGCAGATTATTTAATTGAAAATAAAAAACGATTTATAAAAAAAGTAAGTTAATTATTTTTTAATATATTTTCGTCTTATTCTAAATTCAAGGTATAAGTGTTTTTTTTTTTATTAAAATTAAAAATATTTAATCGGCAATCATCTGTCAATTTTATTACAATGATTTATATCGTAAATTTTTAATGACTACCATAAAAAAATTACTGTCTGTAAATAAACCACAAACAAAACCTTCATTTTATACATAATTTACCATTTCCCCAAAAATCATACTGGCCTTAGAGAATTGGATAATGCCATACACGCCCTCACAAATTCTCTAACCAATAAAATTCAGTATGTTTTTTTTTATTATTTTTTTTTTTAAATATGGAACCATTTGTAAAAATTTTAAACCAGTTTGGAATAAAATGTAAGACAGTGAAGTTGGTTTAATCGGATTTTTTTTTGTAGTTTAATCGGTAAGAAAAAAAATTGCAAATACTGTGAGATTATTGTAAAATGTGTGTAATGTTTTTAAAAACAGCGGCGGAACCAGACCAAATTTAACAGGGGAAAATTTAATTTGTAATAAGATACAAATAACAAGTATTTCTAGTTATTATTATTAATAAACATTTTATTAAGATGATCAGGAAAAATAAAAAAATACTGAAAATGGTTTATTTTCTAACGAAACGTCATTATAATTAAATTTAGTAATTAAAGTTAAATAGAAATTATAATTGGGTAGCAAAACGTGATTAAAAATTCAAGTCCGTACAATTCAAGTTGATGGCGACGGCTCTCCGAATACGAAACGTCGTATTAAAATTTTACGTATGTTAAGATGCATTGTTATCGATATCAAGTCAATGTGCAAAATTTCAGCTCAATTGGATAACAGGAAGTGCTTTAATTTTTAGTTTAAATATTTGTCCACTAAAATTCAAAACCGGCGGTGAAGTTATTATAAAGGATTTAAATACGAAACTTCGTATTAAAATTTTAAGTATGTTAAGATGCATGGTTATCGATATCAAGTCAATGTGCAAAATTTCAGCTCAATTGGATAACAGGAAGTGCTTTAATTTTTAGTTTAAATATTTGTCCACTAAAATTCAAAACCGGCGGTGAAGTTATTATAAAGGATTTAAATACGAAACGTCGTATTAAAATTTTAAGTATGTAAAGATGCATTGTTATCGATATCAAGTCAATGTGCAAAATTTCAGCACAATTGGATAACAGAAAGTGCTTTAATTTTTAGTTTAAATATTTGTCCACTAAAATTCAAAACCGGCGGTGAAGTTATTATAAAGGATTTAAATACGAAACGTCGTATTAAAATTTTAAGTATGTAAAGATGCATTGTTATCGATATCAAGTCAATGTGCAAAATTTCAGCTCAATTGGATAACAGCAAGTGCTTTAATTTTTAGTTTAAATATTTGTCCACTAAAATTCAAAACCGGCGGTGAAGTTATTATAAAGGATTTAAATACGAAACGTCGTATTAAAATTTTAAGTATGTAAAGATGCATTGTTATCGATATCAAGTCAATGTGCAAAATTTCAGCTCAATTGGATAACAGGAAGTGCTTTAATTTTTAGTTTAAATATTTGTCCACTAAAATTCAAAACCGTCGATGAAGTTATTATAAAGAATGATTTAAATTCGAAACGTCGTATTAAAATTTTAAGTATGTTAAGATGCATTGTTATCGATATCAAGTCAATGTGCAAAATTTCAGCTCAATTGGATAACAGGAAGTGCTTTAATTTTTAGTTTAAATATTTGTCCACTAAAATTCAAAACCGGCGGTGAAGTTATTATAAAGGATTTAAATACGAAACTTCGTATTAAAATTTTAAGTATGTTAAGATGCATGGTTATCGATATCAAGTCAATGTGCAAAATTTCAGCTCAATTGGATAACAGGAAGTGCTTTAATTTTTAGTTTAAATATTTGTCCACTAAAATTCAAAACCGTCGATGAAGTTATTATAAAGAATGATTTAAATTCGAAACGTCGTATTAAAATTTTAAGTATGTTAAGATGCATTGTTATCGATATCAAGTCAATGTGCAAAATTTCAGCACAATTGGATAACAGGAAGTGCTTTAATTTTTAGTTTGAATATTTGTCCATTAAAATTCAAAACCGGCGGTGAAGTTATTATAAAGGATTTAAATACGAAACTTCGTATTAAAATTTTAAGTATGTTAAGATGCATGGTTATCGATATCAAGTCAATGTGCAAAATTTCAGCTCAATTGGATAACAGGAAGTGCTTTAATTTTTAGTTTAAATATTTGTCCACTAAAATTCAAAACCGTCGATGAAGTTATTATAAAGAATGATTTAAATTCGAAACGTCGTATTAAAATTTTAAGTATGTTAAGATGCATTGTTATCGATATCAAGTCAATGTGCAAAATTTCAGCACAATTGGATAACAGGAAGTGCTTTAATTTTTAGTTTGAATATTTGTCCATTAAAATTCAAAACCGGCGGTGAAGTTATTATAAAGGATTTAAATACGAAATGTCGTATTAAAATTTTAATTATGTTAAGATGCATTGTTATCGATATCAAGTCAATGTGCAAAATTTCAGCACAATTGGATAACAGGAAGTGCTTTAATTTTTAGTTTAAATATTTGTCCACTAAAATTCTAAAATTATAAAGGATTTTAAGCACTTCCTGTCTTCCAATTGGGCTGAAATTTTGCACATTGACTTAATATCGATAACAATGAATTCTTACATACTTAAAATTTTAATACGACGTTTCGTATTTAAATCCTTTATAATAACTTCACCGCCGGTCTTGAATTTTAGTGGACAAATGTTTAAACTAACAATTAGAGCACTTTCTGTTATCCAATTGAGCTGAAATTTTGCACATTGACTTGATATCGATAACAAAGCATCTTAACATACTTAAAATTTTAATACGACGTTTCGTATTAAAATCCTTTATATTAACTCCATCACCGGTCTTGAATTGTAGTGGACAAATGTTTAAAGTGAAAATTAACACACTTCCTATCATCCTATTGAGCTGAAATTTTGCACATCGACTAAATATCGATGATAGTGCATTCTCATATATTTAAAAGTTTAATACGACGTTTCGTCTTTTGTGGGTCACCCTCAATTTGAATTTTTCAAATAAGAATCTGGATTTTGGAATCACTGTTTTGTTACCTTATTTCCAACTTTGCTTTTATACTTTAAAAAATTAAGAAAAATGTCTGAATAAATGAAAAAAAAAATATGTAATTTAATAAAATCCTAAAAAAAACTATAAAAAAAATGTAATAAATGAAAAATTGTGTGGAAAACAAAAAAACATCTCAGATTTATCAAAAATATTTATAAATTTATAAAAATATCAAAATGATTGAAAAATTTGAAAACATTTTGAAATTATCAGAAATAAATAAAAAAAAAAATTAAAAAAGTAAAATTTATTTATTTTGTAGATTTTTCAAGAAAATTTGCAAAATAATTTGACAAATATGAAAAAGTATTTAAAAATGTTTGAATATGTGAAAAAAAAATATAATTTAATGAAATCCTAAAAAAAAACTATAAAAATATTATAATAAATGAAAAATAAATATACTATGTGGAAAAAAAAACAAAAAACATTTTTAAACTTTTTTGCATTTTAATTTAAAATTAAAATTTGGAACAACGCTGTATATTTTATTATTATTTTTTTTAACAACTATATATATTATTTTTTTTTGAATAACTGCATATTTTATTATCATTTTTTTTTGAACAACTCTATATATATATTATTGTTTTTTGAATAACTCTGTATATTTTATTTATTTATAGTATTGTGTAATGTTTTTTTAACAATTTTTTATTTTTTTATTATTTTCCTTTTCTTTTTAATTGATTTTAATTTTTCTGATTTTTTTAGGATTAAAAAAAAATCTAAATGACCAACATTAATATTTTTATACTTTTTCGTACTTTAAATCAAAATTAAAATTTTTATTTTTTCTTTACAACAACTCTGTATATTTTATTATTTTTTTGAACTACTCTGTATATTTTATTTATTTATAATATTGTATCCAGAATTTAGTGAATATTTTAAAATTCTATAATTTATTTATTTTTCATAATAATATTTTTTTTTATTTCGGTTTATTTTTAATTGATTTTGATTTTTCTGATTATTTTTTTTTATACAATTAAAAAAAATCTAAATGACCAACATTAATATTTTTATACTTTTTCGTACTTTAAATCAAAATTAAAATTTTTATTTTTTCTTTACAACAACTCTGTATATTTTATTATTTTTTTGAACTACTCTGTATATTTTATTTATTTATAATATTGTATCCAGAATTTAGTGAATATTTTAAAATTCTATAATTTATTTATTTTTCATAATAATATTTTTTTTTATTTCGGTTTATTTTTAATTGATTTTGATTTTTCTGATTATTTTTTTTTATACAATTAAAAAAAATCTAAATGACCAACATTAATATTTTTATACTTTTTCGTACTTTAAATCAAAATTAAAATTTTTATTTTTTCTTTACAACAACTCTGTATATTTTATTATTTTTTTGAACTACTCTGTATATTTTATTTATTTATAATATTGTATCCAGAATTTAGTGAATATTTTAAAATTCTATAATTTATTTATTTTTCATAATAATATTTTTTTTTATTTCGGTTTATTTTTAATTGATTTTGATTTTTCTGATTATTTTTTTTTATACAATTAAAAAAAATCTAAATGACCAACATTAAATTTTTTATACTTTTTCGTACTTTAAATCAAAATTAAAATTTTTATTTTGTCTTCACAACAACTCTGTATATTTTATTATTTTTTTGAACTACTCTGTATATTTTATTAATTTATAATATTGTATCCAGAATTTAATGAACATTTTAAAATTCTAAATTTTTATTTTTCATAACAATTTTTTTCTTTTTTTATAATTTTCCGTTAATTTTTAATTTTTAAATGATTTAATTTTTCTGATAATTTTTTTTCCCGATTAACAAAAAATTTTGAAAAATTATAAATTACTACTTTTAAATTTTTTTATCCTTTTTTTTATAAAAAAATTGTAGTACGATATCAATCTTTTAATATTTAAAAAATCAGATGGTTCATATTGATGTTGTTTTGTTTTTGAAAAATGTATTTTTTAATTTTTTTCCTTAAAACAACTTTGTATATATTTTTTTTTGAACAACCCTGTATATCTTATTGAATTATAATATTGTAAATATAATTTAATCAACATTCTATAATTTTATTTTGTTATTTATAACAATTTTTTTCTTTTTTATTATTTTTCGTTTATTTTTAATTTTTAAATGATTTTGATCTGGTAATTTTTTTTCATCAAAAAATTTTGAAAAAATTATAAATTACTAACTTTAAATTTTTTATATTTTTTTTTATAAAATTTTATTAAAAATTGTTACATGAGGTGGTCCATATTGATTTTGATTTTTCTTTGAAAAATACATTTTTGAATTTTTAAACAACATTGTATTATTTTGTTTTTAAATTGAAAATTAAAATAAATATTAAATTTTAATTTTTTTTCTTTGAAACATATTTTTTTCATAATTTCTAATAATTTGATTCACCCTGTATATCCTAAATTAAAATTTATTTTTAAAATTCTTATTCATACACACAATTTTTAACCAAGCTAAAATTAAATTTGTATGTATAATAAAAATTAAAATTTTTTAATTAATCACCCTGTATATTATCAACACTAAGTAAAGCATAAATGACTGTTTTATTTCTTCCTTATTTGTAATAGTTCTTAAAATTAAAATGTATTACGGATCTATATTTAATTTTTTCATATTCTTAGAAAGTTATTTTATGAATGAATGAGTCACTCGATTTTCGTAGAATTTGGTGGCTGAGCTCTATAGTGCGTGCTACAAAAATTTCAATGAGTATTCACCATAAAATCGTTTTTTTATATCTACAACGTGATTTAATATTAAAACGTTAAATTTAATCTGGAAATTATTTTTTCAGATACTTTAGTCTTTAATATTTACTTAAAAGGGCCACTTAAAAAATTCCAAAAAAAACGGGTCATGAAATTTTATATTGTTAAATTTTCGACTGGGGGAAATATTTTTTCAGTCATCAAATTTAAAAAATAAATAAAAAATAATCAATTTTTATAAAAACAATGAAAATTTGGAGAAAAATTTTAAATAAAAAATGCATTTTAAGTAAAATAATAATTTAAAAATAATAAAAAAATTATTATGACCAACATAATACTTTCCTGATATTTTTAAATTGTTCCTCGTTTCTTATTTTAAAATGGATTAAAAAATATGTAAAATTTATAAAAAAATTAAATTTTTTAATTTTCAAATTCGAAATAAAAAATATGTTTACAAAAAAATCAATTTTTCTAAAAATAGTCGCAGAAAAATTAAAATCTCTAAAATAAAAAATGCATTTTAAGTAAAATAATAATTTAAAAATAATAAAAAAATTATTATTACTAACATAATACTTTCCCGCTATTTTTAAATTGTTTCTTGTTTCTTATTTTAAAATGGATTAAAAAATATGTAAAATTTATAAAAAAATTAAATTTTTTAATTTTCAAATTCGAAATAAAAAATATGTTTACAAAAAAATCAATTTTTCTAAAAATAGTCGCAGAAAAATTAAAATCTCTAAAATAAAAAATGCATTTTAAGTAAAATAATAATTTAAAAATAATAAAAAAATTATTATTACTAACATAATACTTTCCCGCTATTTTTAAATTGTTTCTTGTTTCTTATTTTAAAATGGATTAAAAAATATGTAAAATTTATAAAAAAATTAAATTTTTTAATTTTCAAATTCGAAATAAAAAATATGTTTACAAAAAAATCAATTTTTCTAAAAATAGTCGCAGAAAAATTAAAATCTCTAAAATAAAAAATGCATTTTAAGTAAAATAATAATTTAAAAATAATAAAAAAATTATTATTACTAACATAATACTTTCCCGCTATTTTTAAATTGTTTCTTGTTTCTTATTTTAAAATGGATTAAAAAATATGTAAAATTTATAAAAAAATTAAATTTTTTAATTTTCAAATTCGAAATAAAAAATATGTTTACAAAAAAATCAATTTTTCTAAAAATAGTCGTAGAAAAATTAAAATCTCTAAAATAAAAAATGCATTTTAAGTAAAATAATAATTTAAAAATAATAAAAAAATTATTATTACTAACATAATACTTTTCCGCTATTTTTAAATTGTTTCTCGTTTCTTATTTTAAAATGAATTAAAAAATATATAAAATTTATAAAAAAATTAAATTTTTCAATTTTCAAATTGGAAATAAAAAAAGTTTTTAAAAAAAATCTTTTCCAAAAACGTGTACAAAAAATTAAAATCTCTAAAATAAAGAAAT
This sequence comes from Neocrepidodera transversa, assembly GCA_963243735.1. Lineage (NCBI taxonomy): Eukaryota > Metazoa > Arthropoda > Insecta > Coleoptera > Chrysomelidae > Neocrepidodera > Neocrepidodera transversa. The sequence continues at coordinate 3,353,558 of OY725348.1, read as the reverse complement.
TATTTCTGCTATTTTTAAATCCCTCTTTCTTATTTTAAAATTAATCAAAAATAATATAAAATTTATAAAAAATTAAAAAAAAAATTTTTGCATAAAGTATTTTCCAAATATTTTTGATAATTCTGAGATATTTTTTTTTATTTTCCACAAAATTTTTCATTTGTTATATTTTTTTATAGTTTTGTTTTTAAATTACTTATAATTTATTTTTTCATACATTCAGACATTTTTCTTAATTTTTTTCAGATTTGTAAAACTTTTTTGACATTTTCAAATTTTCGATTTTTGAATGTTACTTTTTTGAGATTTTTGAAAATTTTGATATGGTTTAAATCATTTAATTTTTGAAATTTTTGAAAATTTTAGTTTTTTTACAGATTTGTAAAAATATTTTGAAATTTTCCAATTATTTGTAATGAGGGTTTTCAAAATTTTTGAATTTTAATTTTTCTTGAAATTTTCCACATTTTTTAAATTTTTTATTTTGAATTTTTTTTTATTGAGATTGTTTAATTTTTTGACATGGTTTTGAATTATTTAAAGTTTTTGGAAGTGTTTTAGATTTTTTTGGTTTTGTAAAAGTTTTTTACAAATTTTTGAATCTTTTTTTTTAATTTACGAAATTTTTGAAATTTTGCAATTTTTCATTGAGATTTTCAAAAATTTTTAATCTTGAAATTTACGAAATTACACGGTTTAAAATTATTTAGTTTTTGAAATTTTCCAAATTTTTGAAATTTTCGATTTTTGGGGGTTTTCAAAATTTTTGAATGTTACTATTTTGAAATTTCCTAACTTTTTGAAATTTTTTTATTGAGATTTTTGAAAACTTTGCCATGGTTTTGAATTATTTAAAATTTTTGAACTACTTTAGATTTTTTTAGTTTTTACATTTTTCAATTTTTGAAATTTTCGATTTTTTCAAGTTTATGGTTTTTTCCAAATTTTGCAATTTTTTATTGAGATTTTTGAAAATTTTTGGCATGGTTGTAATTTATTTAGTTTTGGAAATTTGAAAGAATTTTAAGTTTTTTCTACATTTTTGTAAAGATCTGTTGAAATATTCCAAATTTTTGAAATTTCCGATTTATTGGGAGTTTTCAAAATTTTTGATTATCACTTTTTTTGAATTTTTTTTATTCTGAAATTTTTTACGATATTTTTGAAGATAAATAAATACATTTTACTTATATCATTTTTTTTAATTAATTTCTGATGATTTTGAAATGATTTCAAATTTTTCCAAACATTTCTGATATTTTTATGGATTTCCAAATAGTTTTGATAATTCTGAATTTTTTTTTGTTTTCCACATAATTTTTCATTTATTATAATTTTTTATAGTTTTTTTTTAATTACCTTAAATTTATTTTTTCATATATTCAGACATTTTTCTTCATTTTTTTCAGGTTTGTGAATTTATTTTGCAAAATTTTTTGAAAATTATATTTAATAAATAAATTTCAGTTTTTTAATTTTTTTAAAATCTATTTCTGATGATTTCAAAATACTTTCAGTTTTTTCAAACATTTTTGATATTTTTGTTTTTTTCCAAATATTTTAAATAATTCTGAGAATTTTTTTTTATTTTCCACATAATTTTTCATTTATTACATTTTTTTAGGATTTTATTAAATTACTTATAATTTATTTTTTCATACATTTTTTTCAGATTTGTCAATTTATTTTGCAAACATTTTTGAAAATTCTACCAAAAAAATAAATTTTTCTTTTTTAATTTTTTTTAATTTATTTCTAATAATTTTGAAATGTTTTCAGATTTTTCAAACATTTCTGATATTTTTATGGATTTCCAAATATTTTTAATAATTCTGAGATGTTTTTTTTTATTTTTCACAAAATTTTTCATTTATTATATTTTTTTATATTCTTTTTTTAATTACTTATAATTTATTTTTTCATACATTCAGACATTTTTCTTCATTTTTTTCAGATTTGTCAATTTATTTTACAAACTTTTTTGAAAATTCTACTAAATAAATAAATTTTACTGTTTTAATTTTTTTTTAAATTTATTTCTGATGATTTCGAAATGTTTTCAAATTTTTTAAATCATTTTTAATATTTTTATGATTTTCCAAATATTTTTGATAATTCTGAGATGTTTTTTTTAATTTTTCACATAATTTTTCATTAATTACATTTTTTTAGGATTTTATTAAATTACTTATAATTTATTTTTTCATACATTTTTTTCAGATTTGTCAATTTATTTTGCAAACTTTTTTGAAAATTCTACCAAAAAAATAAATTTTCCTTTTTTAATTTTTTTTAATTTATTTCTAATAATTTTGAAATGTTTTCAGATTTTTCAAACATTTCTGATATTTTTATGGATTTCCAAATATTTTTAATAATTCTGAGATGTTTTTTTTTATTTTTCACAAAATTTTTCATTTATTATATTTTTTTATATTCTTTTTTTAATTACTTATAATTTATTTTTTCATACATTCAGACATTTTTCTTCATTTTTTTCAGATCTGTCAATTTATTTTACAAACTTTTTTAAAAATTCTACTAAATAAATAAATTTTATTTATTTAATTTTTTTTAAATTTATTTCTGATGATTTCGAAATGTTTTCAAATTTTTTTAAACATTTTTGATATTTTTATATTTTTTTCCAAATATTTTTGATAATTCTGAGATGTTTTTTTTATTTTCCACAAAATTTTTCATTTATTATATTTTTTTTTAAATTACTTATAATTTATTTTTTCATACATTCAGACATTTTTCTTCATTTTTTTCAGATTTGTCAATTTATTTTGAAAACTTTTTTGAAAACCGTACTAAATATATAAATTTAATTTTTTTCCTAGTATTATATATTTCTTAACTAGAACATTACTCACTATTTTTACAATTCTATAATTATAACATCTAATTTTAAACATCTATAGATTAACATAACAAATATTAACAATCTAAAAACCTATATATATACATTCTCCCTCTTCTCCCGGTTAACACCCTGTACAATACACAACACTACTACCAACCAAAAGAAACTTACACACATTTAACAACGTTTCAAGTATTAGACACATCTTGGGTTTTACCAACGTTAACATTAACATTCAGACTCTCTCTCTAAAAATTCTCATCTCGTGAAACATATTCCAGGAATTTTTTGATTCATGAATCCACTTACACTAAAAAACTCTGATTCAGAAAATTTAAACAGTTTCAATTCACACTCCGAATCGGAATCTTCGATTTTCGAGAATTTATCAACGAGTGAACTTTTGCGACATCTACTAAGTGCGCGATTTCGCGACGACAGTGATGCGACTGAAGATATCGAAGAAATTAAGAAACGCAGCAGTGAGTCATCTGAGAAGACTGAGGCGATTACACAGTCAATGACTAAAGGGGAGTTTAATTTTAATTATTGTGATAAAAATGGAAGTATGGATAGTGAAAATAATCAGAGTTATTTGTTCGCTAAAGAAGTACAAATTAGTCAAAGTGAAGAGGAAAGTTCGTGTTCTTTAGATTTTATTTTACGATTAGAATCGACTTATTGTGAACATGATAAAGATAATTCAGGAAATGGTAAATTTATTAAGTTTAGTGAAAAAGATGTGGTAGAAGAAAATGCGATAGCTACTACTTCCGACGGTGTTAATAAATGTGATGAAAGTGATCAAAATCAAAATGTTAAAAACGAAATGGTATTAGTTCCTGCTGGTAAGTCAAAAAATTATTTTTTTATATAAAATTTACAATTCTACATATATAAATAATCTTCAATAAACGTTTTTTTAGTGTAAAAACCTCCGAGAACCGAAATAAAACGTCTGTATATGAACGTTTCTAAAATGGTCAAAAAAACGTCCTAAATATGTAGCCAAAACGTTAGAACAACGTTTTTTACACTACTATACTCAGACGATTTAAAAACGTGCGCTAAAAAACGTTACAATAAGGAATTTTTTATAACGTTTTATTCGAGTTGTTTTTATACTAGTGTTAAATAAGTGAAAAACGGAAATATTTTTGGTCGTTCCCACTTTGGCCGCTTTGAAAAAATTACCTTTTTTTTTGTCCCATTTGTGATTAACCCTGTATCTAATATATCCTAGTAGAATAAACAAATAATAACCTAAGGGCCGCAGCAAAATATATTTAAAGATTGTTTAATATATCTAAATCTGTCAAGAATAATGAAAAACAGTCTCACATTTTCCAAAATTAATAAAAAAAAAAAATCGAAAAATTGAAAAACTGGTTAAATATTTCAAAAACTGTCAAAAAATTTCAAAAACTATTTAAATATACCCCTCCTTTTCTTTCTTAATTTTGACACTTATTTAGTCATTTTTCAATCTGTTCACTCGAAAATTTCCCCTCTTTTTCTCTTATTTCTGACACTTTTGTTACTTAAAATTACCCCTCCTTTTCCTTCTTAATTTTGACACTTATTTAGTCATTTTTCCCTCTATTCACTCGAAAATTTCCCCTCTTTGTCTCTTATTTCTGACACTTTTCTTACTTAAAATTACCCCTCCTTTTCCTTCTTAATTTTGACACTTATTTAGTCATTTTTCCCTCTGTTCACTCGAAAATTTCCCCTCTTTTTCTCTTATTTCTGACACTTTTCTTACTTAAAATTACCCCTCCTTTTCTTTCTTAATTTTGACACTTATTTAGTCATTTTTCCCTCTGTTCACTCGAAAATTTCCCCTCTTTGTCTCTTATTTCTGACACTTTTCTTACTTAAAATTACCCCTCCTTTTCTTTATTAATTTTGACACTTATTTAGTCATTTTTCCCTCTGTTCACCCGAAAATTTCCCCTCTTTGTCTCTTATTTCTGACACTTTTCTTACTTAAAATTACCCCTCCTTTTCTTTATTAATTTTGACACTTATTTAGTCATTTTTCCCTCTGTTCACTCGAAAATTTCCCCTCTTTGTCTCTTATTTCTGACACTTTTCTTACTTAAAATTACATTATTTTTTAGAAAAACAATCCATGACAATTTTTGGAATATTTAAACGATTTTTCAATTTTTCGATTTTTTTTTGATTAGTTTTGAGAAATGTGGGACTGTTTTTGATTTTATTTTTGACAGTTTTTGAATATATTTTGACAGTTTTTGGAATATTTGAACGATTTTTCAATTTTTCGATTTTTTTTTTTTGATTAATTTTGAGAAATGTGAGACTGTTTTTGATTATTTTTGACAGTTTTTGATATATTTATCAGTTTTCGAATATTTTTAAATCTGTTTAAATATTCCAAAAACTGTCAAAAATATTCAAAAACCGTTTAAATCTATCAAAAAATGTCAAAAATAATCAAAAACAGTCCCACATTTCTCAAAACTAATCAAAAAAAAATCGAAAAATTGAAAAACTGTTTAAATATTCCAAAAACTGTCAAAAATATTCAAAAACTGTTTAAATATATCAAGAAATGTCGAAAATAATCAAAAACAGTCTCACATTTCTCAAAATTAATCAAAAAAAAAAAATCGAAAAATTGAAAAACTATTTAAATATTCCAAAACTTGTCAAAAATATTCAAAATCTTTATTAAGTTTCACATTATTTTGTAGAAAAACAATCCATGACAGTTTTTGGAATATTTAAACGATTTTCCAATTTTTTTTGATTAATTTTGAGAAATGTGAAACTTTTTTGGATTATTTTTGATAGTTTTTGAAATATTTTAAGTTTTTGAATATTTTTGACAGTTTTTGGAATATTTAAACAGTTTTTCAATTTTTCGACTTTATTTGATTAATTTTAAAAAATGTGAGACTGTTTTTGATTATTTTTGATAATTTTTGATAGATTTAAACAGATTTAAAAATATTCAAAAACTGTTTAAATATATCAATAACTGTCAAAAATAATCAAAAACAGTCTCACATTTCTCAAAATTTATCAAAAAAAAAACGAAAAATTGGAAAATCGTTTAAATATTTCAAAAACTGTCAATAATTTTCAAAAACTTCAAATATATCAAAAACTGTCAAAATGCATTTTGTTAAGGTCCTCAAAAGTATATATTCAAAAAAAGTCAAAAATTGATTTGGTTGTTTTTTAGAACCACTGTAAAAACGTTTTGTTTACGTCTTCAAAAGAATATTTTTAGATAAAGTCAAAAAGAAACGTTTTTTAAATGTTTTTATAAGTTGTTTTGGACCCACTATAAAAAACGTTTAAAATGAATATTTCCAAAAAAATTTAAAAAGTGACGTTTTTAAACGTTTTGGTTAGTCATTTTTAGAACCACTGTAAAAATGTTTTGTTTAGGTCTTCTAAAAAATACTTTCAAAAAAAGTCAAAAATTGACGTTTTTAAACGTTTCTGTTAGGTGTTTTTTTTTTGGAACCACTGTAAAAACGTTTTTTTGCGTCTTCAAAACAATATTTTTAGAAAAAGTCAAAAAATAATGTTTTTATAAGTTGTTTTTCAACCCACTCTAAAACCAATTAAAATACATTTTGTTATGATCCTCAAAAAAACATTTTTAAAAGTATATTTTTAGAAAAAAACCAAAAGTAACGTTTCTTTAATGTTTTTATAAGACTGTTTTAGAGCCACTGTAAAAAACGTTTAAAGTACATTTTGTTAAAGCCCTCAAAAACTGTAAAAATGTTTTGTTTAGGTTTTCTAAAAAATATTTTCAAAAAAAGTCAGAAAGTGACGTTTTTTAAAGGTTTTGTCAGTCGTTTTTTTTAAAACTATTGTAAAAAGGTTTTGTTTAGTCCTTCAAAAGAATATTTTTAGAAAAAGTCATCAAGAGACGTTTTTTTTAAACGTTTTTATAGGTCATTTTTAAAGCCACTGTAAAAAACGTTCAAAATACATCTTGTTAAGGTCTTCAAAAGTATATTTTCCAAAAAAAATTAAAAGGTGACGTTTTTAAACGTTTATTTAATTGTTTTTTAGATCCACTGTAAAAACGTTTTGTTTAGGTCTTTAAAAAAAATATTTTTAGAAAAAGTCAGAAAGTGACGTTTTACTTTTCCGACCAACGTCCGAGAGGGGAAAATATTGTGAGCTAAGAAAAAATTAAGATTCCCTAAGATAAATAAGACAATTTCCAGGTGGAAGTCTGTCTGTCTGTCTGTGTGTGTGGTCTGTCTGTATTCTTCCACGATAAAGGCCACACGTTTAATCAGATTGAGCTGAAATTTGGTATATGGGTTTGAGATATCCATCGGACGAATCCATTAATTTTTGTATGACATATGTCAAACGGAAGTGTCACTGTCAAAAAAATGACAGAAGCAATATGTCACGGAATTTGTCTTGCAGTATGTCATTTGAAAGCCTTTGAAAAGCCTTCAGAACAATCAAAATTATTTCATCAACTGTCACTTGTCAAAAAAAAAAAAATGAAAATGAAAAAGTATCTTTGGATACTCGTCGGGAAAATTTTGGGGCGACACAACCGATTTTTATTAAATTGTTTTGTTATTTGGGGTAAAAACTAGCCTTTTAACGAAAACTAATAAATTTAAAATTTTTATTTCTCTTTGAAAACAACTAAAAATACCGCTATTTACGTTAAAAATCAATTTATAAAAAACATTTAATTATGGCGACCAAGTCAAATTTATCGCGTCGGTGTTTAGCGTTGAGCTGTCTGGCGCCAAATCAACCGGCGCTCGGCGCCTTTGAATTGGAATGTTACCGCAAAAAAAAATTGACGTTCCTCAAGTTGTTTTTTAACTTTTTAAAACATTAGAATGAGAAAAATTATCAAAAAACATCGAAAAAATCGGAAAAACCGAAACATTCCAAAGAAATTTAAAGAAAACGAAAAAAGTCGAAATAAATCGAAAAAATCAGAAGAATAAGAAAAAAATGAGAAAACGCAAAGAATTAAAAAAAAAAAACAATGAGAAAAAATTTTTAAAAAAATTAGGAAATATTAGAAAAGCGTAAAAAATCAGAACAAAACGCAAAAAAAATCGAAAAAAAATAAACAAAAAAATGTAAATGCAAATAATCGCAAAAAATGCTAAAAACCAAAAAAAATCGCAAAAAAACGCTTAAAATAAAAAAAAAGTCGCTAAAAAACGCAAGAAATTGAAAAATATCGCAATATCCGATAAACAGAAAACACAAAAATCAGAAAAATGAGAAAAATCGGAAAAAATGAGAAAAAAATCAGTTGAAATTAGAAGAATCCAAAAAAACAGAAAAATCAAAACAAAAAAAAGAAAACATTGGAAAAAGTTGAAAATCAGAAAATATTAGAAAAAAAATGAAAAAACGAAATTGAAAAAACTGAAACAAAATTTCAAAAATTGGAAATACGAAAAAAAGTCGCTAAAAAACGCAAGAAATTGAAAAATATCGCAAAATCCCATAAAAACAGAAAACACAAAAAATTAGAAAAATAAAAAAAGAAATGAGAAAAAAATGAGAAAAAAAAACGAAATAAAATTAGAAGAATCAGAAAAATCGGAAAAAAGAAAATATTGGAAAAAGTTGAAAATCAGAAAATATTTGACAAAAAAAAATTGAAAAAACCGAAACAAAACCGCAAAAATTGGAAAAAAAAGTCGCTAAAAACGCAAGAAATTGAAAAGTATTATAGCAAAAAAATGCAAAAAGACCGCAAATAATCTGAAAAATGAAAAATAAAAGAAAAACAGTATAAAGAATTGTAACCATAAAAAAATGATAAAATTTGAAATAATTGAAATAAATCGCAGATAATCCCAAAAAAATCTCAAAAACAACGCGAAAAAATCGCAAAAAAAATTGAAACCAAAACGCAAATATATCGGAAAAAATTGTAGAAAATCGCAAAAATGATAAAAAATGGAAAAAGCAGAAAAAAATATTAAAAAAAATGAAAAAACAAAATTGAAAAACCGAAACAAACCCGAAAAAAATTGCAAAAAACGAAAATAAGTCGCTATAAAACGCAAGAAATTAAAAAATATCGCAAAAAAAAACAAAAATGCAACCAAAAAACTATAAAGAATTGTAACCATAAAAAAAATTAAAAAAAAAACTGATAAAATTTGAAATAATTCGCAGATAATCCCAAAAAAAAACAATCGCAAAAAAATCGTAAAAAACGCAAAAAAGTCGCAAAAAAAATTGAAACAAAATCACAAAAAAAATCGCAAAAATTTCGATAAAAAACGTAAAAAATGGAAGAAAACAACAAAAAAATTCAAAAAATCGGAAAAAAACTGACAAAAAATTGTAAATGCAAATACATCCGAAAAAAATTGCAAAAAAATTGCAAAAAAATGGAAACAAAATCACAAAAAAAATAGAAAAAAAAAATTTCAAATTAAACAACACAAAGAAATCGTAAAAATAACGCAAAAAAAATCGAAACAAAATGACAAAAAAATCGCAAAATTCTCATTAAAAAAAAAACGTAAAAAATGGAAGAAAACAGCAAAAAAAATTTAAATAAATAGGAAAAAAAATTCGAAAAAATTGAAAATGCAAATAATCGCAAGAAATCGGAAAAAAATGCAAAAAAAAATCGCAAAAAAATACAAAAAACAACGAAAAAGCGGAAAACAATTATTGTAACCATTTATTAAAAAAAAATGAAAAAATTCGAAAGAATTGAAAAAAATCAGACGAATAAGAACAACATGATAAAAAATCAGAAAACCAAAGAAAGAAAAAGAAAAAAATCAGAATGAGAAAAAAGATTAGAAAAAATTAGAAAAGAACAAGAACAAAAAATGAAAAAAAGGAGACAAAATAAAAAAATATCTCTCTCTCTCTTGTCTCGGTCTTCTCTCTGTTTCTCTGTCTCTCTGTCTTCTCTCTGTCTCTCTCGAGTATTTATAAAGGAAGTAAGGATTTCAATCATTATTTAAGGATTTAAATCAATTATATAAAAAAAAATCTGAATCAGAAAATAATCTTTTTAAATCTTATCAGTATAGAAAGAGACAGGAAAGTCCCCTGGAGGGGGCATAACGCATTTTCCTTACGTTACTCTTTTTGCCAATTACCAAAAAATGTGACAAGGTTGTGAGAAAAATTGGAAAATTTTTAAGACAACAGAGGGGAAATTTGTAACGAAAAATTGTTAAATTCCTAAAAAATCTGACAAACTTGAGAGAAAAGAGGGGAAATTATTGAAAGAAAAGAGGGGAAATTTCAGAGTAAAAAATTGACAAAATTAAGAAAAAAAGTGGGGAAAAAGTACTTAAAAATTGACAAAAATGAGAGAGAAAAGAGGGGAAATTTTCTTGTGAAAAATCGGAAAAAAGTAAAAAAAGTGACAAAATTAGGAAATAAAATTGGGTATAATTTTAAATGAGAGAAAAGTGACCAAAACAAGAGATAAAATGGGGGAAATCTACGAATAAAAAGAGGGGATAAATAAATGAAATAAAAAACGAGTGTAAGAGAAAAGAAATAAATTGAGCAAAAAAGTGCCAGAAAAGAAGGGAGGGGGGGGGACAAATGAAGTAAAAACCAAGAGTAAGACAAAAAAAGGGAAAAAATAAAGGGGGAACAAATAAATGTAAAAAAAGAGGGGATAAATGACCAAAAAATTGACAAAGTTCTGAGAAAAATTGGAAAATTTTTAAGACAACAGAGGGGAAATTTGTAACGAAAAATTGTTAAATTCCTAAAAAATCTGACAAACTTGAGAGAAAAGAGGGGAAATTTCAGAGTAACAATTGGCAAAATTAAGAAAAAAAGTGGGGAAAAAGTACTTAAAAATTGACAAAAATGAGAGAGAAAACAGGGGAAATTATTGAAAGAAAAGAGGGGAAATTTCAGAGTAAAAAATTGGCAAAATTAAGAAAAAAAAGTGGGGAAAAAGTACTTAAAAATTGACAAAAATGAGAGAGAAAAGAGTGGAAATTATTGAAAGAAAAGAGGGAAAATTTCAGAGTAAAAAATTGGCAAAATTAAGAAAAAAAGTGGGGAAAAGTACTTAAAAACTGACAAAAATGAGAGAGAAAAGAGGGGAAATTTTCTTGTGAAAAAACGGAAAAAAGTAAAAAAAGTGACAAAATTAGGAAAAAAAGTTGACAAAAACAATAGAAAAAATGGGGATAATTTTCGAATGTTGGTTATTTACGAAATATATGATAAATCCTGTCCTGTCCTGCAGTTATAATTATCCTTGTCCTTGTTTCGATTCCATTCAAAAAGTAATTAACCATTCAAATATCGTTATTATAGATAATGTGGTAAGATTCTATTATTTATATAAAATCATATTAGTCATCTATTTAAAGTTTCTATAATTTAGCTCGAACTGAAGCCATACTGGCGGCGGCAGTATTTTATTTTTAGATAAAAAAAAAATACAGTCGTTTTTATTTAGACAGTTACTTAAGTTACCAACATCACATCGCTAATTTATTTTGGTGAATAATTTCTTCTTAGAAATTTTATATAATATTTTATTAACGAAGTTTGAATCATTTCCTGTTTAGTCAATAATAAAATTCATTTTTTTTTTAGATATATAGTGTGGTTCAAATTTATAAAAAATTATGTTAATTTAATCCTTTCAAATTCTATTTATGATAAGTAAAAAAGTGGAACAAAAAAATCAAAAAGCGCGGAAAATAATTGATACAAAAAATTATAAAAAAGGGGGGATAAATCCTGTCAAATTCCATTTAGGATAAATAAAAAAGTGGAACAAAAAATCAAAAAGGGCGGAAAACAATTGATACAAAAAATATAAAAAAGGGGGGATATATCGTTTCAAATTCCATTTAGGATAAATAAAAAAGTGGAACAAAAAAATCAAAAAGGGCGGAAAACAATGGGTACAAAAAAGTGTAAAAAAAGGGGGATAAATGGAAAAAAAAAGAGGACAAATAAATGGGACAAAAAACAATCGTAATAAAAAATTGGGGGAAAATAAATGGAGCAAAAAATAATTGGAGCAAAAAAAAAGAGGAATAAGGAAATGGGACAAAAAATAAGGGTAAATAAATCGAGTAAAAAATAATTGGGAGAAAAAAGGGGGGGAATAAATGGGGCATAAGTGTAAAAAAAGGGATTAAATCGGCCAAAAAGTAAGTGTAAGAAAAAAGGGATATAAACAGGGTAAAAAACAATAGAGGAATAAAACAAATGGAGCAAAAAAATAAGTATGAGAAAAATGGGAAAAAATAAATGGGGCAATAAATAAGTGTAAAAAAGAGAGGATAAATATGGCATAAAATAAGTGTAAAAAAATGGATAAACAAATGGCACAAAAAACAAGTTAACAGAAAAATAGGAATAAAATAAATAGAGCAAAAACAAGTGAGAAAAAAATGGGGGGAATAAATGAAGCAAAAACAAGTGGGAGAAAAAAATAGGGAAAAATAAATGGGGCAAAAAATAAGTGTTAAAAGAGAGGGAATAAATGATATAAAAAGCAAGAGTAAAGAAAAAGGAGGATAAATAAATGGCGCAAAAAACAAGTTAATAGAAAAAGAATAATAAAATAAATAGAGCAAAATCAAGTGAGAAAAAAAATGGGGGGAATAAATGGAGCAAAAACAAGTGCGAGAAAAAAATAGGGAAAAATAAATGGGGCAAAAAATAAGTGTAAAAAAGAGGATAAATGGGGCAAAAAATAAGTGTAAAAAAGGGGATAAATAAATGGCGCAAAAACAAGTTAATAGAAAAAGAGGGATAAAATAAAAGAGCAAAAACAAATGAGAAAAAAAAGAGGATAAATAAATGGCGCAAAAAACAAGTTAATAAAAAAAGAGTAATAAAATAAATAGAGCAAAAACAAGTGAGAAAAAAATGGGGGGAATAAATGGAGCAAAAACAAGTGCGAGAAAAAAATAGGGAAAAATAAATGGGGCAAAAATAAATGTTAAAAGAGAGGGAATAAATGATATAAAAAGCAAGAGTAAAGAAAAAGGGGGATAAATAAATGGCGCAAAAAACAAGTTAATAAAAAAAGAAGGATAAAATAAATAGAGCAAAAACAAGTGAGAAAAAAATGGGGGGAATAAATGAGGCAAAAACGAGTGTGAGAAAAAAATGGGAAAAAATAAATGGGGCAAAAAATAAGTGTAAAAAAGGGGATAAATAAATGGCGCAAAAAACAAGTTAATAAAAAAAGAATAATAAAATAAATAGAGCAAAATCAAGTGAGAAAAAAAATGGGGGGAATAAATGGAGCTAAAAGAAGTGCGAGAAAAAAATAGGGAAAAATAAATGGGATGAAAAACAATTGTGATAAAAACGGGGAAAAAATAAATGGAACAAAAAATAAGTGTAAGAAAATAATAATAATAATAATATTTTCTCTATTTTTCCATACCTTTTCCCTACTTTTTTCTATATTCCCCATTTTTTTCTATATCATTTATTTCGTTTTTATTTTTCTTTATTTTACTTAATATTTCCTATTTTGTTTTATTTTTTTATGTTTTACTTTATTTTTCCTTATTTTTCTAAATTTTTCTAAATTTTTCTCAATTTTTCCCAATTTTTCATAATTTTTCTCCATTTTCTCTATTTGTTCCAATTTTCTCTATTTTTCCTATTGTTTCCTACTTTTATATTTATTCTTATTTTTCCCTATTTTGCGTTATTTTTTCCTATTCTCTCCTATTTTCTACTATTTTTCCATACTTTGTTCTATTTTTCAGTATTTTCGCTGTTTCCTATTTTTCCCTATTTTCTCTGTTTACCCTATTTTCTCTATTTTTTCCTATTTTCTCACATTTTTCTATATTTTTCCCTATTTTTCCATTTCTTTTCTATAGTTTAATATTTTTTCTTATTTCCCTATTTTTCCCCATTTTTTCCCTATTTTTTTATACTTTGTTTTATTGTTCAGTATTTTCGCTGTTTCCTATTTTTCAATATTTTCTCTGTTTTCCCTATTTTCTCTATTTCTTCCCTATTTTGCCATATTTTTCTATATTTTTCCCTATTGTTCCAATTTTTTCCATTTCTTTTCTATACTTTAATATTTTTTCTTATTTTCCTATTTTTCCCCATTTTTTCCCTATTTTTTCATACTTTGTTCTATATTGTTCAGTATTTTCACTGTTTCCTATTTTTCAATATTTTATTTGTTTTCCCTATTTTCTCCATTTTTTCCCTATTTTGACATATTTTTCCCTATTGTTCCAATTTTTTTCCATTTCTTTTCTATACTTTAATATTTTTTCTTATTTTCCTATTTTTCCCCATTTTTTCCCTATTTTTTCATACTTTGTTCTATATTGTTCAGTATTTTCACTGTTTCCTATTTTTCAATATTTTCTCTGTTTTCCCTATTTTCTCTATTTTTTCCCTATTTTGCCATATTTTTCTATTTTTTTCCCTATTGTTCCAATTTTTTCCATTTCTTTTCTATACTTAAATTTTTTTTCTTATTTTCCTATTTTTCCCCATTTTTTCCCTATTTTTCCATACTTTGTTTTATTGTTCAGTATTTTCTCTGTTTTCCCAATTTTCTCTATTTTTTCCCTATTTTGCCATATTTTTTTATATTTTTCCCTGTTTTCCAATTTTTTTCCATTTTTTTCTATATTTTAATATTTTTTCTTATTTCCCTATTTTTCCCCATTTTTTCCCTATTTTTTCATACTTTGTTCTATTGTTCATTATTTTCGGTGTTTCCTGTTTTTCAATATTTTCTCTGTTTTCCCTATTTTCTCTATTTTTTCCCTATTTTGCCATATTTTTTTATATTTTTCCCTGTTTTCCAATTTTTTTCCATTTCTTTTCTATACTTTAATATTTTTTCTTATTTCCCTATTTTTCCCCATTTTTTCCCTATTTTTCCATACTTTGTTCTATTGTTCATTATTTTCGGTGTTTCCTATTTTTCAATATTTTCTCTGTTTTCCCTATTTTCTCTATTTTTTCCCTATTTTGCCATATTTTTCTATATTTTTCCCTATTGTTCCAATTTTTTTCCATTTCTTTTCTATACTTTAATATTTTTTCTTATTTTCCTATTTTTCCCTATTTTTTCATACTTTGTTTTATATTGTTCAGTATTTTCGCTGTTTTCTATTTTTCAATATTTTCTCTGTTTTTCCTATTTTCTCTATTTTTTCCCTATTTTGCCATATTTTTCTATATTTTTTCCTATTGTTCCAATTTTTTTCCATTTCTTTTCTATACTTTAATATTTTTTCTTATTTTCCTATTTTTCCCCATTTTTTCCCTATTTTTTCATACTTTGTTCTATATTGTTCAGTATTTTCGCTGTTTTCTATTTTTCAATATTTTATTTGTTTTCCCTATTTTCTCCATTTTTTCCCTATTTTGACATATTTTTCCCTATTGTTCCAATTTTTTTCCATTTCTTTTCTATACTTTAATATTTTTTCTTATTTTCCTATTTTTCCCCATTTTTTCCCTATTTTTTCATACTTTGTTCTATATTGTTCAGTATTTTCACTGTTTCCTATTTTTCAATATTTTCTCTGTTTTCCCTATTTTCTCTATTTTTTCCCTATTTTGCCATATTTTTCTATTTTTTTCCCTATTGTTCCAATTTTTTCCATTTCTTTTCTATACTTAAATTTTTTTTCTTATTTTCCTATTTTTCCCCATTTTTTCCCTATTTTTCCATACTTTGTTTTATTGTTCAGTATTTTCTCTGTTTTCCCAATTTTCTCTATTTTTTCCCTATTTTGCCATATTTTTTTATATTTTTCCCTGTTTTCCAATTTTTTTCCATTTTTTTCTATATTTTAATATTTTTTCTTATTTCCCTATTTTTCCCCATTTTTTCCCTATTTTTTCATACTTTGTTCTATTGTTCATTATTTTCGGTGTTTCCTGTTTTTCAATATTTTCTCTGTTTTCCCTATTTTCTCTATTTTTTCCCTATTTTGCCATATTTTTTTATATTTTTCCCTGTTTTCCAATTTTTTTCCATTTCTTTTCTATACTTTAATATTTTTTCTTATTTCCCTATTTTTCCCCATTTTTTCCCTATTTTTCCATACTTTGTTCTATTGTTCATTATTTTCGGTGTTTCCTATTTTTCAATATTTTCTCTGTTTTCCCTATTTTCTCTATTTTTTCCCTATTTTGCCATATTTTTTTATATTTTTCCCTGTTTCCAATTTTTTTCCATTTCTTTTCTATACTTTAATATTTTTTCTTATTTCCCTATTTTTCCCCATTTTTTTCCCTATTTTTCCATACTTTGTTCTATTGTTCATTATTTTCGGTGTTTCCTATTTTTCAATATTTTCTCTGTTTTCCCTATTTTCTCTATTTTTTCCCTATTTTGCCATATTTTTTTATATTTTTCCCTGTTTTCCAATTTTTTTCCATTTCTTTTCTATACTTTAATATTTTTCTTATTTCCCTATTTTTCCCCATTTTTTCCCTATTTTTCCATACTTTGTTTTATTGTTCAGTATTTTCTCTGTTTTCCCTATTTCCACTATTTTTTTCCCTATATTTTTCCCATTTTTTCCCTATTTTTTCGCAAGCTGGGTAAAGGAACTTGGATTTTTTTCCCCCATTTTTTCCCTATTTTTTCGCAAGCTGGGTAAAGGAACTTAGATTTTTTTCCCCATTTTTTCCCTATTTTTTCGCAAGCTGGGTAAAGGAACTTAGATTTTTTTCCCCATTTTTTCCCTATTTTTTCGCAAGCTGGGTAAAGGAACTTAGCTCCAAAATAAGGACAAATAAATATAGCAAAAACAATTGTTAGCACAAAAAATAATATATTTTTCTGAGGTCAATAACAAATGTTTTGTTATACATTATAATGCGCTAGCCATTTACATTTTGACGAACTATAACAAAAACTCACCGGATTATTATTCTTAAAATTGAGTACATGAGAACTCCAATTAAGCACAAGATTTATCAAATAAAAAGATAAAATATGCGGACGCGGATGCCTATGAATGAGTAATACTCAAAAGTATGCGGTAAACTTGTTACCTAAAGGAATGTGGTCCATCGATGGTCCGTTCCATTCATGGATTAATTCCGTTCCCAACGGGTCAAAAAAAAAAAAAAAAAAAAAGATAAATTTTTAATCATTACTCAAAATATTGATCGAAATTTGCGATAGTCTATAAATATTAATATGTATAGGAATTTCGTATAAGCAAGGACGTAGATAACTTTTTTCCTTGGGGGGGGGGGGTATTTTTTTCCTGTGGGAAGTAATCAAACTTTTAGATAAATTTGTTTCTACATTTCATATATTTTATTTATTCTTTTCGTGCTATTTTTTGGTATCCTGGGGTGGATAATTACTCCCTTTACCCCCCATATCTACGCCATTGCGTATAAGGGAGATAAATATCTGATCAAATATAATGAATCTGGGTTTGATTAATTCTGGGAATTATAAATAAAAAAAAAGTTTGTCGGTTGTCTCTCTTTTACTTTTTCCTATTTCTATCTATTTTTCCTGGTTTTCATAGTTTTTTCCTATTTTTCCTTATTTTTCCCTATTTTTCCATACTTTTTTCTATTTTTCCTTATTTTTTCCCATTTGGCCATATTTTTACTGAGTTTTCCCTATTTTCCATATATTTTTCCATATTTTTGCCTATTTTCTCTATTTTTCCCTATTTTTCATTATATTATTCTTTCCTATTTTCCCCTATTTTTGTATCCATTTTCTAGTATTTTCACTAGTTTTCATTACTTTTTCCTATTTTACTGTTTTATTCTAAGTTATATATTTTTCCTTATTTTTTAATACCTTTTTATAATTTTTCACCATTTTTTTCCCATTTTTTACTGTTTTCCCTATTTTTTCTATATCACTCAATTTTTTCCTGTTTTTTCATATTCTCTCCAATTTTTCATTATAATTTCATGTTTTTCTCCATTTTTTCTGTTTTTATTTATTTTTCCGCATTTTTCCCATTTTTCTATATTTTTTGCCATTTTTCGCAATTGTTTACAATTTATACTGTTTTTTATTATTAATTCCTGTTTTTTAATGTTTTTTCTATTTTTCCTTTTCCCCCCTATTTTTCTCCGGTTTTCCCTGTTTTCTCCTATTTTTGCTGTTTTTTATATGTTTGCTATTTTTTCCTAATTTTCTTAATTTTTTTCGTTATTTTTAATTTTTTACTTTTTCACGATTTTTCCGTATTTTTCCCAGTTTTTCCGTATATTCCCCTATTTTTTATTATTTTTTTTCTATTTTCCCCTATTTCTGTATATATTTTCCACTACTATCCCTATTTTTCCATACTTTTTCCTATTTTACAGTATTATTTTCTATGTTTCCTATTTTTCTCTGTTGTTCCTTTTGTTTTTTCCTAGTTTTCCAATTTTTCACTATTTTATCCCCATTTTTCTGTTTTCCCTATTTACCCTATATCCCCGTTTACCCTATTTTCCAATTTTTTCTAGTTTTCTCAATTTTTCCTATTTTTCATATTGTCTCCTATTTTTTATTGTTTTTTCCTGTTTTATTCATTTTTTTTCTATTTTTCACTATTTTTCCGCATTCTTCCCATTTTCAATATTTTTTAATATTTTCCCAATTTTTTCTATTTTTTCCTGTTTTTACTATTATTTCCTGGTTTTCAATGTTTTTTCTAATATTTCCTCTTTTCCTCTATTTTTCTCAGTTTTTTCCTGTTTTTTTCTTGTATTTGCTGTTTTATCCTGTTTATGCTATTTTTTCCTATTTTCCTATTTTCCGTTGTTTTATCCTTTTTTACTTTATTTTTTCCTATTTTTCCATATTTTTCACTATATTTCCGCATTTTCCCAGCTTTTCCATTTATTCCCCTATTTTTCATTATTTATTTTTCCTATTCCCTTATTTCTGTATATATTTTCCACTATTATCCCAATTTTTTCATACTTTTTCTCATTTTACTGCATTTCTCTCTGTTGTTCCCTATTTTCATTATTTCATTTATTTCTCAATATTTTTTTTTGTTTTCTTCTATTTCTTCCTACTTTATTTATTTATTTTCATATTTTCTTATTTTTCCTGTTTGTCGCTATTTTTTTCTATTTTTCTATGTGTTTTCTTATTTTTCCTCATTTTCTTCTAGTTTTTCCAATTTTTCCCATTTTTTCTATTTTTCCTATTTTATTTATTTTTCTCAATTTTTTCTTATTTTTTTCTATTTTTTTTTCTATTTTCTTCTATTTTTTTTCTATTTTCTTCTATTTTCTTCAATTTTCTTCAATTTCATTTAATTTTTTCTATTTTCTTCTATGTTCCTCTATTTTCTTTTATTTTTCATTATTTATTTTCTTCTATTTTTTTCTATTCACTTCAATTTTCTTCTATTTTCTTCTTTTTTTCATCTATTTTCTTCAATTTTCTTCTATTTTCTTCTATTTTTTTCTATATTATTCTATTTTCTTTTATTTTTCATTATTTATTTTCTTCTATTTTTTTCTATTCACTTCAATTTTCTTCTATTTTCTTCTTTTTTTCATCTATTTTCTTCTATTTTCTTCTATTTTTTTCTATATCATTCTATTTTCTTTTATTTTTCATTATTTATTTTCTTCTATTTTTTTCTATTCTCTTCAATTTTCTTCTATTTTCTTCTTTTTTTCATCTATTCTCTTCAATTTTCTTCTATTTTCTTTTATTTTACATTATTTATGCCTATTTTTCTATATTGTTCACCATTTCTCCTCATTTGTTCCCATCTTTCCACATTTTTCATTTTTATCTTTATTCAATATTTTTTGCAATTTTTCATTCTTCTTTCCATTTTTCCCCTATTTTTCCCTGTTTTTTATATTTTTCCTATTTTTCATATTTTTTACAATTTTTTTCCCATTTTTTGTTGTTTTTTTCCTTTATTTATTTTTCCCAATTTTCTGCACTTTTCCTACTTTTTCCTTATTTTTCCTATTTTCTCTTATTAACTGTATTTTTTCCTGTTTTCTTTATTATTCTCTATTTTTACATATTTGTCCCTACTGTGCTTTATTTTTCCTAGTCCACTTAATTTTTTCCTATTTTAGTAAATTTTTCCCTATTTTACTTTATTTCTCCCTATTTTTCACTATTTTTCACCATGCTCACTAATTTTCACTATTTTTTTTCCATTTTCTCTATTTTTCCCTATTTTTACACAACTCTCACAGTTGGGGAAATTTTACTGTAGCAATTCCACATAAATACCAATGACTAGCTGACCATCAAAATTTCAAATATTACAGAAACAAAAATGAGTAAAAAAAACAATCAGCAGTTAGTTGAACCAAAAACATAATTTTATTATAAACATTTACAATGATTTTCGTCATTTTACATTATTTTTACCCCGGATTTGTTTTTTAAAAAAATCACACATATATGATTTTTATTATCTTAATAATTTTATTATTTAAAAATTTTCTAAAAATAATTATTCTCAGATTTATCTTTAAAAAGTTACATATAAATTTTTTGAAGCTTCTGATTATTATTATCATCTAATTTAATTATTTAACTAATCTTACGATTATTTAATTTGTTTTAATCTTAATGCAGCTAACGTGTTAAAATTTATTAAAATTCCATAATTGATATTTTAAAAATTTATTATTCTTTTATATCTGGAATGAATTTAATAATTGGTAATATTTGACAGATCCATTGGAATGGACCAGCACCCACATAAAATCATGGTTGGAGTGGAGTACCAGGAAATTCTCGCTCCATCCGAAACCGGACCCGGAGAATTTTCCTCGAAGCGGTCCTGAGATTTGTGATTTAAGCAGAAATGAGTTCGAAGATAGATCTACCAGTTCTAGATCAGGTAAATTATGAAAATTATTATTTTCCAAATTTTTTTATAGAAATTATAACTGTAACAATTTAATTTGTCCAAAGTCAAAAAAATATTATAAATTTCAATTTTATATTATTTATTGAATTTAAATTATGGCTTATAGCTGTAACAATTTAATTTGTGTAAAGTTAAAAAAATATTAAAAATGTCAATTTCATATTAATTATTTTAGAATTTTGTATATAAACTACAGCTGTGACAATTTAATTTGTCTAAAGTCTTAAAAATATCAAAAATTTCAATTTTTTATTATTTATTGTATATAAATTATAGCTGTAACAATTTAATTTGTCTAAAGACAAAAAAATATTAAAAATGTCAATTATATATTATTTATTTTAGAATTTTGTATATAAACTACAGCTGTAACAATTTAATTTGTCTAAAGTCTTAAAAAATCAAAAAATTCAGTTTTTTATTATTTATTGTATATAAATTATAGCAGTAACAATTTAATTTGTCTACATTCTCTAAAATATTAAATATTTCAATTATATATTATTTATTGTATATAAATTGTAGCTGTAACAATTTAATTTGTCTAAAATCAAAAAAATATTAAAAATGTCAATTATTTATTTTAGAATTTTGTATATAAACTACAGCTGTAACAATTTAATTTGTCTAAAGTCTCAAAAATAACAAAAATTTCAATTTTGTATTATTTATTGAATATAAATTATAGCTGTAACAATTTAATTTGGCTAAAGTCAAAAAAATTTTAAAAATTATAATTTTGTATTTTTTATTGAATTTAAATTATAGCTTTAACAATTTAATTTGTCTAAAGACACAAAAATATTAAAAATTTTAATTTTGTATTATTTATTAAATAAATTACAGCTGTAACAATTTAATTTGTCTAAAGTTTCAAAAATATTAAAAATTTTAATTTTGTATTATTTATTAAATAAATTATAGCTGTAACAATTTAATTTGTCTAAAGTTTCAAAAATATCAAAAATTTTAATTTTTTATTATTTATTGAATTTAAATTATAGCTGTAACAATTTAATTTGTCTAAAGTTTCAAAAATATCAAAAATTTTAATTTTTTCTTGAATTTAAATTATAGCTGTAACAATTTAATTTGTCTATAGTTTCAGAATATCAAAAATTTCAATTAAGTATTATTTGTTGTATATAAATTACAGCTGTAACAATTTAATTTGTCTAAGGTGTCAAAAATATCAAAAATTTCAATTATATTTATTTTAGAATTTTTCATATAAATTACAGCTGTACCAATTTAATTTGTCTAAAGTTTCAGATTATCAAAAATTTCAATTAAGTATTATTTGTTGTATATAAATTACAGCTGTAACAATTTAATTTGCCTAAAGCACCAACGAATATATTTTTACATTTTTTTCTCCTCAAAAATATTAAATTGTTGAGTAAGTTCGAGTGACACCTCTTTTGAATGATCTTTTTATCTTTATACTAAACCAATATTTTTGTAGTTTTTAGTAATTTAAAATTAGTCAAATTTATAATTTTTTTTTAGGAAAAATCCTTGCCAAATACATAGCCTACCTCAGACATAGTGTCACTGGAAGATCAAGTAGTCCATTAAACGTAGAATGTAAAGAATTTGAAGATGATACAACAGATGAAGACGAACAAGGTAAGATATATTTAAGTCAAAAACAAAGATAGTAAGTTTTTAAAACTATACACTCTAACCATTACCATACATGTTTCATCCTTATAGGAATCATCAGTTGTACTTTTACGGAATGAATAGTTTCAAAAACCTACTCTGTAGATCTCAAGTATTTGTATGTACTATAAAAATGATAGATAGTCACGACATTTATCGTTTAACTTTTGCCATTGTTGCCAGATTTATCAAAAAGTATTTTTTGTTCATATTTTTCTTAAATAACCAAAATAATGCATTTTTATGAAAAATTACAGGATATGAAAGTTGTAGAACATAAAATTTTCTACACATTTTATCATTGCCGTTTTTTTTGAATTCCTTATAGTTTCGCCGCTAGAGGGCGTGAAAAAAATTTATATAGACATTTTTGTGACTTTTTTAGATTTTGAGACAAAATTTTAAAGATATTAAAATGGGATTTAAACCATTCTCTAAATTTAGAAAACATTTTAGTCTCTTCGAATTTAACATTGTAATTATTATAAACAAAATAAAAAAAAAATAAATATTTTTGTCAAAAAAAAATTATAAAAAAATCGAAAAAACGCCAAAATGTAAGAAATCGAATTATATCGTAAAAAAACGGAATAAGTTGGAAAAACCCGTAAAGAACAATCAAAAACCGGAACAATTGTAAGCAAAAAGAAAGAAATAACAAAAATAATGAAAAAAATCGAAAGAATTGAAATAAATCTCAACAAAATCCCAAAAAAAATGGCAAAAAAATTGTAAAAAAATCGGAAAAATCAAAGGAATAAGGGAAAATGAGAAAAATATTGAAAAAAATTAGAAAAAAAAAGTAATTGGAAAAAAAAAGAAATAGAAAAAAAAGAAACAATGACAAAAAAGAGGAAAAATTAGAAAGCATCGAAAAAATTAGAAAAAATGAGAAAAAACTTAAAAAAAAACAGAAAAAAAAACAAAACATCAGAATAATCAGATAACAGGAAAAAAGTGATAGAAAAAAAATTGTAAAATACGGAAAACAACGAAAAAATTTCCTGATTTTATCTATTTTGTTCTATTTTCCAAATTTTTCAGTAGTTTTTCCCATGTTTTCTTATTTTACCCTATTATTTTCCCATTTTTTCTATTTCTTTCAATTTGTTCTGATGTTTTTTTTTCTATTATTTTATCCCATTTCTTTTATTTTTCCTTATTTTTTTTTCTATATTTGGACCTTTTTTCCCCATTTGTTCATAGTATTTTCTATTATTAAATATTTTTATCTGTTTCTTCTATTTTTTTCTATTTTCCCTATTTTCTTTAATTTTCCATATTTTTCATCATTTCTTTTTATTTTTTCCTATTTTTGCCAATTTTTTTACCTAATTTTTTCCTGCTTTTTCATATTTTATCCTGTTTTTTCTCTAATTTCACTATTGTATCTTTCTTTTTTTAATTTCTTCCTACTTGTTCCTATTTTTCAATGATTTTTCCTATTCTTCTCTCTTTTTTACAAATTTGACTATTTTTCTCATATTTATTCTCCAGTTTTTCGATATTTTTTCCTATTTTTTATTATTTTCCAATTTTTCCCCACTTTTCATTATTTTTCTAAAATTTCCCTATTTTGCTCAATTTTGACAAATTTTTCTTCATTTTTTCCCTAATCTTCATTATTTTTTGCAAATTTCTCAATTTTTCACAATTTTACCCTATTTCTTCCTTTTTTCCGTTTTCTCAATTTTTACTACTTTATTAATATAAAAAGTTTGTTATTAAATAAATAATTATATCTCAATTATAAAAAAAAAAAAAAAAAAAAAAAAAAAAAAAAAAAAAAAAAAAAAAAAAAAAAAAAAAAAAAAAAAAAGATTTATGGACATTTTTTCATTTTACATAAACACAATAAAAGGAGTCTGGACTTCTAATTTGGCGCTTTAAAGACTTCAATTTATCGGAAAACCCACAACTTTTTAATTCCAACGATTGCTGCGACTAAGGCAACCGAAACAAATGTCGAACGATATATCTAACCCAAAAGCCACCTTGATTATTCTTAGAAATGAAGCCCGCACAATGTTTTCATAGACGTACTCTATATATTGATAAGGAAATTTAAATATTAAAAATCAGGTCATGTCAGATGTCATATCTAAGACGATCAGTACTGGTTGGAAATTAAAAAAAAAAATCATGTAAGAAATAAAAAAAAAAGGATTTTGGAGTTTTGTCAATTTTTTGATAAATTTTTACGTTCTTAAATTCGTCCTCTTTTCAAAAATCTAACCAAGACTAACTTAGCACAAATTGACCCATAAACTATTAAGACATATATGACCCACGACCAATAATGACTCATGACCTAAACTTTATACATGTATGAAGTGTTCTATACATAATACCGTTTGTCCCATTAAAATCCGAATAATAATAACAAAGTTAGACCATAATGCCTTTTTGTCTTTGGTTCTGACCATGATTTTTCTTCTACGTTATATTTGAAATATACACACTAGAGTCAGTTTTATAATTATTTTATTGTTTTTTTAGTTTTTTTATACACTTTGTATATATATATTAAGATACAATTCTTATTTTTAGCCCGTTTTTTAGACTTCTAGTACTCATCATTATTTCTTGGTCATTTTTAGCTATTTTTTAGCCGTTTTTAAACATTTTTATCCAGCTTTAAACATTTTTAGCCATTGTTAGCTGTTTTAGCCATTTTTAGACATTTTTAGCTGTTTTTAGATATTTTTAGTAATTTTTAACCCGTTTTTTGGACTTCTGGTATTCACTATCATTTCTTAGTCATTTTTAGTTTTTTTTGCCATTTTTGGAAATTTGTATCCATTTTTAGCAGTTTTTATCCACATTTAGACATATTTAGTAATTTTTAGCCGTTTTAGACATTTTTAGCTATTGTTAGCCGTTTTTAGACATTTTTAGCTATTTTTAGCCCGTTTTTTGGACTTCGGACGTTGTTTGATATTTTTTGCGTTATTTGACATTTTTTGTTATTTTTTGACATTTTTTGATATTTCTTTGACCTTTTCTTATCATTTTTTTAATTTTTAGACATTTTTTGACGTTTTTTGACCTTTTTTGACATTTTTTGTCATTTTTAGACGTTTTTTTACACTTTTTGACATTTTTTTACACTTTTTGACATTTTTTGACATTTTTTGTCATTTTTAGACATTTTTTTACACCTTTTGACATTTTTTTGATATTTTTTGACGTTGTTTGATATTTTTTACGTTGTTTGACGTTTTTTGTCGTTTTTTGACATTTTTTAAAATTTTTGGACATTTTTGACATTTTTTGACGGTTTTTAGACATTTTTTGTCATTTTAGACAGATTTTACACTTTTTGACATTTTTTTACGCTTTTTGACTTTTTTTTTGATATGTTTTGACATTTTTTGACGTTTTTTGATATTTTTTACGTTGTTTGACATTTTTTGACATTTTTTTGACATTTTTTGACATTTTTTGACATTTTTTTGACACTTTTTGACATTTTTTGACATTTTTTGACATTTTTTGACATTTTTTGACATTTTTTGACATTTTTTGACATTTTTTGACATTTTTTGACATTTTTTGACATTTTTTGACATTTTTTGACGTTTTTTGACATTTTTTGACATTTCTTTGACCTTTTCTTACCATTTTTTTAATTTTTAGACATTTTTTGACGTTTTTTGACCTTTTTTGACATTTTTTGTCATTTTTAGACATTTTTTTACACTCTTTGACATTTTTTGACGCTTTTTGACGTTTTTTGACATTTTTTGACGTTGTTTGATATTTTTTACGTTGTTTGATATTTTTTACGTTGTTTGACAGTTTTTGACATTTTTTGTCATTTTTTGACGCTTTTTGATATTTTTTGACGTTGTTTGATATTTTTTACGTTGTTTGACGTTGTTTGACGTTTTTTGTCATTTTTTGACATTTTTTAAAATTTTTGGACAATTTTTTACGTTTTTTGACGTTTTTAGACATTTTTTGTCATTTTTAGACAGTTTTTACACTTTTTGACATTTTTTGACGCTTTTTGACATTTTTATTGATATGTTTTGACATTTTTTGACGTTTTTTGATATTTTTTACGTTGTTTGACATTTTTTGTCGTTTTTTGACATTTTTTGACATTTTTTGACATTTTTTGACATTTTTTGACATTTTTTGACATTTTTTGACATTTGTTTGACCTTTTCTTACCATTTTTTTAATTTTTAGACCTTTTTTGACGTTTTTTGACCTTTTTTGTCATTTTTAGACATTTTTTTACACTTTTTGACATTTTTTGACATTTTTTTGATATGTTTTGATATTTTTTGACGTTGTTTGACGTTTTTTGTCGTTTTTTGACATTTTTTAAAATTTTTGGACATTTTTGACATTTTTTGACGTTTTTTGACGTTTTTAGACATTGTTTGTCATTTTTAGACAGTTTTTACACTTTTCGACATTTTTTGACGCTTTTTGACATTTTTTTGATATGTTTTGACATTTTTTGTCATTTTTTGTCATTTTTCGACATTTTTTTACACATTTTGACGCTTTTTGACATTTTTTTGACATTTTTTGACATTTTTTGACATTTTTTGACGTTGTTTGATATTTTTTACGTTGTTTGACATTTTTTGACAAATGTACCAGGTGTTCTATTTGAATTTCTAATTTTCATGGAATTTCCGGTGAAACCGGATGTCGGCCATATTAGATTTTTATATAAAAAAATCCAAAAATAGCCCTTTTTTAATCTATCAAAATTTAGTATAAATCTATTAAATCGTTTAAAAGTTATAGAGGTGGCCCATGACTCATTTACACACTTATTGTCTACCGGGTGGTCCATATAACCAGAGAGGAAATTTTTAATTAATTATCTACTAGTCTAGCTGATGAGATCTGATATTGATCGAAACAGCTGTCCTAGACCGTAGAATGATTAATTAAAAGGTTCGTCTCTACCTTTGTGTATATATATATATATATATATATATATATATATATATATATATATATATATATATATATATATATATATATATATATTTTATAAATAACCATATAAACGTCATTAAATCCGTTATCAGCGATCATTATTCTCCGGTGCAATTTATATACAATTGTAATAGTGATAATAGCCCTTTCCCGAAGTGGTCAATTTACTCTTTTCTTTTCCTCTTAATCGTTTCGATTTGAAATTCTGCTCGTTTTCCTGCTGAAACCGATTTACGCGTTCCGGCCTCGAACCGTTTCTTATCTCAGCCAACCCGAAATTGCCAGATATTTTTCCATTGAAATAAATGTACACTCCGGAATGTTGATCTTTATTTTCCTTTGGGAAAACACTAACGGCAAGTCCAGATAAAATTCATTAGGTTCGGGTAATGGGTATGGAGGTGATTTTTTTTTAAATTATATCGATTAGGAATAAATTGAATGATTTTTCAATTAAATAAAAATTATAATCTATGAATATGGACCACCCTATAAAAAATTTTAGAAAAATTATAAAATAAAATTATAATATATTGAAACTTTTAATGTTTTGAATACTTCTTTTAGAGAGTTTTTTTTTTGAGCCTTAATATCTGCTTTTCATTATACAGGGCATTCATAAATTAAGACATTATTATATTAGCTAATTACGGCCCTGTAAAATATTTCAAATATTATATCAAAGTAATAAAAAATTACTAAATTAAGATATTTGAAAAGAAATTTTTTTCGCAGAAAATTATTTTTAAATTTTTATATTGACAATTTTTTACAATAACAATTTTTAACAAAAAATGGTCAAATTTTGTTAAGCCGGACCTGGATTTTAATCATGGTTTCTATGGTAATACTTGGGCTATATCTAAGGAAGTCCACCTGGAAAATTTTATATTTTTATACAGAGTGATTGTTGAGTTCTGATCAAATAAAAATTCAGGCGATATCTATAAAACACTATGAAACACCCTGTATATTTTTTTAATAAAATGGTTTATCTTTATATATAGTTTTTTTTTAATATTCATTATAAATCCTTTCATATTTTATACCTTTAATAAATTCGTTTTCTTTTTATTTATCTGACAAATTGTAAAAATTAAATTATCAAAAAAAAATTGACAAAACCCAATTTTTTTTTATTACTTGATTAAATTTATTTTTTTTTTAAATTGCTAAACAATAATTTAGACACGACATTGTCCTCTTTGTATAAATTTTTTTATTACACAAAGAAAAAACATCGGACCCATTTTTTAAGGGTAATGCTCGAACGAAGGAGTGTGAGATTTTGCATGGTTAAAGTTTATATACAGTGCAGAAAGCCAAAATTAATATATAATATTTAGAAACAATTTTTCACTTTTCTTTATTCTAATTTTGAAATAAAAACTTCCATAAACGCGTTGGATGATTTTTGTATGGGTGAAAAATTGAATAAATGGTAAAAATAGGAATAAATAGAGAAAAAATAGAGAAAATAGAAAAAATAAGAAAAAAACAGAAAAATCAGGAAAAAATAGTCAAAAAACAGGGAAATTGTAAAAAAACAAGAAAAAATAGGAAACAACAGGAAAAACCTATAAAAAAATGAGAAAAAAATAACAATAAGAAAAAATAGGTAAAAAGTAGAAAAATTAGAGATTAACAGAAAAATATGAAAAGTACAGAAAATAAAGAAAAATAGCGAAAACAGGATTTAAAAAAAAAAGGAAAATAGGAAAAAACAAAAAAAATTGGAATAAATAGACAAAGTGGGGAAAAATAAAAAAAAATTGAAAAATATCGAAAAACATAGAAAAAACAGTAAAAACAGGAAAAATGGTAAGTAACAGAGAAGAATCCAAAAAAATAGGAAAAACTGGAAAAATGAAAAAATAGGGCAAAACATAGGCAAAAATATGAAAAATGGAGCAAAATTAAAACAGTAAAAAAATAATAAAAACATGAAAAAATAAGAAAATACGGAAACAGGAAAAATAAATAAAATGAGGAAAAACGAGAAAAAAATAGTTATAACTAGGAAAAAGAGAAAAAAATATGGAAAAAAGAAAAAATAGGAAAATAGGACAAAATAGGGAAAAAATAGAAAAAATTAGAAATTATAGGCAAAAATAAAAAATCGAAAAAACAAGAAAAAAAAACGGGATAAATAGGAAAAATGGAATAAATAGAAAAAATTGAAAAGAATAAAAAAAATGAGAAAAAATTTAAAAAAAACGTGAATAAATAGGAAACAAAATAGGAAAATAGAAAAAACAGGAAAAAATAGGAAAAATAAAATTCGTAAAAAATAAGAAAAAACAGGAAAAATGGGGAAAATACGAAAATGTGAAAAAATTGGAAAAAAAAACAGGAAAAACAGTAAAAACTAAAAAAAAGAGGAAAAAATAGGAAAATAGAACAAACTAAGAAAAAAATTGAAATAATAAAAAATCGAAAAAAATAGGAAAAAAAAACAGAAAAACCAGAAAAATTGGTAATTAAGAAAATATTGGGAAAAATTGACAAAAAAACAGGAAAAAATAGTAAAAACTAGGAAAGAAGATGAAACAATATGGAAAAATAAGAAAAAAGAGGAAAATAAAAAAATTTGGAGAAATAAGAAATCGAAAAAACGGGAAAAATAGAAAATCAGGGAAAAATGGGAAAAAATACAAAACAAAACAGGAAAAAATAGAAAAATGCAGGGAAAAATTGTAAAAACTTGGAAAAAAGAGAAAAAAAATAGGGAAAAAGGAAAATGGGACAAAAACGAAAAAATAAGAAAAATATTAAAATTGGAAAATATATGCAAAATGGGAAAAAATAAAAAAATAGTAAAATATAGGTCCAAATAAAGAAATATCCATTTTAAGGTCACCCGAGACGATTAAGACTATTTCCAGATGGAAGTATGTCTGTCTGTCTGTGTGTTTATCTGTCTGTCTATTATTCCACAATAGACGTTTATTCTGATTGAGCTGAAATTTGGTAGATGGATTTCGATTATCCGTCGAAAGAACCCATTAATATCGGTTGAAATTGACTTTTCCTCCAATTTTGAGGTTAAAAACGAAAATTTATGACATTTGACTTAACGATATTTTTGACTATTGACTCTTTTTTTCGTTCAAAGATTAATTTTGATATTTAATTTTTTGTTTTTTTTTTTAAACATTTGCAGCAAATTTTAACAGTTCAAACATATTATTGAGATTTAAAAATTATTTTTGACATTTGACGCATATTTTGATGGTTCATTTCATTTAAAGCTTATTTTTATTGTCTCACTTGACATTTATTTTATTCGATTCTTCTTTTGACGTTTGACGTAAGGTTTTTATTTAAGATTTTGACGTAAGACGTAATATTTTAACGTTTATTAGCTTAAACTTTGTTTCAATCCATGCTTTTTTGAAGTTTCTTTAGAATAATTGACGTTTGACGTAAAGTTTTGACGTTTGACGTAAGATTTTGACGCATGACGTAAGATTTTAACGTTTACTGCAATTATTTTGAAGTTAGACGCTAGTTATTGATATTATCAAATAGTAATTCGATAAATTTTTGTTAAAATTTCCAATATAAAATATAAATACCCATAAATTATTAACACGTTGACTGCCAAATACCAGATAACTAATAGTAAAACTACAAGATATCTCGTAATTGGCAGTCAACGTGTTAACCTTATTTATGATTTTGGACATAAAATTGACGTTTGAAGTCATTTTTTTGGTATTTGAATTAAACATTATTTCATTCAATGCTTTTTTGACGTTACTTTCGATTGTTGTCTATAATTGACATTTGACGTAAGTTTTTGACGTTTGAACTGATATTTTGATAACTTTTACTCCTATGAATGCTCATTTCTTATTAACATTTGATACTGTCACTTTTTGTCTCAATTTTCCTCTCTTTTCTCTCAATTTTTGTCACTTTTTCCTGAAATTTCACCGTTTTTTCTAAAATTACCCCATTCTTTTCTTAAAATTACCTCTTATTTTTTCATTTTTGTTATTTGTTCTCAAATTTCCCCTCTTCTTTTAAAATTTCACCTCTTTAAATACTCTCACTTTTTGTCTCCAATTTCCCCTCTTTTCTCTCAATTTTTGTCACTTTTTCCTGAAACTACCCCGTTTTTTTAAAATTACCCCATTCTTTTCTTAAAATTACCTCTTATTTTTTCATTTTTGTTATTTTTTCTCAAATTTACACTCTTCCTCCAAAAATTCCCCTCTTTTCTTTCAAATTTTGTCACTTTTTTTCTTGAAATTACCCCGTTTTCTCCTTTTTTTCTAAAACTGCCCATCTCATTATTGTCAGTTTCTGTCAAATTTCCACTTTTTTACGAAAAAGTCACTTTTTTGAATAATTATTTTCTTCTTTCCCCCCTTCCCTAGAAAGGGAGAGGGAGAAAATTGGAAATAAAAAACAAAGATTATATATAAAACAATTGGGGAAAAAGTTTGAAACTAATAAAGTAGGGAAAAAAAGGCTGGGGCGAAAAGTGGAAAAAAAGTAGGGGAAAAATTGGTAAAAAAAGTTTCAAATTTTAAATTATAAAAAAATTAGTGAAACAGTGGAAAAAAGTTTGACACAAAGAAATAAGAAATTAGTAAAACATGTAGGAGAAAAAGTGAAAAAAGTAGGAAAAAAGGTGGAATAAAAAAGTAAGGAAAAGTGGAAGAAAATAGAAGAAAAGTGAAAAAAATAGGAAAAGAAGTGAAAAAAAAAGATTTCAGGAGAAAAAGTGGAAGAAAAAAAATTTTACACAAAAAAATTAGTCAAAAATTTATGAGAAGAAGTAGGAAAAAGTAGGAAAAGGACAAAATAAAAAAGTAGGGGAAAGGATAAAATAAAAAAAGTAGGGGAAAAGTGACAAAATAATGGAAGAAATTAAAAAAAGTTTTAAGGGGAAAAAGTGGAACAAAAAACGTTTGACACAAAGAAATTAGTAAAAAAAATGTGTGAGAAAAAGTTGAAAGGGTGGAATAAAAAAGCATGGAAAAAAGTAGTGGTATAGTGAAAAAAAATAGGGAAAGATGTGGAAAAAGTTTTTGAGGAGAAATAGTGGAACACAAAGAAATTATTAAAAAAGTAGGGAAAAGAGGGTGGGGGAATAATGGGAAAAAAGTTGGAAACAAAAAATTACTGAATAAAACAGGAGAAAAAATAAGTTAGGGAAAAAGGGGAATAAAAGTTTGAAACTAAAAAATGTAGGGCAAAAAATGTAAAAAAATATCTAAAACAAAAAAATAGGGGGAAAAAATTGGAAAAAAAATTTGAAATATAAAAAAAATTGATAAAAAAATAGATGAAAAAAGGGATGGTGGAAAAATTGCAGAAAAAATTAACATAATAAAAATAGAGGAGAAAAAATGAGTCGGGGAAAAAGTGGAAAAAAGTTTTAACGTTAAAAAGTGGAACAAAAAAGTATGACACAAAGAAATTAATAAAAAATATAGGAGAAAATGTAGAAAAAAAGTAGATAAAAAGAAGTGGAATAAAAAAATAGAGGAAAGTGGAAAACGATATGGAACGTAATGGAGAATAAGTTTTAAGTGGAAAGAGAAACCTATATTTTCTTTTTTTTAATAGACAGGTTAGATTTAAATAATCAAGACTTCTTTTAATAAAATAAATATAAATAGTGTTATATTTTCTTCTTTTTTAATACACAGGTTAGATTTAGATAGTCAGACTTCTTTTAATCAAAAAGATTAAAATACACAGGTTAGATTTAGATAGTTAGTAGATTTTGGTAGTTTATTATCGATCCGGTTATAAGATCTCAAATTTATAATATCATCATTTAATACTTAGAACTAGAGCAATATCATTGATAAAGATATATCAAATAAAGGACCCAAAATAGACCCTTGTGAGACACCAGAAGTTTGTAATCACGTCTAAAAGCAAACATCCTGTGTATGTATAGAAATTCTCGGAAACTACAATTAATTATTGCTTATACTCAATTTTTATGGGGATTTCCGATTCTGAAAAGTTCAGGTACAACCTCCGAGAAAAAAATCCTTTAATAGAGCCGGTATCAATTATGACTTAAAAACGGAAACAGACAAGATGGTGGTTTTTCTAAGAATTACTAAACTGGCGGCCTTTGGTAAATCAAAGGGAATCGATAATAATTCATTTTAAATTTTATTAAAGATTGAAACAAATACGTTAATTTTAAAATTTTTGTGCCTGACGGCGCCATGTTTTTATTAAGCAGTGCTGACAATATTAAAATGTTAATTTACCCAAATTTTAAATATTTTACTTTACTTAGGGTATTTTATATGTAAAAATTAAATTTTTATTCCAAATATAACATGTTTTATCTAATACTAAATGTTAATAATAATAATAACAATAGCACTAATACAAAATACACCATTTTATCCCCAAGAATTTCCTAATATGGGGTAAAATCAACAAAATTGGTAGCACTGTATTTTAATGGTTTAACTGTTTGATTTCTGCTCTGATACCAACATACAAAAAAAATCGGTTATGTTGCTTCAAAACTTTCCCGAGTATCCATAGATGAATGTTTTAATTTTGAGGAAAAATGGTTAGGTTAATAAAATTTAAAAAACGGTAGAAATTTGAAGTCAATTGGTTAAAGATGGCAAATTTTTCGTTTTTAACCTCAAAATTTAAGGAAATGTCAATTTCATCCGATACATATCGATTATTGCCTTGCTTTTTATCAAAATTAGTTCTAAACCAGTCAATACTTTTTCGGATACGGTTCAATAAAGGCTCTTTTTTTTTTTTTTTTTTTTTTTTTTTTTTTTTTTTTTTTTTTTTTTTTTTTTTTCGGTAACAGACAGAATCTTGACTGCTCTGAATAGTTTTTTTGAAGGGCTTTCAAATGACATATCATAAGACACTATCAAGTTTAAAGCTTTGACATTTTTATTTTTGACATTTGACAGTTGGAGAAATAATATTATTTGTTTATTCACAATGACACTTCCGTTCGACAAATGTATAAAAATTAACAGGTTCTTCCGACGGATAATTAAAATCCATATACCAAATTTTAGCTCAATCGGATTAAACGTAGCTTCTATTATGGAATAATATACACACAAACACACAGACAGACATACTTCCATTTAAAAAAGGTCTTAATTGTCTCAGGGGATCTTGAAACGGAAAAATATTTTTAACTCGTTTACAATACTTTCCCTCCTCATTTAGATGAGTCGGGAAAGTTAAATTTATCTAAAATTGTTCCTTACTGAAAATTTGACGTATGCTTTTCCTCTAAGAAAAATGGATATAAATTTGTTACTTATACAGTATTTATCTTATGATTTTCCACTAAAATAAAATGTATCAACGGAAAATTTATCTTGAATTTTTTTCTGTGAGGAAAATTTATCTTTTGTTTTTCCTCTTATAGAAAATATATCTAAAATTGTTCATTGTGCAAAATTTATCTTGTTTTTCTCCAAAGAAAATTGTGTATAAAAGTATTTCTTAGGGAAAATTTATTTTGTATTTTCCTTTTTAAGGAAAATTTATCTTGTGTTTTTCCTCTTATGGAAAGTTCGTCTAAAATTGTTCTTTGTGTAAAATTTATCTTGTTTTTCTCTAAAGAAAAATGTGTATAAAATTGTTTCTTAGGGAAAATTTATTTTATGTTTTTCTTTTTAAGGAAAATTTATCTTGTGTTTTTCCTCTTATGGAAAATGTATCTAAAATTGTTCATTGTGCAAAATTTATCTTGTTTTCTCTAAAGAAAAATGTGTATAAAATTGTTTCTTAGGGAAAATTTATTTTATGTTTTTCTTTTTAAGGAAAATTTAACTTGTGTTTTTCCTCTTATGGAAAATGTATCTAAAATTGTTCATTGTGCAAAATTTATCTTGTTTTTCTCTAAAGAAAAATGTGTATAAAATTGCTTCTTAGGGAAATTTATTTTGTATTTTCCTTTTTAAGGAAAATTTATCCTGTGTTTTTCCTCTTATAGAAATTATATCTAAAATTGTTCATTGTGCAAAATTTATCTTGTTTTTCTCCAAAGAAAATTGTGTATAAAAGTATTTCTTAGGGAAAATTTATTTTGTATTTTCCTTTTTAAGGAAAATTTATCTTGTGTTTTTCCTCTTATGGAAAGTTCGTCTAAAATTGTTCTTTGTGTAAAATTTATCTTGTTTTTCTCTAAAGAAAAATGTGTATAAAATTGTTTCTTAGGGAAAATTTATTTTATGTTTTTCTTTTTAAGGAAAATTTATCTTGTGTTTTTCCTCTTATGGAAAATGTATCTAAAATTGTTCATTGTGCAAAATTTATCTTGTTTTCTCTAAAGAAAAATGTGTATAAAATTGTTTCTTAGGGAAAATTTATTTTATGTTTTTCTTTTTAAGGAAAATTTATCTTGTGTTTTTCCTCTTATGGAAAATGTATCTAAAATTGTTCATTGTGCAAAATTTATCTTGTTTTCTCTAAAGAAAAATGTGTATAAAATTGTTTCTTAGGGAAAATTTATTTTATGTTTTTCTTTTTAAGGAAAATTTATCTTGTGTTTTTCCTCTTATGGAAAATGTATCTAAAATTGTTCATTGTGCAAAATTTATCTTGTTTTTCTCTAAAGAAAAATGTGTATAAAATTGTTTCTTAGGGAAAATTTATTTTATGTTTTTCTTTTTAAGGAAAATTTAACTTGTGTTTTTCCTCTTATGGAAAATATATCTTAAATTGTTCCTTGTGCAAAATTTATCTCGTGATGTAACTATCTAAAATTTTTCCTTAGAGAAAATTTATTTTCTATTTTTCCTTATAAAGAAAATTTAGGTAAATTCTGTTTTGCTTTTAATGAAAATTTATCTTCTGTTTTCCCTCTAATGGAAAATGTGTCTAAAATTGTTCATTGATCAAAATCTATCTTATTTTTCTCTAAAGAAAAATGTGTATAAAATTGTTCCTTAGGGAAAATTTATTTTGTATTTTTCTTTTTAAGGAAAATTTCTCTTGTGTTTTTCCTCTTATGGAAAATGTATGTAAAATTGTTCAATGTGCAAAGTTTATCTTGTTTTTCTCCAAAGAAAAATGTGTATAAAATTATTTCTTAGGGAAAATTTATTTTGTATTTTTCTTTTTAAGAAAATTTTATCTGGTCTTTCCTCTTATGGAAAATATATCTAAAATTGTTCAATGTGCAAAGTTTATCTTGTTTTTCTCCAAAGAAAAATGTGTATAAAATTATTTCTTAGGGAAAATTTATTTTGTATTTTTCTTTTTAAGAAAATTTTATCTGGTTTTTCCTCTTATGGAAAATATATCTAAAATTGTTCAATGTGCAAAGTTTATCTTGTTTTTCTCCAAAGAAAAATGTGTATAAAATTATTTCTTAGGGAAAATTTATTTTGTATTTTTCTTTTTAAGAAAATTTTATCTGGTTTTTCCTATTATGGAAAATATATCTAAAATTGTTCAATGTGCAAAGTTTATCTTGTTTTTCTCCAAAGAAAAATGTGTATAAAATTATTTCTTAGGGAAAATTTATTTTGTATTTTTCTTTTTAAGAAAATTTTATCTGGTTTTTCCTCTTATGGAAAATATATCTAAAATTGTTCAATGTGCAAAGTTTATCTTGTTTTTCTCCAAAGAAAAATGTGTATAAAATTATTTCTTAGGGAAAATTTATTTTGTATTTTTCTTTTTAAGAAAATTTTATCTGGTTTTTCCTATTATGGAAAATATATCTAAAATTGTTCAATGTGCAAAGTTTATCTTGTTTTTCTCCAAAGAAAAATGTGTATAAAATTATTTCTTAGGGAAAATTTATTTTGTATTTTTCTTTTTAAGAAAATTTTATCTGGTTTTTCCTCTTATGGAAAATATATCTAAAATTGTTCAATGTGCAAAGTTTATCTTGTTTTTCTCCAAAGAAAAATGTGTATAAAATTGTTCCTTAGGGAAAATTTATTTTGTATTTTTCTTTTTAAGAAAATTTTATCTGGTTTTTCCTCTTATGGAAAATATATCTAAAATTGTTCAATGTGCAAAGTTTATCTTGTTTTTCTCCAAAGAAAAATGTGTATAAAATTATTTCTTAGGGAAAATTTATTTTGTATTTTTCTTTTTAAGAAAATTTTATCTGGTTTTTCCTATTATGGAAAATATATCTAAAATTGTTCAATGTGCAAAGTTTATCTTGTTTTTCTCCAAAGAAAAATGTGTATAAAATTATTTCTTAGGGAAAATTTATTTTGTATTTTTCTTTTTAAGAAAATTTTATCTGGTTTTTCCTCTTATGGAAAATATATCTAAAATTGTTCAATGTGCAAAGTTTATCTTGTTTTTCTCCAAAGAAAAATGTGTATAAAATTATTTCTTAGGGAAAATTTATTTTGTATTTTTCTTTTTAAGAAAATTTTATCTGGTTTTTCCTCTTATGGAAAATATATCTAAAATTGTTCAATGTGCAAAGTTTATCTTGTTTTTCTCCAAAGAAAAATGTGTATAAAATTGTTCCTTAGGGAAAATTTATTTTGTATTTTTCTTTTTAAGGAAAATTTCTCTTGTGTTTTTCCTCTTATGGAAAATGTATGTAAAATTGTTCAATGTGCAAAATTTATCTTGTTTTTCTCCAAAGAAAAATGTGTATAAAATTGTTTCTTACGGAAAATTTATTTTGTATTTTTCTTTTTAAGAAAATTTTAACTGGTTTTTCCTCTTATGGAAAATATATCTAAAATTGTTCATTGTGCAAAATTTATTTTGTTTTTCTCTAAAGAAAAATGTGTATAAAATTATTTCTTAGGGAAAATTTATTTTGTATTTTTCTTTTTAAGAAAATTTTATCTGGTTTTTCCTCTTATGGAAAATATATCTAAAATTAATCATTGTGCAAAATTTATTTTGTTTTTCTCCAAAGAAAAATGTGTATAAAATTGTTTCTTACGGAAAATTTATTTTGTATTTTTCTTTTTAAGAAAATTTTAACTGGTTTTTCCTCTTATGGAAAATATATCTAAAATTAATCATTGTGCAAAATTTATTTTGTTTTTCTCTAAAGAAAAATGTGTATAAAATTGTTTCTTAGGCAAAATTTATATACTATTTTTCTCCTTAAAGAAACATTTTTCCATATTATATTGCTTTTTTCTTAGTGTATTTTCTATTAATATATTTCTTAGTGTACTAATAAATATACAAGGTGACCCAAGTTTAATTAAACACCATCAGAATTTCATAAACCGTTATAGATACAAAATTAGTTAAACGAATTTATTGGTTTTTTCAAAATTAAAATATCAGGTCCGGTTTCTAAGATATTTGAGAAAAAACAAAAATTGACGATTTCCGTTTAATTGTTAAAAACTTTTTTATTGAATACTCAATATCGCAACCAATTTTTGAAAACAAAGTTTCGTTTTTGAAAGTCCATCATCAACCTTTTTACTTTTCCGACTCACCATCCGAAAAGTGAAAATATTGTGAATAAGCTAAAAACAAATTTTGAGATAAAGATGGAAATATCCATTTCCAGGTCCCCTGAGACGATCAAGACCATTTCCAGTATGTCTGTCTGTCTGTAATCTTCAACGATAGAATCCACACGTTTATTCCGATTGAGCTGAAATTTGGTATATGGGTTTGGGTTGCCCGTCGCAAGAACCGATTATTTTTTGTACGACATCTGTCAAACGGAAGTGTCACTGTCAAAAAATGACAGCTGTCAATATTATTTTTCCAACTGTCACCTGTCAAAAATACAAAATTGTCAAAATATGAAACTTTAAAATTAAATATCTGAAAAAGTATTCGCCGAGAAAGTTTTGGGGCTACACTACCGATTTTTTTTTAAAATACGGACCTGTATTTTTTATTTTATTTAATGAAAAAAAAAATAAATCTCAAATCAAAGAGCAATTTAATGACATATGATCTTGTTATTTTTCATTAAGGGTCAACGAATGTCATGTTTATATAAGAGACCAGATAGGCAGGTGTCCCCCTCACCCTCTATTATTTTGATAGAGCCTTAGGGTGAACCGTATAATAATACAATTACAACTATCATTTATCACTTGAACATAGAAGTAGAAATGAAATATTTTTTTTATTAAAAATAAAATTATTTTATATATTTTTATTATCGTAAAAAAAACCAAAAAACGACTTTTATTTGTTTAATATATCCCACCGAAATCCGTCCAAATCTGGCTCGGTTCGGGCTCTTAACTTTATGTCAAATTTAAGCAAGTGGCTGCGACATTTGCGCCCTCTCTCACCGGTTCTAACATATCACCTCGCAAAGTTGAAAGTTGCACGTCTTCCGGGGGTAGGGGGGGGGGGCATCTTCGCATTTTCGTCCCATTCGATGTGTTAAATCCCACTTGAAATTCAGCGAGAAGAAGCTATATCAAGGCAATATATAACCGAGACCTTCCTTCAAAAACAGTGCCGGGTGTCGGTTTAATTTTTATTTTTATTTAAAAAAAAATGTATAACAGATTAAGTTAGAATTAAATAATATTTGTTTTTAATAAAAATACAGTAGCGTAGGTATGGGGTATGATTTAAACATTATTAGTAACAATTTGGTACTCCACTGAATTTTTTAAATAATTTAAATTATATGTTCAATTATTACTGAATTCTATAAAAAATACATTTTTTCTGTATTTATTTGGTTTTAATTTATTTAAAAAAAATCCAGTGGCGTACCAAATTATTGTTTATATCTACATCATTGTGTTATATTGGAAGCAATAAATAAATAAATTAATAGATCTTTACTACGTAGTAAAAATTGAAAATATTTTTTTTTCATTCTGGGAAAAATTCTCAATCTGTAGAAAAAGTAGGGGAGGAAAAGAGGTGGAGAAAAAAATGAAAAATTAGTGTGAAAAAAGAGAAAAACAAAAGATGGAAAAAAGTTTGAAACAAAAAAACTGTAGGGGAAAAAAGGGCGGAAAGAAAAAAGAGAAAAATAAAGAAATTAGTAAAAAAGTTGGGGAAAATACAGGTAGGGTGAAAAAGCGGTAAAAAAAAGTGGGAAATAAAGATTGAAAAATAAAGAAATTAGTAATAAAATAGGGACAAAGAGGATTGGGTGGTAAAAAATGGAAAAAAAATGGAAAAACTTTGAAACAAAAAAACTGTATGGAAAAAAGAAAGAGCGAACAAAAAAGGGGAAAGAAAGATTAAAAAATAAAGAAATTAGTAAAATAGTAGGGACAAAGAGGAGTAGTAATAATAGAAAAATAGGTGGAAAAAAGTTAGAAACAAAGAAACTGTATGGAAAAAAAGGGTGGGGAAAACAAAAGGAGGAAAGAAAGAATGAAAAATAGAAAAAAAATGGAAAAAAAAGTTTGCAATAAAGATCATGTATGGAAAAAAGGGAGAGGAGAATAAAAGGGAGTAAAGAGAGATTGAAAAATAAATAAATTAGTAAAATAGTAGGGACAAAAGGAGTGGGAAAAAACAGAAAAAAAAGACGGAAAAAAGTTTGAAATACAGAAACTGTAGGGGAATATAGAGCGGGGAAAACAAAAACGGCAAAAAAGGGCGAGAAGAAAAAAAGCGAGGAAAGAAAGATAGAAACATAAAAAAATAAATAAAAAAGTAGTGGAAAAAGGGGTAAAAGTAAAAAAGTGGGAAAAAATGGAAAAAAAGATGAAAAATATTTCGAAACGAAGAAACTGTAGAGGAAAAAGGCCAGGGAGAACGAAAGGGGAAAAGAAAGAATGAAGAATAAAATTAATAAAATAGCAAACAAAGACAAAAAGGAATGGGATAAAAATAGAAAAAGAAATGGAAAAAAGAAATTTGAAAAAAAGAACCTGTACCTATTAGAAAAAAGGGAGAGGGTAAATAAAGGGAGGAAAGAAAGATTGAAAAATAAAGAAATTAGTAAAATAGTAGGGACAAAAAGGAGTAGAAAAAGAAAGATGAAAAAAAAGTTTAAAACAAAAAAACTGTAGGCAAAAAAAGGCGAGGAGAACAAAAACGGGGGAAAAGGATGGAGAGAACAAAAGAGGGGAAAGAAAGATTGGAAAATAAAGAAATAAGTAAAAAATTAGGGGAAGAAAAGGATAATGGTAAAAAAGTTTAAAAAATTGGAAAATAAGATGGAAAAAATTTAGGAACAAAAAAACTCTAGGAAAAAAAGGTCGAGGAGAACAAAAACAGGGGAAAAGGACGGAGAGAACAAAAGAGGGGAAAGAAAGATTGAAACTAAGTAAAAAAGTAGGGGAAAAAATGTTAAAAAAGTGGGAAAAAATGAAAAAAAAACAGATGCAAAAAAAATTTTAACCAAAGAAATTGTAGGGAAAAAAAGGCGGGGAGAACAAAAACGGGAAAAATGACGAGGAGAACAAAAGCGGGGAAAGAAAGATTGAAACATAAAGAAATAAGTAAAAAAGTAGGGGAAGAAAAGGGTAATGGTAAAAAGTTGAAAAAATTGGAAAA
Source organism: Neocrepidodera transversa (assembly GCA_963243735.1). Lineage (NCBI taxonomy): Eukaryota > Metazoa > Arthropoda > Insecta > Coleoptera > Chrysomelidae > Neocrepidodera > Neocrepidodera transversa. Next base: position 3,311,777 of record OY725348.1, on the reverse strand, counting down.
TAAGATGGAAAAAATTTTGAAACAAAAAAACTGTAGGAAAAAAAGGGGAAGGAGAACAAAAATGGGAGTAAAAGAGAGAGGAGAACAAAATCGAGGAAAGAAAGATTGAAACTAAGTAAAAAAGTAGGGGAAAAAATGGTAAAAAAGTGGGAAAAAATGAAAAAAAAACAGATGCAAAAAAAATTTTAACCTAAGAAATTGTAGGGAAAAAAAGGCGGGGAGAACAAAAACGGGGAAAGAAAGATTGAAACATAAAGAAATAAGGAAAAAAGTAGGGGAAGAAAAGGGTAATGGTAAAAAAGTTTAAAAAATTGGAAAATAAGATGGAAAAAATTTTGAAACTAAAAAACTGTAGGAAAAAAAGGTCGAGGAGAACAAAAATGGGAGTAAAAGAGAGAGGAGAACAAAATCGAGGAAAGAAAGATTGAAACATAAAAAAAATAAGTAAAAAAGTAGGGGAAAAAAATGGTAAAAAAGTGGGAAATAATGAAAAAAACCAGATGGAAAAAAATTTTAACCAAAGAAAATGTAGGAAAAAAAAAAGGCGGGGAGAATAAAAACGGGGTAAAAGAGAGGGGAGAACAAAATCGAGGAAAGAAAGATTGAAACATAAAAAAAATAAGTAAAAAAGTAGGGGAAAAAATGTTAAAAAAGTGGGAAATAATGAAAAAAAACAGATGGAAAAAAATTTTAACCAAAGAAAATGTAGGAAAAAAAGGCGGGGAGAACAAAAACGGGTAAAAATGGCGGAGAGAACAAAAACTGAGAAAGAAAGATTGAAACATGAAGAAATAAGTACAAAAGTAGGGGAATAAAAGAGTAATGGTAAAAATTGGAAAAAAGATGCAATTTTTTTACAATCTTTTCCAATTTTGTCAATTTTTTTTTTCAATTTGTCTTTTGAGATTTTTTGAGTTTTTTTCAAGTTTTTTGATATTTTTGAGTTTTTTTGAGATTTTTGAGATTTTTAGAGGTTTTTTGAGATTTTTTGAGATTGTTTGAGATTCTTTAGGACTTTTTAGATTTATTGAAAAATTATAGATTTTTTTGTGAATGTTTTGAAGTGTTTTAGGATTTTTTGAGATTTTTCGGTTTTTTCAGATTTTTTAAGATTTTTTGAAATTGTTTTGAAATTCATTCGAGTTTTTTAAGACTCTTTGAATCTTTTGAGATTTTTTAGAGATTTTATGAGATTTTTAAAGAGTTTTTGAGATTTGTTGAGTTTGTGTTTTTAGTTTTTTTTGAAATTGTTTGATTTTTTGAGGTTTTTTAAGATTTTTCAGATTTTTTTAGTGAAATTTTGTAAGGTTTTTTGAGCTTTTGAGATTTTTTGACTTCTTTGAATTCTTAGAGATTTTTTGATCAACTTTTTGAGTTTCTGAGACATATACTATTTTGAATTTTTTGAGATTTGACATTTTAAATTTTTTGAGATTCTTTGTGAATTTTTTGAGATGTTTTTGAACCGTCTAAAATATTTTTGGAGATTTTTTTTTGAAAATATTTTGAACATTTTTTGATTTTTGAAATTTTTTGTAGTTTTGACTTATTTTACCTATTTTGAGATTTTTTTATTTTTGAGATTTTTGAAATTTTTTGCGATTTGCGATTTTTTGAGTTTTTACTTTCCCGATCCACCTCCGAGAAGGCAAAGTATTATGAACGAGCTAAAAAAAAAAATTCGAGATAAAGATGGAAATATCCATTTTGAGGTCACCTCAAATGTTTAAGACCATTTCCTAATGAAAGTCTGTCTGTCTGTCTGTCTGTCTGTCTGTGTGTATTCTTACACGATAGAGGCCACAAGTTTAAACCGATTGAGCTGAAATTTGGTATATGGGTTTGAGTTACCCCTCAGAAGAACCCATTAATTTTTGTACGACATCTGTCAAACGGAAGTGTCACTATCAAAAAATGATAGATGCAATGTCACGAAATTTGACTTGTCGGGAAAGTTTTGGGGCGACACAACCGATTTTTTTAGTTCTTGATAGGAATATATTACATCTTAATGTGGTATCCTAACCTAACATTATTTTTTATGGTTTAATCTTACGGAAATAGATCTGCATCGGAGCCTAACCTTGTGGAAAACAATTTGTTTCTTTATTTTATTTACTGCTCCCTAGTCGTTTTTTTTTATCTTATTGTACAAAAAGGAACCAGGATATTTTGTGGATAAATCTAAATAGGTTATGTTGATTTTAATTTCGACACTTACTAGCCATTTTTATCTATTGGTAAACAAACATGTTTGATTTTTAAGAACTTAAATTAATTCAAAAAATAAACTAATGCCTGGCAGCATTTTTTTTAATAAAATTTCGTTTTAATGGAAATCATAACTGTACATTAAGGCACTTAGGCAATATAGTGTTTTTTTTTTTTGAAAGATTACTTTTTTTTACTATCTTAATTTAATTGACGAGTCGCCTTTGGTACAGGAACATCCCTCTTCTCCCGAACGAACAGCCTCTCCTCACGCCTGATCGTTATACCCTTCCTTCCGGTGTGCAAAGTTTCCTTCCTCGACAGCGACGTACTTCCGAAAACTTTCCGCATTCAACATAATGCCACAATATTAATGATCGTTTCTGGCACTATACAATATTTTAGCTTATAACAAAAGAAACTTTTGATATATACAAAACGAGGTTAAAATAGAGTTCTTTATATAAATTTATTAGAAAAAAAAAACAAGAGAGTGTCTAGAGGTCCGTTTGGTCGGATCCGATGAAAACCCAATAGGTCTAACTACTTAATAGTTGTACGTTAACTTGAAAGTTTGATTATTCATCACTATGATACGATATGGTCTAATGGTAGAGTGTGTGCCTTTCATATAGAACTTCCTGGTTCGATTCCTGAAGATATCTTTTTACTTTCCCGACCCACCTCCGAGAAGGGAAAGTATGAGGTGATTAAGACCATTTCCAGATAGAAGTCTGTCTGTGTGTATTCTTCCACGGATAGAGGCCACACGTTTAATCCGATTGAGCTGAAATTTGGTATATGGGTTTAGGTTACTCGTCGGATGAACCCATTAGTTTTGTACGACACCTGTCAAACGAAAGTGTCACTATCAAAAAATGACAGATGCAATATGTCACGGAATTTGACTTGCAATATGTCATTTGAAAGCCCTTGAAAAACTCTGTTCAGAATAGTCAAAATTATTTCTCTAACTGTCACTTGTCAAAAATAAAAAATGTCAAAATTTGAAACTTTAGCATTAAATATCTGAAAAAGTATTCGTGGATACTCGTCGGGAAAGTCTTGAGGTGACACAAGTGATTGTTTTGTTTTTGTTTTGACCTCTTTTTTTTGTTTAACCTTTTTGCCCCTTTTTTAAAACTTTTTTTGATCAACTTTTTTAATTCATTTTTTAACCTTTTTTGCCTTCTTTTGTTGACTTTTTACACTTTTTTTGCTTGTTTAAAACTTTTTTGCCTTTTTTCCATTATTTCTTTTTTGTATATCTTTATTTTAGCTTTACTTTGTCTTGGTTTTTTTTGTCTCTTTTTTATTTTTTTGGCCTTTTTACCCCTTTTTGCCTTATTTTATTTTTTTTTTTTTTTTTTTTGACCTTTTTTGCCTTTTTTTGTTGACTTTTTACACTTTTTTTGCTTGTTTAAAACTTTTTTGCCTTTTTTCCATTATTTCTTTTTTGTATATCTTTATTTTAGCTTTACTTTGTCTTGGTTTTTTTTGTCTCTTTTTTCTTTTTTTGGCCTTTTTACCCCTTTTTGCCTTATTTTAATTTTTTTTTTTATTTTTTTGACCTTTTTTGCCTTTTTTTGTTGACTTTTTACACTTTTTTTGCTTTTTTAAAACTTTTTTGCCTTTTTTCACTTATTTCTTTTTTGTATATCTTTATTTTAGCTTTACTTTGTATTGGTTTTTTTTGTCTCTTTTTTCTTTTTTTGGCCTTTTTACCCCTTTTTGCCTTATTTTAATTTTTTTTTTTTGTTTTTTTGACCTTTTTTGCCTTTTTTTGTTGACTTTTTACACTTTTTTTGCTTGTTTAAAACTTTTTTGCCTTTTTTCCATTATTTCTTTTTTGTATATCTTTATTTTAGCTTTACTTTGTCTTGGTTTTTTTGTCTCTTTTTTCTTTTTTTGGCCTTTTTACCCCTTTTTGCCTTATTTTTATTTTTTTTTTTATTTTTTTGACCCTTTTTGCCTTTTTTTGTTGACTTTTACACTTTTTTTGCTTGTTTAAAACTTTTTTGCCTTTTTTTCCATTATTTCTTTTTTGCCTATCTTAATTTTAGCTTTATTTTGTCTTGGTTTTTTTTGCCTTTTTCCTTTTTTGGCCTTTTTACCCCTTTTCGCCTTATTTTAAAATTTTTTTTTTATATTTTTGACCTTTTTGCCTTTTGTTACCACTTTTTGCCATTTGGCTTTTATTTTCATATTATTTTACTTTTTTACTATTTTGGAGTTTTTGCCCTTTTATTAACCCTATTTTGACTTTTTTGGGAATTTTTGATTTTGTTTTTATATTTGTTCCTTTTATTAGCCTTTTTGTCCTTTTTAAAACATTTTTTGATTAACTTTTTGCCTTTTTGATGCTTTTTTGTTGCTTTTTTATCCCTTTTTATTTTTTTTTGGATTCTTTTTCTTTTTTTTGCCTTTTTTTTGTCTTGTTTTGCCTTTTTGCCTTTATTTTCATACTATTTTTCTTCTTTTTTACTTTTCGGCGTATTTTGGTTTTTTCTCCTTATTTGACATATTTTTGAACTTCTTTTTGTTTTTTTTTCTGCTCTTTTTTTTTACTTTTTTGTATGTTTTTTTTCTTTTTGGTCGTATTTTCCTTTTTCCCTTTGTCTTATTTGGCATTTTTTGGACTTTTTGTTCATTTTTTCCCTTTTCTCTTTTTGTTGCCATTTTTGCTTTTTTTTAACCCTTTTGTCGTATTTTGCTTTTAGTTTTTGAGCTTTTTTTGCCTTTATTTGCTTCTATTTTGCATTTTTGTTGCTTTTTTTTAGCCACTCTTTTTGCTTTTTTAAAACTTATATTAGTTTTTTTTTGCTTTTTTTTTTACTTTTTTTTTTTAAATTTTTAGCGTATTTTACATTTTTTTCTGTTTACTTTGTCTAATTTGATTTTTTTTTGGACTTTTTGTTAATTATGTCGCCTTTTTCATATTTTTAATTATAGTTTTAATTTATGCTGAAATTTAGCAATTCTTTATCATTTTTAACAATTTTTTCACCGGGTCCAACTAGACGGACCTCTGGACACTCTAAAAAAAAAAACAATTAAAATTTCCAATGGAGTATTAAAAGTTGTATCCAATTACATCACTTCCTTATCTTTTTTTTTTTCCTCTTCTATCACTACGATACATCCCACAAAATTTAATTAAAATCCAAACAACTTGACGCGCAATTTGAAAACAATATGCAAATGGTATGACACTTGCCAACTTAATTATGAGGTAATAAATAACTTAGCAAGCTAATACGGTAGTTGAGGGAGGCCGTGCGTCCCCATATCCTGCGTCCTGAATCCTTGCCGAAGATAATCCTATATCCCCGGCTACGGATTTATCCCCTAATCCCGCCCTCCGGTCTCATTATGCGGCGCAGCGGGAGCCGCGAAATTGTTTTCTTGATTACCTGTACCGATGACGATTGCAAAGAAAATGTCTTTGAATTTTTTCTTTTTTTTTTTTGTTCTAAAATTTATATAATTTTACTTTAGAGAAAATAATAAAAATAATTTTAATCTGACCTATTCTTATTAAATTTAATTTACTAGTGCAGTTACAATTTCGCGATTTTTGACAAATAAAATTTTTGAAAAAAAGTTATTTAGTATGTGTATTTGCAAAAATTGTTAAAAAAAGGTAAATTTCTTAACATTTTTATACCAAAGAATTTTATTGAATAATATTCGTTTTTGTTGATTAAATTTTATGGTAAACTCGTTATTAAAAACTTGATGCAAGTATACAGGGTGTCCGCGAAAATTGGGCATTTATTAAAAGAACATGTATTAGATGACAAAAAAATATAACAATAATCTGGTACGAAAACTAAAAATAAATGAATATAAATGAAACTGAATGCAAATCAATGAAAATAAACGAAAATAAACGAAAATAAACGAAAATAAATGGAAATAAACGAAAATAAACGAAAATTAACGAAAATAAACGAAAATAAAGGAAAATAAATGGAAATAAACGAAAATAAGCGAAAATAAAGGAAAATAAAGGAAAATAAAGGAAAATAAAGGAAAATAAATGAAAATAAACGAAAATTAACGAAAATTAACGAAAATAAACGAAAATAAATGGAAATAAACGAAAATAAACGAAAATTAACGAAAATAAACGAAAATTAACGAAAATTAACGAAAATAAAGGAAAATAAAGGAAAATAAATGAAAATAAACGAAAATTAACGAAAATTAACGAAAATAAACGAAAATAAAGGAAAATAAATGGAAATAAACGAAAATAAACGAAAATAAAGGAAAATAAACGAAAATAAACGAAAATAAAGGAAAATTAACGAAAATAAAGGAAAATAAATGAAAATAAACGAAAATAAACGAAAACTAACGAAAATTCACGAAAATAAATGGAAATAAACGAAAATAAACGAAAATTAACGAAAATAAACGAAAATTAACGAAAATTAACGAAAATAAAGGAAAATAAAGGAAAATAAATGAAAATAAACGAAAATTAACGAAAATAAACGAAAATAAAGGAAAATAAATGGAAATAAACGAAAATAAACGAAAATTAACGAAAATAAACGAAAATAAACGAAAATTAACGAAAATAAAGGAAAATAAATGGAAATAAACGAAAATAAACGAAAATTAACGAAAATAAACGAAAATAAACGAAAATGAACGAAAATAAAGGAAAATAAAGGAAAACAAATGAAAATAAACGAAAATAAACGAAAATTAACGAAAATTAACGAAAATAAAGAAAATAAATGGAAATAAACGAAAATAAACGAAAATTAACGAAAATAAACGAAAATTAACGAAAATAAACGAAAATTAACGAAAATAAAGGAAAATAAATGAAAGCAAATAAAACTGAATGAAAATAAATGAAAATCAATGAAAATAAGTGAAAATCAATGAAAATAAATGAAAATAAATAATAAAAATTGAAAACAAATGAAAACAAATGAAAATAAACGAAAATAAACGAAAATAAACGAAAATAAACGAAAATAAACGAAAATAAACGAAAATTAACTAAAATAAAGGAAAATAGATGAAAATAATTGAAAATAAATAAAAATAAATGAAAATCAATGAAAATAAGTGAAAATCAATGAAAATAAATGAAAATTAACGAAAACAAACGAAAATAAATGAAAATAAACGAAAAAAAATTAAAATAAATGAATAAATATATATCTTACAATGTTGCCATATATTAAAATATTTTAGGTCTTTCGATAATAAATAAAATAATGAAAAATTAATAATAATAAAAAAATTTTTTATACAAAATATTAAATTATTTTAAGTCCTGAAATGGTTTATCACCATAAAATAGAGAAATTAGAAAAAATAGGGAAAAATAAAAAAAGGGAAAATTGGGAAAAATAGAGAAAAACAGAGGATAAATTTCTAAAAGAAAAATAAAAGAATTAGGAAAACTAGGAAGAAATTGAACAAGAAAACAGGAAAAAATAGGAAAATAGAGAAAAATAGGAAAAGAATAAAAAATAGGGAAAAATAGTCAAAATGGGGCAAAATAGGAACAGACATAGAAGACAAAAAAATAGTAATCTGGTACGAAAAATAAAATTCCGATGTAAAAAAAAATAAATATATAATATCTTACAATGTTGTCATATAATAAAATATTTTAAGTCTTTCAAGAAAATTTAATTCGATAATAAAAAATTAATAATAAATAAAAAAAAAACAAAAAAGCGATATTTTTTTTGCCTTTGAAGATAGCGCAATGAGTACCGATTTTAATATTTAATTAGAATTTTATAGGTAAAGAAATATGTAAAATAAAATATTGTGTTACCCCAGAACTTTCCCGGCTCTTCTGTCGAGAATAGGATTATTTTAATTAAAAAATATAAAATTCCTGAATGGGAAAGTCAAATGCTATAATAGTGAAGTAAATTACTGAAAAAAAAATGGATAAATAATGCAAAAAAAAGAGCAAAAATTAATTAAAATGAAAAAATATTAATAAGGTAACGGATTATTTCCAAAAAATTGTTAAAAATAAAAGAATTGCTAAATTTCAAAAAAAAATTAAAACTATAATAAGCAAAGATTGAAAATAGGCAAAAATCAAAAATACGATAAAAATTTTTATACAATTTGTGAAAATTGGAAAAAAGTGGCGAAGATGCAGAAAAAAACAAATAAAGCAAAAAAAGTACCTAAACAAAGGGAAAAAAAGGAAAATAAAGCAAAAAAGAAAAAAGGGTAAAACAAAAATTACGGACAAGTAGGGAAAACAAAAAAAAAATTATGAAAACAGGAAGAATTGTGGGAAATGGGAAAAATAGGGAAGTTGGAAAAAAATAGGGAAAAACAGGATAAAATATGGAAAAGCAGGAAAAAAAAGGAAAAAAATTGGCAAAAAGAGGAAAAAAACAAGAAGAAATGGTGAAAAATATGGAAAAATAAAGAAAATAGGAAAAAATGGAAAAAACAGATAAAAATATTAAATAATAGAATATAAATAGGGATAAATGGGTAAAAAAGGTGTAAATAGGGACATATAGAAAAAAATAAGGAAAAATAAAGAAAATGGGATAAAATAATAAAAAAAGGAACAAATAGAAAGAAATAGAAAAAATAGGTAAAAAATAATGAAAAATATTGGAAAAATAGTGAAATTTTGGCAAAAATTGGAAAAAAATAAGAAGAAATGGTGAAATATATTAAATAATAGTTAAAAATATTAAATAATAGAAAATAATAGGATTAAATGGGTAAAAAAAGGTCTAAATAGATATAGAAAAAAATGAGGAAAAATAAAGAAAATGGGATAGAATAATAAAAAAAAGAAGGAACAAATACAAATAAATAGAAAAAATAGGGGAAAAATAGTGAAAAATTGCGTTTTACTTTTGGGTTTTACTTTTTGCCTTTTTTTTTGTCTTTTTATTTTTGCCTTTTTCTTTTTGCCTTTTTAAGAAAAAATAGGAAAAATAGAGAAAAATAGGACAAAGAAGGGAAATAGGAAAAAATAGGGAAAAATGGGACAAACGACGATAAACTGAGAAAGATTCCGAAAAATAGGGAAAATAAAGTAATATAGAGAGAATTAAAGCAAATTAGGGAAAATAGGGAAAATAGAAAAAATAAAGAAAAATAAAGGAAAAATGGAAAATAGGGAAACATAGGGAAAATAGAGAAAATAAAGAAAAATAAAGGAAAAATAGGGAAACATGGGGAAAAATAAAAAAAAACAGAAGAAAAAAACAGAAAAAAACAGGGCCAAGAAGCAAAAATCGGGAAAAATAATGAAAAATTGAAGAAAAATACAGGATAAAATATCGAAAAATAGAGCAAAGAAGGGAAAATGAGGAAAATTAATGAAAATTTGGTCAAAAGACGATAAATTGGGAAAAATTCCGACAAATGGGAAAATAGAGAAAATAAAGAAAAATAAAGGAAAAATAGGGAAACATGGGGAAAAATAAAAAAAAACAGAAGAAAAAAACAGAAAAAAACAGGGCAAAGAAGCAAAAATCGGGAAAAATAATGAAAAATTGAAGAAAAATACAGGAAAAAATATCGAAAAATAGAGCAAAGAAGGGAAAATGAGGAAAATTAATGAAAATTTGGTCAAAAGACGATAAATTGGGGAAAATTCCGACAAATGGGAAAAATAAAGTAATATAGAGAAAATTAAAGCAAATTAGGGAAAATGGGGAAAATAGGGAAAATAGAGAAAATAAAGAAAAATAAAGGAAAAATGGAAAAATAGGGAAACATAGGGAAAATAGAGAAAATAAAGAAAAATAAAGGAAAAATAGGAAAAATATCGAAAAATAGAGCAAAGAAGGGAAAATGATGAAAATTAGTGAAAATTGGGACAAAAGACGATAAATTGGAAAAAATTCCGAAAAAGGGGAAAAATAAAGTAATATAGGGAAAATTGAAGCAAATTAGGGAAAAATAGGGAAATTAGAGAAAATTAAGAAAAATAAAGGAAATATGGAAAAATAGGGAAAATAGAGAAACATAGGGAAAAACAGGATAAAAATAGGCACAAATAGTGAAAACCAGGAAAAAGTAATGAAAAACAGGAAAAGTATGCAAAAATAGGAAAAAACAAGTAAAGCTCGGTTGTCCGTACAAAAAATTTTTCTCTTCACAATCCACATCTGACAGACTTGAAGATCAGTTAGGAAAAGCCGAATCCCTAAGTAGCGCCGCCACTGTTACCACCAGAACTAAACATTACGTAATTTGCATCTTTTTCCAGATTTTATTATATTAATTTTCTGAGAATAGTTAACAAAAAAACATAAATTTAAAATGTTTGGGTTTACTATTAAATTAAAGAATTTTTGTTAATTGATTTAAATATAAACTTTCACCTGGCAGATGACGTGTTAAATGTGAAAATTTATCGTTTTGTCTAAAGACAGTAAACGGGCGCGTAATAAACACAATGGGCGTTATGCCTCAAGAAGGGTAAGAACTTTGAGCCCGTAAAGTCTGGCGGGTCGAGTGAGATGTGACAGTATTTGACTTTTAGATAGGGCCCTTGCGGCGTCCTAAGCCCGCTGAGATTTTCTGAATATAATATGGCTTAAAAGCCCCACCCTTTTTCGATATTTATAAGAGGAAGGAAACAATACGAAGTATTTTGTTGTTTTTTTTTTTGAAGAAGAAAAATTAATTCTTAAAATTGTAAAGGTTTAAATCAATTTTTCTTTAGGGGAAATATTTTTTTGGAAAATATATGATAAACTAGATATACAAAATACGTAATAATTTTTTTATTCTTCTTTATATGTAGCGAGAAAGTAAAAAAGAACGGTACACGTGTATAATAAATTTATCCTCCAATAATTATACAATGAAAATACCCAAAAATGGAAAATTCCCCACAAATCGGCATCACTGTTGATTACAAAATACCCAAAAATGGGAAATTCTCCACAAATCGGCATCACTGTTGATTACAAAATACCCAAAAATGGGAAATTCTCCACAAATTGGCATCACTGTTGATTACTGTCAGACTAAGCTACTATTTTTTATTCTTCTTTATTTGTAGCGAGAAAGTAAAAATGACGGTATACAGCCTTATAATAAACTGATCCAATAATTACCGAATGACGTGCAAAAATACCGAAAAATGGGAAATTCTCCACAAATCGGCATCACTGTTGATTACAAAATACCCAAAAATAGGAAATTCTCCACAAATTGGCATCACTGTTGATTACTGTCAGACTAAGCTACTATTTTTTATTCTTCTTTATATGTAGCGAGAAAGTAAAAATGACGGTATACAGCCGTATAATAAACTGATCCAATAATTACCGAATGACGTGCAGAAATACCCAAAAATGGGAAATTCTCCACAAATCGGCATCACTGTTAATTACTGACTGACTGAGCTACTAATTTTTTTTCTTCTTTATATGTAGCGAGAAAGTAAAAAGAACGGTACGCAGCTGTATAATAAATTTATTCTCCAATAATTATCCAATGATGTGCAAAAATTTCCAAAAATGGGAAATTCTCCACAACTCGGCATCACTGTTCATTACAAAATACCCAAAAATGGGAAATTCCCCACAAATCGGCATCACTGTTTGATTACTGACTAACTGACTTTTTTCTTCTTCTTTTCTACTTTTTCTTGTTTATTTATCTTTTTCTTGTTGTTTTTTTCTTCTTCTTTTCTACTTTTTCTTGTTTATTTTTCTTTTTCTTGCTGTTTTTTTCTTCTTCTTATTCTTCTTCCTTTTCCACTTTTTCTTGTTTTTCTTTTTCTTGTTTTTATTTTCTTCTTTTTCTTCTTCTTCCTTTTCCACTTTTTCTTGTTTATTTTTCTTTTTCTTGTTTTTTCTTTTTCTTGTTTTTTTTTTCTTCTTTTTCTTCTTCTTCCTTTTCCACTTTTTCTTGTTTATTTTTCTTTTTCTTGTTTTTTCTTTTTCTTGTTTTTTTTCTTCTTTTTCTTCTTCTTCCTTTTCCACTTTTTCTTGTTTATTTTTCATTTTCTTGTTTTTTTCTTCTTCCTTTTCCACTTTTTTTTGTTTTTTCTTTTTCTTGTTTTTTTTCTTCTTTTTCTTCTTCTTCCTTTTCCACTTTTTCTTGTTTATTTTTCATTTTCTTGTTGTTTTTTTCTTCTTCTTATTCTTCTTCCTTTTCCACTTTTTCTTGTTGTTTTTTTTCTTCTTTTTCTTCTTCTTCCTTTTCCTTAGTCTTTTTGCCCTTTTCTGTTTGCCTTTTCTTTTTGCCTTTTTCTTTTTGCCTTTTTCTTTTGGCTTTTTTTTGGCCTTTTTCTTTTTGCCTTTTTTGCGTTTTACTTTTAGGTTTGCTTCTTCTTTTTGCCTTTTTATTTTTGCCTTTTTCTTTTTGCTTTCTTCTTTTGCCTTTTTTCGCTTTTTACTTTTTGTCTTTTTCTTTTTTGCTTTTTTTTCCTTTTTCTTTTTGCTTCTTCTTTTTGCCTTTTTATTTTTGCCTTTTTCTTTTTGCCTTTTTTTATTTGCCTTTTTCTTTTTACCTTTTTTCGCCTTTTACTTTTTGTCTTTTTCTTTTTGGCTTTTTTTTGCCTTTTTCTTTTTGCTTTTTCTTTTTGCCTTTTTTGCGTTTTACTTTTTGGGTTTTTCTTTTTTCCTCTTCTTTTTGCCTTTTTTGTCTTTTTATTTTTGCTTTTTTAGGAAAAAATAGGAAAAATAGAGAAAAATAGGGCAAAGATGGGAAAATAGGGAAAAAAAAGTGAAAAATGGGACAGAGGACGATAAATTTGGAAAAATTCCGAAAACTGGAGAAAATAAAGTAATATAGGGAAAATTGAAGCAAGTTAGGAAAAAATAGGGAAACTAGAGAAAATAAAGAAAAATAAAGGCAAAATGGAAAAATATGGAAAATAGGGAAAAATGGGGAAAAGTGGGGAAAAATAGGAAAAAATAGGCAAAAATAGAAGAAGAAATAGAAAAAAATAGGGCAAAGAAGGGAAAAATTCCGAAAAATGGAGAAAATAAAGTAATATAGGAAAAATTGAAACAAATTAGAGGAAAATAGAGAAAATAAAGAAAAACAAAGGAAATGTGGAAAAAAATTGAAAAAATTGGAAAATATGGAAAAATAGCTAAACATAGGGAAATATAGGGAAAAATTGAAGAAAAAAACAGGAAAAAATAGAAGAAAAAACAGGAAAAAATAGAGAAAAATAGGGCAAAGAAAAAATAGGGAAAATAGTGAAAAATGGGACAAAAGACGATAAATTTGGAAAAATTCCGAAACAATGGGAAAAAGAAAGTAATATAGGGAAAACTGAAGCAAATTAGGGAAAAATAGGGAAAATAGAGATAATTAAGAAAAACAATGATATGGAAAAAATTGGAAAAATGAGAAAAATTAGGAAAACCTTAAAAAAAATTTTCCTATTTTCAAAAATCAAGGTTCTTCCCAAATATCTCGGAAACCGGACCTAACAGTTTAGCCAGGATTACACTAGCCATTTTCTTATTTTGCCTTATTTTTATTCTTCGGTTTTTTCAATTTAGGGAAAAATAGGTAAAAAAGACGAAAAATTGGAAAAAAATTGCGAAAAATAGGGAAAAACAAAGTAAAATAAGGAAAAAAATCAAAATTGGGAAAAATATGAAGAAAAGGATAATAAAGAAAAATTTGTTATCAATCGAGATGACAAAATAATATTTAAAACATATCTCAAAAATTCCTGTTTTTTTATTTAAAAAATTCAAGTTAACATAAAAAAATGTATTCAAAAAATTGATTTTTTGCTAAATCTGGCAACAAAGGCAACAGTCATAAAAAAAAACATTTTTTATATTTTCTTTGATATATTAAAAAAATTGTGGAATAACCAAAAAATAATCTAAATAGGGAAAAACAAAAAAAATGGAGTAAAATTAGAAAAAATGTGAAAAATAGGAAAATAGGAAAAAATAAAATAAAACAGTGAAAAGAGGAAAAATTGGGAAAAATTCCGAAAAATATGGAAAATTAATTAGTATAGGTAAAATTGAAGCAAATTAGGGGAAAAAGGGAAAATAGAGAAAAATAAAGAAAAATAAAAGAAATATGGAAAAAATAGAAAAAAAAAAACAGGAAAAAAGAGAAAAATTAGGGAAAGAAAGTTTTTTTCTATCTTTAAAAATCATTTCATAGTTGCTAGAATTTTGATATTTTTTTTTTATTTCAAAAATCAAAAATAGCAAAAATAGCATTTTTAACTATATTTATATAATAAAAAGACTCGGACCCGTAGATCCTTGATCTGAGAAGAAGAAGAAGGGATAAGGAAGGATGGGACGTGACGTTTGACGCCTCGACGCTATTCATTGTTTAACACTCGAAGCGCCAAAACGTGCGTCGCTGCCTCCGCCACCGCCACCGACACCGCCTCCGCCGGTCAGTTTTTTGTTAAAAATTATAAACGTGAATTTACGTAATTTTTCATAATAATATAGTGAATTTTAAAGTTTAAAAATTTAATTAGACAGTGTCGTTTTTTTTTTGTGAATATTATTTATTTATAAGATTTAAATTTTTAAATGATATTTTTGAGATTTGAATTTTTTTATAAAAAAATTCAATTTTCGAATATATATTTTTTTTTATTATAATTTTTTTAAAGATCATGCTTATTAAAATATTGGACATAGTTTTATTAAATATTATTTAAATAATAAATTATTTAAAAAAAATGTTACGTGTACAATAAGGGCAGTCATGTGGAGGCTGCCCCCCGGCTGTACCCCGGAGGATATATTAGTAGCCAGGAGATTAGCTGTTAGGTCACAATCTGTCCATCATAAAATACATTCAGCTAATATGATCTACAGTGGTAAGTCTACCGGACAAAAAAATCTAAAAAAATCAATTTAAATAATTTTTATTTTGTTAAAAAAATTAAAAAAAAGAAATTAAATTTTTTAAAAGAAAAAAAGGGTTTAAATATTTTTAAATAAACGAGAAAAATTTGAAGTTGAAAAAAAATCTTTAAAAAAGAAAAAATATTTAAAAGATTTTTTTAATAAATTAAACAAAAAAAAATATTTAAAATACGAAAACTTAAATATTAAAAAAAAATTGTTTGGATCCTTTTTTAAATTAAAGAAAAAAATTTGAAGTTGAAATTTTGTTCCTTTTTTTAAAAAAAATTCTTTAAAAAAAAATATTAAGAGATTTTTTTAAATAAATTAAAAAAAAAATCTGGTTCTAAAATATTTGAAATACGAAAACTTAAATATTAAATATTGAAAAAAAAAAAATTTAATCTTTTTATATAAAAGAGAAAAATTTGAAGTTGAATTTTTTTTTTCTTTTTTAATAAAAAATTCTTTAAAAAACAAAAATTATTAAAAGATATTTTTAATAAATTAAACAAAAAATATTTAAAATACGAAAACTTAAATATTAAAAAAAATTGTTTGAATCTTTTTAAATGCGAAAGAAAAATTTGAAGTTGAAAAAAATTTTGTTCCTTTTTTAACAAAAAAATCTTTAAACAAAAATATTAAAAGATTTTTTTAAATAAATTAAATAAAAAAAAATCCTGTTCTAAAATATTTGAAATACGAAAACTTAAATATTAAATATTGAAAAAAAAAATATTTTAATCTTTTTATATAAAAGAGAAAAATTTGAAGCTGAATATTTTTTTTTCTTTTTTAATAAAAAATTTTTTAAAAAACAAAAAATATTAAAAGATTTTTTTAATAAATTAAACAAAAAAAATATTTAAAATACGAAAACTTAAATATCAAAAAAAAAAAAAAATTTAATCTTTTTAAATAAAAGACAAAAATTAAAGTTGAAAAAAATTTTTGTTTCTTTTTTAACAAAATTTGTTTACAAAAGAAAAAATAATAAAAGATTTTTTTAAATAAATTAAAAAAAAAACCTATTGAAAAATATTTAAAATATGAAAACTTAATTATTAAAAAAAATTGTTTGAATCTTTTTAAATAAAAGAAAAAAATTTGAAGTTGAAAAAATATTTAGTTCTTTTTTAACAAAAAATTCTTTAAAATAGAAAAAATATTAAAATAAATTAAACACAAAAAATTTTAAAATACGAAAAATTAAATATTAAAAAAAATTGTTTGAATTTTTTTTTTAAATTAAAGAGCAAAATTTTACGTTCAAAAAAAATTTTGTTTCTTTTTTAACAAAAAATTGTTTAAAAAAGAAAAAAATTAAAGAATTTTTTAAAAAAAATTAAATAAAAGTCTTCTAAAATATTTAAAATACTAAAACTTAATTATTAAAAATAAATTGTTTGAATCTGAATAAATATAAGAGAAAAATTTTTGTTTTTTTTTTACAAAAACTTATTTAAAAAAAGAAAAAATATTAAATAATTTTTTTAAATAAATTAAATAAAAAAAATTCTTCTAAAATATTTGAAATACGAAAACTTAAATACAAAAAAAAAGAAAAAATATTAAAAGGTTTTTTAAATAAATTAAACAAAAAAATTTTTTGTTCTAAAATATTTAAAATACGAAAACTTAAATATTAAAAAAAATTGTTAAAAGAGAAAAATTCGAAGTTCAAAAAAATTTTTGTTTCTTTTTAACAAAAAATTCTACAAAAAAGAAGAAATAATAAATGATTTTTTTAAATATATTAAACAAAAAAAAATCCTATTCTAAAATATTTAAAATACGAAAACTTAAATATTAAAAAAAAAATTGTTTATATCTTAAAAACAAACGATTTTTTGCGATATTTTTCTTGCGTTTTTTTGGGACTTCTTTTTCTGCTTTTTGTGATTTTTTCCGTATTTTACAATTTTATATTTTATTTGTCATTTTTTTTTTCAATAATTTCTGATTTTTCTTCTAATTTTTTGCTGTTTTCTGTTTTTTTTTCGATTTTTCCATTTATTCTCGTTTTTTCTCATTTTTCTGATTTTTTGTTTTTTTTTTTAAGTTCCTCATTTTTTCTCATTTTATTTCAATTTTCTGGTTTTTTCATTTTTTTTTTCCAAAATTTTCTATTGTTTTTTGGTTTTTTCAAAGTCTTTCAGGTTTTTCTCATTTTTTATTACTGTTATTCTTCTGTTTTTTTTAATAGTGAAAATCGGTAATAAAAGACGAAAAATTGGAAAAAATTGTGAAAAATAAGAAAGCACAAAGTAAAATAGGGTAAAAAATCAAAATGGGATAAAATAGGGAAATTAGAAAAACTGGAAAAAATTGGAAAAAATATGAAAAAATATTAAAATATGAAAAAATATTAAAATGATTTTTTTAATAAATTAAACACTACTGTTAATTTATTAAAAAAATATATTCGCCGCCTATGGATAATAAATTTATTAATAATTATTGTCATTTTTTTTTCAATAATTTCTGATTTTTCTTCTAATTTTTTGCTGTTTTCTGTTTTTTTTTTCGATTTTTCCATTTATTCTCGCTTTTTCTCATTTTTCTGATTTTTTGTTTTTTTTAAGTTCCTCATTTTTTCTCATTTTTTTTTTTTTAATTTTCTGGTTTTTTCTTTTTTTTTCCAAAATTTTCTGTTGTTTTTTAGTTTTTTCAAAGTCTTTCAGGTTTTTCTCATTTTTTATTACTGTTATTCTTTTGTTTTTTTTAATAGTGAAAATCGGTAATAAAAGACGAAAAATTGGAAAAAATTGTGAAAAATAAGAAAGCACAAAGTAAAATAGGGTAAAAAAATCAAAATGGGATAAAATAGGGAAATTAGAAAAACTGGAAAAAATTGGAAAAAATATGAAAAAATATATTCGCCGCCTATGGATAATAAATTTATTAATAATTATTGTCATTTTTTTTTCAATAATTTCTGATTTTTCTTCTAATTTTTTGCTGTTTCCTGTTTTTTTTTTCGATTTTTCCATTTATTCTCGCTTTTTCTCATTTTTCTGATTTTTTGTTTTTTTTTTAAGTTCCTCATTTTTTCTCATTTTTTTTTCAATTTTCTGGTTTTTTCATTTTTTTTCCAAAATTTTCTGTTGTTTTTTGGTTTTTTCAAAGTCTTTCAAGTTTTTCTCATTTTTTATTACTGTTATTCTTTTGTTTTTTTAATAGTGAAAATCGGTAATAAAAGACGAAAAATTGGAAAAAATTGTGAAAAATATGAAAAAATATTAAAATGATTTTTTTAATAAATTAAACACTACTGTTAATTTATTATAAAAATATATTCGCCGCCTATGGATAATAAATTTATTAATAATTATTGTCATTTTTTTTTCAATAATTTCTGATTTTTCTTCTAATTTTTTGCTGTTTTCTGTTTTTTTTTTCGATTTTTCCATTTATTCTCGCTTTTTCTCATTTTTCTGATTTTTTGTTTTTTTTTTAAGTTCCTCATTTTTTCTCATTTTTTTTTTCAATTTTCTGGTTTATTCATTTTTTTTCCAAAATTTTCTGTTGTTTTTTGGTTTTTTCAAAGTCTTTCAAGTTTTTCTCATTTTTTATTACTGTTATTCTTTTGTTTTTTTAATAGTGAAAATCGGTAATAAAAGACGAAAAATTGGAAAAAATTGTGAAAAATAAGAAAGCACAAAGTAAAATAGGGTAAAAAATCAAAATGGGATAAAATAGGGAAATTAGAAAAACTGGAAAAATTGGAAAAAATATTAAAATGATTTTTTTAATAAATTAAACACTACTGTTAATTTATTAAAAAATATATTCGCCGCCTATGGATAATAAATTTATTAATAATTATATGAGTAAACAAATTTTATAGCTTATTTTTAATTATGTTTTCTCGGTTTATAATAACAATAACAAGTATTATTTTTTTATGAAATGCCCATTTTGTTTCTATCTCACCATCAAAAAAAAAAAAAAAAATTAAAACGTAACCATATTTTTGTTATTTCCTGCAGATCCTTATCAACTTCTAAACGCTGCGACGAGTCGATTGGTGGCCCAAGGTTCCGGCCAAATCCAACTGTGGCAATTCCTGCTAGAGCTGCTCAACGATTCGTCGAACGCAGGATGTATCACGTGGGAAGGCACCAATGGCGAGTTCAAACTCACCGATCCCGACGAGGTGGCGCGCAGATGGGGGGAACGAAAGTCGAAACCGAATATGAACTATGACAAACTTAGCCGAGCTCTTAGGTAACAACTAGAAAATATTTTAGCAAGAAATTTTTTAATGGATTATAAGCATAGGCGTCGCTAAAATAAATACTATTCATAATTCCTGATATAAAACATTTTTACTTTCATTTTATTTTTTATTCCCGCAGGTATTACTACGATAAAAATATAATGTCTAAAGTCCACGGGAAAAGATACGCATATAAATTCGATTTTCAAGGATTAATGGCTGCATGTCAAGCTCAAGCTCAAGGTCAAGGTGACATATTACCAGCCTACCACAAGTACCAACCTCACCAAAGTGATTTAGGAGCAGCCTTGTACCCAACAAGTCATACAGCTAACCATCGATTACCTAGTATTTTACCAGCCACTACGCAACATTCCCAGACTAGCTTATTCCCACCTCCAAGTTATTGGCCATATTCCCCTGGAAGTTTTGATCCTAGAGGCAATCCTTTTAATTAAGGCTAAAAGTTTTTTTTTTGTTATAGATTTGTTAAAATATCCCAGTTATTTAAAAAAAAATAGGATTATATGAAAAATATATCACAATGGCAACGTAGCAAAAATAATACTTCATTGATATGAAGTTAGTAACAACGTAAAACATCCTATTATAATTTTTATCTTTACGAATAAAATATTTTTTTGAAAATATTGAGTCAATTTTAATTAAAAAATTAGTTTACTGTCCATTACTGAAATTTTAGTTTGTGAGATAATTAATTAAAGATAATTCTTTCACTTTACTGTCAGGTATTAATTATTCGATTTAAGTTTTTGAATATTTAAAACAAAAACCAAATAAACCTATTTAGTAAAATTCTCAATTTGTACTTAGAATCCATTTTTTTACTAAAAATACTAAATTGTATCACCTTTTCTATTAACATGAACGAGAAATCAAATTTCATGAAAATATATGCAAAAAATATCACAGTGGCAACATAGCAAAAATGTTTAATGTAAATCTAAATAGGTTAGGAAAAGCGTAAAACATCCTATCGAATAATATTGATTGTAAATGAGATAAATAAAACTTCACGACCATTTTTTACAATATAAAATATTTTTATGTAAAGACTGAGCTGTTATTGAGTCATTTTTAGTTAAAAAATCATCAACAATGTTTGTGAATCTCAATAAGCTGGCAACGGCGTAAAACAACATATCGAATAATATTGATTTTAAACGAGATAAATAAGTATAATTTCACGATCATTGTTCACCTTATTTCATATTAAATAAATAAATAAATAAATACCTAGTTCAAACCTGATAAATAATAATTAAATTCATTGACTTACCACATTAAGAAAATCATCAGCTTGGGAACATACCATCTTGTATAGGTGCACTGATTTTCCATTACTTATTCCATATTAACTGCTGTCTATTGTTATCTAAGTTATTAATTATCACAAACACATTCACTAAATACAATATTTAAAACAGTTTAGGCTCTAAATTAATATAAAAATAACGTAACAGACTGAATTCAAACAAACACGAACAGAACCGATTCCCTCACCCCAGTAAAAATTAGTTCCCAATATCACTACCAGAGGACTTACCACAGTACAATGATATACCAGTAGTTTCACTCTGCGGTTTTTCCTGATTTTAATTTATAATGGAATCGTCAACGATGAGTAGATATGTCATAAATAGATATTATATTATATTTAAGACTTATTCACACTATACCCATTTTCCTTAAAATCTGACTAATGGAATGTCTTAAGGAATGTGAAAGGAATGTTGACATCTGTCATTGCTCCAAAGTAGTAGAGATTTTCGGTGGTTATTGGAAAAGAGTAAATTTTTCCAATGGCGGGCAATTTTATTGTTTTACATAGGTATACGTTAAATTTACATTTTAATTGAATGCAATTTTTTATTTTATTTTTTAATTAAAGTGAGTTCACTAAATTGGGAGTTTTGAAGCCAACCTTAATTTCGTACAAAATATTACCGCCTGATCCACTGAATAACCTTAAAAATTTTCTCAAATATACATTTTTTATTAAGTTAAATTCCGCTTCATACTAGTTGCCTTTTCCATACTAAGTACCTACATATCAGATGTTCTCTTTTTATTGCATAACAAAAAATGAGAGAGAAAATAAATTTTAAAACACATGGCAACGCCTTGGCAATCTGATGAACGACATAACAGTGTTGTCGATGTGAAGTAAATTACATATATATATAAGAATCTTTATAAAAAAACAATTAAATAAGATCAATAAAATTTAAGAATTCTAAAATAATTATTATGATACAAATTATCTTAAATATGATATATTATAATATTAACCAATAATTATGTATTTTAAAGATTTGATTTGTATAATTTTGTTTGATGAAAGGAATTCTTCTTCCAAATATTGGATAATGTGGCAACTCTGTTATACATTCCTAACATTCCCGTCAGATTTTAAGGAAAAGGAGTATAGGCGGAAAATATGTACCTAGATGGATTTTTTGTATTGGTCGATTTCGAATTAATTTTCGAAACAAATTTTCCGCTTAGTGTGAATCCGTCTTAAATACTTATATATAATATAATATCTATGGAATATACACACATCGTCGACGATTCCGTTATAAATTAAAATCAAAATAAGTCGCCTAGTGAAACTACTGCATTATGATTGTACTGTGATAGATAACACCTGACAGTAAAGTAGAAGAATTACGCTCAATCTCATAGGCGTAGCAAATTAAAAATTCAGGGCACGATGAATGAAAATTCGAATTCCAATTTCTAATTGCAAAAAATTCTGGTACGTAACTTGTAATAGGTAATCTGATTTTTAATTAAAAATAACTCAATAACAGTTCAATATTTTCGAAAAAAAGATTATATTCATAAGGATATTAATTATCGTGATAATAGGGTGTTTTTACGTTGTTGCCAAATTCATAGCAATGAAATATTGTTTTTGCTACGTTGCCACTGTGAATCTATCTGCAGATTTTCCACCTAGTGGGAATCCGTCTTTACTCTAGATCGCCAATCCCCTACAAGTATCAATTGAAAACTTATGCCCAATAGCAATTTTTTTCCAGAATGCGCATGCTCACGATTATCCTCTTTTTGGCAGCAATGTAATAAAATTAAAAAAAATTCTTTTAGATTGAGGTTATGTGACTGAATAAGTTAACTTCGGTGCCAACTGGTAGGTATTTCGTAAATCTTGCAACAGTGCTAGAAATTCGTATTGCCAGAGACGGTTTAGTTTTGATTTTGCTTTTTGAAATTTGTTACTATGGGATATGCGCAGAAACCGAAAATCTGAAAAGCTTGGTTAACTCATTTTTGTTTGCTTGTGCTTGTTTTACGTGATATTTACAGTGTTGCCAATGTCAAATATATTTCAAAAAAGGTACTTTGATTTAAAAAAATAACACAATTTAATACTAATAGGTATGAGGAAAGCATAAATATTATATATTATTAACTTTTATGTAAATATTCCGAAATTATAATAAATATCTGGTGCTAACAAGATTACAGCTGTCCTGAAATTATCCATAACTCGAATAATTAATCTACGTTTGGCAACAACGCTTTTCTAGTAGGTACCTATTAAAAAAAACGAAATACACACCACGGAGATCAAAGTGTCGACACCGAAGTGAAACTTCTGTATATAATTATACTGTGGCTTAATTAGTTCCCTATATCAACACCAGAGCGCTTCTTTTATGAATCGCTAATACAGGGGTGGGTCAAAAAATTAAGTAAATATCAATGATTTTTGATTTTATTTAAATTGTTTAACGAAAGTTGGTAAAATGGAGGCATTTGATTAGTAGAAAAAATTTAACCAAAAATAAAAAAAACTGCAAAAACTGATATGGGAAATTCAATAATAAAATGTGGATTAAAAAAAATTAATTTAACGTTTCGAATTACTAATCCTGGTTATTTTTTGCGTAATTGGGAGTTTAAAAAACCCGAGAAAAATCCCACAAAAACGAATCATTTGACAGTCCTCGCCATCTTTTAACAACATCGTAAAGCTCAATATGTAAAACTGGTTGACAACCAAACTGTCAGGGGGTGCGTTCGAATTGATTAGTTGAAAAGATTTAATGTTTTACTGACCTTTTATTGTTATTATTACCTCTTGATAGATAAATAAGTTAAGCAGTGAAGTTGTACATATACCTAAGCAAATAAACTGTTTAGAAAATTTGAACAATCTTAGTTTTATTTTAAAGAAATTTCAAGGACAAATTTTGAAAAGTGAAGTTTTGCATGCGTCTTTCAAATTCTTCTTCTTCTTTAGATTTGTATGGGCTCAATCTACAGAATCATTTAGCCAGTAAATGCAATCTTTCAAATTCTAATTTGACAGTATTTCTTGATAATACGAGGGTGTATTGATATTTTTTAATAATAATATAAAAATTAATTAGTTATATAGATAATAATTAACAAATGCATTACTAAATTTATTATTTATTAGGATTACAGTACTTAATGGATATAAAAAAATATGCATAGACGAGAAAGTAGGTAGAAAATGTGAATACAAATTTGACACAAGATAAAACCGGTCATTTGCTTATTAGTAAACTAGATGTCGCCATTAGTAAATATATCATAGGTTACAATATTTTAGTACAAAGTATTTTCAACGAACACATGACAATCATATCTTAAAACTTGAAAAACCCTTATCAAACATTACTTATGTTTTTTAACAGGTATCCGACTAATATTTTTAATAGATTGGGTCAAACTAACCTCATCTACAGTATCATCATTTGTATCTTCATTTGGAGTTTCTTCTTCAGGTTCTTCATCAGGAATATCATTTTGTTCCTCATCGCTTCCAATATCATCATTTACAACAGTATTTGGATCATCATCTGCACATTCTTGAGCTTCATCAACGGTTAAATCGTTTGCAGCTGTATCATTATCGATATCAGTTGTATCTTCTTCTTTAATAGCACAACTAATTTCTAAAAATTCTTCGCTCAAAAGTTCACGATGGAGTCTCGGCAAATTCGATTTTTCCATAAATTCGATATGTTCTTTAAATAACTTTGTATATCTTTCAAGCAATCCGGAATATTCTTTTTTCAAATATGCTTCTCTGTCTTCTAACTTTTCGATGCATTCCGTAGATATTTTAAATCGCTTTTCTAGTGTTTGTACGTGAATTTCCAGAACTTCGACACGAGAGCTCATCGCTTTACGTTCCTTTTCTTTTTCCCTTTCGTATTCCGCGATTCTGTTTTCGAGGAAATTACGTGCGTCTCGTTCCGTTTCGTATTTTGCGATATATTCTTCTACTTGTAGCTCTATAAAGTAAATGTAAACGTTCCTTAAATTATTAAGTTGGCAGCAAAGTCTGTCACTTGTCAGTAAATTTACTAACTGTCAAGTAGTAAATATTTTAATGTTCCGTGTTCAAAATTTTATTTTACTTACCTAAAATTTTTTTGGCGTGCATTTCACTCTTTTGAAATTTAATGTTGTCTGTCATAATTTTTTGTAGTTTGGCTTCATACTCTAATTTTTGTTGGTATCCAACGTTCATGCATTCCAAAATATTCACCATGAAAGGCATTAAAGTGTTAACGACATTTTCGTCGTATTGGTTTATTAATTTTTTAAAATCTGAGTCACCATCATCGCCTTCTGTCATGTCTTCTGTTGTCTCTTCAGATATATAATCTAATCCTTCGCTCGACATTAATCAAAATTCTGAAATTTAGATTTATATTGAATTGAAATTGGTTACGGGAGAATCTTTAGTTTAAAGATGTCTGCGGATTTGTTTAAAACTACAAGAATTTAACTTTACAGCAAATTTTGATAACCCAGTTTTTTTAATTAATGCTAAAAATTGTCATATTGAAGTAGTGCCAAAATGAAATGTTATTCTAATGTCAAAAGAGATTTGTGTCAAGGTCAACGGCATCAAAAATGTTATATAACCGAAAAGAGTGATAAAGATGGCGTATAGGTTCGGTGTAGCGCTATCTCTAATATCCTAACTATAAAATATTGTTGTAAGAGAGATAGAGATTGACCGAAACATCGTTTCACCTCTTTCTCTCGAAATAGCATAATTCTCAGAGCTGGGTATGTCCATGATTATATGTCAATGTATAACACCAGCTAATTTTTAAAATATAAAATGAAGCGGATAAAAAATGGCGGCTTTGAAATGTGATTTAGGTTGCATATCAAATAGAAGTTCCAAAACTGCACCACTTAAATATTTTAACGTACAGAATATTTATGTTAAAGTAAATAGCATTAGGAATTAAATTAACACGTTAAATAAGAGGTAATTTTTAAAATATAAAATAAAGTGGATACAAAATGGCTGCTTCGAAATGTAATTTGGGTCGTATATCAAATAGAAGCTCCAAAAC
Organism: Neocrepidodera transversa; assembly: GCA_963243735.1. Taxonomy (NCBI): domain Eukaryota; kingdom Metazoa; phylum Arthropoda; class Insecta; order Coleoptera; family Chrysomelidae; genus Neocrepidodera; species Neocrepidodera transversa. The sequence continues at coordinate 3,286,098 of OY725348.1, read as the reverse complement.
TGCACCACTTAAATATTGTAACGTACAGAATATTTATGTTAAAGTAAATAGCATTGGAAATTAAATTAACACGTTAAATAAGAGGTAATTTTTAAAATATGAAATGAAGTGGATAAAAAATGGCGGCTTTGAAATGTGATTTATGTTGCATATCAAATGGAAGCTCCAAAACTGCACCACTTAAATATTGTAACGTACAGAATATTTATGTTAAAGTAAATAGCATTAGGAATTAAATTAACACGTTAAATAAGACTTAATTTTTAAAATATAAAATAAAGTGGATAAAAAATGGCGGCTTCGAAATGTGATTTAGGTTGCATATCAAATAGAAGCTCAAAACTGCACCACTTAAATATTGTAACGTACAACTATTTATGTTAAAGTAAACAGCATTAGGAATTAATTAACACGTTAAATAAGAGGTAATTTTTAAAATATAAAATAAAGTGGATTTCGGAACACGCCTTTTATAATATAAAATCTAGTAACTTTTAGTGGTGTAAGTAAGGTTTATTGAATTACTCCTCCTGGTTATTAAATAGAGTTTAGGTATTAGAAAACCCAAACCTCTCTCTCACTGAGCAATTACAAAACGCATAACTTACTTCAGGTCAATTTTTTTTAATTCGGATCATGCCTAACATTAAAAGCTTATAATATAAAAACATTTTTATTATAAGCAAGTAACGAACCGATATTTGTGAGAAACAGAACGTCAGTTATCGAATCGGTAGAATGGAATCCCGCTGCTGGAATTGACATAAGTCAACTTCATCTTTTTAGTACAAATGACAACATTAGTAACTTCTAAGTTATTTACTTTTTTCTAATTACAACAGGATAAAATTATACCAGAAATTATAGAAAAATATATAAGCTTGCTCGTTTAAACAAAAAATATAATAAAATTGTGAGAAAGAAACAGAACGTCAGTTATCGAATCGTAAAATGAAATCTTATTGGTCGAATTGACATAAGTCAACTTCTTCTTTTTTGTAGACAAGACCTAGCTTTAAATAAATTTAATTTTAACCATTTACTTTTATCTAATTATACCAGGATAAAATCATACCAATAATTATAAAAAAAATATATATTTTTATAAATTTCCTCCTTCAAGCTATTTTAAATATCATTTTTATTTTTCCTTAAAAATACAATCTTAATACTAAATACTAAAACTATTTATGTATTTTCTTCAATTTCAGTTCTCGGTTTAACTATTTTGAGACAAGCATCAGCATATTCGAGAAATATTGGTTCTTGCATCGCTTTTTGCATCACTTCATCTGCATTTTTTGCTTTGTCTATTGTAGTTAAGAGATTCCGTAAATGACCATTAGATAAAAGTGTATTAATATCTTCATTTGTGCCTAAAAAATAAAATTATTATTATTCCAATTTATATTTACAAATCGAATTTTATTGTACTTAAAGCTTTGAGTTCATCGTCATGTACTGTTGATTCTGTCGATAGAGGTTCAATTTTTCTTTTTTTTACTATTAAATTCTCTTCTTCAGCTTCAGTATCATTTTGAATAACTTCACATTTATTTTGTCTATGTTTTTTACAACAAACTACAGAACAGCTAAAAGTTAAACGCAAATAATTTAAGTATTGACTAATAAGTTCAAAGGTGAATAGCAAAAACTGTTTATTAATAAGTACTTAATATAACATTTGAATAAGCTAAAATTTCCTTTAATAAATAATGAATAAAAACAAATATGTTTTGTAAGTGAGAAATTAATTATAACATAATTAGTCGATATTAAGTAGCAAAATTTTACAAAAATGATTTGCTATTAATTATACATTTTTATAAAATAGTTTTGAAGATTAAAACTCTTAAATCTGAAAGTAGATTTAATAAATAACGGAATCACATTTAAAATAATTAGTATAAAACATATATAAAGTACTTACTAAAATATTAAACATGTTGGACATTTATATCTAGCTTCCTTTTTACAAATTTCACAAGTTTTGTTCATTTTATTCAGAATGAATCTCGTAAAAAAATCCAAAACGATTTACGTTGTAGTTTATATGATTTTTTTTATATGCATTCCAAGTAAAATATAATAAAAATTGTAAACAAACAAATCAAAAACGGACATTAACCTGTACACTTTTCAGAATTTACTGTCAAAGTAGAAATGTCATTGGGTGCGTTTTGTTGTGATGATTTCGGTCTAGAATTATTAGAATTGGTGTAGATTCAAATGAAAAGTAAGATTTGAGAACATTTTTATTTTCGAAAATTCTCATATATTTTTCAACTTTCCATTTCTGCATAGATGGTAAAATACGAAAAATATGTAAGAAGCTTTATTGGCGTAATGTGGAATATTTGTCTCCCGATAACTCAACCTAAATCCAGATTGGTAGCAACAAAAGTGACCCAATTTCACAAGTTTTGTTCATTTTATTTAGAATGAATTTTGTAAAAAATACCAAAACGATTTACGTAGTTTATATGATTTTTTTCATGTGCATTCCAAGTAAAATATAATAAAATTTGTAAACAAACAAATCAAAAACGGACTTTTCAGAATTTACTGTCAAAGTACAAATGTCATTGGGTGCGTTTTGTTGTGACGATTTCGGAAAGTCTAGAATTATTAGAATTGGTAGGTGTAGATTCAAGTGAAAAGTAAGATTTGAGAACATTTTTTTTTAGAAATTTCGTATATATTTTCAAATTTCCATTTTTGCATAGACGTTAAAATTCGAAAAATATGTAAGAAGCTCAGTAGTAAGAGCAAACTATGTTCTGGACCGGAAGTGAGCTGTCAAAGTTTTTAAAATGGCGGGAAATTCAAATAGGGCTGCGCAACAAGGTGCTCCGCATTAGAGGGCTGCTGTCAATCTTTAACATAAGCCTCGCCCCCCATCAATCAATGACATAACCTAAAAAATTCTTCTCTCCACGTGGTATAACCCATGGTCAACTTCAGAGCCATCCACCTATGATTAACACTCCCTCCCCATCTGTCAATCTTTGACATAACCAAAAAAATTCTTCTCTCCACGTGTGCTGTAATTCGTGGCCAATTTCATAGTTCATTGTCAGCCACCAAATGACGTAATTCCCTACCTTACAATCTTACACGTGTTGTTGCGCCATGACGTCACACCTATCATCAAGAAAAAACATGCGCAGAAAAAGGTGCTATATTTGAAATGTGAGGTAGAAGAAATACGTAAAGAAAAAACATGCGCAGAACGAAAGTCAAAAGGACATTGGCTTATATGGACGTAATGTGGAATATTTGTCTCCCGATAACTCAACCTAAATCCAGATTAGGAGCAACAAAACTCACCCACACAATAATAAAGACGTTTACAAATTTATTAAATATTAGTATTCGATCTAAATAACCGATTATAATTAAAAATAACTTTTTAATGTAGGAAATATCAAAATATTATTTAAAATTAAGATTATAAATACGTTAAAGTTATGCAACCAGAAATACACAATTATGTATTGTTGATCATCTATATCTTAGGTATATTTTATGTTTGTATCACAATAATTTCTACAGGATTTACTTTAATTTTAATTAAATAACGAAGTCGTTTAATACATTAAAAAAACTTTACAACTTTAATTATATGTGAATTGTTTCAAATTTTTTAATAAAAAATGTGGGCGCAAGGATAAGTATTTAAAAAAGGAAACGATGAAAATCAGCCGAAATATATGAAAACCAGCCCTAAATTTTTTTAAAATGTAATGTATGATTTTTTTATATTTTTGGAATAAAAAATTATAGGCACCAGAGACAAAATAATAGTAATAATGATATGGAAATTTTTGATATATAATAAAATTTTGAAAATATTTGTAGATTTTAGAAGGAAAAAAAGAAAAATACTTTTAAAGTTATGCAACCAGAAATACCGAACTGTGTATTACTGGTCATCTATATTTAAGGTATGTTTTAGGACAATAAATTGATATACTTTATTACGTATATACTGGTAAATCTGGAAAAAAATTGTTTATTATTATTATGACATATTTGTTTTAAATTACATTTTTTTTTTCAAAAATAAATCTGTTCATTTTAGATTATTTACTTTGTGTAATTTATCGATAAACAAAGTTCTTAGGTTTTTTTCTGATGTAATAAAATTAATAACAAATAGACTAATCATTCTAGTGTAAATATTCTATATAATTCTCAAAACAAAAATAATTAATAAGAAATATAGTGACACGCACACCCTGTAATGAAATCAATGATAAGTGCAATGACCACAGGAAGTTTCCCCACCCACATGCAACTTCCCTTTTAGGCGCCAGACTATTCCGTATATTTATTCTATTCAAACATTAGCAATTTGGTGCTTTGTTTGTACCGCTCGACCCCATTTATTATCTATCTACCTTTCAACATTCCTGGAACGACAAAGATGAGTCACTTTGGGGAATGTCAACGATTTCCCAAAGGACAATGAAAAAATAATATTCATCAATTTTGGTATATTTAATATAAGATATCTAAATATTTAGATAAATTAGAATTAATAAATGTATAAATTGCGCCATCAATCATCAGTAAGTCATCCTTATAAGTTGGTGAAATATAGGATGAATATTATTGTTTAAAATAAACTAAACAGTGACTGTACTATATGATAATCATCTAGATAAAAAAAATATCACTTACATCAATATGGAAAATACCTGTTTCTAACAAGATGTACTTTAATTTCAATTTCAATGCAACGTAGGATGGATTTACATGCGAATATGATCAGATAATTAGATAATGAGGGGGTAATAGCAACGAGCAGCCACTGGCTAAATTTGTTACGAAGAAGCTTGAAAATACTATTTGCATAATTGTTTGAAAATATTTAAATAAGAAGAAGAAAAGTGTAATTTTGTAAATATTTATGTCACTTCTGTCATTAGAACAATTCTACCACCTTTTAAATAAAAAAATATTTCTATTTTTTGTAGGAGATAAATCCTGACCTCGGTTCCGCACTTTTGCACATTAGTCAACAATACACATACAACTCGGAATATAATAGAGTTAATTATAGTTTCTGTTTGCATCAATATTGTTTTTTTTTCTTTTATTTTGATTAAATTTGGCTTTAAAAGATATTTGAAAATGAAAAAAGAAAACAAAATTAATTGAATTCTATTCTGTGTAATTCGATATCGTGTTTTCACCCAAGAGTCTCTTTTTCGATTCCCAGTATAATTTGTATAATGGTTAAGTTGGTGCTACTGAAGACTTTGTTCTTTGGAAGTATAGAGCAAAGGTCAGATTTTATCCGCTAATGTTATTGTATTCAGCGTAAATCTAGTGTCACTTTCTGCATAATGGTTAAGTTGGTGCTACTGAAGACATTGATTTATGGAAGTATAGAGCCCAGGTCAGTTTTTATCCGCTAATGTATCATGTATTCAGTGTAACTCTACTGTCACTTTTTGCATAATAGTTAAGTTGGTACTACTGTAAACTTTGATCATTGGAAGTATCGAACACAGGTCAGATTTTATACGCTAATGTTCATTTATTCAGCGTAAATATAGCGTCAATTTTTGCATAATGGTTAAGTTGGTGCTACTGAAGACATTGATTTATGGAAGTATAGAGCCCAGGTCAGTTTTTATCCACTAATGTTCATGTATTTAGTGTAACTCTACTGTCACTTTTTGCATAATAGTTAAGTTGGTACTACCGTAAACTTTGATCTTTGGAAGTATAGAACACAGGTCAGATTTTATCCGCCTATGTTCAGTTATTCAGCGTAAATATAGCGTCAATTTTTGCATATTGGTTAAGTTGGTGCTACTGACAACTTTGATATTTGGAAATATACAGCCCAGGTTAGATTTTATCCACTCGTTTTCATATATTCAGCATAAATCTAGAGTCAATTTTTGCATAGTAGTTAAGTTGGTGCTACTGAAAACTTTGATCTTTGGAATTATGGAGCACAGGTCAGATTTTATCCGCTAATGTTAATGTATTCAGCGTAAATATAGTGTCACTTTTTGCATAATGGCTAAGTTGGTGCTACTGAAGACTTTGATTTATGGAGGTATGGAGCATAGGTCAGATTTTATACGCTTGTATTTTGAACTATGGAAGCAGTGATAACAGAAATAATCACGAAATGGAGCTTGTAAGGGCGAATTATCTGAATTAGGAAATTTTTAACCATTGCTGGATAAAAACGACAATAAGTGGGCAAAAGAATAAATAAGTACTGGTAGCGATTTTTGGAATCGAGAATCTATAATCGGTTAATTTTAATCTAACAATATTGTGTTTTGGTAGCTGTTAAGTATAATATTGAAATCTGGCAACGCTGGATTACAATTCAGGTAAAACTAGAAACGCTCTACAAACTGTCAATTATCAATAAAATAAGATATATGTACGTTGTAATAAAAATGGTTAATAAAACAAAAGGAAATTTTCGCCGAATGGACTAACAAGAACAAATCGCAACATGATCCGGCTCGAAGGACCATAAATATAGCAAAACATATAAGTATAAACCTAAATGAATTAATTGTCTGACATATTGGACATACTCAGCAAAGAGGATTGTGTTACTTCAAGAGAAAAAGATAAATTCGTGTTTCAGAATATATCTATCTCTCTCAAAATAATATCGTAGTTACTATATCACTAGTACAAAACTATGGGTTATCTATCTCACTCTTTTTTGAGAAACAAATATTACAATGATATACAGGTTGGAGTAGATACCAGCTGTCATTCTAATGATATAAAAACACTACTACCAACTTAATTAATATAAATATTCCTAAACAGACTAATAGTCTGGTGATATTTATCATAGTAATAAAAGAAAATTATAAATAAAACATGTTGGTATGTTTATTAGAAATTTTAATTTAAATTTGACGTCAGGTACCAAATGTTTCGCACCTATGACTAATCGGAAATTAAAAAATACTGTTAAATGTTACTTAGAAATAAGCTGACAAAATATATTAATTAGTCATAGTGCAGAAACAGAATATTAATATTTAATTAACACATTTGTTAACCGCTTTTTATAAAAATGCAATTAAAACCAGGACGTTCCATTTAACGGTCTATCCAAGCACCCTGCACACATTTTTAATTTAATATCATATAATACATAGAATTCAGTATCGGATTTTTTAAATTTTATTTTTATAAATAAAATTTAAATAAAATAAAAATAATATTTACTACTCAAAGCAAACCGATATTGTATTTAAATGATTCCAAGTTGTGTGTGTATTGTTGACGCATGTGCAGAAGACTGGAACCGAGATCAGCTTTTATCTGTTCGGATTGTTTATATTTGGACCTCCGCCATTTGCAAGAACCATCGAGATTCATCCAGCGAAAGTGATATGTTCCTTCCTACTTACTATATATTCTATGGTTAATTCCTGTCTAATTGACATCTGTCAGTAAATACCAATCCAAGGAAAATATATTTATTGAGATACCGACATTTAACTAAAATATTTTTAACCTTATAATTATTACATAATAAATCATCAATTAGTAAATAAAAAGTAAATGTTTTCGTTTATATTTACAAAGTATGGAAAATTATGTTTTTAGTTAGCGGTTACCTTCACTTTTGGAATTTGTATTTGTTAGATTATATAGTTCAGGTTTTATAAATAAAAGGCCTTGAACATTATTAGTGTAACTCTACTGTTACTTTTTGCATACTAGTTAAGTTGGTACTACTGAAAACTTTGATCTGTGGAAATATAGAGCACAGGTCAGATTTTATCCGCTAATGTTAATGTATTCAGTGCAAATCTACTGTCACTTTTTGCATAATAGTTAAGTTGGTACTACTGAAAACTTTGATCTGTGGAAGTATAGAGCACAGGTCAGATTTTATCCGCTAATGTTAATGTATTCAGTGTAACTCTACTGTTACTTTTTGCATACTAGTTAAGTTGGTACTACTGAAAACTTTGATCGGTATAAGTATAGAGCACAGGTCAGATTTTATCCGCTAATGTTAATGTATTCAGTGTAACTCTACTGTCACTTTTTGCATAATAGTTAAGTTGGTACTACTGAAAACTTTGATCTTTGGAAGTATAGAGTACAGATTTTATCCACTCGTGTTGTTCATCTATTCAGCGTAAATCTAATGTCAATTTATGCATAATGGTTAAGTTGGTGCTACTGAAAACTTTGATCTTTGGAAGTATAGAGCACAGGTCAGATTTTATCCGCTAATGTTCATGTATTCAGTGTAACTCTACTGTCACTTTTTGCATAATAGTTAAGTTGGTACTACTGAAAACTTTGATCTGTGGAAGTATAGAGCACAGGTCAGATTTTATCCGCTAATGTTCATGTATTCAGTGTAACTCTACTGTCACTTTTTGCATAATAGTTAAGTTGGTACTACTGAAAACTTTGATCTGTGGAAGTATAGAGCACAGGTCAGATTTTATCCGCTAATGTTCATGTATTCAGTGTAACTCTACTGTCACTTTTTGCATAATAGTTAAGTTGGTACTACTGAAAACTTTGATCTTTGGAAGTATAGAGCACAGGTCAGATTTTATCCGCTAATGTTCATGTATTCAGTGTAACTCTACTGTCACTTTTTGCATAATAGTTAAGTTGGTACTACTGAAAACTTTGATCTGTGGAATTATAGAGCACAGGTCAGATTTTATCCGCTAATGTTAATGTATTCAGTGTAACTCTACTGTCACTTTTTGCATAATAGTTAAGTTGGTACCACTGAAAACTTACATTTATGGAAGTATATGACTCAGCTTAGATTTTATCCACTCGTGTTCATATTCAGCGTAAATCTAGCATCAATTTTTGCATAATGGTTAAGTTGGTGCTACTGTGAAAACTTTGGAAGTATAGAGCACAGGTCAGATTTTATCAGCTAATGTTCATGTATTCAATGTAACTCTACTGTCACTTTTTGCATAACAGTTAAGTTGGTACTACTGAAAACTTTGATCTGTGGAAGTATAGAGCACAGGTCAGATTTTATCCGCTAATATTATTGTATTCAGCGTAAATCCAGTGTCACTTTCTGCATAATGGTTAAGTTGGTGCTACTGAAGACATTGATTTAAGGAAGTATAGAGCCCAGAACATTATTCCTCATAAAGCGCGAAAATTATTTGGTTCAATTAAAAATTCGTTAAATGTAATTAAAATTTTTTTGCAATACTCTATTTAACCTTAAAATATTTTTAGTAACATTACAGGATTGCCAACTTGTTATTTTTTTTTGGTACGTTGGTAATTTCTTTACGTCATTCATTGATTTTAAAATATTTGTTTCTACAAAGTACAAATTGAAATTATGCAATAAATAGTCTGGCTTTCCCTTACTTTTGAAGATACTTGATTCTAAGAGAACTATTATGAACTAGTATGCAAATTCCTTACGAAATGATAATTATTTTACTATTATTAATGCCGCTAAATATGCAAATCGTGAGATCGTTACATTATCTTTTGATATCCGCATATCTAAATAAATACGAGGAGTTTTATTTAATTATTTAATATTTATTATTTTTAGGGGATTCCCATAAAAAAAAATCATCAAAAATTAATTAATTTTGAATCTTTTATATGATACTAAAATTATTTTTATGTTGAAATATCTGGCTACTAGCCAGCTACTTTTCTCTATTCACCTGTAAACACGGATAAATAAACTTTAGATTTTCCTAAAATTTTGTAAATGAACTACATAACCTAAAAATGCGTGAGTGATCTTAATATTAATATTTAGATTTTTCTTCTCTTACCTAAAGTTTTTTTTTTTCATTAAAATAATAAAGAATAATAATGAAATGTGTTATAAAAATTTAAAATATCATTACTGGCTGAATACCATTTTCTTTTTTTCATTTTTGCTATTTTTTCCTATTTTTACTTATTTTTTCATTTCTTCCTATTTATTATTATTTTTATTTCTCCTACTATTTGTCTGTGTTTTTTATTATTTTTTCTCCATTTTTCAATATCTTTCCTTATTTTTACGTATAATTTCTATTTTTACGTTTTTTTCATATTTTTCCTATTTCTTCATATTTTCGACAGTTTTTCATTATTTTGTCCTGTTTATCATAATTTTTTCTTGTTTTTCATAAATTTTCATATTTTTAGCAATTTTTTACTATTTCTCCTTATTTTCCATATTTTCCTCATTATTCGCTTTTTTGAAAAATTTTCAGTATTTTTCACTACTTTTCCATATTTCTCCCTGTCTTTTCTTATTTTTCAGTAATTTCCCTTTTTCCCATTTTGCTCTACTTTTTTCTATTTTTTCTAATTTTTTAATATTTACCCCTATTTTTCCTATTTCTTCCATATTTTTCCTATTTTTCATAATTTGTCCTTATTTGTCTCTATTATTCGCCATTTTTTTTATTTTCCCCTTTTTCCCTGTTTATCTTTATTTTTACCATTTTCCAATGTTTCCCTATTTTTGTCTCATTTCCCTATTCTGATCTCTATTTTTTCCTATTTTACAAATTTGTCCAAATTTTTTGGTATTTTCCCCATTTTTTCTATATTTCGCTGTTTTTCCCTATTTTTAATATTTTTTTCTATTTATTGTTTTTTTCATTATTTCTACCTATTTTCCCTATTTTCCTTTATTCTTCCCCTATTTGTCCCTCAAAGTATATATTTTTCCCATTATTCCCTATTTGTTCCCATTTACCCCTAATTTTCCCTATTTTTTCCCTAGTTTTTTCCTTTTTTTCTCCATTTTTCCGTTTTTTCTCCATTTTCCTCAATTTTCACTAATTTCCCATTAGTTTTCATATTTTTTTCTAATTTCTCCATTTCTCCCTGTTTTGCTCCATTTTCTCTACTTTCCATTATTTTTCTTCATTTTTCTCTATTTTTCTGATTTCTTCTATTTATTCCTCTTTTTCAATATTTTTTCCAATTTTTCTTATTTTCCCTGTTTGTGCCTTATAGTAACTATTTTTGAATATTTTGCCTAATTTCTCCATTTTTTCCCATTTATTCCCAATTTTTTCCCATTTTCCTCAATTTTTCCCTATTTTCCCAACTTTCTCCATTTTTCCCCATTTTCCCATATGTTTCCCTATTTTTCGCCTATATTTATCTATTTTTTTTCCATTTTTTCCTACTTCTTTCTGTTTTTTATTATTTTTTTCTATTTTCTTTATTTTTATACAGTTATTCTATGTAAGCCACTGTTTATAACGAAAATTATTTTTAACATTTGAATAATTTAATAAACACATTTTTGAATGCACCTCGTAATACAAACTAGGGAATATTTTAATTTTTTAAGTTTCCTACCCTGTTCAATGTTGTCAGAAATAAGTGACATTTCTCATTGACTGCACCTCGTAATACAAACTAGGGAATTTTTGATTTTTTTAAGTTTCCTACCCTGTTCGATGTTGTCAGAAATAAGTGACATTTCTCATTGACTGCACCCTCAGAGTAAATATATATATAGAGAGGGCATTCTATCCTTTTTTATTAAGCCAACATCTAGTTAACTTTTGTTGACATCGTCCTCTAGAGATTCCATAAGCGTACTTTCAAGCAGGATAATTTAAAATCATACATTAAATAGTTTACAGTTTGTGAATTGATTTGTATTATTTTTTAGTGGTATAGGTTGTACTAAATATTTTTGTAAACATTTTGAACTATTTTAAGTGATTTTCTTGAGAGGTTGTTAACCATGAGAAAGAAATGTGAAAAATGTGGTGCTTTTCTCAATATATTTATCAGTATTACAGAAAATACAACTTTATCGAAATTATATAACTTCTCACGACATATTTAATTCAAATGTGATATATTAATAACATGTAAAATACCCAATTTTAATTTTCTATTTTTTTGCTAAAATAAATAAAAAGTTATAATTCTTCGCGTCGCCACTGTCTAATACATCGCGTCAATTTTTATTGTTGATTTCGTCCTCTGCACGAGATTTTTCTGCGCGTCTCACGTCCCTCGCCCACAAACTTTGCCGAGAGAGAGGGCTAGATGTTGGCTTAAATTTTGTAAATGAGATTAGATATACAGGGCATATCTAGTAGTTCCTTTATCTGAGACTGCACCTCGTAATACAAACTAGGGAATTTTTGATTTTTTTAAGTTTCCTACCCTGTTCAATGTTGTCAGAAATAAGTGACATTTCTCAGTATTAGTTGTACTTATAAAAACAAAGTTCATCCCTAATAACATATTGTAAATAATAACATTAAAACGATTTCTAATAATTGTTGTATTCAGTTTTAGTATTGTGTATTAAGTGACTATAAAAGTTATTAAACTCCGTCATCCCTATTAACCTATTTTGAATGAAAACATAAAAACGATTTTTCTCACGTCCATATTCAGTTTTAATTTTGTGCTTATAATAAAAACGAAGTTATTAAACTTATTGTGAATGAAAGTATACAAATGGTGGATCAGTTTTCTTCATAAAAGAAGTAAGTAATGATATTTACACTTTTTAATCACAAATTTATAAAACGAAAAAGTTAGGTTAGGTTGAAATTGCTAATTTCTAGTATTTAATTCTGTTAATCTAATCTTCAGTTTTAAAGTGATATAATCAAATATTCACTATTAATTTATTTCCAGTATTATCACTAGTACTAGTATATAAACAAATCTATGAATATTTTACTTGAAATAATATCCTACTATTGCGTCAATCTGGTTTAAAAAAATCCAATAGTACCTAATTTTACAGCCTTATAGTCCATTTGGGATAGCTTGAGAGTAATAAATGCTCATTATAAATGAAAATATTTTCTTGTTATAACATTACAGCCTTATAGTCCATTTGGGATATCTTAAGAGTAATAAATGCTCATTATAAATGAAAATATTTTATTGTTATAACATTATAGCGTTATAGTCCATTTGGGATATCTTGAGAGTAATAAATACTCATAAATGTTTTCTTATTATAACATTATAGCCTTATGGTCCATTTGGAATAGCTTGAGAGTAATAAATACTCATTATAAATGGAAATGTTTTCTTATTATAACATTACAGCCCTATAGAAAATTTGGGATAGCTTGAGAGTAACAAATTCTCATTATAAATCAAAATTTTTTCTTGTTATAACATTATAGCCTTATAGTCCATTTGGAATAGCTTGAGAGTAATAAATACTCATTATAAATGAAAATGTTTTCTTATTATAACATTACAGCCTTATAGTCCATTTGGAATAGCTTGAGAGTAACAAATTCTCATTATAAATCAAAATTTTTTCTTGTTATAACATTATAGCCTTATAGTCCATTTGGAATAGCTTGAGAGTAATAAATACTCATTATAAATGAAAATGTTTTCTTATTATAACATTACAGCCTTATAGTCCATTTGGAATAGCTTGAGAGTAACAAATTCTCATTATAAATCAAAATTTTTTCTTGTTATAACATTATAGCCTTATAGTCCATTTGGGATAGCTTGAGAGTAACAAATTCTCATTATAAATGAAAATGTTTTCTTATTATAACATTACAGCCTTATAGTCCATTTGGGATAGCTTGAGAGTAATAAATGCTCATTATAAATGAAAATATTTTCTTGTTATAACATTACAGCCTTATAGTCCATTTGTAATAGCTTGAGAGTAATAAATGCTCATTATAAATGAAAATATTTTCTTGTTATAACATTACAGCCTTATAGTCCATTTGGGATAGCTTGAGAGTAATAAATACTCATAAATGAAAATATTTTCTTATTATAACATTACAGCCTTATAGTCCATTTGGGATAGCTTGAGAGTAATAAATACTCATTATAAATGAAAATGTTTTCTTATTATAACATTACAGCCCTATAGTAAATTTGGGATAGCTTGAGAGTAACAAATTCTCATTATAAATCAAAATTTTTTCTTGTTATAACATTATAGCCTTATAGTCCATTTGGGATAGCTTGAGAGTAACAAATTCTCATTATAAATGAAAATGTTTTCTTATTATAACATTATAGCCTTATAGTCCATTTGGAATAGCTTGAGAGTAATAAATACTCATTATAAATGAAAATATTTTCTTGTTATAACATTACAGCCTTATAGTCCATTTGGAATAGCTTGAGAGTAATAAATACTCATTATAAATGAAAATGTTTCCTTATTATAACATTACAGCCTTATAGTCCATTTGGAATAGCTTGAGAGTAATAAATACTCATTATAAATGAAAATTTTTTCTTGTTATAACATTACAGCCTTATAGTCCATTTGGAATAGCTTGAAAGTAATAAATACTCATTATAAATGAAAATGTTTCCTTATTATAACATTACAGCCTTATAGTCCATTTGGAATAGCTTGAGAGTAATAAATACTCATTATAAATGAAAATATTTTCTTGTTATAACATTACAGCCTTATAGTCCATTTGGAATAGCTTGAGAGTAATAAATACTCATTATAAATGAAAATGTTTCCTTATTATAACATTACAGCCTTATAGTCCATTTGGAATAGCTTGAGAGTAATAAATACTCATTATAAATGAAAATTTTTTCTTGTTATAACATTACAGCCTTATAGTCCATTTGGAATAGCTTGAGAGTAATAAATACTCATTATAAATGAAAATGTTTCCTTATTATAACATTACAGCCTTATAGTCCATTTGGAATAGCTTGAGAGTAATAAATACTCATTATAAATGAAAATTTTTTCTTGTTATAACATTACAGCCTTATAGTCCATTTGGGATAGCTTGAGAGTAATAAATAATCATTATAAATTAAAATGTTTTCTTATTATAACATTACAGCCTTATAGTCCATTTGGGATAGCTTCAGAGTAATAAATACTCATTATAAATGAAAATATTTTCTTGTTATAACATTACAGCCTTATAGTCCATTTGGAATAGCTTGAGAGTAATAAATACTCATTATAAATGAAAATTTTTTCTTGTTATAACATTACAGCCTTATAGTCCATTTGGAATAGCTTGAGAGTAATAAATACTCATTATAAATGAAAATGTTTCCTTATTATAACATTACAGCCTTATAGTCCATTTGGAATAGCTTGAGAGTAATAAATACTCATTATAAATGAAAATTTTTTCTTGTTATAACATTACAGCCTTATAGTCCATTTGGGATAGCTTGAGAGTAATAAATACTCATTATAAATGAAAATGTTTCCTTATTATAACATTACAGCCTTATAGTCCATTTGGAATAGCTTGAGAGTAATAAATACTCATTATAAATGAAAATGTTTCCTTATTATAACATTACAGCCTTATAGTCCATTTGGAATAGCTTGAGAGTAATAAATACTCATTATAAATGAAAATTTTTTCTTGTTATAACATTACAGCCTTATAGTCCATTTGGAATAGCTTGAGAGTAATAAATACTCATTATAAATGAAAATGTTTCCTTATTATAACATTACAGCCTTATAGTCCATTTGGAATAGCTTGAGAGTAATAAATACTCATTATAAATGAAAATTTTTTCTTGTTATAACATTACAGCCTTATAGTCCATTTGGAATAGCTTGAGAGTAATAAATACTCATTATAAATGAAAATGTTTCCTTATTATAACATTACAGCCTTATAGTCCATTTGGAATAGCTTGAGAGTAATAAATACTCATTATAAATGAAAATTTTTTCTTGTTATAACATTACAGCCTTATAGTCCATTTGGGATAGCTTGAGAGTAATAAATAATCATTATAAATTAAAATGTTTTCTTATTATAACATTACAGCCTTATAGTCCATTTGGGATAGCTTCAGAGTAATAAATACTCATTATAAATGAAAATGTTTTCTTATTATAACATTACAGCCTTATAGTCCATTTGGAATAGCTTGAGAGTAATAAATACTCATTATAAATGAAAATGTTTTCTTTTTATAACATTACAGCCTTATAGTCCATTTGGGATAGCTTGAGAGTAATAAATAATCATTATAAATTAAAATGTTTTCTTATTATAACATTACAGCCTTATAGTCCATTTGGGATAGCTTCAGAGTAATAAATACTCATTATAAATGAAAATATTTTCTTGTTATAACATTACAGCCTTATAGTCCATTTGGAATAGCTTGAGAGTAATAAATACTCATTATAAATGAAAATTTTTTCTTGTTATAACATTACAGCCTTATAGTCCATTTGGAATAGCTTGAGAGTAATAAATACTCATTATAAATGAAAATGTTTCCTTATTATAACATTACAGCCTTATAGTCCATTTGGAATAGCTTGAGAGTAATAAATACTCATTATAAATGAAAATTTTTTCTTGTTATAACATTACAGCCTTATAGTCCATTTGGAATAGCTTGAGAGTAATAAATACTCATTATAAATGAAAATGTTTCCTTATTATAACATTACAGCCTTATAGTCCATTTGGAATAGCTTGAGAGTAATAAATACTCATTATAAATGAAAATTTTTTCTTGTTATAACATTACAGCCTTATAGTCCATTTGGGATAGCTTGAGAGTAATAAATAATCATTATAAATTAAAATGTTTTCTTATTATAACATTACAGCCTTATAGTCCATTTGGGATAGCTTCAGAGTAATAAATACTCATTATAAATGAAAATGTTTTCTTATTATAACATTACAGCCTTATAGTCCATTTGGAATAGCTTGAGAGTAATAAATACTCATTATAAATGAAAATGTTTTCTTTTTATAACATTACAGCCTTATAGTCCATTTGGGATAGCTTGAGAGTAATAAATGCTCATTATAAATGAAAATATTTTCTTGTTATAACATTACAGCCTTATAGTCCATTTGTAATAGCTTGAGAGTAATAAATGCTCATTATAAATGAAAATATTTTCTTGTTATAACATTACAGCCTTATAGTCCATTTGGGATATCTTGAGTGTTAAATAATCATTATAAATTAAAATGTTTTCTTATTATAACATTACAGCCTTATAGTCCATTTGGGATAGCTTGAGAGTAATAAATACTCATTATAAATGAAAATGTTTTCTTATTATAACATTACAGCCTTATAGTCCATTTGGGATATCTTGAGAGTAATAAATGCTCATTATAAATGAAAATGTTTTCTTGTTATAATTATTTTAGTGAATTATAGAAAAACTCCCAGTCATACAACCACATAAATTTATTAAATCTGCTTAAACAAATGGGCGGCAAGATGTTTCGACCATACAATGATCATCATCAGGCATACAATACAAATTATACAAATTGTTAGAAAAACAATAAGAAATTACAAATTACTTACTAAAATGGTTAGATTTTGTTTTTTCTTATCGTATTTTTATAATTTGTATTGTAGACCTGATGATGGCTATTATATGGCCGAAACATGTTGCCGCTTATTTGTTCAACTGGGTATTTTTCAATTGATATTATATAAGAAGTACTATTGATTTGGTTGTAAATTAATTATTGATTTCCATTTAATATTATGTAGTCTGTTGGAAAACTAATTTTGAATCACCCCGTATTTAATTACCGGCGCCAAGCCACTGTCAGTGCATTCTAGTTAATTGTATGAAAAAAATTTATTGTCGACCTTGCGAAAACTATTATCCTACAAAAATAACTAAGAGTTTAATGAAAGTGTACTGATATAAAATGTAACTAAAGTACGTATAAATAATATTTTTTTTAATTAAAAAAATTTGATTAAGTTTTGGGATTCAAAAAAATTTCTTTTAACAAATACCCACTTTAGACAATTTAAATTGAGACAGCTGTAAATTTTATAATATTAAATTTAAATTTTGAATCATATTTTTTATAACAAAATTTATGTTTATTTAAAATTACGTTTTTGGGATTAAAAAAAAATTCTATTAATAAATACCCACTTTAGACAATTTAAATTGAGACAGCTGTAAATTTTATAATATTAAATTTAAATTTTGAATTATATTTTTTATAACAAAATTTATGTTTATTTAAAATTACGTTTTTTTGGGATTGAAAAAAAAATCTTTTAACAAATACCCACTTTAGACAATTTAAATTGAGACAGCTGTAAATTTTATAATATTAAATTTAAATTTTGAATCATATTTTTTATAACAAAATTTATGTTTATTTAAAATTACGTTTTTGGGATTAAAAAAAAAATTCTATTAATAAATACCCACTTTAGACAATTTAAATTGAGACAGCTGTAAATTTTATAATATTAAATTTAAATTTTGAATTATATTTTTTATAACAAAATTTATGTTTATTTAAAATTACGTTTTTTTGGGATTGAAAAAAAATTCTATTAACAAATACCCACTTTAGACAATTTAAATTGAGACAGCTGTAAATTTTATAATATTAAATTTAAATTTTGAATTATATTTTTTATAACAAAATTTATGTTTATTTAAAATTACGTTTTTTTTGATTAAAAAAAAATTCTTTTAACAAATACCCACTTTAGACAATTTAAATTGAGACAGCTGTAAATTTTATAATATTAAATTTAAATTTTGAATTATATTTTTTATAACAAAATTTATGTTTATTTAAAATTACGTTTTTTTGGGATTGAAAAAAAATTCTATTAATAAATAACCACTTTAGACAATTTAAATTGAGACAGCTGTAAATTTTATAATATTAAATTTAAATTTTGTATCATATTTTTTATAATAAAATTTATGTTTATTTAAAATTACGTTTTTTTGGGATTGAAAAAAAATCTATTAATAAATACCCACTTTAGACAATTTAAATTGAGACAGCTGTAAATTTTATAATATTAAATTTAAATTTTGAATCATATTTTTTATAACAAAATTTATGTTTATTTAAAATTACGTTTTTTTGGGATTAAAAAAAAATTCTATTAATAAATAACCACTTTAGACAATTTAAATTGAGACAGCTGTAAATTTTATAATGTTAAATTTAATTTTTAAATCATATTTTTTATAACAAAATTTATGTTTATTTAAAATTACGTTTTTTGGGATTGAAAAAAAATTCTTTTAACAAATACCCACTTTAGACAATTTAAATTGAGACAGCTGTAAATTTTATAATATTAAATTTAAATTTTGAATCATATTTTTTATAATAAAATTTATTTTTATTTAAATTTACGTTTTTTGGGATTGAAAAAAAATTCTATTAATAAATACCCACTTTAGACAATTTAAATTGAGACAGCTGTAAATTTTATAATATTAAATTTAAATTTTGAATCATATTTTTTATAATAAAATTTATGTTTATTTAAAATTACGTTTTTTGGGATTGAAAAAAAATTCATTTAACAAATACCCACTTTAGACAATTTAAATTGAGACAGCTGTAAATTTTATAATATTAAATTTAAATTTTGAATTATATTTTTTATAACAAAATTTATGTTTATTTAAAATTACGTTTTTTTGGATTGAAAAAAAATTCTATTAACAAATACCCACTTTAGACAATTTAAATTGAGACAGCTGTAAATTTTATAATATTAAATTTAAATTTTGAATTATATTTTTTATAACAAAATTTATGTTTATTTAAAATTACGTTTTTTGGGATTGAAAAAAAATTCTATTAACAAATACCCACTTTAGACAATTTAAATTGAGACAGCTGTAAATTTTATAATATTAAATTTAAATTTTGAATTATATTTTTTATAACAAAATTTATGTTTATTTAAAATTACGTTTTTTGGGATTGAAAAAAAATTCTATTAACAAATACCCACTTTAGACAATTTAAATTGAGACAGCTGTAAATTTTATAATGTTAAATTTAATTTTTAAATCATATTTTTTATAACAAAATTTATGTTTATTTAAAATTACGTTTTTTGGGATTGAAAAAAAATTCTATTAATAAATACCCACTTTAGACAATTTAAATTGAGACAGCTGTAAATTTTATAATATTAAATTTAAATTTTGAATCATATTTTTTGTAACAAAATTTATATTTATTTAAAATTACGTTTTTTGGGATTGAAAAAAAATTCATTTAACAAATACCCACTTTAGACAATTTAAATTGAGACAGCTGTAAATTTTATAATATTAAATTTAAATTTTGAATCATATTTTTTATAATAAAATTTATGTTTATTTAAAATTACGTTTTTTGAGATTGAAAAAAAAATTCATTTAACAAATACCCACTTTAGACAATTTAAATTGAGACAGCTGTAAATTTCATAATATTAAATTTAAATTTTGAATTATATTTTTTATAACAAAATTTATGTTTATTTAAAATTACGTTTTTTGGGATTGAAAAAAAATTCTATTAACAAATACCCACTTTAGACAATTTAAATTGAGACAGCTGTAAATTTTATAATATTAAATTTAAATTTTGAATCATATTTTTTATAACAAAATTTATGTTTATTTAAAATTACGTTTTTGGGATTAAAAAAAAATTCTATTAATAAATACCCACTTTAGACAATTTAAATTGAGACAGCTGTAAATTTTATAATATTAAATTTAAATTTTGAATTATATTTTTTATAACAAAATTTATGTTTATTTAAAATTACGTTTTTTTGGGATTGAAAAAAAAATCTTTTAACAAATACCCACTTTAGACAATTTAAATTGAGACAGCTGTAAATTTTATAATATTAAATTTAAATTTTGAATCATATTTTTTATAACAAAATTTATGTTTATTTAAAATTACGTTTTTGGGATTAAAAAAAAAATTCTATTAATAAATACCCACTTTAGACAATTTAAATTGAGACAGCTGTAAATTTTATAATATTAAATTTAAATTTTGAATTATATTTTTTATAACAAAATTTATGTTTATTTAAAATTACGTTTTTTTGGGATTGAAAAAAAATTCTATTAACAAATACCCACTTTAGACAATTTAAATTGAGACAGCTGTAAATTTTATAATATTAAATTTAAATTTTGAATTATATTTTTTATAACAAAATTTATGTTTATTTAAAATTACGTTTTTTTTGATTAAAAAAAAATTCTTTTAACAAATACCCACTTTAGACAATTTAAATTGAGACAGCTGTAAATTTTATAATATTAAATTTAAATTTTGAATTATATTTTTTATAACAAAATTTATGTTTATTTAAAATTACGTTTTTTTGGGATTGAAAAAAAATTCTATTAATAAATAACCACTTTAGACAATTTAAATTGAGACAGCTGTAAATTTTATAATATTAAATTTAAATTTTGTATCATATTTTTTATAATAAAATTTATGTTTATTTAAAATTACGTTTTTTTGGGATTGAAAAAAAATCTATTAATAAATACCCACTTTAGACAATTTAAATTGAGACAGCTGTAAATTTTATAATATTAAATTTATTTTCTGAATCATATTTTTTATAACAAAGTTAGTAATAATATCCAATCTATGTTTATTTAAAATATCATGTCTGTCTTATTTCCCTTTTATATAATTTAATAAATATAGAACGGCGCCAAGCCTTAAAAGGATTTTAGTAGGACCTACTTTATATTTTATAAAATTTATAATAAAATTTTATTAATAAATTATTCACGATTTTTATTCTACAATACTTTTAGTTGATAATTGTTACTAAATTTAATTCAAATTAAAAAAAAAACTAACGATTTTTACAATGCTACCAACTTTCCTGATATTCCCCTAAATATTTTTAACGACGTTGCCAAATTTTATAAAATTTATTTAAATTACAAAATATTTTGCAACGTTGTCATTTTATCTATAAGATAAAATTAAATTCCAGGAATGTATTTAACTTTTTCTTTTTTACGACTTTGACAAATATTTTCCTAACTTGAATTTTTTTTACAACGCTGCCAGACCTCTTAATGTATAATTATTTGCAGTGTTGACAAATTTTCTAAAAACTTTTAGTAAGTCACAAAAAATTACATTTGTGACATACTTTTTTAAAATTTTGTTACATAATTTGCGACGTTGTCAAAACTATTAAAATTAATTTTATATCGCAGAATATTTTGCGGTGTTGCAAAATTTTATATTGTTTTTTGATTTTATGCAATATTGCCAACTTTTTCTAAATTTAGGTAGTGGTTTACAACGTCGCCAAATTCCTTAAAATTTCTTATGTCGTTAATTTTTATAAATTTCGATACAGTTTTTGCGACGTTGTCAAACTTTCTAAAATTTTTTAAATCTAGACAGCTTTAGCAATATTTCCAATTTTTATTAAATTTCTGAAATATTTTACAACGTTGCCAAATTCCTTAAAATTTCTTATGTCGTTAATTTTTATAAATTTCGATACAGTTTTTGCGACGTTGTCAAACTTTCTAAAATTCTTTAAATCTAGACAGCTTTAGCAATATTTCCAATTTTTATTAAATTTCTGAAATATTTTACAACGTTGCCAAATTCCTTAAAATTTCTTATGTCGTTAATTTTTATAAATTTCGATACAGTTTTTGCGACGTTGTCAAACTTTCTAAAATTTTTTAAATCTAGACAGCTTTAGCAATATTTCCAATTTTTATTAAATTTCTGAAATATTTTACAACGTTGCCAAATTCCTTAAAATTTCTTATGTCGTTAATTTTTATAAATTTCGATACAGTTTTTGCGACGTTGTCAAACTTTCTAAAATTCTTTAAATCTAGACAGCTTTAGCAATATTTCCAATTTTTCCTAAATTTCTGAAATATTCTACAACGTTGCCAAATTCCTTAAAATTTCTTGAATCCTGTGAAATGTTTTACACCGTTGATAAACTTCTTAAAAAATGTTAAACTTTTTATTTTTCTTGCAATGTTGCAACATTTTCTTAAATTTTCCTTTAGTTAATTTTTTTTGGCTTTCTAAAATTTCTTAAATCTTGATACATTTTTTGTATGACGTTGCCAAATCTCCGAGATTAGAAAATATTTCGCGACGTTGTCAAACTTTCTAAAATTCTTTAAATAGTGGATTTTATGCAATATTTCTTTCTAAAAACTCTTAAGAAATTATTTTAAATTACCAAATTTTCTAAATCCTCGGAAATTTTTGTAAACGTTACAGAAAATGTTTTCTTCGTAATCGAGGTTTTAGTTAAAAACATCGATATTTTAGTGACAACATTAAAAATCGAGTTTTTTGGACATAAAAATCGAGTTTTTAGCTACAAAAATTAATATATGATTGTCAAAATTTAAATCGAGTATTTGGACATAAAAATCGAGTATTTGGACATAAAAATCGGGTATTTGGACATACAAATCGAGTCTTTTGCTATAAAAAATCGATATATTATCGAAAAAATTTAAAATCGACACAAAAATCGAGTATTTTCCTATAAAAATCGATATATTATTAATAAAATTAAAAATTGAGTTTTCGGACATCAATATCGAATTTTTTGACATAAAATGGACTTTTTAGTTACAAGAATTAATATATGATTGGCAAAATTTAAAATCGAGTATTTGGACATAAAAATCGAGTCTTGAGCTATAAAAATCGATATATTATTGAAAAAAATTAAAATCGAATTTTTTGACATAAAATCGAGTTCCCAGTTACAAAAATTAATATATGATTGGCAAAATTTAAAATCGAGTATTTGGGCACAAAAATCCAATCTTTAGCTATAAAAAACGATATATTATTTTAAAAAAATTTAAAATCGAGTTTTTAGACATAAATATCGAATTTTTTGACATAAAATCGAGTTTTTACCTACAAAAATTGATATTATACTGACAAAAAAAATTAAAATCGAGGATTTGGGCATAAAATTTGAGTATTTGTGCATCAAAATCGAGACTTTAGCTATAAAAATTGATATTAAGAGTGACAAAATTTAAAATCAAGTATTTGAACGTAAAAATCGAGTATTTGGACATAAAAATCGAGTCTTTTGCTATAAAAAATCGATATATTATCGAAAAAATTTAAAATCGTCTTAAAATATCTAATTTTTGGACATAAAATCGAGTTAAAGTTACAAAAATTAATATATAATTGTCAAAATTTAAAATCGAGTATTTGGACATAAAAATCGAGTATTTGGACATAACAATTGAGTCTTTAGCTATAAAAATTGATATTATACTCACAAAATTTTAAATCGTTTATTTGGACAAAAAACTCGAGTCTTTGGCTATAAAAATCGATATATCACTGATAAAATTTAAAATCGAGTTTTTGGACATAAAAATTGAACTTTTGGACATAAAAATCGAGTTTTTAGCTAAAAAAATTATTATATGATTAACAAAATTTAAAATCAAGTATTTGAACATAAAAATCGATTCTTTAGCTATAAAACTTGATATTATAGTGATAAAATTTAAAATCGAGTTTTTAGAAATAAATATCGAGTTTTTGGGCATAAAAATCGAGTTTTTGGGACATAAAAATCGATATTTTAATGACAAAATTTAAAATTCAGTTCTTGGATATAAAAATAGAATTTTTAGCTATAAAAATCAAGTTTTTACCATAAAAATCGAAATTTTAGTAAAAAAATTTGAAATGAAGTTTTTAAACATATAAATCGATTCTGGGATAAATAAATAAAACATACAAATTAATTAATAATATTTATTAAAAAATATACAACTATATAAAATTAATAATTTAAATTGATATAATCATCTTAATAATTTCGATATCGATCCGCTTAAGTTTATAGTTGAACACGATTATGTGCTTTCGCATAAATTATTTTATGCAATTTTCCCTTATAAGGTTGATATTAAAGGTCACTTTCATTTTTCAAGTCCACTTTTAGTCACAAACAACATCGCATTAGTTCCAATCGGTTTATTAATCTACTTTCATGTTAATTAGTTTATTTATAATTAAATTATAATTTGACCCGATGTAGTAGAAAAAATAGTGTTTGATATCAAAATTGGTATCACAAAGAAATGTTAATTTATTTAAATTGATAAATGAATAAATAAATTTTATTGTTTTCAAATTACATTTCCGTATTATTATTATTTTTTTTTTGAAATGATTTTTAATGTAAATTTTAAAAAAAATAATAAACAATGTTATTGTTTGTATCTATAAATACAATTTTTTTAACCTTCGATTCCTTGTAGGTGCAGGTATAAGAAAATAAATATATTTTGATGACTTATTTGTTTTTCCGTTGACCTTAGAAAACTTCCCCGAAAAGTGCCCCCGACCTAGACGTTATCGACGTCAGTGACGTCGGCCCCCTCGAGGTACAGAAATGCCGAATTTTCTCTCGATTGCGCCTCTTCTTAATAATCTTTCTCTCCTTTATTCCTGCACGCATTCAGGTACGCGTCAACTGCACCTGAAACTTAAAAAAAAAAACACTAAATTATCAAAATTCACAAAAAAAAATTAAAATTAAAATCATAGACGTAAACAAATTGTTTTGTTATGAATTTTAATAAATTGTTTTGTTGTTTCTCTTTTATTGATATAAATAATTATAATTAAAAAATATTTGAGGGGGACCATATATACATTATTTATTAAATGACTAACAAATTTTTTTAAAATAACTATAATTATATTTCTTTTAGAGTTCTTAGAAGATTAAAAAAAAATTGACTCATACGTATTACTTTCCCGGCCCACTTCCTAGAAGGGAAAGTATTGTGAACGAGCTAAAAAAAAATTTCGAGATAAAAACGGAAATATCCATTTTCGGGTGCCCTGAGATGATTAAGACCATTTCATAATGAAAGTCTGTCTGTCTGTCTGTCTGTGTGTATTCTTACACGATAGAGGCCACAGGTTTAAACCGATTGAGCTGAAATTTGGTATACGGGTTTGGGTTACCCCTCAGAAGAACCCATTAGTTTTTGTACGACATCTGTCAAACGGAAGTATCACTATCAAAAAATGACAGATGCAATATGTCACGGAATTCGCCTTGCAATATGTCATTTGAAAGCCCATAAAAAACTCTATACAGGACAGTCTAAATTATTTCTCCAACTGTCACCTGTCAAAAATAAAAAAATGTCAAAATTTAAAACTTTAATATTAAATATCTGAAAAAAAAATTCGCGGATTTTTTTCAATTTTTTTACAATCTTTTCCAATTTTGTCAATTTTTTTTTTCAATTTGTTTTTGAGATTTTTTAAGGTTTTTTCAAGTTTTTTGATATTGTTGAGTTTTTTTGAGATTTTTAGAGGTTTTTTGAGATTGCTTGAGATTTTTTAAAAAATTATAGATTTTTTGAGAATGTTTTGAAGTGTTTTTAAGATTTTTTGAGATTTTTTGGTTTTTTCAGATTTTTTAATATTTTTTTTGAGATTTTTTGTAATTTTTTTGAAATTCATTCGAGTTTTTTAAGACTCTTTGAATTTTTTGAGATTTTTTAGAGATTTTATGAGATTTTTAAAGAGTTTTTGAAATTTGTTGAGTTTGTGTTTTTAGGTTTTTTGAATTTTTTTATATTTTTTGATTGTTTGAGATTTTTTAAGATTTTTTCAATTTTTTTGATATTATTGAGTTTTTTGAAATTTTTAGAGGTTTTTTGAGATCTTTTGAGATTGCTTGAGATTCTTTGGGACTTTTTAGATTTTTTTAAAAAATATATATTTTTTTGAGAATGTTTTGAAGTGTTTTAAGATTTTTTGAGATTTTTTGGTTTTTTCAGATTTTTTAATATTTTTTAAGATTTTTAGAAATGTTTTTGATATTCATTCGAGTTTTTGAATCTTTTGAGATTTTTTAGAGATTTTATGAGATTTTTAAAGAGTTTTTGAGATTTGTTGAATTAGTGTTTTTAGCTTTTTTGAATTTTTTTTATATTTTTTGATTTTTTGAGATTTTTTAAGGTTTTTTCAAGTTTTTTGATATTATTGAGTTTTTTTGAAATTTTTAGAGGTTTTTTGAGATCTTTTGAGATTGCTTGAGATTCTTTGGGACTTTTTAGATTTTTTTAAAAAATATATATTTTTTTGAGAATGTTTTGAAGTGTTTTAAGATTTTTTGAGATTTTTTGGTTTTTTCAGATTTTTTAATATTTTTTAAGATTTTTTGAAATTTTTTTGAAATTCATTCGAGTTTTTGAATCTTTTGAGATTTTTTAGAGATTTTATGAGATTTTTTGAGATTTGTTGAATTTGTGTTTTTAGGTTTTTTGAAATTTTTTTATATTTTTTGAGGTTTTTTAAGATTTTTCAGATTTTTTTGTTGAAATTTTTTAAGGTTTTTTGAGCTTTTGAGATTTTTTTGACTTCTTTGAATTCTTGGAGATTTTTTAATCAAATTTTTGAGTTTCTGAGACATTTACTATTTAAAATTTTTTGAAATTTGACGTTTTAAATTTTTTTAGATTCTTTGTGAATTTTTAGATTTTTAAAGAATTTTTAGAGATTTTTGAGATGTTTTTGAACCGTCTAAAAATTTTTGGCGATTTTTTTTGAAAATATTTCAAAAGATTTTTTGATTTTTGAAATTTTTTGTGGTTTTGAGGTATTTTACCTATTTTGAGATTTTTTTTATTTTTGAGATTTTTGAAATTTTTTGCGATTTGAGATTTTTTGAGTTTTTACTCTTCCGATCCATTTTGAGGTCTCCTCAAATGTTTAAGACCATTTCCAGATGAAAGTCTGTCTGTCTGTCTGTGTGTATTCTTACACTATAGAGGCCACAGGTTTAAACCGATTGAGCTGAAATTTGGTATATGGGTTTGAGTTACCCGTCGGAAGAACTCATTAATTTTTGTATAACATCTGTCAAACGGAAGTGTCACTATCAAAAAATGATAGATGCAATGTCACGAAATTGGACGGAAAAGTTTTGGGGCGACACAACCGATTTTTATTTATTATTATAGCCACGAGGATTAACATAATTAAATTTTAGAGTAAAAAGTATGGTTTAATATAAAATATTTTGTATTCAAACAAAAAAAAAAAAACATAAAACTCGTTCTACGGACAAAGCTGTTGTACCTATTGTACCTATTTATGAAAAATAAAAACAACACGTTATTTAAGTATGTCTTTTAAGCTTATTTACAAGACGGACACTCACTTATTGAAGCAATTTTTATATTTATTTCTACGTATGTGTGGGTTTAACTCCAACAGTTCTTTGTCTTTTTCATTTATCACCACCTGAAAGATTTTCATATACAGGGTTGTTCATTATTAGTCTTAAAATTACAACATAAAATAACCACACTTGCGTCTACAATTTTTATGTTGGATTTTTATTACAATGTAATTATTACATTTAAGCCTTATGACTAAAAAGTAATGTATATAAAAACAATTTTTACTACACAAAAGAAACCGACACTGAAAAATCGTAACAACATTATTTTGTAATTTTTCACTATATCTATACACCTTTAACTGTCACTCGTGTACTTTTACATAAATGTTCATTAAACATCTGTGTACAGGGTGTCCCAAATTGGTGTGTTTTGCAGGGTATCACGTAAACTAGCAGACATCGAAAAAAAGCAGTTTTTATTAAAATAACGATAGCCTAATAAAATGTTAAATTTCGCTACTGAGTGTTCAATTTTTAAGGGTCTTTCACCTAATAACATTGATAAATCGTTTATTTGCACTGTAATGAATGAAAATACAGGGTGTCCCATTAAAAAATATAAGTTTGCATTATATTTCCTTAGTGAGACCCCCTAAAAAAATTCTTGTGCGCCAGTGAACTCTTTAATAATATATCTATCAAAAGTTTTCATAAAGTTATTTCATATTTTTTTTAATTAAGAATTTATAAAACCTTGCAGTTTTCGACAGTTTCCCATAATCGCCCTGTATATTCCAAATACAGGAAGCTACTAAAGATTTAATTAGGCTATCGTTTACTTTAACAAAAAAAGAAGTCATAACATCTTAACTGCTTTTTTTCTATCTCTTTTAGTTTACGAGATACCCTGTAAAACACACCAATTTGGGATACCCTGTACATTAAATGAAGACAACAAATCTGTAAAATATTTTCCTTCTTCCTTTTTTTTGTTTTTTTGGTAATCGAAATATGTATCACATATGCATAAAACGCTTTAGCAGACCTTAGCTATTATCTACCGTGGTTTCGCTACGCTCGCTTGTGTATTTAATAGCCGCGGGCAACTATAGCTCATTTTCTGCACTTGTGATACAATATGCTTTATAAACATCTTAGTCCGATGTCCGTTCAGTTGGTCCTGATATTTTTTATGATTTAAAAAAAAATCGAGCCCTAAGATTTTTATGTCTAAAAACTTAATTTTAAATGTAACTAAAATATCTATTTTTATGCTGAAAACTCGATTGTTACGGTTAAACTTGTTTTTATTGTCCAAAAGCTCGGTTTTTAATTTTTTCATGCTGAAAATCGATTTTTATGTCAAAAAACTCGATATTTATGTCTAAAAACTCGATTTTAAATTTTGGCACTATAAAATCAAGTTTTATAACTAAAAGCTGGATTTTTATGTTCAAAAAGTCGATTTTTATGTCCAAATACTCGATTTTTATGTCCAAAAACTAGATTTTAAATTTTGAAAATTATGTATTAATTTTTGTTGCTAAAAACTCATTTTTATATCCAAAAACTCAATTTTAAATTTTGTCACTATACTATCAACTTTTATAGCTAAAGACTCGATTTTTATGTCAATAAACTCGATGTCCAAATATTCGATTTTAAAATGTATCAATAATATATCGATTTTTATAGCTAAAGACTCGATTTTTATGTCCAAATAATCGATTTTAAATTTTGACAATCATATATTAATTTTTGTTGCTAAAAACTCGATTGTTACATTCAAAAACTCGATTTTTATGTAAAAAAAACTCGAATTTTATGTAAAAAAACTCGATTTTTATGTAAAAATACTCGGTTTTTATGTCCAAATATTCGATTTTAATTTTTATCAATAATATATCGATTTGTATCGCTGAAAACTCAATTTTCATGGTAAAAATCGAGTTTATTCTAAAAACTAGATTTTTATGTTCAAAACTTCGATTTTTATGTCCACTATCTCGATTTTAAAATTTGGCCCTAACATATCGTGTTTGTGCTAAAAATCAATTTTTTATGGCAAAAATCTGTTTTAAATTTTTTCACTAAAATATCGAGTCAATGCTAAAAACTCATTTTTATAGCCAAAGACTCGATTTTTATAGCTAAAAACTCAATATTTATGTAAAAAACTCGATTTTTATGTAAAAACTCGATTTTTATGTCCAAAAACTCGATTTTTATGTCCAAACCTCGATTTTTATGTCCACTATCTCGATTTTAAAATGTGGTCCTAAAATATAGAGTTTGTGCTAAAAATCGATTTTTTTATGTCCAAAAACTCGATTTTTATGTCCAAACGTCGATTTTTATGTCCACTATCTCGATTTTAAAATTTGGTCCTTAAATATAGAGTTTGTGCTAAAAATCGATATTTTATGGCAAAAATCGTTTTTAAATTTAGTAACTAAAATATCGACTTTATGCTAAAAACTCATTTTTATAGCTAAAAATTCGATTTTTATAACCAAAAATTCGATTTTTATGACCAAAAATTCGATTTTTATGGCTAAAAACTCGATTTTTATGTCCAAAAACTCTATTTTTATGTCCAAACTTCATTTATTATCTCCACTATCTCGATTTTAAACTTTGTTACTAAAATATCGAGTTTGCGCTAAAAATCTATTTTAAATTTTGTCACTAAAATATCGAATTTTATGGCTCAAAATACGATTTTTGTGTGAATTATATCAGCTACATATATAGAATAAGCACTTTTGTTATCAATTTATTGCATTATATAATAGTAGTTTCTAGCGTTAGGAATTGATTCTTGTTTTAATTCTTGAATCATTCATTAGTATTTTTTTAGTCGGTCTTAGTTATTCTTTGTTCAATTTTTATACTTGTAAAATAATCCAAATTGTAACTTTAATTTTTAATAAACATTTTTTCTTTTTAAAAACGATTTCTTCGACCAGGAAGATATATTTGGCGCAGTCAGTAGGATATAATTCGGGATCGAGCCGTATCGAACGAGTCGATTTTCGTATCTACGATTAACCGGATTGTGAACAGTTTAAAAGAAAAAGTGAAAGTTAATTGGATTATCAGTGATCAATTGAGAATTGGGACACCCATTGCCCAAATCTGCAAGAACAACGTACTGGTGAAGACACAAATCGCCGATCCAGCGTCGTCCTTATAGTTAAGAGAGAAGCAGACAATGATAATAGTTACTTTATTAATGTAAGTACGATTTATGTCCGATATTAATATAGAAGACTTAGAATCAATTTTACAAAATTTAAATTTAAGTTCAAACTCTTCAACTGACTCACCCTTAAATAACGAAGTTTTAATTCAACAAATAAATAAGTTAACAAATAATATGGCTTTTAAACCAGAATATTTTAATTGTGTACCAGAATTTGATGGAAATCCAAATGATTTAAGTAGATTTTTAACTGTAAGTGAATCTTTACTTACACAATTTTACGATAGAGCTAATCCTGGCAATTTTCTTAATACTTATTTACTAAATTCAATAATTTCAAAGTTAAAAGACAATGCCAAAACTGTGGTTAATATTCAAAACTGTAATACTTGGGATGATTTAAAAACTACATTAACAAGAAATTTTTCAGATCAAAGAGATGAAGTTTGTTTAAATAGGGATCTCGTAATGTTAAAACAAAATTTTAACGAATCACCTCAAAATTTTTATGACAGATGTTTGCATATTTTAAATCTTTTGTGTAGTTATATTAATATTCACGAAAATTCAGACGCATCTAAAACACTTAAAAGAGAACTATATCAAAATTTAGCTTTAAAAACATTTTTATCAGGGCTAAAAGAACCCTTAGGGACAACAATTAGATGTATGAAACCAACCTCATTAAGTGAAGCATTACAATTTGTTACTCAAGAAGGAAACGCTAGTTATTTACAAAATTCAAGTAGAAATTTTCAAAATGCTGCACCACAATAACAAAAATTTCAATCTAATTTTAGATCTAACAACAACAACAATTTTCGACATAATTTTCAAAATAATAATAATATTGACTATCGACAAAATCAAAATAGAAATTTTACACCTAACGATTATTTTAAAAGACAAAATAATTTTCCATCTCAACCAATACCAATACAACAAGACAAATACAACGATATTCACAGGTTTTTGGACAAAATCACCCTTATAGAAATAATAATAATAATAATAATGTATTTAAACCCAATCAAAGAAATGATTTACCAAATCCCACACCTATGTCAGTTTCCACAAGAAATACTCAACAAATTAATAGAAACCCTTCAAATTATTTTAAACCTAATGGTAACCGCAATTTTATTTCAGAAGAGCTTTTTAACTCTCAAATGCAAACCTTTGATAATAATGAATATTTTCAAAATGGAAAAATAAACGCTAATTTTACAAATGAAAATACAGAAATTTCTAGTCCTAACAGAACTTTAGAAAATAATGATAGAAATCAAAATTTTCGGTAAGAGCCTCGGAACAAAATTTTGAACAACCAATTAATTGTGAAATTCCAAAAATTATTTCGTTAAATAATACAAGTATTAGTGAACTACCCTATATAATTTTTCCAGAACATAATCTCAAACTATTAATAGATTCAGGCGCAACAAAATCATTTATTGACCCTGAAATTGCTAATAAATTTTATTCAAATGAAATAAAAAAAGATCCATTTATAGTCACTACAATTTTTCAAAAATCGTCACATGACTTTAGAGTAGATATTAACGCTTCAAAAATATTTAACCTTCCAAATCCTCAAAAATTAAAATTTTATTTATTTAAATTTCACGATGTTTTTAATGGCTTAATAGGATTAGATAATCTAAAATTATTACAAGCCAGCATTAATTTTCAAGAAGGATATTTAATTACGCCTCATACAAAAATACCTTTGTCTTATTATCAAATTAATAATCTTAATAATATTGTATGCATAGAACCCAGAACTCAGCAATTAGTAAAGATAAAAACTTCAATACTAAATGGAGACATTATTATTCCTTATCAAAAAATTCAAAACTGTGAAATACCAGAAAGTTTATCCACTGCAAAAAATGGTTTTGCACTGACAACAATTCTAAATAATTCTACCAGTGACGTATCCTTAAATTTTTTAGAACCAATTATAGTAGAGAAATTTGATGATGAAAAAATTCCATTTCAGAGTAAAAATTCAAATGATGTAAATTTTTCATTTTCTATCAATTCAAAAGAAAGTTTAGTAAAAAAATTACCAGCTACTATACGAGACAGAAAAATAATTATGAAAGAAACAAAATCTGAAAATATAATTAAACCTAAAATAATAACCTTTGCAGAGAACGAATTTACTGTATCAAAACTACTGAATCGTTCAGATAAAAATATTTGCAATCAATTAAATAAACCCGTTCCTGTTCAAAAATTTCAAAATCCTAAAAACGAATCACATCAATTTAAATGTTTAAATAAAAATAAATTTTACAAATACAATAAGAAAATAAATAAATTACATACAAAACACTCAGAAATTAAACATAAAATTAGAACAACCAATGAAATACCTATTTATACTAAGCCCTACAGTTTTCCTCAAATTCATAAACAAAAAATTGAAAGGAAAATGCAACAACTTAAAAAAGGTAAACAAAAATAAAACAGCTGATTTTTTTTTTATCACGGAACCCAACCAATGACGAAACGCAATTTCTTATGGACCTATGAAAAATAATATTAGATAATGGAACTGAATTTAAAAATTCAGTAATAACAGAACTTTTGGCACTTCATAAAATAAAAATTCATTTTTGTTCACCAGATCAACATCAATCTAACGGAATTGTAGAAAGATTTCATTCAACTATTGGCGAACATTTACGTTTATTAAATAATCAAGGATTTTCGGAAAATCCAATAAAAAGTAAAATGATGTATGCCATATTAGCATATAATAATTCAATTCACTCAGCGACAAAATTAAAACCAGTTGACATTGTAAATGGTCATATTACAGACAATGAACCTTTTAACATAGACATGGACAAATTAGTATTAAACGATTACGTACATCAACATAGACTAAAATCAAAATTACTTTATTCTCAAATAAACGAAAAATTACAAAACCAAAAACAAGACTATATTGAAAAAATTAATGACAATCGTGAAGACCCCAAAATATTTGAACCTTATCCAACAGCCTATATTAAAAATAAAAAACGACAAAAAGCTGCTAATAAATTTCAAAAACCTATTGCAATTAAAACTGTTAACAGAAAACGTAAGACGATAACTACAGCAAAACACGGTAAAATACATATGAGTAATATAAAACGTCCTCTCAAAAGACTTTACTCCTTTGATAATTAAATTTATTATTTCAGATTACCCGGTATTATGGGACTCTCGGATATTATAATTACGAAAAATCTTAAAGACAACCCT
This sequence comes from Neocrepidodera transversa, assembly GCA_963243735.1. Taxonomy (NCBI): domain Eukaryota; kingdom Metazoa; phylum Arthropoda; class Insecta; order Coleoptera; family Chrysomelidae; genus Neocrepidodera; species Neocrepidodera transversa. The sequence continues at coordinate 3,251,657 of OY725348.1, read as the reverse complement.
GGACTTTTACCATTAAAACTTGGCAATGTCAAGGTAACAGACTACTATCATTCAATAATTTATTATTACGACTTAACTAATGTAATAGACGAATTCAATAGACTAAAAACAAAATCTGACAATTTAACTAACAGTATACAACAAAATAAAGACTATGTCAAAAATACAGCAAATTATTTAAAAATTTTAAAATTTTTAGAAAACAAAATAGAAATAAAATTAACTGAGATATTACCTCATCCACAAAGGATTAAAAGAGGATTAATTAATGGAATAGGATCAATTTTTAAAGCAATATCTGGCAATTTAGACGCTAATGACGGAGAACGTTACGAAAACCTCATTAGACAACTTCAAACTAATCAAAATAAATTACAGAATACAGTAAAAACACAAAATTCATTGGCATTATCTTTAATTGATAATTTTAATAAAACAATAAAAATAATAAATCATAATCAAGAATTATTAGCCGAAAAACTTATATCAATCGAAAAATTTGTACAAAAAGAAATTAATTTAGAATATAGTAATTTTCTAAAAGATACATTAATAGAAATAATTAACATGTACGAAGTACTAAACTCAATAATACAAGATATTGAAAATTCAATAACATTTGCTCAGATCGGTATACTACATCCTAGTATAATTACTCTAAAACAATTACATACAATTTTACGAGATGTATTTAAAACAATGAAGAAAAATCAGACACCTATTGATTTAACTATAAATAATCTAATAACATTTCAAAAAATTATTAAAATATCATGTTTTATTCTAAATAACAAAATAACATATGTACTACACGTATCAATAACACTTCCATACGAATTAAATTTATATCATCTTTATCCTATACCAATTTTAAGAGAAAGTCAGTTTAAGACGATTAAACCAGAAAATAGATATATCGTACATAATGAAATGTACTATGCATTTTTAAGTAACGCTTGTATCAAATTGTCTATTCAAAACTATATATGTGAACCAATCAATCTTCGAGAAATTAACAAAAATAGTTCCTGCGAAGTCCAGTTGTTGAACTTAAAAACCACTTTCACTTGTGTTCAATTTCCAATTACCGTATCCTACCAAATTATCAAAAGATTAGAAGACACTAATCAATGGATTGTAATTTTCCCAGAAGAAACAACCGTTAAATTAAAATGTCAATTGCAAGAAGAAATTCGCAATTTAATTGGATCATTTTTAGTAACCATTCCTACAACCTGTCAAGTAATAACAAAAGAAGAGACGATCAAGAATGAAGAACCAACTAGTATCCAAAATCAACCAATTCTATTTCCAGAGATGAACGAGAAAATTTTAACAAACGAAAATTTAAATTTTAAAATTAATTTACAACCAATAGATTTAGATGATCTTCAAAGTATTAAAGAAAATATAATTAAAAATCAATCAGTTTTTGAAAATAATATAAGTCATAAACCTAGTTCATGGACAATTTTAATTTATTTAATATTAATAATTAGTCTTATTTTAATAATATATAGAAGATTGAAGAATAGAAAAAGATGCACCCAGAAGATATCCAGCCTCGACTTGCAAGAAGTTCATCTTCCTCTCTAACTATCGGAAGAAGAATCTTCGGGGGGAGGAATTATATCAGCTAAATATATAGAATAAGCACTTTTGTTATCAATTTATTGCATTATATAAAAGTAGTTTCTAGCGTTAGGAATTGATTCTTGTTTTAATTCTTGAATCATTCATTAGTATTTTTTTAGTCGGTCTTAGTTATTCTTTGTTCAATTTTTATACTTGTAAAATAATCCAAATTGTAACTTTAATTTTTAATAAACATTTTTTCTTTTTAAAAACGATTTCTTCGACCAGGAAGATATATTTTGTGCAAAATCTCGATTTTAAATTTTATCACTAAAACCTTCATTTTTATGTCAACAAAAATTTTCTGTGGAAATTTTGGCAACGTTGCTAAAAATTTCGTAAAATTTAGAAAATTTAGCAATTTAAAATAAATAAATTTTTGGATGTAAAGAATTTACGAAATTTTAGAAAGTCACAAAAAATTAAATAAAGTAGCTTTATAAAATTTAGTAACGTTGTAAAAAAAAAAGCGTGGATTTTCTTGAGGTTTAAGAAAATTTTGCAACATTTAAAGAAAAGTAAATAGATTTAAAATTATTTTTTAAGAAATTAATAAACGTAAAAAAATTCCCAGGATTTAAGAAATTTTAAAGAATTTGGCAACGTTGTAAAACACTCCCAAATTTAGGAAAAGTTGGAAATATTGATTTAGAGAACTTTAGAAAGTTTGACATCGCTGTAAAAAATTCTGCATTCTAGGAGTTTTAGAAAGTTTGACAACGTTGCCAAATATGTATCGAAATTTAAGAAACTTGGCAATATTGCATAAAATCTGTAGCGTTAAGGAATTTTGCAATTCCGCAAAATATTCGGCGATGTAAAAAGATTTTAAAGAAATTTAGCGACATTTTAAATTTAATTTTTTATGACTTACTAATAGTTTTTAGAAAACTTGACAACACTGCAAAAAAATTCAAGATTAAGAGGTCTCGCAGCACCGTTGTAAAAAAAATTCAAGTTATTACAATATTTGTCAACATCGTAAAAAAGAAAGAGTTCAGTAAGCTTATAGAAACAATGACAACACCGCAAAATATTAGGAAAATCTTCAAAAATAATCCAAGGAATTCGCCTGTAACTCTATTTTTCAAAAAAAAAAAAAAATGCATTGAATTCACCTTCTGATGAAAATCTTAAAAAATAATCCAAGGAATTCGCTTGTAACTTAATTTTCCGAGAAAAACTACATTGAATTCACCTTCTGATGAAAATCTTCAAGAATAATCCAAAAAATTCGCTTGTAACTCTATTTTTAGAAAAAGAAATACATTGAATTCACCTTCTGATGAAAATCTTCAAGAATAATCCAAAGAATTCGCCTGTAACTCTATTTTTCCAAAAAAAAAATGCTTTAAATTCACTTTCTGATAAAAATTTTAAAGAATAATCCAAGGAATTCGCTTGTAACTTAATTTTCCGAGAAAAACTACATTGAATTCACCTTCTGATGAAAATCTTCAAGAATGATCCAAAAAATTCGCTTGTAACTCTATTTTTAGAATAAAAATGCATTGAATTCACCTTCTAATGAAAATCTTAAAGAATAATCCAAAAAATTCGCATGTAACTCTATTTTTAGAATAAAAATGCATTGAATTCATCCTCTGATGAAAATCTTTAAGAATAATCGAAAGAATTCGCTTGTAACTCTATTTTTTGAAAAAAAAATGCTTTGAATTCACCTTCTAATGAAAATCTTAAAGAATAATCCAAAAAATTCGCTTGTAAATCTATTTTTAGAATAAAAATGCATTGAATTCACCTTCTAATGAAAATCTTAAAGAATAATCCAAAAAATTCGCTTGTAACTCTATTTTTAGAATAAAAATGCATTGAATTCATCCTCTGATGAAAATCTTTAAGAATAATCGAAAGAATTCGCTTGTAACTCTATTTTTTGAAAAAAAAATGCTTTGAATTCACCTTCTAATGAAAATCTTAAAGAATAATCCAAAAAATTCGCTTGTAAATCTATTTTTAGAATAAAAATGCATTGAATTCACCTTCTAATGAAAATCTTAAAGAATAATCCAAAAAATTCGCTTGTAACTCTATTTTTAGAATAAAAATGCATTGAATTCATCCTCTGATGAAAATCTTTAAGAATAATCGAAAGAATTCGCTTGTAACTCTATTTTTTGAAAAAAAAATGCTTTGAATTCACCTTCTAATGAAAATCTTAAAGAATAATCCAAAAAATTCGCTTGTAAATCTATTTTTAGAATAAAAATGCATTGAATTCACCTTCTAATGAAAATCTTAAAGAATAATCCAAAAAATTCGCTTGTAACTCTATTTTTAGAATAAAAATGCATTGAATTCATCCTCTGATGAAAATCTTTAAGAATAATCGAAAGAATTCGCTTGTAACTCTATTTTTTGAAAAAAAAATGCTTTGAATTCACCTTCTAATGAAAATCTTAAAGAATAATCCAAAAAATTCGCTTGTAAATCTATTTTTAGAATAAAAATGCATTGAATTCACCTTCTAATGAAAATCTTAAAGAATAATCCAAAAAATTCGCTTGTAACTCTATTTTTAGAATAAAAATGCATTGAATTCATCCTCTGATGAAAATCTTTAAGAATAATCGAAAGAATTCGCTTGTAACTCTATTTTTTGAAAAAAAAATGCTTTGAATTCACCTTCTAATGAAAATCTTAAAGAATAATCCAAAAAATTCGCTTGTAACTCTATTTTTAGAATAAAAATGCATTGAATTCACCTTCTAATGAAAATCTTAAAGAATAATCCAAAAAATTCGCTTGTAACTCTATTTTTAGAATGATAATCTTAAAGAATAATTTTTGAATTCGCTTGTAACTTTATTTTTCTCGACAGTGTTACTGAGTTACATCTTAGTGCTTTGTTGCTAACCTGAAAAAAAAAAACTGTTCGAAATAGCAGTTCCTCGTGCTAATTGCTAAGTGGTTAAATTTTTTTATTATCAATTTTTTTACGTTCAACTAATTGCTGACTAATTTTGAACTTTAAAATGTAGCTGATCAGCTAGTCAATGGTCAATTAATAACGATTAAAAATTTTTGGTAGTCTTTATTGAAATTCGTAGATTTTTGTATTTAGAAGAAAATATTTTTTTTAACTTGTTATTAATTCTCAAAAATTATTTAGTAAATGTTTTTTTTATAAAAATATGTAATAGTTTTTATGAGAAACCCTGTATGCAAGTGCAGTTGTCGTCTTCCCTTGCCCTCGTCTGAAATAATAGTGAATCGACTAAAAGCTCGAATGAGAAGTTTTCAGCGACCGCTAGTCGGTTCGTAAACATCGAGTAGGCTACGTTACGGTTGTTATCCGTGTCTCGAAGCCTACTGCGATCTTTTTTTCGTTCCGTTTTCCGTTCCGTTCGATAACTCAATTGTTTCCTAATAATTTAGATAGAAAAATAATGGAAAAGGAAAAAATAAGACGGACTTGGTTTTTTTAAGAAACCGCCGCTAGGAAAAAAGATGCGGTCTCGCGACTTCCTATCTGTATAAAAATGATAACGATAAGAGTTTTTTAGTCAGATTGTTCCCAGAGTGCGTGAGACACAATTTTTTTTTATTTTTTTTTTGTGATTTTTTATTAGTTTTTTTTTATTTGACTCAAAATGTGTTTTTGTGTCGGCGATTTTTGTGTTTGTAGAAAATGGTGGAGTGTTTTTGTTTTGGTTGTGTTTTGTTTTTGTTTGAGCGCATCTCACGGGAATTTCACTAGGATTAAAAGAGAGACTTTCAGCGAAAGTATGGTAAGTCATTTTTTTAATTTCTACGCCACTGGAACTAACTACCCTTAACGCAATAAAATATTTTTAAATGTAAATAAAAATTTATAAAACCAATACAATATATTAAAATAAATAAAATATATTTCATAAATATACCTGGTGATTAAAAAATATGTATATTATCATTGAAAAATTTTTCATACACCCTGTAGTATTAATTTTTCGGAAAATTTTATTCTTAGTAAAAATTTCGTAATATTGATTTTTGGAAAATTTTATTTTTGCTAAAAGTTTTCAAACTTAATACACTATATTAAAATGAAAATAAAAATATATACGAGGTGTTTAAAAAATATACAAATTATTATTGAAAAAGTACTTTTTTCTTCGTACACCCTGTAGTATTAATTTTTTGGCCAATTTTATATTTACTAAAAGTTTTCAAGTTTAATATAATATAATAAAATGAAAAAAAAAACAATATATACAAGGTGATTAAAAAATACGCAAATTATCATTCAAAAAGTACTTTTTTTACTTTTTTCTTCATACACCCTGTAGTATTAAATTTTTAGAAAAATTTTATTCTTAGTAAAAGTTTTCAAATTTAATAAACTATATTAAAGTGAAAAAAAAGTTGTAAAAAATATACAAGGTGATTAAAAAATACGTAAATTATCATTGAAAAAGTATTTGTTTTACTATTTTCCTCATACACCCTGTAGTATTAAATTTTTAGAAAAATTTTATTCTTACTAAAAGTTTTCAAATTTAATAAACTATATTAAAGTGAAAAAAAAGTTGTAAAAAATATACAAGGTGATTAAAAAATACGTAAATTATCATTGAAAGAGTACTTGTTTTACTTTTTTCTTCATACACCCTGTAGTATTAAATTTTTAGAAAAAATTTATTCTTAGTAAAAGTTTTCAAATTTAATAAACTATATTAAAGTGAAAAAAAAGTTGTAAAAAATATACAAGGTGATTAAAAAATACGCAAATTATTATTCAAAAAGTACTTTTTTTACTTTTTTCTTCATACACCCTGTAGTATTAAATTTTTAGAAAAATTTTATTCTTAGTAAAAGTTTTCAAATTTAATAAACTTTATTAAAGTGAAAAAAAAGTTGTAAAAAATATACAAGGTGATTAAAAAATACGCAAATTATCATTCTTAAAGTACTTTTTTTACTTTTTTCCTCATACACCCTGTAGTATAATTCCAATTTAATGTTTACTAGAAGTTTTCAAGTTCAATATACCATAATTAAATGAAAAATACAATATATACAAGGTGATTAAAAAATACGCAAATTATCATTGAAAAAGTACTTGTTTTACTTTTTTCCTCATGCACCCTGTAGTATTGAATTTTTAGAAAAATTTTATTCTTAGTAAAAGTTTTCAAATTCAATAAATTATATTTAAAGTGAAAAAAAAGTTGTAAAAAATATACAAGGTGATTAAAAAATACGTAAATTATCATTGAAAAAGTACTTCTTTTACTTTATTCCTCATACACCCTGTAGTATTAAATTTTTCGAAAAATTTTATTCTTAGTAAAAGTTTTCAAATTTAATAAACTATATTAAAGTGAAAAAAAAGTTGTAAAAAATATACAAGGTGATTAAAAAATACGCAAATTATTATTCAAAAAGTACTTTTTTTACTTTTTTCTTCATACACCCTGTAGTATTAAATTTTTAGAAAAATTTTATTCTTAGTAAAAGTTTTCAAATTTAATAAACTTTATTAAAGTGAAAAAAAAGTTGTAAAAAATATACAAGGTGATTAAAAAATACGCAAATTATCATTCAAAAAGTACTTTTTTTACTTTTTTCCTCATACACCCTGTAGTATAATTCCAATTTAATGTTTACTAGAAGTTTTCAAGTTCAATATACCATAATTAAATGAAAAATACAATATATACAAGGTGATTAAAAAATACGCAAATTATCATTGAAAAAGTACTTGTTTTACTTTTTTCCTCATGCACCCTGTAGTATTGAATTTTTAGAAAAATTTTATTCTTAGTAAAAGTTTTCAAATTCAATAAATTATATTTAAAGTGAAAAAAAAGTTGTAAAAAATATACAAGGTGATTAAAAAATACGTAAATTATCATTGAAAAAGTACTTCTTTTACTTTATTCCTCATACACCCTGTAGTATTAAATTTTTCGAAAAATTTTATTCTTGGTAAAAGTTTTCAAATTTAATAAACTATATTAAAGTGAAAAAAAAGTTGTAAAAAATATACAAGGTGATTAAAAAATACGCAAATTATTATTCAAAAAGTACTTTTTTTACTTTTTTCTTCATACACCCTGTAGTATTAAATTTTTAGAAAAAATTTATTCTTAGTAAAAGTTTTCAAATTTAATAAACTATATTAAAGTGAAAAAAAAATTGTAAAAAATATACAAGGTGATTAAAAAATACGCAAATTATCATTCAAAAAGTACTTTTTTTACTTTTTTCTTCATACACCCTGTAGTATTAATTTTTTAGAAAAATTTTATTCTTAGTAAAAGTTTTCAAATTTAATAAACTACATTAAAGTGAAAAAAAAGTTCTAAAAAATATACAAGGTGATTAAAAAATACGTAAATTATCATTGAAAAAGTATTTGTTTTACTATTTTCCTCATACACCCTGTAGTATTAAATTTTTAGAAAAATTTTATTCTTAGTAAAAGTTTTCAAATTTAATAAACTATATTAAAGTGAAAAAAAAGTTGTAAAAAATATACAAGGTGATTAAAAAATACGTAAATTATCATTGAAAAAGTTCTTGTTTTACTTTTTTCCTCATACACCCTGTAGTATAATTCCAATTTAATGTTTACTAGAAGTTTTCAAGTTCAATATACCATAATAAAATGAAAAATATAATATATACAAGGTGATTAAAAAATACGTAAATTATCATTGAAAAAGTACTTGTTTTACTTTTTTCCTCATACACCCTGTAGTATTAAATTTTTAGAAAAATTTTATTCTTAGTAAAAGTTTTCAAATTCAATAAATTATATTAAAAGTGGAAAAAAAGTTCTAAAAAATATACAAGGTGATTAAAAAATACGTAAATTATCATTGAAAAAGTACTTGTTTTACTTTATTCCTCATACACCCTGTAGTATTAAATTTTTAGAAAAATTTTATTCTTAGTAAAAGTTTTCAAATTTCATAAACTATATTAAAGTGAAAAAAAAGATATAAAAAATATACAAGGTGATTTAAAAATTAGCAAATTATCATTGACAAAGTACTTTTTTCTTCATACACCCTGTAGTATTTAATTTTTAGAAAAATTTTATTCTTAGTAAAAGTTTACAAATTCAATAAACTATATTAAAATGAAAAAAGAGATATACGAAATATACAGGGTGATTTAAAAATATGCAAATTATCATTGAAAAAGTAATGTTTTCTTCGTACCCTGTAATATTAGTTTTTCGCAAAATTTTATTTTCACTAAAAATTTTTAAAATCGATAAAATTATATTAAAATGAAAAAAATATACAGGGTGATTAAAAAATACGCAAATTATAATAGAAAAACTACTTTTTTGATCATACACCCTGTAATATTAATTTGACGTAAAATTTTATTCCTACTAAAAGTTTTCAAATATAATAAACTACATTTAAATGAAAAAATTAAGTTTTAAAAATATACAAGGTGATTAAAAAATACGAAAATTATGTTAGAAAATTATTTTTATATTAAATTTCCTAAAACGGCACATTGCAGTTTTTATTGCTTAAAAAAAATTAATGAATATTTTAATATCACGTTTCTAAATGTCCGTTACCATCTTCAGTGTCTTAAAAAAATACACGATTGAAAATTTAAAAGTTATTAACATTTTTTTAACCATTTTGAAAATTGGACGCCACTGAAATTGTTTCTAACGTTTTTCAATTGTTTAAAAAAACTAATAAATATTTAATAATAAAAATTACAAAAATAAAAATTTGTAAAATATTAAAATAACATTTTTTCCAAGCTTTTTAAAAATTGGACGCTACTGGAATTATTCCTAATAAAATTATGAATTTTTAAATGTCACGTTTCTGAATATATTTTACTATCTTCAGGGTCATAAAAAAATTACAAAAATGAAAATTTATAAAACATTAAAATACCATTTTTTCAAAGCTTTTTAAAAATTGAACGCCACTGGAATTGTTCCTAAAAATTTGTAAAATATTAAAATAAAAACATATTTATTAAAAATTGCACGCCGCTGTATAACGTCTTTCAATTTCTTAAAAAAAATAATGAATTTTTAAATTTCACGTTTCTGAATATATGTTACCATCTTCAATATCATTAAAGATTAAACATTTTTATTAATTTATTTTTTAAACATTTTAAAATTTGGACGCCACTGGAATTATTCTTAACGTCTTTCGATTGCTTAAAAATAACTAATAAATATTTAAATATCATATAGAATTATCTTCAGAATTATAAATAAATATTAATATTCATTTTTTAAAACTTCGACGCCACTAGAAATAGGCCGAATACGGACCTGGATTCGCATCTTGATTTTTGGGAGCCACAAATTAGATTATTAGTATTTTACATAAATGTAAATTTTTTTGTGAACGAAAAATTAAAAAACAGTTGTTAAAAGGTCATGACCTCCTTTTTGACTGGAAACCGGACTTATGCTTATATAAACTTTTTATAAATCAAATTTAATATTCTAGCGACACTCTGTACATAATTATGTGTTAAAATAAATCGCGTACAATATGGATGCCACCTTGCAATTGATTCTGGTCGATGTGTATAAGTAAATAAATAAAAAGTTGAACGAACTCCTTCCTCGCTTTATTGTATACGCCAAGTTCGATTCGAATTAAGTTTATCATCTGCTAAAGTATTTTTAATTCATTAGTAACGGAAATAATCAAGAATATTATTTTTTCTGATTTATTGCATTTATGTAGATTTTATGATTTTCAATAAGTTTTGGCAACAGCGCAATCGTTTTCTAATTTATTTATGTCATTTTATTAATTTTTGAATAGGGAGAAAATAGTAAAAAAGTAAAAATAACTTGAACTAGGGCAAATAAAAGATAACCTCAAAAAGTGTAATAGCTTATGTCGACACTCGAAGAATAGTAAAGATAACGTAACTTTATAATATTTCTTTTTAAATATGTATTTGTCTACGATTAAAAAAAATATGACTTAAAAGAATCATAGTACGTACATATTTATCTGTAGGTAAATTATAATTATTATAGATTAAAATTGAGTTTTAGGAATGTATATTACACCAAAATAATTGTACTTACAATGAAAATTTATAATATGTATCAATAAATCCAGAACTGAGATTAAAATCTTTATTTATTCACTATTAAAAAGTAAATTTATAAGGATAAGTCACTTTCATATTATTTTTGACATTTGACATTTAATATTGTTAAATAAAGAAGTGACTAAGTATACAACAAACGTTAACATTTAATATTGTCAAATAAAGCAGTGATTAAGTATACAACAAACGTTAACATTTAATAAATTGTCAAATAAAACAGTGATTAAGTATACAACAAACGTTTTTAATGTTGTTCCTGTTTTATACATATTTTTAAAATTCTAAAAACTATATTATAAATAAATTAAATAATTTAATAAATTTTTCGTTAAAAAAAAATTAAAAAAAGTCTCCTCCGTGACAATGTTATTTCACATTGCCGTGACCAGGATTCGAACCTGGGTTACCACGGCCACAACGTGGGGTCCTAACCACTAGACGATCACGGCTAACGGAGACGTTGTATATAATTATTCGAGAACTGATATTTACTAACAGAGAAAACTTGTTGCTTTTATCCAATCAATTTTGTAAAATAATTATTGATAGAATGTTAATTAATTGACATTAAATTATTATTATTTATCGTGTAAGTGTGAGCGACCTCTATTTAATTTTAATAAAACTATTAATATATTAGTATGTACAGAGTTGCCAGATTTAAGTAGGTATAGTGAGAAAGTGAGAAAGTATTTGCAACTAAAAAAATACAACAAATGATTAGTTTAATGCGGGCAATGTTGCCATATTGTATTATCGATACTTTTTTCTACTAATATTGAATACAACTTTACTATATATAAATTATGTATATTATTATTATTATTATTTAATTATATTATTATTTATTTTGGGTATATTTTAAAATTTTTAGTAATATTTTAAAATTTGTTGCTTGGGTTAAAATTCGGCGAAAGATTTGAAATTTTTTCAGGATACTGAAAAATTGGTGGGAAGATTTTAAAATTCGTGGGATGTTTTTATGTAGTTTGATTTTAAAATTCGTGGAAAAGATTTTAAAATTTGTTTGCAATATTTTAAAATTTGTAGGTTGATTTTAATTTTTTTGAGGATATTTTAAAATTTATAAAATCATGGGGATATTTTAAAATTCGTCGGTAGATTTTAAAATTTAGAATTTGAAGGTGATTTTAAAATTTGTAGCTTAATTTTATAATTTGTAGAAAAAATTTGAATTGTTCATTATATTAAAAAATTGGTGGGAATACTTTAAAATTTGTTAGCAATATTTTAAAATTCTTCGGTAGATTTTAAAATTTAGAATTTGAAGGTGATTTTAAAATTTGTAGTTTATTTTTAATTTTTAATTATATTAAGAAATTGATGGGAAGATTTTAAAATTTGTAGCCTAATTTTATAATTTGTGGAAAGATTTAAATTTTTTTCAGGATATTTAAAAATTTGTGGGAAGAAATTAAAATTCGTGTGGAAATTGTATGTAGCTTGATTTTAAAATATTAGTGGGGATATTTTAAAATTTGTAGCCTAATTTTATAATTTGTGCAAAGATTCTAAATTTTTTCAGAATATTTAAAAATTGGTGGGAAGAAATTAAAATGTGTGGCCTAATTTTAAAATTTGTGCAAAGATTTTAAATTTTTTCAGAATATTTAAAAAGTGGTGGGAAGAAATTAAAATTCGTGGGGATATTTTATATAGCTTAACCTTAAAATTTGTGGGAATATTTTACAATTTTTTGGCTATATTTTAAAATTTGTAGCCTAATTTTATAATTTATGCAAAGATTTTAAATTTTTTTAGAATGTTTAAAAATTGGTGGGAAGAAATTAAAATTTGTGGCCTAATTTTAAAATTTGTGTAAAGATTTTAAATTTTTACAGAATTTTTAATAAGTGGTGGGAAGAAATTAAAATTCGTGGGGATATTTTATATAGCTTAACCTTAAAATTTGTGGGAATATTTTACAATTTTTTGACAATATTTTAAAATTTGTAGCCTAATTTTATAATTTGTGGAAAGATTTTAAATTTTTTCAGGATATTTAAAAATTGGTGGGAAGAAATTAAAATTTGTGGCCTAATTTTATAATTTGTGGAAAGATTTTAAATTTTTTTAGGATATTTAAAAAATTGGTGGGAAGAAATTAAAATTTGTGGCCTAATTTTAAAATTTGTGTAAAGATTTTAAATTTTTTCAGAATATGTAAAAAGTGGTGGGAAGAAATTAAAATTCGTGGGGATATTTTATATAGCTTATCCTTAAAATTTGTGGGAATATTTTACAATTTTTTGGCAATATTTTAAAATTTGTAGCCTAATTTTATAATTTGTGGAAAGATTTTAAATTTTTTCAGGATATTTAAAAATTGGTGGGAAGAAATTAAAATTTGTAGCCTAATTTTATAATTTGGGCAAATATTTTAAATTTTTTCAGAATATTTAAAAAATGATGGGAAGAAATTAAAATTTGTGGCCTAATTTTATAATTTGTGGAAAGATTTTAAATTTTTTTAGGATATTTAAAAAATTGGTGGGAAAAAATTAAAATTTGTGGCCTAATTTTATAATTTGTGGAAAGATTTTAATTTTTTTCAGGATATTTAAAAATTATTGGGAAGAAATTAAAATTCGTGGGGAAATTTTATATAGCTTAACCTTAAAATTTGTGGGAATATTTTACAATTTTTTGGCAATATTTTAAAATTTGTAGCCTAATTTTATAATTTGTGCAAAGATTCTAATTTTTTTTAGAATATTTAAAAATTGGTGGGAAGAAATTAAAATTTGTAGCCTAATTTTATAATTTGTGCAAAGATTCTAAATTTTTTCAGAATATTTAAAAATTGGTAGGAAGAAATTAAAATTTGTGGGGATATTTTATATAGCCAGATTTGAAAATTTGTGGGTAGATTTTAATTTTTTTGGGTATATTTTAAAAATTGTGGGAATATTTTAAACTCAAGGTGATATTTTAAAATGTGTTACTTGATTTTAAAATGTGTCAGTAGATTTTAAAATTTATCGGAATTATTTATCGGTGACTTTAAAATTAGTAATTTGATTTGTAGAAAAATTTTTAATTTTTTCAGGATATTTAAAAATTGGTGGGAAGATTTTGAAAATTCGTGGTATTTAATATAACTTTATTTTAAAATTTCTTGGCAATATTTTAAAATTTTAAATGTTTTGAGAATTTTTTAAAAATTACGGGAATATTTTAAACTCATTGGGATATTTTAAAATTTGTGACTTGTTTTTAAAATTCGTCGGTAGATTGTAAAATGTATCCGGATTATATTAAAATTTGTGGGCCGATTTTAAAATGTATCGGAATATTTCAGAATTCGTGGAAACATTTTAAAATTTGTAAGTTTATTATAAAATTCGTTAAACTTTGTTTGGATATTTTAAAATTTAGTAGATTTTAAAATTTGTTGGAATATTTTAAAATTTTAAGATTGATTTTAAAATTTGTACGCAGATTTTAAAATTAATGGATATATTTTAGAATTCGTGAAGATATTTTAAAATTTATTGGTAGATTTTAAAATTTGATGGTTCATTTTGAAAATAGTGGGATGATTTTAAAATTTATATCGGAATATTAAAATTCGTGGGAATATTTTAAAATTTCTACTCTTGATTTTATAATTTATGTGAAGATTTTAATTTTTTTGGAGATATTTTAAAATTTGTCTGAAATTTTAAATTTATGGAGCTATTTTAAATTTTTTTTCCTGATTTTAAATTCATATATTAATTTTTTATTATTAGATCTATATTTACAATATCTTCTTACCTAAAATATATTCAAAACTTAAATTTCAATTTGACAGTTATTCAAATTACTGCTAAGTACAAGACCAAAAAATATCAAACTTTTTACTAAAAGGTTTCACCTACTTTATTTATTTATGCTATTAATAATTATAAATTTTTTTCTTTTCTTGACACATTTTTTTTTCAATCTGACAACATTGCTTTAAAACCAGGGGTGTGTTCCGAAATATAGGGTGGGTTATTATATCTGTATTGACATTTATTACGCCACTGATTTTTTTTTATGACAAAAGAATAATAGAGAGACTAAATAAAGGAACGTGAGTAACACTTTAACCCTGATAAAAATAAAAATACCAACTAGAACAAAGTAAATGGTGAAATTTTTCGTCAAAACCAGGAAATAATAAAAACACATTTTAAAAATAAAATTTCTATATTCTCCTACACATTATTTGGTCTAATAATATCCATAAAGCCTTATTTGATACTTCATTGATTGTCTGAATTACTCATTCCATACTTAGCAGGTATTTATACTTTGTAACAGTTTTTTTTTTTTTAACACATTAGGACAATGGCACTTTGTACTTACTATTGTGAATCACAATAACCTACTTAAAGTTGTTGGTGATATTCAGTCACATATGAGATATTATTACCTATAACAGAACAGTTATTATTCATTAATTATTGATAATTTAAATTAGATTATTTTTTATATCATCTTCCGTTTAGTTTGTTTTTAAGCAAATAACCTCAAATTAAAATAAAATTCTACTGCACTGTTTGGACAGTTAATACTAACTTTGATAAAGTTTTCTCTCTGCACTTGAAAAATTTGTCTCTACTGCACTGGTTTGACGGTTATAATCTTAATTTTAAAACATTGGCCTCTACTGCACTGAGTTTATAATCCTAATTTTGAAAAAGTTGTCTCTCTACACTGATTTGACAGTTATAACCTTAATTTTGAAAAATTGGTCTCTACTGCACTGGTTTCATTGTTTATAATCCTAATTTTGAAAAAATTGTCTCTTCACAATTTTGACAATTACAACTTCAATTTTGGAAAATTGGTCTCAATTGCACTGGTTTGATAGTTTATAATCCTAATTTTGAAAAATTTGTCTCTCTACACTGATATTACAGTTATAACCTTAATTTTGAAAAATTGGTCTCTACTGCACTGGTTTGATAATTTATAATCCTAATTTTGAAAAAAATTTCTCTCTGCACTGGTTCGACAGTTATAACTTCAATTTTAATAAAAATGTCTCTATTGCACTGGTTTGATGGTTTATAATCTTAACTTTAAAAAAGTTTTCTCTCCGCCCTGGTTTGACTATAATAATATTTATTTTGAAAAAATTATCTCCACTGCACTGGTTTGATGGTTTTCTCTCTGTCCTGGTTTGACAGCCATAATCTTAATTTTGAAAAATTGGTCCCTACTGCACTGGTTTGATAGATTTTAATCCTAATTTTGAAAAAGTTTTCTATGCACTGGTTTGACAGTTTTAATCTTAATTTTGAAAAATTTGTCTCTACTGCACTGGTTTGATGGTTTATAACATAAATTTTGAAAAATTTGTCTACTGCACTGGTTAGGTTAGGTTTGATAGTTTATAGTCCTAATTTTGAAAAAAAAATTCTCTGCACTGGTTTGACGGTTATGATCTTAATTTAAAAAAAAACGTCTACTGCACTGGTTTGACAGTTTATAGTACTAATTTTGAAAAAAAAAATCTCTGCGCTAGTTTAACGGTTATAAACTCAATTTTGAAAAATTTGTCTCTGCTGCACTGATTTGACATTTTATAGTCCTAATTTTGAAAAAAAAATTATCTGCACTGGTTTGAGGGTTATAATCTCAATTATGAAAAATTTGTCTCTACTGCACTGGTTCGATAGTTTATAATCCTAATATTGAAAAAAAAATTCTCTGCACTGGTTTGACGGTTATAATCTTCATTTCGAAAAATTTGTCTACTGCACTGGTTTGATAGTTTATAATACTAACTTTAAAAAAATTATCTCTGTACTGGTTTGACGGCTATAATCTCAATTTTGAAAAATTTGTCTCTGTTGCACTGATTTGACACTTTATAGTCCTAATTAAAAAAAAAATTCTCTGCACTGGTTATAATCTTAATTTTTAAAAATTCGTCTACTGCACTGGTTTGATAGGTTATAATCCTAACTTTGAAAAAAAATTCTCTGCACTGGTTTGACGGTTATAATCTCAATTTTGAAAAATTTGTCTCTGTTGCACTGATTTGACACTTTATAGTCCTAATTTAAAAAAAAAATTCTCTGCACTGGTTATAATCTTAATTTTTAAAAATTCGTCTACTGCACTGGTTTGATAGGTTATAATCCTAACTTTGAAAAAAAATTCTCTGCACTGGTTTGACGGTTATAATCTGTTTTGAAAAATTTTTCTCTACTGCACTGATTTGATAGTTTATAGTTCTAATTTTAAAAAAATTCTCCCTGCACTGGTTTAACGGTTATAATCTTAATTTTGAAAAATTCGTCTACTGCACCGGTTTGATAGCTTATAATCCAAATTTTGAAAAATTATTCTCTGCACAGGTTTGACGGTTATAACTTCAATTTTGAAAAATTTGTCTCTACTGCACTATTTTGATAGTTTATAATCCGGATTTTGAAAAAGTTTTCTCTGCACTGGTTTGACGGTTATAATCTCAATTTTGAAAAATTTATCTCTGCTGCACTGATTTGACAGTTTATAGTCCTAATTTTGAAAAAAAAAAAATTCTCTGCACTGATTTGAGAGATTATAGTCCTAATTTTGAAAAAATTTTTTCTCTGCACTGGTTTGACGGTTATAATCTCAATATTGAAAAATTTGTCTCTGCTGCACTGATTTGACAGTTTAGTCCTAATTTTCAAAAAAAAAAAATTCTCTGCACTGGTTTGACGGTTATAATCTCAATTTTGAAAAAATTGTCTCTGCTGCACTGATTTGAGAGATTATAGTCCTAATTTTGAAAAAAATTTCTCTGCACTGGTTTGACGGTTATAATCTCAATATTGAAAAATTTTTTCTCTGCTGCACTGATTTGACAGTTTAGTCCTAATTTTCAAAAAAAAAAATTTCTCTGCACTGGTTTGACGGTTATAATCTCAATTTTGAAAAATTTGTCTCTGTTGCACTGGTTTGACAGTTTATAATCCTAATATTGAAAAAAATTTCTCTCTGCACTGGTTTGACGGTTATAATCTCAATATTGAAAAATTTTTTCTCTGCTGCACTGATTTGACAGTTTAGTCCTAATTTTCAAAAAAAAAAAATTTCTCTGCACTGGTTTGACGGTTATAATCTCAATTTTGAAAAATTTGTATCTGCTGCACTGATTTGAGAGATTATAGTCCTAATTTTGAAAAGAAATTTTCTCTGCACTGGTTTGACGGTTATAATCTCAATATTGAAAAATTTTTTCTCTGCTGCACTGATTTGACAGTTTAGTCCTAATTTTCAAAAAAAAAAAATTTCTCTGCACTGGTTTGACGGTTATAATCTCAATTTTGAAAAATTTGTATCTGCTGCACTGATTTGAGAGATTATAGTCCTAATTTTGAAAAGAAATTTTCTCTGCACTGGTTTGACGGTTATAATCTCAATATTGAAAAATTTTTTCTCTGCTGCACTGATTTGACAGTTTAGTCCTAATTTTCAAAAAAAAAAATTTCTCTGCACTGGTTTGACGGTTATAATCTCAATTTTGAAAAATTTGTATCTGCTGCACTGATTTGAGAGATTATAGTCCTAATTTTGAAAAAAATTTTCTCTGCACTGGTTTGACGGTTATAATCTCAATATTGAAAAAATTTTTCTCTGCTGCACTGATTTGACAGTTTAGTCCTAATTTTCAAAAAAAAAAAATTCTCTGCACTGGTTTGACGATTATAATCTCAATTTTGAAATATTTGTCTCTGCTGCACTGGTTTGATGGTTTATAATCCTAATTTTGAAAAAGATTTCTCTGCACTGGTTTGACAGCTATAGTTTCAATTTTGAAAATTTGGTATCTTCTGCACTGGTTTGACAGTTTATAATCTTAATTTTGAAAAAGTTTTCTCTGCACTGGTTTGACGGTTATAATCTCAAATTTGAAAAATGTGTCTCTACTGCACTGGTTTGAAAGTTTATAATCCTAACTTGAAATTTTTTTTCTCGCTGCACTCGTTTGACAGTTGTAATCTTAATTTCGAAAAAATTGTCTTTACTGCACTGGTTTGATAGTTTATAATCATAACTTTGAAAAAGTTGTTTCTCTGCACTGGTTTGACCGTTATAATATCAATTGTGAAAAAAATTGTATTTACTGCACTAGTTTAACAGTTTATAATCCTAAATTTGGAAAAGTTGTTTCTGCACCGGTTCGACAGTAATAACCTCAATTTTGAAAAATTTGTCTCTACTCCACTGGTTTGACAGTTATTTTTACTAACCTTGTAGAGAAGAACAATTTTATGAGACAAAAATAAAAGATGCATTAGCGAAAAAATTTAGTTAATTTCTAGTCATCAAAACACGATCAATATTAGTTTTCAGCTAGCACAAACAAAAAACTAATTTATTAATTCAAAGTGTACCAATCCCATACATCGATTTTATTGCACCATGGCCAGCCTTAGATTCTTGACCCTGTTTCCGTGAACCCGCAATCCGTGGCCACCCCACCATCCGGTCTTTAGTTGAAAATAATAAAAAAAAAAAAGAAAGAATTGAACCGTCTAGATTGGGCGTTGAAAACAACTTAATATGGTGCAAAAATAGAATGAACCCGACAATGGATACCAGTGCAGAAGGTCACATTTCGAACCACGCTAATTTTTTCTTTAATTAAAATGAATAACTAAATTGCCGTCACCGGAAATGTAGTTTTGGTTTATGTCGCGTCTATGAAAAAAATAAAGTTTTTATAGTGAAATTTTTTTTATAAATACTGAATCATAAAAAAAATGGATGTGATTTTAAAAAAATATAATTTTAACAATTCTAAGTAAAATTTAATCATCCAAGATTGATTGAATGTATACGTCAATAGGAATAGAGGGATTCACTGTATGATTTCCAAATATTTAATTCGATTTTGTCATCACATTATTACAAATATAAACATTGCTACTAAAAGATGAGTAAAACGGAAATTGATACGTCTATGGATAATCATTTCCTTATTAGATACTTTGACCCGGCGTGATGTACGATAAATTTTTTCTTTTCGTATTTTTATCAAATTTAAATATAGAAATTAAAAAAAAAACTATTTTGTACTTGAAATAAAAAAAACTAGTTGATAATGCGCAAACTAGCATTGCCAAGACGAACTTTTGTCTTCAATTATGGAATCAGTATTTTAAACTTTACACAAATAGGAAAAAAATCGCAAATTTTAAAACTTTTAGACCCCTATAACTTTTTTTTGTTGTCTTAATGGGCATAAAATTTGCTAATAAGATTGTTTAAAGTAAACCAAATTAGTCTCTACTGCACTGGTTTGATAGTTTATAATCCTAAATTTGAAAAAGCTTTATCTCTGCACTGCTTTGATAGTTATAACCCCAATTTTGAAAAACTTGTCTCTACTGCACTGGTTTAACAATTTATAATTTAACTTTGAAAAAATTGCCTCTCTACACAATTTTGACAATTATAACTTCAATTTTGGAAATACGGTCTCAATTGCACTGATTTGATAGTTTATAATCCTAATTTTGAAAAAGTTGTCTCTACTGCACTCGTTTGATAGTTTATAATCCTAATTTTTAAAAAAGTTTTCTCTGCAGTGCTTTGACAATTATAACCTCAATTTTCGAAAATTGGTCTCCATTGCACTGGTTTGTTAGTTTATAATCCTAATTTTGAAAAAGTTTTCTCTGCACTGGTTTGATAGTTATAATCTTAATTTTGAAAAATTGGTCTCAATTGCACTGATTTGATAGTTTATAATCCTAATTTTGAAAAAGTTGTCTCTACTGCACTCGTTTGATAGTTTATAATCCTAATTTTTAAAAAAGTTTTCTCTGCAGTGCTTTGACAATTATAACCTCAATTTTCGAAAATTGGTCTCCATTGCACTGGTTTGTTAGTTTATAATCCTAATTTTGAAAAAGTTTTCTCTGCACTGGTTTGATAGTTATAATCTTAATTTTGAAAAATTGGTCTCTACTGCACTGGTTTGATAGTTTATAATCCTAATTTTGAAAAAGTTTTCTCTGCACTGGTTTGATAGTTATAATCTTAATTTTGAAAAATTGGTCTCTACTGCACTGGTTTGATAGTTTATAATCCTAATTTTGAAAAAGTTTTCTCTTCACTGGTTTGATAGTTATAATCTTAATTTTGAAAAATTGGTCTCTACTGCACTGGTTTGATAGTTTATAATCCTAATTTTGAAAAAGTTTTCTCTTCACTGGTTTGATAGTTATAATCTTAATTTTGAAAAATTGGTCTCTACTGCACTGGTTTGATAGTTTATAATCCTAATTTTGAAAAAGTTTTCTCTGCACTGGTTTGACAGTTATAACTTCAATTTTGGAAAATTGCTCTCCATTGCACTGGTTTGTTAGTTTATAATCCTAATTTTGAAAAAGTTTTCTCTGCACAGGTTTGATAGTTATAATCTTAATTTTGAAAAAGTTTTCTCTGCACTGGTTTGATAGTTATAATCTTAATTTTGAAAAATTGGTCTCTACTGCACTCGTTTGATAGTTTATAATCCTAATTTTGAAAAAGTTTTCTCTGCACTGGTTTGATAGTTATAATCTTAATTTTGAAAAATTGGTCTCTACTGCACTCGTTTGATAGTTTATAATCCTAATTTTGAAAAAGTTTTCTCTGCACTGGTTTGATAGTTATAATCTTAATTTTGAAAAATTGGTCTCTACTGCACTCGTTTGATAGTTTATAATCCTAATTTTGAAAAAGTTTTCTCTGCACTGGTTTGATAGTTATAATCTTAATTTTG
Source organism: Neocrepidodera transversa (assembly GCA_963243735.1). NCBI lineage: Eukaryota > Metazoa > Arthropoda > Insecta > Coleoptera > Chrysomelidae > Neocrepidodera > Neocrepidodera transversa. The sequence goes on along the minus strand of OY725348.1, from coordinate 3,230,176 downwards.
AAAAATTGGTCTCTACTGCACTGGTTTGATAGTTTATAATCCTAATTTTGAAAAAGTTTTCTCTGCACAGGTTTGATAGTTATAATCTTAATTTTGAGAAATTGGTCTCTACTGCACTGGTTTGACAGTTTATAATTCTAACTTTGAAAAAATTGTCTCTCTACAGAATTTTGACAATTATAACCTCAATTTTGAAAAATTAGTCTCTACTGCACTGGTTTGATTGTTTATAATCCCAATTTTGAAAAACTTGTCTCTACTGTACTGGTTTGACAGTTTATAATTCTAACTTTTGAAACAATTGCCTCTACAGAATTTTGACAATTATAACCTCAATTTTAGAAAATTGCACTGGATTGATCGTTTATAATCCTAATTTTGAAAAATTTGTCTCTCTACACTGATTTGGCAGTTATAACATTAATTTTGAAAAATTGGTCTCTACTGCACTGGTTTGACAGTTTATAATTCTAACTTTTGAAACAATTGCCTCTACAGAATTTTGACAATTATAACCTCAATTTTAGAAAATTGCACTGGATTGATCGTTTATAATCCTAATTTTGAAAAAGTTTTCTCTGCACTGGTTTGATAGTTATAATCTTAATTTTGAAAAATTGGTCTCTACTGCACTCGTTTGATAGTTTATAATCCTAATTTTGAAAAAGTTTTCTCTGCACTGGTTTGATAGTTATAATCTTAATTTTGAAAAATTGGTCTCTACTGCACTGGTTTGATAGTTTATAATCCTAATTTTGAAAAAGTTTTCTCTGCACTGGTTTGATAGTTATAATCTTAATTTTGAAAAATTGGTCTTTACTGCACTGGTTTGATAGTTTATAATCCTAATTTTGAAAAAGTTTTCTCTGCACTGGTTTGACAGTTATAACTTCAATTTTGGAAAATTGCTCTCCATTGCACTGGTTTGTTAGTTTATAATCCTAATTTTGAAAAAGTTTTCTCTGCACAGGTTTGATAGTTATAATCTTAATTTTGAAAAATTGGTCTCTAGTGCACTGGATTGATCGTTTATAATCCTAATTTTGAAAAAGTTTTCTCTGCACTGGTTTGATAGTTATAATCTTAATTTTGAAAAATTGGTCTCTACTGCACTCGTTTGATAGTTTATAATCCTAATTTTGAAAAAGTTTTCTCTGCACAGGTTTGATAGTTATAATCTTAATTTTGAAAAATTGGTCTCTAGTGCACTGGATTGATCGTTTATAATCCTAATTTTGAAAAAGTTTTCTCTGCACAGGTTTGATAGTTATAATCTTAATTTTGAAAAATTGGTCTCTAGTGCACTGGATTGATCGTTTATAATCCTAATTTTGAAAAAGTTTTCTCTGCACAGGTTTGATAGTTATAATCTTAATTTTGAAAAATTGGTCTCTAGTGCACTGGATTGATCGTTTATAATCCTAATTTTGAAAAAGTTTTCTCTGCACTGGTTTGATAGTTATAATCTTAATTTTGAAAAATTGGTCTCTAGTGCACTGGATTGATCGTTTATAATCCTAATTTTGAAAAAGTTTTCTCTGCACTGGTTTGATAGTTATAATCTTAATTTTGAAAAATTGGTCTCTACTGCACTCGTTTGATAGTTTATAATCCTAATTTTGAAAAAGTTTTCTCTGCACAGGTTTGATAGTTATAATCTTAATTTTGAAAAATTGGTCTCTACTGCACTCGTTTGATAGTTTATAATCCTAATTTTGAAAAAGTTTTCTCTGCACTGGTTTGATAGTTATAATCTTAATTTTGAAAAATTGGTCTCTACTGCACTGGTTTGATAGTTTATAATCCTAATTTTGAAAAAGTTTTCTCTGCACTGGTTTGATAGTTATAGTCTTAATTTTGAAAAATTGGTCTTTACTGCACTGGTTTGATAGTTTATAATCCTAATTTTGAAAAAGTTTTCTCTGCACTGGTTTGACAGTTATAACTTCAATTTTGGAAAATTGCTCTCCATTGCACTGGTTTGTTAGTTTATAATCCTAATTTTGAAAAAGTTTTCTCTGCACAGGTTTGATAGTTATAATCTTAATTTTGAAAAATTGGTCTCTACTGCACTCGTTTGATAGTTTATAATCCTAATTTTGAAAAAGTTTTCTCTGCACTGGTTTGATAGTTATAATCTTAATTTTGAAAAATTGGTCTCTACTGCACTGGTTTGATAGTTTATAATCCTAATTTTGAAAAACTTGTCTCTACTGTACTGGTTTGACAGTTTATAATTCTAACTTTTGAAACAATTGCCTCTACAGAATTTTGACAATTATAACCTCAATTTTAGAAAATTGCACTGGATTGATCGTTTATAATCCTAATTTTGAAAAATTTGTCTCTCTACACTGATTTGGCAGTTATAACATTAATTTTGAAAAATTGGTCTCTAGTGCACTGGATTGATCGTTTATAATCCTAATTTTGAAAAAGTTTTCTCTGCACTGGTTTGATAGTTATAATCTTAATTTTGAAAAATTGGTCTCTACTGCACTCGTTTGATAGTTTATAATCCTAATTTTGAAAAAGTTTTCTCTGCACTGGTTTGATAGTTATAATCTTAATTTTGAAAAATTGGTCTCTACTGCACTGGTTTGATAGTTTATAATCCTAATTTTGAAAAAGTTTTCTCTGCACTGGTTTGATAGTTATAATCTTAATTTTGAAAAATTGGTCTCTACTGCACTCGTTTGATAGTTTATAATCCTAATTTTGAAAAAGTTTTCTCTGCACTGGTTTGATAGTTATAATCTTAATTTTGAAAAATTGGTCTCTACTGCACTGGTTTGATAGTTTATAATCCTAATTTTGAAAAAGTTTTCTCTGCACTGGTTTGACAGTTATAACTTCAATTTTGGAAAATTGCTCTCCATTGCACTGGTTTGTTAGTTTATAATCCTAATTTTGAAAAAGTTTTCTCTGCACAGGTTTGATAGTTATAATCCTAATTTTGAAAAACTTGTCTCTACTGTACTGGTTTGACAGTTTATAATTCTAACTTTTGAAACAATTGCCTCTATAGAATTTTGACAATTATAACCTCAATTTTAGAAAATTGCACTGGATTGATCGTTTATAATCCTAATTTTGAAAAATTTGTCTCTCTACACTGATTTGGCAGTTATAACATTAATTTTGAAAAATTGGTCTCTACTGCACTGGTTTGACAGTTTATAATTCTAACTTTTGAAACAATTGCCTCTACAGAATTTTGACAATTATAACCTCAATTTTAGAAAATTGCACTGGATTGATCGTTTATAATCCTAATTTTGAAAAATTTGTCTCTCTACACTGATTTGGCAGTTATAACATTAATTTTGAAAAATTGGTCTCTACTGCACTGGTTTGACAGTTTATAATTCTAACTTTTGAAACAATTGCCTCTACAGAATTTTGACAATTATAACCTCAATTTTAGAAAATTGCACTGGATTGATCGTTTATAATCCTAATTTTGAAAAATTTGTCTCTCTACACTGATTTGGCAGTTATAACATTAATTTTGAAAAATTGGTCTCTACTGCACTCGTTTGACAGTTATAACTTCAGTTTTGAAAAAAACAGTCTCTACTGCCCTGGTTTGACAATTTATAATTCTAACTTTGAAAATATTGTTTCTCTACACAATTTTGACAATTATAACTTCAATTTTGGAAAATTGGTCTCCATTGCACTGGTTAGATAGTTTATAATCCTAACTTTTAGACCCCTATAACTTTTTTTTGTTTTGAATGGGCATAACATTTTGCTACCAGATTGTTTAAGGTAAACCAAATTATCCATACTCAAATGTGGTAAATAATACTCAAAGTCTTACCACAAAATATATTCTTAATATTTTTTTAAAACGGCGACATGTTTCGGCCTCATAGGGTCATCATCAGGAATATAAACAATAAATTAAATTAATAACTTATAATTAAGTTTCTTTCCTTCTTTCTTTCTTTCCTACATGTAATTTATTGTTTATAGGACTGATGATGGCTCCCCTATGAGGCCGAAACATATCGCCGTTTGAATACAGAAAAAAAATTATTAAGAATATATTTTTTAATTTTATACAACTAAGAAAAAATCACAAATTTTAAAATTTTCATAAATATTTTATTGGTAATTAAATTACTCTTTATACTGAATAAAAATCTGATATCAGAATTTTAAAAATCTATGGGATACAGACAGACTTTAAGAATTCAGTAACGAACTTTTTTTAATGGACAGGATCAAGGGGTAAGGGGCTCAAATATTAAAAAAAAAAACAAATTGTAGCAAATAGTAAAATAAACAAATATTTTTACATGGCTGGAGTAAGGGGTAAAGGGACTACGTATTTATACATGAGTAGGTTTAAGGAGTAAAGGGCAAAATATATTTATATGGATGCTTAAGGTATAAAGCGAATAATTATTATTACATGAGCAGGTCTAAGGGACAAAGGGCCAAAATAATTTAATAATTTTTTGGTCATTTTGTTATACTAATATAAAATAGTATACTTATATAGTTTTTTATATATATCCAAGTCAACGGAAAATTATTATTTTTTGGTTAATTAAAAATAGATTTTTCACGTGAATTTGGTTGCCACCCACCATGAACCTATAACTATAGAGTTCCCATTAAATAATCGACAACATGTGTTGTTTCCTTTAAAAATGAGGGAGTGTGAGTGTAATAGCCAAAGTGTGCTACTACTCTTCTTACTTACGAAGGGCTGCCATGTCGGTAAATAAACAGGCTTATATAAAGGAAGGGCAACCAAATTATAATTATTTAGGGATCTTATAACAGCCCTATATATCTTAAGCGCGAGTCAACAAAGGATTTACTAAAAATATTCAAAAAGTATCGTTTACGGTTGTCACTAAAGTTTCAAGTTTCACATAATTTATTTTTAATGATTGACATGGAGAATTAGTTAATAGGAATATTGTTACTGAGAGCACGTAAGGGTATTTTGGTACAAAAATATCAATTAATAATCTATTTGACAATTAAAGAAATATTTGATGACATTTTTATAAAATAATCCGGTTGGAAATATGACGTCAATGGTTTTTGCGACATTTTGTGACCATGGCAAAGGTTTTATTTAAATCGGGGAAAGTCAGTATAAAGTTATTATAAACTAAAAAAATCGGCTGTGTCACCAGAGAACTTTCCCGGCTCGACCGTAGAGAATATGTTATTTATTATTATTATTTTAATTACAAAATACTACATTGATTTATGGAACACATTAAAAATAGCGAGCTGATGGTGAATTAATATTTCAATGTTGGTAATGACATAAGCTGCGCACGCGCACGTTATATATCATACTGCTACAATTAGGATCTCCTAAAATCATGTGTCAAAACTATTGGGAATTCTGGAAAAATTTTCATACAATAGTTGTAGGGAATTTTAATTGTGTATTTTTCTCGCCATCTAGCGGCGAAACTATGAGGAATTCGATAAAAGTTATACATAAAAGTTAAAGAAAATTTGATGCTTTACAACTTTGCACACGAAAATTTTGCACTAAATACATTGTTTGTCCTCAAAATCAAGAAAAACTAGAGAAAACATACATGCACATTTTTTACGCGCCCTCTAGTGGCGCAACTATTGGAGATTTTGGAAAAAGTTTGAGACAAATGTTATAGAGAATTTTATGCTCTAAAACTTTGTTCTACAAAATTTTGCACTAAAGTATATTGTTTGTCCTCAAAATCAAGGAAAACCAGAGAAAACCTACATGCACATTTTTTAAGCGCCCTCTAGTGGCGCAACTATTGGAAATTTTGGAAAAGGCTTAAGACAAAAATTGTAGGTAATTTTATGCTCTAAAACTTGCATACCAAATTTCAGCTTGATTGGTCAAACGGTTCGGCAGTTATCGTGGAAGATTACACACAGACACACAGACAGACCATACGCTGGAAATGGTCTCAATCTTCTTGGGGGACCTCAAAATGGATATTTCCATCGATATCTCGATTTTTTTTTGCTCGTTCACCTTACTTTCCCTTTGATGGGTCCGGGAAAGTAAAACACAAAAAATAATTTAAAAATGGAAAAAAAATGGTTCTGTCGTCCCAAAACTTTTTCGAGGATCCAGTGACCAATGGTATATTAATTACTTCGTTAGTATTAAAATCATAAAAAAATTGAAATTTTTTTGCTTAAAATGACTTTTCTAGACGTTTTGAGCCACCCACAATACGATTAGGTGAAAACAATTTTCATATTATAAAATAAGTTTGTATAAAACTTTTTTTTTATCCGAACTACGGGGATGAAACTGGAGGGGTTTGAAATATCAAAAAAAATATCGAAAAAGGTCATTAGACTTTTTTCTTGTTTTAATTTTTATAAATTTAATTGGCTAATTTTTACAATTTTTTACAAATTTTTAAAAAATTGAAAAAGAGGACAAAAATGGAAAAAATCGTAAAAAATCTTAATAAATCGTAAAAAATTGTAAAGAATTCTAAAAAATCGTAAAAAAACTGGTAAAAAGTCATAAAATTTCGTAAATAATGCTAAATAATTGTAAAACATCATAAAAAATCGTGAAAATTCGTAAAAAACCTTAAAAACCCGAAAAAAGTTAAAAAACCTGGAACAAATCGAAAAACGTAAATAAATTAGAAAAAATCGAAAAATATCAAAAAAAAATCGAAAAAATCATAAAAAATCGGAAAAAATTGGAAAAAAACATAAAAAAGTCGGAACAGATGAGAAAAGTTAACAAAAAATGGGAAGAAAAACCGTAAAAAATTTAGGTTCAATAAAAATGTGTAATAAAATTTTTATGATTTTTTATCATTTTTTTTAAAAATTGAGAAAGGGAAAAAAATGGAAAAAATCGTGAAAAATCGTAAAAGTCCTAAAACATCGTAAAAAATTGTAAAAACTGAAACAAATTGTAAAAAATCTTAAATAATAAAAAACTGGTAAAAAATCATAAAATTTCGTGAATAATGCTAAATAATTGTAAAACATCATAAAAAATCGTGAAAATTCGTAAAAAAAACCGAAAAAACCTGGAAAATTTAGAATAAGTCGAAAAACGCCAGTAAATTAGAAAAAATCGAAAAATATCAAAAAAATTAAATAAAATCGAAAAAAATCATAAAAAATCGGAAATTGGAAAAAAACATAAAAAAAAGACGGAAAAAATGAGAAAAGTTAAAAAAAAATAGTAAGAAAAACCCTAAAAAGTTTGGGTTTAATAAAAATGTATAATAAAATTAATTCGCTAATTTTTACGAATTCTTAAAAAATTGATAAAGAGAAAAAAAAAGGAAAAAATCGTAAAACATCGTAAAAAATTGTAAAAAACTGAAACAAATTGTAAAAAATTATAAAAAATTGTAAAAAATTGTAAAAAATTGTAAAAAATTGTAAAAAAATTGTAAAAAACTGGTAAAAAAACATAAAATTTCCTAAATAACGCTAAAAAATCGTAAAACGTCATAAAAAATCATGAAAAATCGTAAAAAACGGTAAATAAAACCGAAAAAACTTGGAAAAATCTGGAACAAATCGAAAAACGCCAGTAAATTGGAAAAAATCGAAAAATACCAAAAAAATAAAATAAAATCGAAAAAAATCATAGAAAAGCGGAAAAAATTGGAAAAAACATAAAAAAAGACGGAAAAAATGGGAAAGTTAACAAAAATAGGAAGAAAACCCCTAAAAAATTTAGTTTCAATAAAAATGTACCTATAATAAAATTAATTCGCTAATTTTTACGACTTTTTACGAATTTTTAAAAAATTGATAAAGAGGAAAAAAAATGGAAAAAATCGTAAAACCTCGTAAAAAGACGTAAAAAATCTTAAAAAAACTGGTAAAAAGTCATAAAATTTCTTAAATAAAGCTAAATTATTGTAAAACATAAAAAAAAACGTGAAAATTTGAAAAAATCCGTAATTAACCATAAAAATCCTGGAAAAATCTGGAACAAATCGAAAAACGCCAGTAAATTAGAAAAAATCGAAAAATACCAAAAAAAAAAAAAAAAAAAAAAAAACAAAAGAAAATCGAAAAAGATTATAAAAAATCGGAAAAATTGGAATTGGATTTTTTTATTTTTTTGCAGGTCACTTTTATACTTCACAATACTTCTTCAGTAGCTAATGAAAAATGTCAGACAGACAGACAGACATACTTAAATCTGGAAATGGTCTTAATCTTGTCAAGTGACTTCAAAATGGAAATTTCGGTTTTCATTTAAAAATTTTTTTTTAGCACGTTCCAAATACTTTCTCTCGTTGGTCGGGAAAGTAAAAGTCATATTACAAAGTAGATGGAATATTTTTTTCCAATCAATAAATAAAATTATAATGATGTTTTTATGTGATCATTTACATGAACACGATAAGAAAAGTACAAATTTTTTTCTGATAAAAAACATATAAATAAATATATTTCTTTATCAATAAACATGAAATCTTGTACCATTTTTCGATATTAGAATAATAATAATAATACCCTTATTTACTCGTTTTGCCACGTCACTGTAACTGTCGAGTTCATATAAATCTGAAGTTTCGTTTTCGTTTTCTGCATAACTAAAATAGATCAAAAATAAACACTGCGAGCCAGACATAGAGAACTAAATAAATTTACCGAGCTTATAACTTTCCTGCTGTTATGCGATCCAGTTAGAAATTTTCTCCTGCAAAAAATTTTTTTTTCATCCATAATGTGTTTTTGCTCTTTTTACTTTCCGAACAACAGAGTTGTATAGAAGGAAAGTATTGCGATCATGATATTTTGACCATACCCAGATTTTATAATTGTAAAGTACGGAAAAAACAGAAAAATCAAAAATTTTTAAAAAACCAACAAAAAATACCTGAAAAATGGCAAAAAAACGCTAAAAATCACAAAAAACGAAAAAATCACAAAAAATTAAAAACGAAAAAACCACAAAAAAATCGTACAAAACATTAAAAAACTCGAAAGAATTGAAATAAATCGAAAAAAATCAGAGGAATAAGAAAAAAATGAGAAAAATCTGAAAACAAAAGAGAGAAATAGAAAAAAAAAAACAAGAAAAAAAAACGGGAAACGATAAAAAAAGTAGAAAAAAGCAAAAAACAGAAAATGAGAAAATAAAACCGAGAACAAATTATAAAAATTGGAAAAATCAGAAAATATTGGGAAAAAAAGAAAAATAAACTTCTAAAATACGGAAAAACGGAAAAATAAAAAAAAATAATAAAAAAACGACAAAAAATACGGAAAAATTTGCAAAAAACGAAAAAAAACTTGAAAAAATCACAACAAATTTAAAAAAAACGACAAAAATTTGGAAAAAAAACCAACAAACAACCAAAAAAATCGTAAAAACATTACAAAATTAGAAAGAATTGACAGAAATCGAAAAAAATCAGAGGAATAAGAAAAAAATGAGAACAAATCTAAAAACAAAAGAAAAAAATTGGAAAAAAACACAAGGAGAAAGAATCGGGAAAAAACAAGAAAAAAATGAGAAAAAACGAGAAAATAAGGAAAAACCAAAAAAAAATCGCTATAACATTTTCATTTATTTTATACTTATTGATAAAACGAAATTACAAAAAATTTAAAAAAATTCTTAATTTTGGCTATAATAATTACAATTCTACATTTTAGGAAACTAAAATACATTTTAAATTTACAGTTTTATATTATCTTTAGAATGGTGCAAATCCGAGTTAAATAACTTTAATATTTTAGAAGTTTTAGTTTAAAATCATAATATAATTTTAAATCTATCTTAGAAAATTTTTAAAAAATTCCACAATTTTTATAATAAAATTTTTGAAAAAAATTATAATTATAAAATTAATTATTACAAATTTAAAGATATTTTTTTTAAGTTTTTAATATAAAAATTTAACTGAAAAATAATAATTTAATAAAGATAAAAATTAAAATAAAAACTAGCGGCGAAACTATGCGCAACTTGAAAAAATAGTTAAGACAAAATTTATAGAAAATTTTATGCTCTACAATTTTGATACCATGTAATTTTTCATAAAAATCCATAATTTTGTCTCAAAATCTAAAAAAGTCACAAAAATGTCTATATAAATTTTTTTCACGCCCTCTAGCGGCGAAACTATGAGGAATTCAAAAAAACGGTACTTTTTGATAAATCTGGCAACAATCCCGCATTAAAATATCAAATATACCAAAAAATAGAAAAAGTTCCACTCAAGACAGGATGATACATTTTGCATTTTTTCTTTTACAGTCTTTATGGTTAACTTGTCAGAAAATTTTATTCTTCATGAAATTTTATAAATCACCTAAATTATATTATCCCGCATCAAAATATCCAATATTGCAAAAAATAGAAAAGTTCCACTCAAGACAGGATGATACATTTTTCATTTTTTCTTTTACAGTCTTAATGATCAACTTGTCAGAAAATTTTATTTTTCATGAAATTTTATAAATCACTTTCTATCCCATATCCAATATTGCAAAAAAATAGAAAAGTTCCACTCAAGACAGGATGATACATTTTGCATTTTTTCTTTTACAGTCTTTATGGTTAACTTGTCAGAAAATTTTATTCTTCATGAAATCTTATAAATCACCTAAATTATATTATTCCGCATCAAAATATCCAATATTGCAAAAAATAGAAAAGTTCCACTCAAGACAGGATGATACATTTTTCATTTTTTCTTTTACAGTCTTTATGATCAACTTGTCAGAAAATTTTATTTTTCATGAAATTTTATAAATCACCTAAATTATATTATCCCGCATCAAAATATCCAATATTGCAAAAAATAGAAAAAATTCCACTCAAGACAGGATGACACATCATGCATTTTTGCTTCTAGAATCTTTATGGTTAACTTGTCAGAAAATTTTATTCTTCATAAAATCTTGTAAATCACTTTCTATCCCATATCCAATATTGCAAAAAAATAGAAAAGTTCCACTCAAGACAGGATGATACATTTTGCATTTTTTCTTTTACAGTCTTTATGATCAACTTGTCAGAAAATTTTATTCTTCATGAAATCTTATAAATCACCTAAATTATATTATCCCGCATCAAAATATCCAATATTGCAAAAAATAGAAAAAATTCCACTCAAGACAGGATGACACATCATGCATTTTTGCTTCTAGAATCTTTATGGTTAACTTGTCAGAAAATTTTATTCTTCATAAAATCTTGTAAATCACTTTCTATCCCATATCCAATATTCCAAAAAAATTGAAAAAATCCACTAAAGACAGGATGATACATTTTACATTATCCCTTCAACATTCTTTATGATCAACTTGTCAGAAAATTTTATTCTTCATGAAATCTTATAAATCACCTAAATTATATTATCCCGCATCAAAATATCCAATATTGCAAAAAATAGAAAAAATTCCACTCAAGACAGGATGACACATCATGCATTTTTGCTTCTAGAATCTTTATGGTTAACTTGTCAGAAAATTTTATTCTTCATAAAATCTTGTAAATCACTTTCTATCCCATATCCAATATTCCAAAAAAATTGAAAAAATCCACTAAAGACAGGATGATACATTTTACATTATCCCTTCAACATTCTTTATGATCAACTTGTCAGAAAATTTTATTCTTCATGAAATCTTATAAATCACCTAAATTATATTATCCCGCATCAAAATATCCAATATTACAAAAAATAGAAAAGTTCCACTCAAGACAGGATGATACATTTTGCATTTTTTCTTTTACAGTCTTTATGATCAACTTGTCAGAAAATTTTATTCTTCATGAAATCTTCTAAATCACGTAAATTATATTATCCTGCATCAAAATATCCAATATTCCAAAAAATAGAAAAAGTTCCACTCAAGACAGGATGATACATCTTGCATTTTTGCTTCTAGAGTCTTTAAGGTTAACTTGTCAGAAAATTTTATTCTTCATAAAATCTTGTAAATCACTTTCTATCCCATATCCAATATTGGAAAAAAATAGAAAAGTTCCACTCAAGACAAGATGATACATTTTGCATTTTTTCTTCTACGGTCTTTATGGTTAACTTGTCAAAAAATTTTATTCTTCATGAAATCTTCTAAATCACCTAAATTATATTATCCCGAATCAAAATATCCAATATTCCAAAAAAATAGAAAAAGTTTCACTCAAAAAACTAAATAATGTCCATACAAAAAATCATATTTGCTCAAAATTTAAAGACTTGATCATAGAATAATGATTTTTGAGACAATTGCAATATTTCTTTATTATTTTAATCATCAAATAATCAAATTATTTATTATACAAGATGTCCCAAAATAATCTAATCTACTTAAAAACAAATATTAAAAAAAAAATAGTGACAAGTAAATTTTGATAAAAAAATCTTTAAACGTTAATATTTCAACATTTAATCATGGTGGCTTTTAGCCTCAATTTGACATTACCCATCCATAACTAGCAAGGTCATAGCCTACTAATTAATACCAAACTAAAAATAAAACACAAGGAACACGTTTTATTTTTGTACGTATTTTTCCTTCGTCTCGGAGCCATATTTTCTAACTGAAAAATCCTTTAAATCATCTCGTTGATGGCATTCATCAATTAGAATTTTTTCAAACAAAGAAATACTCGTTTAAATAAAACCGTTTATCACTTTTTAGGCTATTAAATAAAAATTAAATTTTAGTGTATGGTATAAAAAAAATAAATATGGTAGATTTACGATGTCGTAATTAGATTTTAACTATCACATATCGTGCACGCACCGCTCTTGAAGCGGCTTAAATGATCTTGATGCAATTTAAAGGATCATGAAGCTTTTTAAAGGATCTTGAAGCTTCTTAAAGGATCTTGAAGCAGTTTAAAGGGTCTTGAAGTTTCTTAAAGGATCTTGAAGCTTCTCAAAAGATCTTGAAGCTTCTTAAAGGATATTGCAGCGGTTTAAAAGATCTTGAAGATTCCCAAAGGATCTTGAAGCTTCTTAAAGAATCTTGAAGCGGTTTAAAGGAATTTGAAGAGGTTTAAAGGACCTTAAAGCGGCTATCTTGAGCTTCTTAAAGGATCTTGAAGCTTCTTAAAGGACCTTGAAGCGATTTAAAGGACCTTGAAGCGATTTAAAGGATCTTGAATAGGTTTAAAGGATACTGGATCGGCTTAAAGGATCTTGAAATTTTTTAAAGGATCCTGAAACGGTTTAAAGGATCTTGCAGCTTCTTAAAGGACCTTGGAGCGGTTTAAAGGGCACCTTAAAGCAGTTTAAATGATTTTGAATCTGAATAAAGGACCTTGCATAGCTTTAAAGGATCGTGAAGAGATTTAAAGGATATAAAAGCGGCTTAAAGCATTTTGAATCGGGTGAAAACATATTGAGATTATTAAAGGATCTTGAATAGGTTTAAAGGATCTCTTAATGCGGTTTAAAGGATTTTGAATCGGCTTAAAAGGTCTTGAAGCTTCTTAAAGGATCTTGAAGCTTCTTAAAGGATTTTTGAATCGGCTTAAAAGGTCTTGAAGCTTCTTAAAGGATCTTGAAGCTTCTTAAAGGATCTTGAAGCTTCTTAAAGGATCTTGAAGCTTCTTAGAGAATCTTAAAGCGGTTTAAAGGATCTTGAAGCAGTTTAAAATATCTTGAAGTGATTTAAAGGACCATAAAGCGGATTTTGAATCTGCTTAAAGGATCTTGAATAGCTTTAAAGGATCTTGAAGAGGTTTGAAGGACCTTAAAGCGGCTATCTTGAAACTTCTTAAAGGTTCTTGAAGCTTCTAAGCAGATCTTGAAGCGGTTTAAAGGATCTCGCAGCTTCTTAGAGGATCTTGAATAGGTTTAAAGGATCCTTAAGCGGCTTAAAGGATTTTGAATCGGGTTAAAAGATCTTGAAGATTTCTAAAGGATCTTGAAGAGGTTTGAAGAACCTTAAAGCGGCTATCTTTAAGCTTCTTAAAGGATCTTGAAGTTTCTGAGCGGATCTTGAAGCGGTTTAAATGATCTCGCAGCTTCTTAGATAATCTTGAATAGGTTTAAAGGATCTCTTAATGTGGTTTAAAGGATTTTGAATCGGCTTAAAAGGTCTTAAAGCTTCTTAAAGGATCTTGAAGCTTCTTAAAGGATCCTGAAGCTTCTGAGCGGATCTTGAAGCAGTTTAAAGGATCTCGCAGCTTCTTAGAGGATCTTGAATAGGTTTAAAGGATCTCTTAATGTGGTTTAAAGGATTTTGAATCGGCTTAAAAGGTCTTAAAGCTTCTTAAAGGATCTTGAAGCTTCTTAAAGGATCCTGAAGCTTCTGAGCGGATCTTGAAGCGGTTTAAAGGATCTCGCAGCTTCTTAGAGGATCTTGAATAGGTTTAAAGGATCTCTTAATGTAGTTTAAAGGATTTTGAATCGGCTTAAAAGGTCTTAAAGCTTCTTAAAGGATCTTGAAGCTTCTTAAAGGATCCTGAAGCTTCTGAGCGGATCTTGAAGCGGTTTAAAGGATCTCGCAGCTTCTTAGAGGATCTTGAATAGGTTTAAAGGATCCTTAAGCGGCTTAAAGGATTTTGAATCGGGTTAAAAGATCTTGAAGATTTCTAAAGGATCTTGAAGAGGTTTGAAGAACCTTAAAGCGGCTATCTTTAAGCTTCTTAAAGGATCTTGAAGTTTCTGAGCGGATCTTGAAGCGGTTTAAATGATCTCGCAGCTTCTTAGATAATCTTGAATAGGTTTAAAGGATCTCTTAATGTGGTTTAAAGGATTTTGAATCGGCTTAAAAGGTCTTAAAGCTTATTAAAGGATCTTGAAGCTTCTTAAAGGATCCTGAAGCTTCTGAGCGGATCTTGAAGCAGTTTAAAGGATCTCGCAGCTTCTTAGAGGATCTTGAATAGGTTTAAAGGATCTCTTAATGTGGTTTAAAGGATTTTGAATCGGCTTAAAAGGTCTTAAAGCTTCTTAAAGGATCTTGAAGCTTCTTAAAGGATCCTGAAGCTTCTGAGCGGATCTTGAAGCGGTTTAAAGGATCTCGCAGCTTCTTAGAGGATCTTGAATAGGTTTAAAGGATCTCTTAATGTAGTTTAAAGGATTTTGAATCGGCTTAAAAGGTCTTAAAGCTTCTTAAAGGATCTTGAAGCTTCTTAAAGGATCCTGAAGCTTCTGAGCGGATCTTGAAGCGGTTTAAAGGATCTCGCAGCTTCTTAGAGGATCTTGAATAGGTTTAAAGGATCTCTTAATGTGGTTTAAAGGATTTTGAATCGGATTAAAAGGTCTTAAAGCTTCTTAAAGGATCTTGAAGCTTCTTAAAGGATCCTGAAGCTTCTGAGCGGATCTTGAAGCGGTTTAAAGGATCTCGCAGCTTCTTAGAGGATCTTGAATAGGTTTAAAGGATCTCTTAATGTAGTTTAAAGGATTTTGAATCGGCTTAAAAGGTCTTAAAGCTTCTTAAAGGATCTTGAAGCTTCTTAAAGGATCCTGAAGCTTCTGAGCGGATCTTGAAGCGGTTTAAAGGATCTCGCAGCTTCTTAGAGGATCTTGAATATGTTTAAAGGATCTCTTAATGCGGTTTAAAGGATTTTGAATCGGCTTAAAAGGTCTTAAAGCTTCTTAAAGGATCTTGAAGCTTCTTAAAGGATCCTGAAGCTTCTGAGCGGATCTTGAAGCGGTTTAAAGGATCTCGCAGCTTCTTAGAGGATCTTGAATAGGTTTAAAGGATCTCTTAATGTAGTTTAAAGGATTTTGAATCGGCTTAAAAGGTCTTAAAGCTTCTTAAAGGATCTTGAAGCTTCTTAAAGGATCCTGAAGCTTCTGAGCGGATCTTGAAGCGGTTTAAAGGATCTCGCAGCTTCTTAGAGGATCTTGAATAGGTTTAAAGGATCTCTTAATGTGGTTTAAAGGATTTTGAATCGGATTAAAAGGTCTTAAAGCTTCTTAAAGGATCTTGAAGCTTCTTAAAGGATCCTGAAGCTTCTGAGCGGATCTTGAAGCGGTTTAAAGGATCTCGCAGCTTCTTAGAGGATCTTGAATAGGTTTAAAGGATCTCTTAATGTAGTTTAAAGGATTTTGAATCGGCTTAAAAGGTCTTAAAGCTTCTTAAAGGATCTTGAAGCTTCTTAAAGGATCCTGAAGCTTCTGAGCGGATCTTGAAGCGGTTTAAAGGATCTCGCAGCTTCTTAGAGGATCTTGAATATGTTTAAAGGATCTCTTAATGCGGTTTAAAGGATTTTGAATCGGCTTAAAAGGTCTTAAAGCTTCTTAAAGGATCTTGAAGCTTCTTAAAGGATCCTGAAGCTTCTGAACGGATCTTGAAGCGGTTTAAAGGATCTTGCAGCTTCTTAGAGGATCTTGAAAAGGTTTAAAATATCTTGAAGAGGTTTAAAAGACCTTAAAGCGGCTTAAAGGATTTTGAATCGGGTTAAAAGATCTTGAAGAGGTTTGAAGGACCTTAAAGCGGCTATTGAAGCTTCTTAAAGGTTCTTGAAGCTTCTAAGCGGATCTTGAAGCGGTTTAAAGGATCTCGCAGTTTCTTAGATGATCTTGAATAGGTTTAAAGGATCTCTTAATGCGGTTTAAAGGATTTTGAATCGGCTTAAAAGGTCTTGAAGCTTCTTAAAGGATCTTGAAGCTTCTTAAAGGATCTTGAAGCGGTTTAAAGAATCTTGCAGCTTCTTAGAGGATCTTGAAGAGGTTTAAAATATCTTGAAGATGTTTAAAGGACCTTAAAGAAGCTTAAAGGATTTTGAATCGGGTTAAAAGATCTTGAAGGTTCATAAAGGATTTGAAGCTTCTTAAAGAATCTTGAAGCGGTTTAAAAGATCTTGCAGCTAAAGGATCTTAAAGATATTTAAAGTATCTTAAAGCGGCTTAAAGGATTTTGAATTGGGTTAAAGGATCTTGAGGATTCTTGAAGCGGTTTAAAAGGATCTTGCAGCTTTTTAAAGGATCTTGAAGCGGTTTAAAGGTTCTTGAAACTTCTTAAAAGAACTTGAAGCTTTTTAAAGGAACTAGAAGCGGCTCAAAGGAGCTTGAATGAAGCTTCTTAAAACATATTAAATTAACTTGAAGCTGTTTAAAGGGTCTTAAAAGATTTTGAAGCTTCTTAAAAATCTTGAAGCTGGAAGGATCTGGAAACGGTTTAAAAGATCTTGAAGCGAAGTGGCTTAAAGGACCTTGAAGCGACTTAAAGGATCTTGAAAGGGATTAAAGGATATTTTACAGGTATAAAAAAATACAGGCTATCCAGATGTCTGATTTTTGTATAAATAAAACAATTTTTCTTTGTCGCAAATTAATGCGTAATTAAAAATAATTATACTGTTCAAATAACCTAGATATACGGTGTTACACTTCCGGTATGTATTAGTCATAAATATAATAATAATTAAAAGAATATAATTAAGTAATGACCTATTTTTTTAGATTATTCTAATATATCGCAGACCAATTTTTGAGAGTGAGACACCAGATGTGGCGTTGTGTATCGTTTTTATACGTTAAATCTCTGGTATAAAAATCTCTCGCTATTACTACTTAGTGTGTGGCCTAGTATAGGTTAAAACAAGTCACTTTATATTCGATACAATAAACTCAGTCTATTCGTATAATCAGTTGGCAATGAGGCGTCTTTAGTTTAAAGATAGTTGAAAATATTGAAATTTCACCCTAGTTAAGAAGTTTAATATTAAAAACAGAATTTACAAAACTTCATTATATTTGATACATTTTTTTATAGTCAATCTGGCAACAATGTTAAAATTCAGGTGAATTATTTGAGCCGTACAAATGTGACGGATCAAAAAGTTTTTTTAACGGAAATTTCGAGCTTTTTTCGTGCTTTCCAAAAATTTCTAAAAATTTTCCGCTGACTGGAAAATCGCGAAAAACGAAAGTTCCGAGAGCCCGAACGACCTCGGGTGATGCGCAGTGGGAAAAAAAACTTACACAGGAGTTTTGAGCTAATTTGAATAAAATAATAATTATAAATTTTCCGGAAAATCCAGAAAAACTCGGAATAGCGGAATTTCTCTGAGCATAAACCAAAGTGACAGACGCGTTTCGGGAAAAAAATACAGGAATTTCGAGCCTTTTTTCAAGCTAATTTCCTGCAAAATCAATTTTTTCAAAAAATTAAAAATTCCCTAAAAATCTCGAAAAACTCACAATACGGGTAGCGGAATTTCTATGAGTATAAACCAAAGTGTCAAACGCGTTTTGGGAAAAAAATACAAGAATTTCGAGCTTTTTTTCAAGCTAATTTCCTGCAAAAACAATTTTTTCAAAAAATTAAAAATTCCCTAAAAATCCCAAAAAACTCACAATACGGGTAGCGGAATTTCTATGAGTATAAACCAAAGTGTCAGACGCGTTTTTGGAAAAAAATACAGGAATTTCGAGCCTTTTTTCAAGCTAATTTCCTGCAAAATCAATTTTTTCAAAAAATTAAAAATTCCCTAAAAATCCCAAAAAACTCACAATACGGGTAGCGGAATTTCTATGAGTATAAACCAAAGTGTCAGACGCGTTTTGGGAAAAAAATACAAGAATTTCGAGCTTTTTTTCAAGCTAATTTCCTGCAAAAACAATTTTTTCAAAAAATTAAAAATTCCCTAAAAATCCCAAAAAACTCACAATACGGGTAGCGGAATTTCTATGAGTATAAACCAAAGTGTCAAACGCGTTTTGGGAAAAAAATACAGGAATTTCGAGCCTTTTTTCAAGCTAATTTCCTGCAAAAACAATTTTTTCAAAAAATTAACAATTTTCCTAAAAATCCCGAAAAACTCACAATACGGGTGCGGAATTTCTCTGAACATAAACCAAAGTGACGCATTTCGGAAAAAAATATACGAATTTCGAACTTTTTTTCAAGCTAATTTCCTGCAAAAACAATTTTTTCAAAAAATTAAAAATTCCCTAAAAATCCCAAAAAACTCACAATACGGGTAGCGGAATTTCTATGAGTATAAACCAAAGTGTCAGACGCGTTTTTGGAAAAAAATACAGGAATTTCGAGCCTTTTTTCAAGCTAATTTCCTGCAAAATCAATTTTTTCAAAAAATTAAAAATTCCCTAAAAATCCCAAAAAACTCACAATACGGGTAGCGGAATTTCTATGAGTATAAACCAAAGTGTCAGACGCGTTTTGGGAAAAAAATACAAGAATTTCGAGCTTTTTTTCAAGCTAATTTCCTGCAAAAACAATTTTTTCAAAAAATTAAAAATTCCCTAAAAATCCCAAAAAACTCACAATACGGGTAGCGGAATTTCTCTAAAGCAAAGTGACGCGTTTCTGGAAAAATACAGGAATTTCGAGCTTTCAATTCAAAAGATATTTTTTGATTTTTTACGTTTTAGTACCGATCCTGTCACTTACTGTGACAGATGACTTTTAACATTGACATATGAATTTTGACATTGACATATGACTTTTGACATATGACTTTTGACATATGACTTTTGACATTGATATATGACTTTTGACATTGATATATGACTTTTGACATTGACATATGAATTTCGACATTGACATATGACTTTTGACATATGACTTTTGACATTGATATATGACTTTTGACATTGATATATTACTTTTAACATTGATATATGACTTTTGACATTGACATATGAATTTTGACATTGATATATGACTTTTGACATTGATATATGACTTTTGACATTGATATATTACTTTTAACATTGATATATGACTTTTGACATTGACATATGAATTTCGACATTGACATATGACTTTTGACATATGACTTTTGACATATGACTTTTGACATATGACTTTTGACATTGATATATGACTTTTGACATTGATATATGACTTTTGACATTGATATATTACTTTTAACATTGATATATGACTTTTGACATTGACATATGAATTTCGACATTGACATATGACTTTTGACATATGACTTTTGACATATGACTTTTGACATTGATATATGACTTTTGACATTGATATATGACTTTTGACATTGATATATTACTTTTAACATTGATATATGACTTTTGACATTGATATATTACTTTTAACATTGATATATGACTTTTGACATTGACATATGAATTTCGACATTGACATATGACTTTTGACATATGACTTTTGACATTGATATATGACTTTTGACATTGATATATTACTTTTAACATTGATATATGACTTTTGACATTGACATATGAATTTTGACATTGATATATGACTTTTGACATTGATATATGACTTTTGACATTGATATATGACTTTTGACATTGACATATGAATTTCGACATTGACATATGACTTTTGACATATGACTTTTGACATTGATATATGACTTTTGACATTGACATATGAATTTCGACATTGACATATGACTTTTGACATATGACTTTTGACATTGATATATGACTTTTGACATTGATATATTACTTTTAACATTGATATATGACTTTTGACATTGACATATGAATTTCGACATTGACATATGACTTTTGACATATGACTTTTGACATATGACTTTTGACATTGATATATGACTTTTGACATTGATATATTACTTTTAACATTGATATATGACTTTTGACATTGACATATGAATTTTGACATTGATATATGACTTTTGACATTGATATATGACTTTTGACATTGATATATGACTTTTGACATTGACATATGAATTTCGACATTGATATATGACTTTTGACATTGATATATGACTTTTGACATTGACATATGACTTTTTACATTGATATATGACTTTTGACATTGACATATTACTTTTAACATTGACATATGACTTTTGACATTGATATATGACTTTTGACATTGACATATGAATTTCGACATTGATATATGACTTTTGACATTGACATATGACTTTTGACATTGACATATGACTTTTAACATTGACATATGACTTTTGACATTGATATATGACTTTTGACATTGACATATGAATTTCGACATTGATATATGACTTTTGACATTGACATATGCCTTTTGACATTGATATATGACTTTTGACATTGACATATTACTTTCAACATTGACATATGCCTTTTGACATTGATATATGACTTTAGACATTGACATATGACTTTGACATGTAACCTTTGATACTGACATATGATCTTTGACACTCACATATGAAGTATGAAAAATGACAAAATATAAATATAATTTTCATTAGTTCAATATTATTGATAAAATAATCTAAAATATGTCCACTATTAATTGACACACAATAAGTTAAGACTATTTTTAATTGGTACAGTTTTTCAGAGTAACTATGTTTTTTTCTTATTATTATTAATTATTATATAATTTATATTTTGCAATGTTGCCAAATTACTTGTATTTTCAATAAAATATTTTTTTATTACACTACAAATTAAGTAACCAATGATTAAATCATTGTTGTCAAACTTTTCAGTATTTCTTTTGTTTTATGCTGTTTAGAATAATTTAAAGCATTGAGTAATCAATTTGTTATGTAAATGGGTTAAAAAGGTATTGAATTGATTCATTGTATTGTGAATTTATGCAATTCGCGATTAGCATCTTTTCTTAAAGATTAGCTTTGTTTTTATTTCTTTGTTGCAAATATAAAAAATCGAAAAAAAAAATTAATTTTATTTACTTCTGCTTTAAATAGAATCGATTTTTAGTAGTAAAGCCTTTTATATGAAATTTATCATTGCCCATAAGGAGACGTAAATGAGTTGTTGGATTTGTTGAGACTTAATGAAAAGTGCAATTTTATTTATAGGTTCAGTCACCTCCTTTCTGTGAGCGTATTTGTGTGTGTCAGATATAGACCAGTTAGTTTCACGGTTTATTTATCAAAGCGGGAAAAACGTTCCGATTTATTTTTTCTGTAAACTAACTACTGATGTTTTGTATTTTTTTTTTTCATGTCTGTTTTTGTATGCGAATGGAAATTACATGAATTCGGAATTCATTTCATACTATTTTATTTTTAAACCTACCCTTTTATATAATAAATAGTACTTTAATTAATTAGTAAAATTTCATGAAAAACAGTATCGAAGGCTTTTGATAGGTCAATAAATTTACTCAGACCTGAAGTTTTACAATCAATTCGTTTGCTAGATGATTCTAACTACATTAATTTAAAAAAAATAACAGTACAGATTAATTTTATCATTTGTTGTGCAGTTGGTACATATTCTGACAATATATAAATTTATATATAAATCAGAAGGAATTTTTCTGTTAATATTTTATCAATTTTAACAATATTATCATAGGAAAAAATTGGTATGGGGAAGAATTGTCATGGGGAAGAAATGTCCTAGGGAGGAATTTTCATGGGGAAGAATTGCCATATAGAAGAATTGTCATAGGGAAGAATTGTCATGGGTAAAAGAATTGTCATAGGAAGGAATTTTCATATGGAAGAATAATCATGGAGATGAATTATCTTAGGAAAGAATTGTTATGGGGAAGAATTGTCATGGGGAAGAATTGTTATCGATAAGAATTGCCATATAGAAGAATTGTCATAGGGAAGAATTGTCATAGGGAAGAATTGTCATAGGGAGGAATTTTCATAGGAAGAATTGGCATAGGGAGGAATTTTCATGTGGAAGAATTATCATGGAGATGAATTATCTTGGAAAAGAATTGTCATGTGGAAGAATTGTCATAGGGAAAATTGTTATGGGGAAGAATTTCCATGTGGAAGAATTGTCATGGGGAAGAATTGTCATAGGGAGGAATTTTCATGGGGAAGAGTTATCATGGAGATGAATTATCTTAGGGGAGAATTGTCATGGGGAAGAATTGTCATAGAGAAAAATTGTTATGGGGAAGAATTCTCTTGGGAAAGAATTGTCATGGGGAAGAATTGTTATGGGTAAGAATTGTCATGTCTAAAGTGATCGAATTTAATTTAGTCAATTCATTTTACCTCAATAAAACGAACAGTATCAGCTCTGGTCTATTTTTAGGTTAAAAGATTAAAAACAGTTTACCGAATCCCTAATATCTGGTCAACATTCAAAAACTTGGTTAATTCTTGTACAAAAACAAAATGGCGGGGTCAAAATGGCGATTGCAAACCGAAAATACTGGAATGTTTGTAATTTGTATGAAACTAATTTGTGTAAGCTATGGAAATATGAATCCGATATGAAAACAACAAAATTTAAATTGACGGATCCAAAAAACAAAATTTAAAATGGCGCTTCTAATATGGCAGCAATTTTCTAAACCGGTCAGATTCACTTAAAACTTCATTTGGGGGATTTTGGGGTTACTGAATATGAATCCTAATTGAAGAATACGAAATTTAAAATGACGAATCCAATATGGCGGATACATTAATCTTCGAAATTGGTCGAATTCATTTGAAGCTTGTTATTCGAGTGTTTTTTTGAGGTCTATAAGTACGAATTCAGTGTGAAAAAACTGAATTCAAAATGGTAAATCCAATATGGCGGACTCAAAAATTTTCCCATTTAGCCAGATTCACTAGAAACTTATTCTGGAGTTTTTGTAGTTGATATGTAAGAATTTTGGTGAAAATGAATTCAAAATGGCGGATTTAATATGGCAGATGCAAATTTTAAAATCAACCAGATTTAAAACTTCTTAATCGTAGGTTTTTAGGATTTAAGGATTATGAGTATGAATGCAGTGTAAACAAATTCAAAATGGCGGACAAATAAAATATGAAATAACTGAATTCAAAATGGCGGATTTAATATTGCTTAGGTTGAAACTTGTTATTCGGAGGTTTTTGTAGTTGATTAATACAAATCCGGTATAAAAAAAAACATCCAAAATGACGGATCCAATATGGCGGACTCAATAATTTTAGAATTTGACCTGGTTCACTTGAAATTTAGTCTAATAAAGAAATAAAAATTAAAGTCTAGTACAACAATTATGTTTTAATATATTAAATTGGAAGGGAAACTGGCAACTAGTTTCGGCATACAAATGCCATCATCAGGCTTATAATACAAATGTTACAATGAGAAAGAAGTATAATAGAGAGATGAAATTTATTTTTCGGAGGTTTTTGTAGTTGATGAATACAAATCCGGTATAAAAAAACTGAATTCAAAATGAAGGATCCAATATGTCGGACTCAATTTTTGAAATCAGTTGGAAACAATAATAAGTGGGTTTTTGGGGCCGCTGGTGTAAAAAAAAACAAAATTTAAAATGGCTGCTTCAAAATGGCGGACGTAATTTTGCTAATCGGGTGGATTTATTTAAACTTCTTAATTTTTGGAGTCGATGAATACGAATCCGGTGTAAAGAAAAATTAAATTTAAAATGGCGGATAACATAATAATACAAACTTTAATATAAAGTTTTAAACTTTTTCTTTAGTTTTCTAAAATTATGACACATAATTTTTTTTTTTTTCACTTTAAAAATTTCATGTCTAATTTTGACAAACTTTTCTGAAATCGATCTCATTGTGTCTTGAAATATTTAAAATAAGAAAATCATAAATAGAATAATTCTCTGTATGGAAATTTATTAAATACATATAGAAATAAAAAACCCTGTATATTAGAAACTATTAGTGACAAGTAACAGATGTTTGTCGAGACAAGTTGTCTAAATTTGGAGAAAATAGTCCCCATTGTCATATTTACATATTCTCATGGCGCCAACCAAATATTGATCTCTGGATAGTCTTAGTTCCATGTTAATTTAATTTAAAGGGGGGGAAGATGAGTAATCGTTTAGTGCAAATAAAAAGTTCGTAGAAAATAATTTCATATTTAATTGAGCATCTGGACTTTCATATATATTTAATTGGATAATTTTTATTTCATTCTAAAACAAAAGTAAAATTACTCATCTCTTTATAGATATATTTTTGAGGTATTTTTATTGCATCCTTAGTACTTCTGAGGATGGTTTAAATCGAAACGTCATACAAATTCTGACCGCATTAAATTACTTGTTTTAAGTACATTTAAACATTTGAGATAAAGATTCATATAAAAACAAGAATAAAGATAATAACTGTCTATAAAAAAGATTCTTAAAAAGTTATTACTATTTTAATGGTTAACCGGGGTATTATTGAGATATATTCCTACGGATAATAAATCATAACCATTCAAATTATTTACAGGGTGTATATCATAATCATTTTAAGTCGAAAAATTTTGAAAGATTAGAAAAAGAAAAGTTGTTTCAGCTCACTTTTACCCTACTACGACAAAGACCATTTTAGTGACTTTAACGTGTCAAATAAAAAAGAAGAATAAATGCCTGTTATTGTGAGAATTTTATTTCTATATATCCAGGCCGTATACCGGACAGCTGTTTCGTCCTTTAAGGACTCAACAGCGGTAATGTGCCAAGATAAGTAGAATTCAAATCTAACCTCGAAACACAATAATGTTAATATTGAGTAAAAATTATTTAATGGTAGACAGCTAACGCCATCTACCAATGGGACACGGTGTCATTTATTACTTGGGGAAAAGATTTAACCTGTGTAGTAAGCACCAGTACTAACTGGAACCGACAGAAGGTCCATCTCCGAAGAGTCACAAACCCCAAACAAGTGTAAAATACTTGAAAGTGTGTGAGAATTTAATTTCTATGCATCACAATAGTGCATCTGGGAATATTGCCGCTGATGAGTCCTTAAAGGACGCAAACAGTTGTACGGTATACGGCTTGGATGCATAGAAATCAAATTCTTAGAACATATAATTATTTAACACTTATTTTTGATTTCATACACTTTGGAGATGGGCCTTCTGTCGGTTCCAGTTAGTACTGGCGCTTATTACACAGGTGGAATCTTTTCCCTAAGTAATAAGTGACACAGTGTCCCACTGATAGATGGCGTTAGCTGTCTACCATAGTTTTACATCCTTGTTAAAAAAGAATTCCTTAACCTAAACGTTCTGTGTCGATTCACGTGGTTCAAAAATACATACAGGGTGGCGCAAATTTAATTGGGTTTTCTTAAATATCTCGTATTTTAATTTTGAAAAAACTAATCCGTTTTTCCCATGTAACCAACTTTGTATCTATAATGGTTTACGAAATCGCAATAGTGTTTAATTAAATTTGCGCCACGATGTATATGCTATAATTAATTATTATTCTTTGTGTATATGATATAAAATGTTTATATATTTTTTGAAATCGTCCACCGTGTATAGCAAGTGCTTTTCTAATGTTAGCTCGAGTCATTTCGATGACATATGGCTCGTTAAACTAATCTGTCTGGGTTCCTATCTGCCATTTAAATTTTATGTAGTTGGACTGCTCTTTGTTTTCTTTGTTCAATATTAATGTAACCTTCCTAAAAATAATAAAAATTCTAAGTAGACAATACGATCTCTCGTACAAATCAACTTGTCTTTTACAAATGATTTATTAACATTTGTGTATAAGTACACGTCATCCGATTTAAATAACCACAATACCATATGTTATTTTGCCTGAAATCGTTTTTGGACGGGCGCTCCGTTAATATTAAAGATAGGAAGCTGCGGTTTTCACCAATCGATTCCGTAGTTAATTCTTTTTAGTTGCTATATTAGGCGAGTTCTCGTCCAAAAACGAATAATTATGTTTTATGACGCTCTACATTGTTCTGTGCAGAAAAAATTGGACTAGAGGGTAAGATTACTTAACATTACGCAAAAAATAATAAAAAAAATATTTTTTACACCCAATTTATTAGAATTGAAGCCCATTTTCCTTGGGTAATTTTCTAACCGACAACCGTAAAAGTCACGTGATGTGTGGGCCTCTTAACGATATACTGAGTAGTCCAACCTATACGCAACATATGTCAACAATTATTACCTGGTGGTCCAATAAGTACCCATAGGGCTAATAGTTTCCCTAAAACAATATTTGCACTTATGAACGGCATTCATCGGTTTTCACACAGATTTTTTGGATATTTTCCTCTGCTAGCTGACAATGTTTGACGTCATTAGGACACGGTCTCCTTGATAAGGTATCAGCATTCTTGTGGCTAGTCCTGGTACGATATTTCATCTCGAAGTCGAATTACTTTAACCTCTCAATCCATTTTGCTACTTGTCCTTCAAAAGAAATATTTTACCATAGAGGTACTTGTAGAAGTGTTCCACTCCCTTAACCATAGTAAAGAGCTCTCGATGAGTAACGCAGTAATTCCGTTCCGTCTTGCTCAGGGTCTTGTTAAAATATCCAATAACTTTTTTTTGGTGCTCCTGTATCTGCGGTAGCACCAATTTTCACATTGCTTGCATCGGTATCTAAGATAAAGTTCCGATCTGGTAGAGGATAACTTAAAATAGGCGCAGTAGTCAATATTCTTTTCAGTTCTTCGAATGATCGTTGGCATTCCTCCCATTGTTATCTCGCCTTTCCCTCCATGAATTGAATGGCTTGGCGATGTTGGAAAATCCAGCCCCATACCGACGATTAACCCCAAAAAATTTTTTAATTGGTGGATGTCTTTAGGTACTGGATCCTTGGACATCTTTGACTTTCTGTTTGTCAACAGCCACTCTCTTTCTGGAAACAACTTGTCCAATATATTGTTTTAAAATAGTTGATCTTATTTGGAATTAACTTTAATCCAGAACTTCTGAGTCTCAGAAATACTTCTTCCAGGTTCTCAAAATTTTTTCCAATCACGATTATATCGTCAAGGCACGTTTTCTATGAAAGTACCTACAACACTGTTTCCATCAATCTTTCAAATGTCGCTGGAGCATTATACAACCGAATTGGCATCACCGTGAATTGGTAAAGCCCTGAGCCAATGGTAAAAGCAGTTTTTTCTCGGTCCTCCATAACTAATTCCACCTGCCAATATCTGTTTAGTTGTGGATACTTCACGCAACATCGGGTCGAACCATCTTTATTTGTAACCAAAATAATTGGGTCAGCACAAGAGCTGTTGGATGGTTCTATAACACCTTCTTTCTCCATTTCGTGGATTATTCTTTCGGCTTCCTCTCTTTTGACTAAAGGAAGTCTTCTTGCCGACTGTGGAATAGGCTGAGCATCTACGGTGTTAATTTTATGTTTCACCAAATTCGTTCGCCCTTTTCCGGAACCTTGACATAACAGTACCCGAAGTACTGCGTCATTTTTCCCATGTAAAACCATTTCTTCATTATTCACTTGCATAAATCCATCTTTAAAGTTTAACTCAAATCCCTTAGAGTGTATGACATCCATTCCAATTATGACCTTGTCTTCAATGTCACTACCAATGCTCGATGTTGGAATTTTCTATCTCCCAAGACCATTTCTACCTCAATTTCACCATGGACATGGTGATTATTTTGTCGCTGTTCGTAGTCATCAAGATTCTGTGTATCAGACACAGGGCCGGCCTCGTTACAGTATTGCAGTAGCCGTTATTCCCAAGCAGGCAAGTCTTTATATCTTGTCCAATTTGTTTTATCTTTGGTTACCAGACTAGAGATAGTGACCAAATATAAAATGGGTAGTTCGTGCCTCTGCTATGGTGAAAGGTCTTACACACTACAGACAAGGGCTGGGAGCAGAGGATTCACACTGACTGAATGGATATTACTCTAACTCTTTAATAACTTATGATTTTTCTATGAAACGACGCTGGTGTCACCGATGGCCTGATATTTTCTCGAGCCAGGTGTTTGAAGATCGCTTTATCTTCATTTAGTAATCATATTCACAACTTGTAAATATATTGCTTTCAGTTTTGTATAAAACCATACTTTTACACTTTCCTAATGCATATTGAGTTTTTTTAAAAAAAAACCGTTTCTATTAAGTAAGCAAGGTAGTCCGCACCATAATTCAAAAACTAAATTGAATAAAGGTATCGGTTTTTTTTGCATTTAGTTTCTATAATTAGATTAGATTTTGGAATATAGTTAATTAACAAGGATAAAGTAAATTACTTCATTTTCCCATAGAAAAAAAAAACATTAATATGACCGTGAAGCATTACTAGTTTATTTTAAATTTGAAAATAAATATTTCCTAAATAAACAATATATAATAAATTTTAATTTTTGCACATCATTTAATTTTGTAACTATCAATTTAGCAGGCGCCTGAAGGTTTAATTTTTTTTTA
Organism: Neocrepidodera transversa; assembly: GCA_963243735.1. Taxonomy (NCBI): domain Eukaryota; kingdom Metazoa; phylum Arthropoda; class Insecta; order Coleoptera; family Chrysomelidae; genus Neocrepidodera; species Neocrepidodera transversa. The sequence continues at coordinate 3,201,151 of OY725348.1, read as the reverse complement.
ATACCCACATTATGAGTCATGCCATTTTTTTTGGGGGGGGACGTAGCGTGCTGAAACGATTTATTTCATTCATCGGCTTAGAACAGTTAAATAAATTCAAGGAAATGATCGTATCAAACGAAAACTAACATGCGATGTCATCCAACGTAACTCAAAATTTGATTCACACTAGGAAAAAAAAGTATTATACAGAGTGTACCATAATGAATTATCTACAGATTAATAGTGATCCTTATATATCAAATATTATAAAGTTAAAAAATAACCTGATTTAGTAATGACGTAATTACAATTTATTTACTTATAGGTTGTAAGATACACCTATTTAAAATTTGGTCGGCCATTTTGTGTCGGTCATTTTTTTTTGAATTTGACTCCGAATTTGGATTTCATGGCCCAAAAAACCCATGAATCAATTTTTAGGAAAATAGCACAATTTTTGACAAAGTTGGCCATTTTGGTTTAGAAAATTTTTATACCAAATTTGGATTTTTTTACACTATGACAAAACTTGTTGGCCACTTTGTTTTCAAAAATTTTGACGCATAATTTGCAAAAAAAAACTCCTAAGAATCAGGTTTTACGAAAATAGCACATTTTTTGACAAAATTGGCCATTTTGTTTTCGAAAATTTTGACAAACAATTTTAATTTCTTGATCAAAAAAACTCATAAGAATCAATTTTTACCAAAATAGGACAATTTTTGACAAAGTTGGCCATTTTGGTTTAGAAAATTTTGATACCAAATTTGGATTTTTTTACCTAAAAACTTGACAACTATTTACGAAAATAGCCTATGACAAAACTTGTTGGCCATTTTGTTTTCAAAACTTTTGACGCACAATTTGCAAAAAACTCATAATCAGCGTTTACGAAAATAGCACATTTTTTGACAAAGTTGGCCACATTGTTTTCGAAAATTTTGACAAAAAATTTGGATTTCTTGATCAAAAAAACTCATAAGAATCAATTTTTACCAAAATAGGACAATTTTTGACAAAGTTGGCCATTTTGGTTTAGAAAATTTTGACACCAAATTTGGATTTTTTACACTATGACAAAACTTGTTGGCCATTTTGTTTTCAAAAATTTTGACGCATAATTTGCAAAAAATTCATAAGAATCAGGCTTTACGAAAATAGCACATTTTTTGACAAAGTTGGCCATTTTGTTTTCGAAAATTTTGACAAAAAATTTTAATTTCTTGATCAAAAAAACTCATAAGAAACAATTTTTACCAAAATAGGACAATTTTTGACAAAGTTGGCCATTTTGGTTTAGAAAATTTTGACACCAAATTTGGATTTTTTACACTATGACAAAACTTGTTGGCCATTTTGTTTTCAAAAATTTTGACGCATAATTTGCAAAAAATTCATAAGAATCAGGCTTTACGAAAATAGCACATTTTTTGACAAAGTTGGCCATTTTGTTTTCGAAAATTTTGACAAAAAATTTTAATTTCTTGATCAAAAAAACTCATAAGAAACAATTTTTACCAAAATAGGACAATTTTTGACAAAGTTGGCCATTTTGGTTTAGAAAATTTTGACACCAAATTTGGATTTTTTACACTATGACAAAACTTGTTGGCCATTTTGTTTTCAAAAATTTTGACGCATAATTTGCAAAAAATTCATAAGAATCAGGCTTTACGAAAATAGCACATTTTTTGACAAAGTTGGCCATTTTGTTTTCGAAAATTTTGACAAAAAATTTTAATTTCTTGATCAAAAAAACTCATAAGAAACAATTTTTACCAAAATAGGACAATTTTTGACAAAGTTGGCCATTTTGGTTTAGAAAATTTTGACACCAAATTTGGATTTTTTACACTATGACAAAACTTGTTGGCCATTTTGTTTTCAAAAATTTTGACGCATAATTTGCAAAAAATTCATAAGAATCAGGTTTTACGAAAATAGCACATTTTTTGACAAAATTGGCCATTTTGTTTTCGAAAATTTTGACAAACAATTTTAATTTCTTGATCAAAAAAACTCATAAGAATCAATTTTTACCAAAATAGGACAATTTTTGACAAAGTTGGCCATTTTGGTTTAGAAAATTTTGATACCAAATTTGGATTTTTTTACCTAAAAACTTGACAACTATTTACGAAAATAGCCTATGACAAAACTTGTTGGCCATTTTGTTTTCAAAACTTTTGACGCACAATTTGCAAAAAACTCATAATCAGCGTTTACGAAAATAGCACATTTTTTGACAAAGTTGGCCACATTGTTTTCGAAAATTTTGACAAAAAATTTGGATTTCTTGATCAAAAAAACTCATAAGAATCAATTTTTACCAAAATAGGACAATTTTTGACAAAGTTGGCCATTTTGGTTTAGAAAATTTTGATACCAAATTTGGATTTTTTTACCTAAAAACTTGACAACTATTTACGAAAATAGCCTATGACAAAACTTGTTGGCCATTTTGTTTTCAAAACTTTTGACGCACAATTTGCAAAAAACTCATAATCAGCGTTTACGAAAATAGCACATTTTTTGACAAAGTTGGCCACATTGTTTTCGAAAATTTTGACAAAAAATTTGGATTTCTTGATCAAAAAAACTCATAAGAATCAATTTTTACCAAAATAGGACAATTTTTGACAAAGTTGGCCATTTTGGTTTAGAAAATTTTGACACCAAATTTGGATTTTTTACACTATGACAAAACTTGTTGGCCATTTTGTTTTCAAAAATTTTGACGCATAATTTGCAAAAAATTCATAAGAATCAGGCTTTACGAAAATAGCACATTTTTTGACAAAGTTGGCCATTTTGTTTTCGAAAATTTTGACAAAAAATTTTAATTTCTTGATCAAAAAAACTCATAAGAAACAATTTTTACCAAAATAGGACAATTTTTGACAAAGTTGGCCATTTTGGTTTAGAAAATTTTGACACCAAATTTGGATTTTTTACACTATGACAAAACTTGTTGGCCATTTTGTTTTCAAAAATTTTGACGCATAATTTGCAAAAAATTCATAAGAATCAGGCTTTACGAAAATAGCACATTTTTTGACAAAGTTGGCCATTTTGTTTTCGAAAATTTTGACAAAAAATTTTAATTTCTTGATCAAAAAAACTCATAAGAAACAATTTTTACCAAAATAGGACAATTTTTGACAAAGTTGGCCATTTTGGTTTAGAAAATTTTGACACCAAATTTGGATTTTTTACACTATGACAAAACTTGTTGGCCATTTTGTTTTCAAAAATTTTGACGCATAATTTGCAAAAAATTCATAAGAATCAGGCTTTACGAAAATAGCACATTTTTTGACAAAGTTGGCCATTTTGTTTTCGAAAATTTTGACAAAAAATTTTAATTTCTTGATCAAAAAAACTCATAAGAAACAATTTTTACCAAAATAGGACAATTTTTGACAAAGTTGGCCATTTTGGTTTAGAAAATTTTGACACCAAATTTGGATTTTTTACACTATGACAAAACTTGTTGGCCATTTTGTTTTCAAAAATTTTGACGCATAATTTGCAAAAAATTCATAAGAATCAGGTTTTACGAAAATAGCACATTTTTTGACAAAGTTGGCCATTTTGTTTTCGAAAATTTTGACAAAAAATTTTAATTTCTTGATCAAAAAAACTCATAAGAAACAATTTTTACCAAAATAGGACAATTTTTGACAAAGTTAGCCATTTTGGTTTAGAAAATTTTGACACCAAATTTGGATTTTTGTACCTAAAAATTTCATAACTATCAATTTTTACGAAAATAGCCTATGACAAAACCTGTTGGCCATTTTTTTTGACGCATAATTTGTATTTCTTGATGCAAAAAAACTCATAAGAATCAGGTTTTACGAAAATAGCACATTTTTTGACAAAGTTGGCCATTTTGTTTTCGTTAATTTTGACACAAAAATTTTGATTTCTTGATCCAAAAAACTCATAAGAATCAATTTTTACCACAATAGGACAATTTTTGACAAAATTAGATGGCCATTGGGTTTTCGAATGTTTTGACACCAAATTTGAATTGTTTTCAGCCATTTTAATTTTGAAATATAATAATAATCAATTTTTATGAAAATAACACAATTTTTAACAAAATTTATCGGTCATTTTAATTTCGAAAATTTTATCACCGGATTTAAATTCCTTGACCCCAAAAACGCATATAGCACAATTTTTTTTACAAAATTGGTTGACTAAGAACTCACAGTTGTGTAGTTATTGACTTTTTAATATGTACGCTTATTGATTTTTGGGCGATACCGGATCTGCAAGAAAAAATGTTTCGAATTATATTGCAGATCCCAGAAAACACTTTTCCTAACGAAAAAAACTCTTATGTTCAATTAATTTATTTAATTTCTTGTTTAGCCGAGTCCGAATCTGATAAGCATTACAATAAAAATAAATTAGAATACAGGTGCGTATTTAAAAAAAATAGTTCAGGGTGGTTTTTCAAATATTGATTAAAAAGATTGTTAAGTGGTATTTACATTTATATTTTTAAATAATTTTATTAAAAATGATTTATAAATATTTACTGTGAAAATGGAACAGGACTGTACTTAGAAAAATTCTTAAAGTACCTACAATTGTCAAAATCTAAAAAATTTATTAAATGTTCTACGGTTGGATACATTAAAAATAGGGATTTAAAAAATGAAATAAAAAGTACAGATCCGTATTAAAAAAAAATAAATGACGTTAACCATTAAAAAAAATGATCGGTTATTTTAAACTGTATTTACATTTACATTTTTAAGTATATTCAATTTTTAATTAATTTTATTGAAAAATATTTACAGTGACATAGAACAGTACCGTACTTAGAAAAATTTCTAAAGTACAGTGGATTGTAAAAATCTAATAAATTAATTAAATATTCTACATGGTTGAATGGATAGAGAAAAATAGGGATTTAAAAAATAAAATAAAAAGTACAGATCCGTATTAAAACAAAATAAATGACGTTAACAATTAAAAAAAATGATCGGTTATTTTAAACGGTATTTACATTTACATTTTTAAGTATATTCAATTTTTAATTAATTTTATTGAAAAATATTTACAGTGACATAGAACAGTACCGTACTTAAAAAAATTTCTAAAGTACAGTTGATTGTAAAAATCTATTAAATTAATTAAATATTCTACATGGTTGAATGGATAGAGAAAAATAGGGATTTAAAAAATAAAATAAAAAGTACAGATCCGTATTCAAAAAAAATAAATGACGTTAACCATTAAAAAAAATAATAGTTTATTTTAAACGGTATTTACATTTATATTTTTAAGTATATTCAATTTTTAAATAATTTTATTGATAAATATTTATAGTAAAAATGGAACAGGACCGTACTTATTATTATTATCATTATTATTTTAATTTTAAACGATCTTGAAAATACGCATTTTTTTCACAAATCAAATTTGTATACCTATAACGAAATTTCAAGTGTTCAATTAAATTGGGTCACCCTGTATATATCTGTATCTTGTTTTTTTGTTATAGAAACAAAAAGAAAATCATTTTAATATGAAAGTCATTTTTCCAACCAACTTATTAGCAGGTATTTGGCTCAATTTCAAAAATGCTTTTGCTCGACTTCTTTTGATACAAACTGCCGAAAAAAAAGACACGTTTCGACACGATATAAAATTATTGTTTCTTGAGAAACAGACTCATTTATTTTAAATTATGTCTAAAGCTGTCGCCTTGTAACAAATTATCCATTATTGCTACATTATCATAAAAATTTGGTTGTTTTGTATAAAAGAATCTTTTTTAACAATAAGGACAAATTTTATTTTTTTACAATTAATTAGCGGCAAATTTTTCATATTTCCTTTTATTTTTGAAATTTTATCAAAAATTGTCTTAATAAGTTCCATATTTAGTGGAACAACAATTTTTATAATGAACAACAATAACGATAAATTTTGTTTTTTCACAAATCATTAACGACAAATTTTCCATACTTCATTTGTTTTTGGAAATTCTATCAAAAGTTGTCTCGTTTTTTTTTTAGTGATTTCTATAAAAAATTGTCTCAATAAGTTCCATATTAACTTAGTGGAACAACAATTTTTATATTGACAACTGTAGCAACAAATTTTATTTTTTCACATTTAATTAGTGGCAAATCAACGCCTTTCTGTATTTACTTTTTGGGTGGGGGGGAAATTCTATTAAATGTAATTATCTCGCTAAGTTCCATATGGAAAATATTTTCTTCACAGCAGGAATATACAGTATTGTCTGATTCAGGAATTATAATTGCCAATTTATTGTACAAAAAATTAAACTGTAAATCTTTTTTTTTTCCTATTTTATATTTCATAAATTATTTGTTTTTAGAATGGAATTTTAAAATTTATTTTAACTTTCATCTTATTTAAAATAAACAAACCGTATTGTAGATTCAGGTATTTAAGCGAGAATTTAAATGATATGTAAATATTTTTTTAATGCGGTTAAGTAAAACAGTAATTTATACATCCTTGGAATTCAAATGAACTTTTCACTACTTAGCAATCGTTTTTCTGACACTAAATTAATCTTGTTACATTTTTTTTTTTAACATTCAAACTGTACATAGATTAACACGTTAGCTGCAGCAAATCTCATTTTTTTTAAATATTCAGACTGTACATAGATTAACACGTTAGCTGCAGTAAATCACATTTTAACATTCAGGCTGTACACAAATTAAAACTTTAGCTGCAGCAAATCACATTTTTTTAAATATTCAGACTGTATATAAATTAACACGTTAGCAGCAGTAAATCACATTTTTTTTAAATATTCAGACTGTGTATAAATTAACACGTTCGCTGCAGTAAATCACATTTTTCTTGAACATTCAGACTGTATGTAAATTAACACGCTAGCTGCAGTAAATCACATTTTTATTTAACATTCAAAATGTCCATCAATTAACACGTTAGCTGCAGCAAATCTCATTTTTTTTAAATATTCAGACTGTACATAGATTAACACGTTAGTTGCAGTAAATCATATTTTTCTTTAACATTCAGACTGTATATAAATTAACACGTTAGCTGCATTAAATCACATTTTTCATAAACATTCAGACTGTACATAGATTAACACGTTAGCTGCAGTAAATCACATTTTTATTTAACATTCAAAATGTCCATCAATTAACACGTTAGCTGCAGCAAATCTCATTTTTTTTAAATATTCAGACTGTACATAGATTAACACGTTAGTTGCAGTAAATCATATTTTTCTTTAACATTCAGACTGTATATAAATTAACACGTTAGCTGCATTAAATCACATTTTTCATAAACATTCAGACTGTACATAGATTAACACGTTAGCTGCAGTAAATCACATTTTTATTTAACATTCAAAATGTCCATCAATTAACACGTTAGCTGCAGCAAATCACATTTTTTTTAAATATTCAGACTGTACATAGATTAACACGTTAGTTGCAGTAAATCATATTTTTCTTTAACATTCAGACTGTATATAAATTAACACGTTAGCTGCATTAAATCACATTTTTCATAAACATTCAGACTGTACATAGATTAACACGTTAGCTGCAGTAAATCACATTTTTATTTAACATTCAAAATGTCCATCAATTAACACGTTAGCTGCAGCAAATCACATTTTTTTTAAATATTCAGACTGTGTATAAATTAACACGTTCGCTGCAGTAAATCACATTTTTCTGTAACATTCAGACTGTATATAAATTAACACGCTAGCTGCAGTAAATCACATTTTTATTTAACATTTAAAATGTCCATCAATTAACACGTTAGCTGCAGCAAATCTCATTTTTTTTAAATATTCAGACTGTACATAGATTAACACGTTAGCTGCAGTAAATCACATGTTTTTTGAACATTCAGACTGTACATGGATTAACACGTTAGTTGCAGTAAATCACATGTTTTTTGAACATTCAGACTGTACATGGATTAACACGTTAGCTGCAGTAAATCACATTTTAACATTCAGGCTGCACATAAATTAAGACTTTAGCTGCATTAAATCACATTTTTCTTGAACATTTAGACTGTACATAGATTAACACGTTAGCTGCAGTAAATCACATTTTTCTGTAATATTCAGACTGTATATAAATTAACACGTTAGCTGCAGTAAATCACATTTTAACATTCAGACTGTATATAAATTAACACGTTAGCTGCATTAAATCACATTTTTTTTGAACATTCAGACTGTACATAAATTAACACGTTAGCTACGATAAATCAATATCTAATTTATTAAATTTGATTAATTTTAATAGATGTATTTTTGATGGTAACAGGAAAATTAATTAGTTTTAACAATATTGATAAATTTTAATGCTTCATTGTGATATATTAAATTTTTTATACCATGTATATATATCATCTATTAGTATTAATAGTCGTCTCAATTTAATATTTAACCAGCAAACTAACATTTGCAACGGAAGTTTAATAAATGGCAATCAAATTGAATGACGCCACGTTCCTTTTCATCAACGACTTAAGTAATGACAGTGACTATAAAACCGATAACGTTTACATTGCAATAGTAATAGTAATTTTGGATTTAAAAAAAATAAAAATTAATTAGTATTTATTTGGCTAGTTATACAATTATTATTAATTAAATAAACAGCTACTGATTAATTATTAATTAACCGTTATCGGATACTTAGCTACTGTTTTTTTTTTCATAGCTTCATTAATAGCATCCCGAAGATACATTCATTCAACTTAAACAGATACGTTAAGTAAAAATAAAATATATACTGGATGTGTGTATGTACTAGTCCTTGAACTTAAGGGACTTAATTTCAAATCAACATGACGCGGTTTATTAATTACTGATTTAATGAGGTACTAAAAAAGATAAAACTATACGGGTGTATGTATGTACAAGGGAAAAAAGTACATTTGTTATGGATAATAATGGTTTAAATATAGACAATGATGGAGTTAAAATAGGAAAAAATTTGATGCAGTTATAGATAAGAAAACAAACAAATACATTAAATAGGATAATAAAATTCAATTAATATAATATGGAAATTTATTAATTTTAATTCAAAATCTATTAAAAAATTTTATTCAACTTAATCGATTTTTTTATATAATTTTTTATTATTTAATTATTTTGTTTATGTTCTGTATTTTGATCCTTTCAAAAGTTTAATTCTTTCAAATTTGGATTATTTCAAAGTTTGAATTTTTTATCAGGATTATTATTTAATTTTTTTTATTTTTTTATCAGGATTTAATTTAGTTTTTCAAAAATAACGTAATTTCTATATTAAAAATTAAAAAAAGATGTTTTTTTTCGAAAAATGTAAGTGCTAAGAATTTTAAAACCTATAGAGTGGTGAAGTCTCAAAAAATTCATATCTCCGCCATTTTTCAAAATATTAAAACAGGTCACGGGACTTTTTTTATGTTCTAATTATTATAAAATTAATTCGCTTGAAACTTTTTTCGATCTGATCTTTATGGGTGGAACTGGAGGGGGTTGAAATTTCAAAAAAATCATATCTCCGTCATTTTTGAAAATTTTAAAACAGGTCATAAGACTTTTTTCATGTTCTAATTATTATAAAATTAATTCGCTTGAAACTTTTTTCGATCTGATCTTCATGGGTGGAACTGGAGGGAGTTCAAATCTCAAAAAATTCATATCTCCGCCATTTTTGAAAATATTAAAATAGGTCATTAGATTTTTTTCATGTCCTAATTATTATACAATTAATTGACTTAAAACTTTTTTCGATCTGACGTTCATGGGTGGAATTGGAGGGGGTTGAAATCTCAAAAAATTCATATCTCGGCCATTTTTGAAAATATTAAAATTAGTCATTAGACTTTTTTCATGTCCTAATTATTATAAATTTAATTCGCTTAAAACTTTTTTCGATCTGATATTCATGGGTGGAACTGGAGGGGGTTCAAATCTCAAAAAATTCATATCTCCGCCATTTTTGAAAATATTAAAATAGGTCATTAGATTTTTTTTATGTCCTAATTATTATACAATTAATTGACATGAAACTTTTTTCGATCTGACGTTCATGGGTGGAATTGGAGGGGGTTGAAATCTCAAAAAATTCATATCTCGGCCATTTTTGAAAATATTAAAATTAGTCATTAGACTTTTTTCATGTCCTAATTATTATAAATATTCATGGGTGGAACTGGAGGGGGTTCAAATCTCAAAAAATTCATATCTCCGCCATTTTTGAAAATATTAAAATAGGTCATTAGATTTTTTTCATGTCCTAATTATTATACAATTAATTGACTTAAAACTTTTTTCGATCTGACGTTCATAGGTGGAATTGGAGGGGGTTGAAATCTCAAAAAATTCATATCTCGGCCATTTTTGAAAATATTAAAATTAGTCATTAGACTTTTTTCATGTCCTAATTATTATAAATTTAATTCGCTTAAAACTTTTTTCGATCTGATATTCATGGGTGGAACTGGAGGGGGTTCAAATCTCAAAAAATTCATATCTCCGCCATTTTTGAAAATATTAAAATAGGTCATTAGATTTTTTTTATGTCCTAATTATTATACAATTAATTGACATGAAACTTTTTTCGATCTGACGTTCATGGGTGGAATTGGAGGGGGTTGAAATCTCAAAAAATTCATATCTCGGCCATTTTTGAAAATATTAAAATTAGTCATTAGACTTTTTTCATGTCCTAATTATTATAAATATTCATGGGTGGAACTGGAGGGGGTTCAAATCTCAAAAAATTCATATCTCCGCCATTTTTGAAAATATTAAAATAGGTCATTAGATTTTTTTCATGTCCTAATTATTATACAATTAATTGACTTAAAACTTTTTTCGATCTGACGTTCATAGGTGGAATTGGAGGGGGTTGAAATCTCAAAAAATTCATATCTCGGCCATTTTTGAAAATATTAAAATTAGTCATTAGACTTTTTTCATGTACTAATTATTATAAATTTAATTCGCTTAAAACTTTTTTCGATCTGATATTCATGGGTGGAACTGGAGGGGGTTCAAATCTCAAAAAATTCATATCTCCGCCATTTTTGAAAATATTAAAATAGGTCATTAGATTTTTTTCATGTCCTAATTATTATACAATTAATTGACATGAAACTTTTTTCGATCTGACGTTCATGGGTGGAATTGGAGGGGGTTAAAATCTCAAAAAATTCATATCTCGGCCATTTTTGAAAATATTAAAATTAGTCATTAGACTTTTTTCATGTCCTAATTATTATAAATTTAATTCGCTTAAAACTTTTTTCGATCTGACGTTCATGGGTGGAATTGGAGGGGGTTAAAATCTCAAAAAATTCATATCTCGGCCATTTTTGAAAATATTAAAATTAGTCATTAGACTTTTTTCATGTCCTAATTATTATAAATTTAATTCGCTTAAAACTTTTTTCGATCTGATTTTCATGGGTGGAACTGGAGGGGGTTGAAATCTCAAAAAATCCATATCTGCGCCATTTTTGAAAATATTAAAACAGGTCATAAGACTTTTTTCATGTTCTAATTATTATAAAATTAATTCGCTTGAAACTTTTTTCCATCTGACCTTCATGGGTGGAATTGGAGGGGGTTAAAATCTCAAAAAATTCATATCTCGGCCATTTTTGAAAATATTAAAATTAGTCATTAGACTTTTTTCATGTCCTAATTATTATAAATTTAATTCGCTTAAAACTTTTTTCGATCTGATTTTCATGGGTGGAACTGGAGGGGGTTGAAATCTCAAAAAATTCATATCTCGGCCATTTTTGAAAATATTAAAATTAGTCATTAGACTTTTTTCATGTCCTAATTATTATAAATTTAATTCGCTTAAAACTTTTTTCGTTCTGACCTTCATGGGTGGAACTGAAGGGGGTTGAAATCTCAAAAAATTAATATCTCCCCCATTATTTTTTCATGGTCTAATTATTATAAAATTAATTGACTTAAATTGTTATGTCAAAATTTGACAGTTTTTCAAAAATTATTTTGTTTTGTGTCCAAAAATTTCTATATTTTCTAAAAATAAAAAAAAATATATATTTTTTTGAAAAATTTAAGTGCCATGAATTTTAAAACTTTTATTTAGCCAAAAATTCCAATTTCCAAAAAATGAGAAAAGAAAAGATTTATATATAAATAAATGAATATTAAAAAAACGAGAAAAAAATATTCAAATTTGAACATAATAATTTTGAACCGAATTTTTTTTTAGTAATTTAAAATTTTTAAAAACGAACAAATTAATTTTGTAAATTAAAAAAAATATTATGAAGTCAGCTTTTAAATTGATACAATCTATAAAGATTACGAAGGAACGCTTAAAAGTCATAAAATTAATTAAGGATAAACGCAACATGCATTTCTTACAGGGGTTATCTTTTATCTCGACATAAGTTCATTGTCGCAATCAGTCTCGACGACATCCGAAAAAGGAAAATCAATCAATATTTATACAATTAGTTTGTTTTTTTTTTTCCTTCTTTGTTTCCTGATTTCGTAGAAAGAAATAATCATTGCCTAACTTGTATTTAGGATTTTAAATAAAAAAAAAATATATAATAATTGTTTTAGTAACATATAAAATGTATTGATTTATTTATTGATTTAAGGTGTGGAAGGATATTGGCTTATTACGACATAACGTGCTTTGAAGTATATTATATAGCGCAAGATAATTTATTGACTTTTTTAGTTTATGATACGATTGAAATTGAAGTTATTACACTATTATTTTAATTTAAGGAAATTAGATAATAACATTTACTTTTACATTTATTTTTATAAGGACTAAAGATTTGTTATGTTGAGAGTTCGATCGGATATTGGAAATAATGTTTCCGATCTTTGTCAAAAAGATCGAATCTTAAGATAGATTCGAATCATTGAGTCGAATATCGATCTAGGAAAAATCGGATTGGACAAAAAATCGATATAATGAAAATCGATTCAATTAACAATATAAAATGAAATTTACCAATAAATGTGAAAGTGCAATTTATTTTTAATTAAAACAAGGAAATTCTTTTTTTTTTATTTTGATGGTTTTGTAACGACAATATTTTGACTAATTGGTTTAGGAGTAAATTAGGTAGCCTAGAAGCTAATTATTTTTATATGTAATTAATAACCGTATATTAAGTATACAAAAGAATCGATCTCCGATCTCAATCATTTTCTCTGCTCTTTAGATCGATTTTAACTTAAAAAAATCGATTCAAAAAATTCATAATCTCGTCACAAAAGATCGATTCTCGATAAGATCGAATCGACATCGAAAATCCTAACTTTCACTATATTCTATATTTAAAAATTAATTATACTTGTATATTAAATAAATAGAATAGACCGAAGGGCCAAATATTATTCGATCAATTATACTGTGACGTCTTATTGTATTATTTTGATTTTTTTGAGACTGGAATTTTGTATTATTTTGTTTTTTTTTCAGATTTGATGAAGTTTTTTTGTATTTAATTGTATTATTTTGATTTTTTTGAGACTGGAATTTTTAGTATTTTTTTTTGTATTTTTTTGTGATTTTTTGGATAGTTATTTTGAAATTTGTTTGAATTAATTTGAGTTTTTTAGAAGTTTTTGAGATTTGCTTGAGATTTTTTGATTTTTTTTGTATTTTTTTATTTTTTTTTGAGACTTTTTGGATTTTATTTAAATTATCATGATTTTTTTGAATATCTTTAAGGGTTTTTGGTTTTTTTTGTATCGTTTTGTATAATTTTGATTTTTGTGAGACTGGAATTTTGTATTATTTTGATTTTTTGAGACTTTATGGAGTTTTTTGTATGTAATTGTATTTCTGTATTATTTTGTTTTTTTTTTGGGACTGGAATTTGTAATATTTTTTTGGAATCAGTTCGAAGTTATTTTATTTGTTTGAATTAATTTGGGATTTTGAGATTTTTTACAACTTTTTGGGATTTGCTTGAGATTTTTTGGTTTTTTTTCTTTTATTTTGATTTTTATGAGACTTTTTGGAGTGTTTTGTAATTTTGTATTATTTTGATTTTTTTGATACTGTATTATTTTGAGACTTTATGGAGTTTTTTGTATTTAATTGTATTTTTGTATTATTTTGTTTTTTTTTGGTACTGGAATTTTTAGTTTTTTTTTTGAGATTTTTTTGAATTAGTTCGAAGTTATTTTGAAATGTGTTTGAATTTGAGTTTTTTTGAGATTTGCTTGAGATTTTTTGATTTTTTTGTATATTTTTATTTTATTTTGAGACCTTTTTGGATTTTATTTAAATTATTACGATTTTTTTGGATTTCTTTAAGGGTTTTTGGATTTTTTTTTTGTATCGTTTTCTATTATTTTGATTTTTGTGAGAGTGAGACTAGAATTTTGAATTATTTTGATTTTTTTTGAAACTTTATGGAATTTTTTGTATTTAATTGGATTTTGTATTATTTTGATTTTTTTTGAAACTTTATGGAATTTTTTGTATTTAATTGGATTTTGTATTATTTTGATTTTTTTTGAGACTGGAATTTTTAGTACTTTTTTTTTAGATTGTTTGGAATTAGTTCGAAGTTATTTTTAAATTTGTTTGAATTAATTTGAGTTTTTAGAAGTTTTTGAGATTTTTTGGTTTTTTTGATTTTTTTTTTTAAATTTTTTTTGAGACCTTTTAAATTTTATTTAAATTATTATGATTTTTTTTTTGGATTTTTTTGTATCGTTTTGATTTTTTTTGAGACTTTGGAGTTTTTTTTGTATTTTTTGCAGCATTTTCTATTATTTTGATTTTTGATAGACTTTTTGGAGTATTTTCTAATTTTGTATTATTTTGATTTTTTTTGAGACTGGAATTTTGTATTATTTTGAGATTTGATGAAGTTTTTTTGTATTTAATTGTATTTTTGTATTTTTTGAGACTGGAATTTTTTTGTATTTTTTTGTGATTTTTTGGATAGTTATTTTGAAATTTGTTTGAATTTCTTTGAGGGTTTTTGAATTTTTTTGTATCGTTTTGTATTATTTTCAGTTATTTGAGTCTTTTAAATTTTTGTATTTTTTTTTCTATTTTTTGTAGCATTTTCTGTTATTTTAATTTTTTTTGATACTGGAATTTTTGGTATTTTTTTGTATTTTTTTTTGTTTGAAGTTATTTTGAAATTTGTTTAAATTAATTTGAGGCTTTTTGAGATTTTTTGATTTTTTTTGTACTTTTTTATTTTTTTTATTTTTTTTGACACCTTTTGGATTTTATTTATATTATTATAATTTTTTTTTCGTTTTCTTTGAGGCTTTTTGAGAAAATTTTGGAGTTTTTGAGATTTCTTTCAAATTTTTTTTATTATTCTTTTTTGGCATTTTTTTATTTTATTTTTTAAGTTGATCTCTAATATTATTGGTCTATATTAAATGGGAAAAATTATTTTGTATTAAATAGAAATCATATATTACACATGCATGTAAACAAAATCATGTGCATTATTTATTTTTTTACATCTTGTTTTTTAAAACAAGAATTTATAATTTTGCACAATATTTTGAGTTCAAACAAACAATTATTATTTAAAAAGATGATGTATATCCCGAAATTAAAAATGAAGAACCACAAGGAAAAGTACTAGGCCTGAACATTGTACTATTGCCACGTTTCAGCCTATATCACTCATACCCCCTCAGTCCGGCTCTATAAACTAGTAAGTGTAAAAATATGATAAATGAATAAAAAAAAGACTTATTCTAATAGAAGCAAAAAGACATTATTAGAATAGAAATAACATTCCAACCTCTTAATACCGCCGCGGTCAAATCGTAAAATAAGGAACGTACTCATTAACCTACATTTACGACATCTAATTCTATTCTAGTCGTAAAAGCAAAATCTCGTGTGGTTTTTATCATTTCGGTTGATAAATTTCTGTTACATGTTACATCCACTTTTCCAAACAATGGATTTATTTTCGAAGAACAACGGAAATATGAACAAAACACGTCTCTTTCCGGATATATATATATATATGTATAGGATGGTATAAAACGTTTCGGAATACTAATTACGATATCTCGTGTGTATGATAACAATAGTGTATTGTTTAAACACGTTGACTTACGCGTTAAATCATTAACCGAACTCTTATTGAATGGTTAAATTTAAATAAAAAAATAAATAATTGCACTAAAGCTTTTTTTTAATCTATTATTATTTCTAAATTTCTTTATGTGTCATTAAGAGCGTGATTTACTTTACGAACAGAAAGCTATAAGTAGTGTAAGCAGTAGTTTCGTAGTGCCCCGAATTTTTTTTTTAATTTTAATTTTTAAAAAAGTAAAAAAATATACATAAAGAGATAAAGGTTAAATCTAGGCTCCTACTCTCGAAAATTGTGAAAATATGTTTTAGTTTTTTCTGAAAAAAATCGTGAAAATTATTAAAAACCTAAAAATGTTTAACAAGTTTACGAAGTTTTTCCAAAAAAAAAGCAAATAAAATTTTTTAAATTTGGGAAAGTAGAAGCAAAGATGTAACCTTTATCTACATATAAATATTTTTTTTATTTTTTTTTAATCAAAAATAAGAAAAAAAATTGGGGTACTACGAAACCCTTACATTTACTAGAATGAATCTCGTTTTTGTTTAGGAAGTGGCTCCCTCACGGAATATTAACAAAATCGAGTTTTATGAGTGAAAATAAAATACTTTTACTTTACGTGGGGCATACAAAATGTATTTAAAAAAATCGAATCAGGTCTTATAATTTATTTTCACTCATAACATTATTTTTATATTGAATTACTAAACTTTTTATACTCTTTTGTTTTTTTTCAATTTTATGTTATAACATTTAACACATATGGTTGTACTTTGAATTTGTGCATAAATTTCAATTTGAAATCCTTTTAACACATCTATAAATTTAAATAGATTAGGATGAGGCTTATAAAAATATAAAAATAGTTTTCTACTAAATAATCACAATATTTTTGTTAACTAGAGACAAATTTGGAAAAAGATATGACTATTAACCAAAATCATAATTGGTACTACCAGGGGCTGTATGTAAGATGGGTGGTCCCAAAAGGACATGTAAAATGCGCCACCTATTTTAAATTTGAGGATTAAGAGATTACAAAAGATTAAAAATAAAAAAAATTGGCTGTGTCACCCCAGAACTTTCCCGGCTCGACCGTAGAGAATATGTTATTTATTATTATTATTTTAATTATAAAATACTAAGCATTACAATAATTTATGGAACACATTAAAACAGCGAGCCGATGGTGAATATGTATACCGAATTGATATTTCAATGTTGATGACATAAGCTGCGCATGCGCACGTTGTATATCACATTGCTTTGAAAACTATTGGGAATTCGGGAAAAAATTTTCATACAGTAGTTGTAGGGAATTTTATGCTTTACAACTTTGCACTAAAGAGCATAATTTATCTATAATTTAAAAAAAATGGAAAATTATAAATGTGTATTTTTCTCGCCATCTAGCGGCGAAACTATGAGGAATTCCATAAAGAGTTAAACATAAAAGTTAAAGAAAATTTGATGCTTTACAACTTTGAACCAGAAAATTTTGCACTAAAATGAATTGTTTGTCCTCAAAATCAAGAAAAACTAGAGAAAACCTACATGCACATTTTTTACGCGCCCTCTAGTGGCGGAACTATTGGAAATTGTGGAAAAAGTTTGAAACAAAAGTTGTAGGGAATTTTATGCTCTAAAACTTTGTACTACAAAATTTTGCACTAAAGGGTATTATTTGTCCTCAAAATCGAGAAAAACTAGAGAAAACATACATGCACATTTTTTACGCGCCCTCTAGTGGCCCAACTATTGGAAATTCTAGAAAAAGTTTCAGACAAGAGTTGTAGGGAATTTTATGCTCTAAAACTTTGTACTACAACATTTTGCACTAAAGTGTATTGTTTGTCCTCAAAATCAAAAAAAACTAGAGAAAACCTACATGCACATTTTTTACGCGCCCTCTAGTGGCGGAACTATTGGAAATTGTGGAAAAAGTTTGAAACAAAAGTTGTAGGGAATTTTATGCTCTAAAACTTTAAACTACAACATTTTGCACTAAAGGGTATTATTTGTCCTCAAAATCGAGAAAAACTAGAGAAAACATACATGCACATTTTTTACGCGCCCTCTAGTGGCCCAACTATAGGAAATTCTAGAAAAAGTTTCAGACAAGAGTTGTAGGGAATTTTATGCTCTAAAACTTTGTACTACAACATTTTGCACTAAAGTGTATTGTTTGTCCTCAAAATCAAGAAGAACTAGAGAAAACTTACACGCACATTTTTTACGCGCCCTCTAGTGGCGGAACTATTGGAAATTGTGGAAAAAGTTTGAAACAAAAGTTGTAGGGAATTTTATGCTCTAAAACTTTAAACTACAACATTTTGCACTAAAGGGTATTATTTGTCCTCAAAATCGAGAAAAACTAGAGAAAACATACATGCACATTTTTTACGCGCCCTCTAGTGGCCCAACTATAGGAAATTCTAGAAAAAGTTTCAGCCAAGAGTTGTAGGGAATTTTATGCTCTAAAACTTTGTACTACAACATTTTGCACTAAAGTGTATTGTTTGTCCTCAAAATCAAGAAAAACTAGAGAAAACCTACATGCACATTTTTTACGCGCCCTCTAGTGGCGGAAATTGTGGAAAAAGTTTGAAACAAAAGTTGTAGGGAATTTTATGCTCTAAAACTTTATACTATAACATTTTGCACCAAAGTGTATAGTTTGTCCTTAAAATTTAAAAAAAATAAAAAATTGTTACATGTGCATTTTATCAATGTCGGTCTTGAGGACCTTCTACTGTACCAATTTAAACCAAAATCTAATGGTCGCATTCTAGGCACACACCGACCCTCCATACAAAATTTCAGCTTGATTGGTTAAACGGTTCGGCAGTTGTCGTGGAAGATGACACACAGACACACAGACAGACCATGCGCTGGAAATGGTTTCAATCTTCTTGGGGGACCTCAAAATGGATATCTGTTTGTCAAGTATCACTTCATCTTAATTGAGTTCTATTTGGTGGCATAAGAAGAAAGTGTATACAGGGTAATCAAAATGTATGTACTTTTGATCACCCTCTATATGCTTCAGACAGAATTTATTTAACACTGCAATCAACGTGTTAAAGAAGCAAGTTATTTTTTTTTTACTGTAAATTGTTTTATTGATTTTTTTATTTTTAGATAAAAGATCGATGTAACAATTGCATAAGAACCACAAAAACTAAGTAGTAAGTAGTTACCCGTAAGAGAGAAAATTGCCCCACGGGGCATCGAACCACACGGTCATACGCTTCTTTGTCACAGGGGCACAACTTGTTTTAAAAATAAATATCTCTTCTTGCGGACTCGGACTGCTTCAAGGTAAACCGACTGACTTGTCCACATGTTACCTTTCAAAGGTTGAAAAAAATGTGATATTTATTACCGCTAATTGTTTTACCAAAACGAGATTTTCGCTCAATATGGCGGACAACAATATTTAAACAACCACCAAAGAATTTGTCTAAGAATAGGATTTATTTGAATATAATAAATTATCTATGTTTTAGTTTTACCTATAAATATTAAATTTATAAAAGTTATACTTGGTCTCACAATAACTTAGACGTTTAGACAAACAATGTAAATATAAAAAGGCGAATTATAAGACTGACTATCCAAGCAATAAATATATCCGGATTTGCTTTTATAATGTTCTAATGGTATTAAATTAGTTCCTGAATATATTGAAAAGTGAAAAATATGAAGAAAATGGAACAAACAATCGAATTGTGAATATTTAACCTCAAAAAAAAGACATCATAAATCGTTATAATTGTTATTTAAGTACCAAGGGTATAAATAGATCTTTATGCCCTGAGAGCGACGTAAGTCGCGGTGCATACAAACTTTTATGTCATACAAGTTCGTAGTTGCATCCAGAATATAAATATAAAAAAACTATTTTTTGCCTTTATGCCCGCGCGGGTCTTAAAGTTCACTTTGTTGGCCATACAGTTCACTTTATGAGCCATAAAGTGTACTTTATGCCCGCGCGGGCAATAAAGTTCACTTTATGCATGCACGGGCATAAAATACAGTTCAGTACTTTTTTATGGATGGCGACAAGTGCAAAATAATTTTTTTTGGGTATATAATTCATGTCTACGTAACGCAATGTTGCCGTCATATTTTTAAATAGCAGAAAAAAGGAAATTCGATATTTTAATATTTATATTTTTAAAATGCCTAAAATTCCTATTTTATTATAATACCTAAAAAAATAAGTTTCTTTTAGAATTAAAATTATGGTGACTAGATTTCAAAGTTCGAAATTCGGGACGCTATTTTTAATATATTTTTTACAAATTAGAAATAAAAGTGGAAAAAAACCAAAAAAAAACAAAAATTAGAAAAAAAAAATTAAAAAAAAAAACAATTATTGAGAGAGAAATTAAAAAATATTGGAAAAAAATGAAAAATAAAATTGTAAAAATATGGAAAAAATGAAAAAATTAAAAAACCGAAAAAAAAATGCTAAAAAATGGAAAAAAAAGCTTCAAAAAGCAAGAAATCGAAAAATATCACAAAAAATGATTGAAATAAAAAATGAGAAAAAATTAGAAAACAAAAAAAAATAGAAAACCAGAACAATGAGAAAAAAATGAGCAGATTAGAAAAAAATTTAAAATAATAAAAAAAAAAAATCCTAAAAATGAAAAAAAAACGACAAAAAATTAAAGGAAAATCGGAAAAAAAAATAAAAAATTGAGAGATAAATTAAAAAATATTGGGAAAAAATGAAAAATAAAATTGTAAAATACGGAAAAAATGAAGAAATCAACAATTTCCAAGATGACGACTCCAAGATGGCGGACGAAATTTATGATTATTTACCGATTCTATTAAAAATTGGTATGTGGGAGTTTTTGGGGTCGGAGATTATGAATTTTTTATCAAAATTAATAAATTCAAGATGGCGGACGATATTTATGATTATTTACCGATTCTATTAAAAATTGGTATGTGGGAGTTTTTGGGGTCGGAGATTATGAATTTTTTATCAAAATTAATAAATTCAAGATGGCGGACGAAATTTATGATTATTTACCGATTCTATTAAAAATTGGTATGTGGGAGTTTTTGGGGTCGGACATTATGAATTTTTTATCAAAATTAATAAATTCAAGATGGCGGACGAGATTTATGATTATTGAAAAATTCTATTCAGAATTGGTATGTGGGAGTTTTTGGGGTCGGACATTATGAATTTTTTATCAAAATTAATAAATTCAAAATGGCGGACGATATTTATGATTATTTACCGATTCTATTAAAAATTGGTATGTGGGAGTTTTTGGGGTCGGAGATTATGAATTTTTTATCAAAATTAATAAATTCAAGATGGCGGACGAAATTTATGATTATTTACCGATTTTATTAAAAATTGGTATGTGGGAGTTTTTGGGGTCGGACATTATGAATTTTTTATCAAAATTAATAAATTCAAGATGGCGGACGATATTTATGATTATTTACCGATTCTATTAAAAATTGGTATGTGGGAGTTTTTGGGGTCGGACATTATGAATTTTTTATCAAAATTAATAAATTCAAGATGGCGGACGAGATTTATGATTATTGAAAAATTCTATTCAGAATTGGTATGTGGGAGTTTTTGGGGTCGGACATTATGATTTTTTTATCAAAATTAATAAATTCAAAATGGCGGACGATATTTATGATTATTTACCGATTCTATTAAAAATTGGTATGTGGGAGTTTTTGGGGTCGGACATTATGAATTTTTTATCAAAATTAATAAATTCAAGATGGCGGACGATATTTATGATTATTTACCGATTCTATTAAAAATTGGTATGTGGGAGTTTTTGGGGTCGGACATTATGAATTTTTTATCAAAATTAATAAATTCAAGATGGCGGACGAGATTTATGATTATTGAAAAATTCTATTAAAAATTGGTATGTGGGAGTTTTTGGGGTCGGAGATTATGAATTTTTTATCAAAATTAATAAATTCAAGATGGCGGACGAAATTTATGATTATTTACCGATTCTATTAAAAATTGGTATGTGGGAGTTTTTGGGGTCGGACATTATGAATTTTTTATCAAAATTAATAAATTCAAGATGGCGGACGATATTTATGATTATTTACCGATTCTATTAAAAATTGGTATGTGGGAGTTTTTGGGGTCGGACATTATGAATTTTTTATCAAAATTAATAAATTCAAGATGGCGGACGAGATTTATGATTATTGAAAAATTCTATTCAGAATTGGTATGTGGGAGTTTTTGGGGTCGGACATTATGAATTTTTTATCAAAATTAATAAATTCAAAATGGCGGACGATATTTATGATTATTTACCGATTCTATTAAAAATTGGTATGTGGGAGTTTTTGGGGTCGGAGATTATGAATTTTTTATCAAAATTAATAAATTCAAGATGGCGGACGAAATTTATGATTATTTACCGATTCTATTAAAAATTGGTATGTGGGAGTTTTTGGGGTCGGACATTATGAATTTTTTATCAAAATTAATAAATTCAAGATGGCGGACGATATTTATGATTATTTACCGATTCTATTAAAAATTGGTATGTGGGAGTTTTTGGGGTCGGACATTATGAATTTTTTATCAAAATTAATAAATTCAAGATGGCGGACGAGATTTATGATTATTGAAAAATTCTATTCAGAATTGGTATGTGGGAGTTTTTGGGGTCGGACATTATGAATTTTTTATCAAAATTAATAAATTCAAAATGGCGGACGATATTTATGATTATTTACCGATTCTATTAAAAATTGGTATGTGGGAGTTTTTGGGGTCGGACATTATGAATTTTTTATCAAAATTAATAAATTCAAGATGGCGGACGTTATTTATGATTATTGACCAATTCTATTCAAAATTGGTATGTGGAAATTTTTGGGGTAGGAGATTATGAATTTCTTGTCAAAATTAATAAATTGAGAAGATGGCGAACGAGATTTATGATTATGGACCTATTATTTTTTGTTTGTCACAATTGCAACGATTTATATTTTTTTGAAAAAATTTGAAAATTTAAATGTTGCTATCGTGTCCAAATGTGCAGGAAACTAATTTAGAATTTTTTTAACCATAGAAAGTAACATACATAGACGAGCTATTATTAAAATAAAACCCTTTAGCATAAAATTTTAATAAATGAAGAACTTATAAGGAACCATATGTGCCCTTTAACCTCTGTTCTTTGTACGACAGGAAGCGATAAACCCATTTTATTACCTACTAATTCATTCCATTTAATCTAAAAGACTACGTATACGTATAATTAACCTCATGTGTACGTAATAATAAGTATTGATTAAGTTGAAAAACATGTTTGAATGAAATTAAGCAACGGAATACGGAAACAAAAGTACAATAACAGTTAGTACCTAATAATAGTGGTATGTATGTCTCGATGGTAAAGAAATATTTAGTATTCAGAATAAGAAATCGCGTTGGTGTTGGCACATGTTGTACTAAAATTGTAACAACGAGTGCAGCTCTGAATTTGAATTTAAATACGAGTTCAGTCGCCGCGATTTTTAGCAAGTGGCGCCCAAACAAAACTCGACAGTTATTTCCGGTAGACGTCGCAGTGGCGTCACATAAATAAATATATACAAAAATCTCCATTTAGACTGAATTTAAATTATTATATTCCATCCAAGTATCAAATTAATTGAAACATTTACAATTATAATTATGTTGACCATTAATGAATTTTTAGATGGAAAAATATAAGCAGTTACAAATTAAGAATTGAAGTCTTAAAAAACTACAATTTTTTTTTTAATTTAATTCAACATCATTTAAAGTTACTTAATATAATTGAAAATTTATTATTATCAATTTTGTATCGTAATAAAAAAATAAGGAAAAGAAGAACTTCTAATATTTAATAAACTAAGATCACTTAATCTATGTGAGTTTTTTTACTTTTCAATTATTTAAATACATTTATCAATATTTCTCCATGCAGAGAAAAGGTAACAAATATCAGATTGCATATTTGAAATAAGCAGATGAAATCCTTTAATTTGATATCCCACACGGGAGGGTTTGGAGAAACGGTTACAAAATTATATCTGAAGGATTTATTATATATTTTTGACATTTTTAAAGCCTAATTATTTATACTAATATATAAATTTTTTAATTTTACATATTTTAAGTATATTTAACAATGTTTCTGCACGGAGAAAAAATGTAGCTGTTTTTCAATGACGTATTTGGAATCAACAGATGAAATCCTTTAATTTGATATCCCACATGAGGGGGTTTGTAGCAACTATTAGAAAGCTATGCCTAAGGGTCTTTTTATGTCATTTCGACATTTGGTAAAGATTAATCATGTTTATTTAAATAATGTAATAATAATTTTTCATATTTTAAGTACATTTGTCCATATTTCTCGACATTGAAAGAAGATAGCAAATATCTGACGACTTATTTAAAATCAGCAGATAAAATCGTTTAATTTGATACCCCACATGTGGGGGTTTGGACAAACTGTAACAAAGTTATGTTTAGGGAATTCGGTATGTCATTTTGATATTAGGTAAAGCTTATTCATATTTATTTAAATATTTGTTTATGTTCATTTCCTTAGTTTAATACATTTATTAACATTTCTCCCTGTATAAAAAAGATGGCAGATATCTGACAGCATATTTAAAACCATCAGATAAAATCGTTTAATTTGATACCCCACATGATGGGGTTTGGAGCAACGGTTATAAAGTTATGTTTAGGTAATTTATTATGTCATTTTGACATTGGGTACAGCTTATTCATATTTATTTAAATATTGGTTTATGTTCATTTCGTTAGTTTAATACATTTATTAGTATTTCTCCCCGTAGAAAAAAGATAGCAGATATCTGACAGCATATTTAAAACCATGAGATAAAATCGTTTAATTTGATACCCCACATGATGGCGTTTGGAGCAACGGTTACAAATTTTTGTTTACGGAATTTATTATGTCATTTTGACATTATGTAAAGCTTATTTAAATATTGGTTTATGCTCATTTCCTTAGTTTAATACATATATTAATATTTCTCCCCGTAGAAAAAAGATAGCAGATATCTGACAGCATATTTAAAACCATGAGATAAAATCGTTTAATTTTATACCCCACATGATGGGGTTTGGAGCAACGGTTACAAATTTTTGTTTAGGGAATTTATTATGTCATTTTGACATTTTGTAAAGCTTATTTAAATATTGGTTTATGTTCATTTCCTTAGTTTAATACATTTATTAATATTTCTCTCCGTAGAAAAAAGATAGCAGATATCTAACAGCATATTTAAAACCATGAGATAAAATCGTTTAATTTGATACCCCACATGATGGGGTTTGGAGCAACGGTTACAAATTTTTGTTTAGGGAATTTATTATGTCAATTTGACATTATCTAAAGCTTATTTAAATATTGGTTTATGTTCATTTCCTTAGTTTAATACATTTATTAATATTTCTCCCTGTAGAAAAAAGATAGCAGATATCTGACAGCATATTTGAAACCATGAGATAAAATCGTTTAATTTGATACCCCACATGATGGGGTTTAGGGCAACGGTTACAAAGTTATGTTTAAGGGGTTTATTATATCATTTTGACATTTTTCAAATGTTTATTTAAAGTTTATTTTCTTTTTTCATATTTTAAGTGTGCATATATCAAAAAAATAGGAAGAAACGGATAAAAATAAGAAAAAATAGAAAAATAGGAAAAACAAACAAAACTAGTACATTCATAAAATTTGAATTGTCCACTAAAAGGACCTTTGAAATTTTATTTTAATCGAACCCGAACAGCTTCTTGTATAAAAAAAAAATAGAAGGTAAAACAAAAATAAAAGATTATAATATACATTTTAATCACCCTATAAATCAGTTATAATTACTGTACAGAAAATTCAATCAGATGTCATCTATCAGCTGTCATCTATCAGATGTCAACTGTCAGCTATCAGATGTCATCTGTCAGCTGTCATCTATCAGCTGTCAACTGTCAGCTTAAAGCTATGTACCATAAATTTATTAAATCACGACAATAATTATTATGATACATGTTCTATTAACATTGGAGTTTTGGTGTTCTTCAAAGATCTATCTTGGGGCCGATCCTTTTTATTATTTATAACAATGAGTTACCATATGTTTGCCTTAGATCGTTACTTGCTTACATACTTAATTGAAAAAATATCACTAATTTACAAAATCGGGAACTATTTATATGTTGGTAATAACCCAATTTAAGTGCGCTACTGAAGTCTAGGAACCATAACATACAAAATATATCGATTTTTACCACGAATCGGTAATTCTATAAAAAAAAAGAATTCCATCTGTTAGAACATGTGCACTTTTTCACTGATTCATTTTCCATTTTCTACTGTCATCCTTAGTCATCAGAGTTTATTATAATATAATTCGTAGTATGGCTCGTTTTATTCCAAATGCCATGACTATTTTTGGAGGTTCGGTTCCTCAAAGTTACAGACGATCTGATCGAAGTGACAGGTCAAGATTTCAATTGAATTTATTTTCATGGGAACAGCTTTTAATAAATACCATTTCAACGATCAACGACCCGTGAATTTAATAATTTTACATGGTTTTTGTTAATTTATCGAAAACAAAAAAAAAATGTATCTAAAATAATATATAATAAAAATTATCAATGAACGTGTAAATATATTCGGCTAAAAAAGGATACGGTTTACCACAAGATAAAATTTTTAAGTAAAATATATTAAAATTCCCATTTCTTACTACGCCCATGTCTAAAGTTGACTTTTTATAAACATGTTTATAATTTTTGACGTTTCGTTGACAGCGTTGTGCCTAATATTACGACACCGTGAAAATTGTTTTCCCAATGACGTCATTGTGTTACTGAATTAGGTTAGAGAACGTTTGTAAATATTACAAGATGGCAACGCATCAGGGTTAGGATTGGGTGTGAATGAGCCAACTGCACATGAGAGTTAACAAAATCCTTATTTATTTTCGTTGAGTTTTCTTTTTTTGTATGTTTGATTATTACTGTTATAAAAAAAATTGGAAAACTTGAAAAGTTTGTTCTTTAGGGTGTCTAGATGTGCTAGAAACCAATTTTGAATTTTAAATACAAGATGGCAACGCACCCTAACAGGGTTAGAATTTGGGGAATGAGTTAACTGCACATGAAAGTTAACAAAATATTTATTTATTTTCGTTTCTTTTTTGTATGTTTGTTTGTTACGGTTGTAACGCTTTGTATTGATGTTAAAAAAATAAATAAAAGTGTTTAAAAATATTAAAACAACTATAAAAGGTATAGGGAATAATTTTGTTTGTACCACTCTGTATGAAAGAGGAATTTATGAATATTTTAGAACCATCCATTCTTATCTTAAATATCCTTCTTAGTTTCATCTATCACCCACCTACAACTTTTTTTAAACTTGCATCTACTTATAAGATTTTCTAGAAACGCATCGTTCTGTTCGGTTACAGCCTATTTCAATTTACATAATTTCGTACGCCGCACAATTTTACATAATTTTAATTCCCTATACACGTGGGCACGGTCTCATTTGTATAATTGAATGTTTTCAAAACGGAAGACAGATATAACGCGGTTAAAAAATTGGAAAATAGATAATGTTTTATCGCTGAAACCGCTATTAGGAAATTTTTTAAATATTTGGATTTTTACACACCTTAAAAAAACCCAAAACTAAGTAAATTAAAAATTCCAATTTATTTAATTTACAATTACCCTAAAGGGCGGTCCGATGGATCGCCTGGTCTCGCCTATGTATCTCGTTAGCCATCTTGAAGTCGCCATCTTGAAAAAAACTCTAAAACCCCCACATTGCAATTTTGAATGGAATCGGTCCATAATCATGAATATCGTCCACCATCTTGTAGTTGCCATTTTGATTTTATGAATTTTGACAAAAAATTCATAATCTCCCTCCCCGAAAACCCCCACATTCCAATTTTGAATGGAATCGGTAAATAATCCAAAATATCATCCACCATCTTGGTTCTATGAATTTTGACAAAAAAATTCATCTTCTCCGACCCCAAAAACACCCGCATACCAATTTTAAATAGAATCGGTGAATAATCATAAATATCATCCGCCATCTTGGAGTCGACATCTTGATTTTATGAATTTTGACAAAAAATTCATAATCTCAGACCCCGAAAACCCCCACATACTAATTTTGAATGGAATTGGTCAATAATCATAAATATCGTCCGCCATCTTGAATTTTGAATGGAATCTGTACATAATCAAAAATATCATCCACCATCTTGACTTTATGGATTTTGACAAAAAAACTCATATTCTCCGACCCCAAAAACACCCGCATACAAATTTTAAATAGAATCGGTGAATAATCATAAATATCGTCCGCCATATTGGAGTCGCCAACTTGATTTTATGAATTTTGACAAAAAAAATCATATTCTCCGCCCCCGAAAACAACCACATACCAATTTTGAATGGAATTGGTCAATAATCATAAATATCGTCCGCCATCTTGGATTTGCCATTTTGATTTTATAAATTTTGACAAAAAATTCATAATCTCAAAGCCCGAAATTGCAATTTCGAATGGAATCGGTAAATAGTCAAAAATATTATCCACCATCTTGATTTTATGAATTTTAACAAAAAAATTCATATTCTCCGACCCTAAAAACACCCGCATACCAATTTTAAATAAAATCTGTGAATAATCATAAAGACCGTCCGCCATCTTGGAGTTGTCATCTTGATCTTATGAATTTTGATTAAAAATTCATAATCTCCGACCAAAAAAACTCCCACATACCAATTTTAAAGGGAATCGGTCCATAATCATTAATCTCGTCCGCCATCTTATATTTAAAATTCAATATTAATTTCCTGCACATCTAAACACCACAACGAACAAACTTTTCAAATTTTTTTTAACATCGATACAAACTTACAAAAAAGCAAACTCAACAAATGTATAATAATAAATTTGTTAACTCTTATGTGCAGTTGACTCATTCCCTAAGCCTAACCCTAATAGGGTGCGTTTGGATTTTTTTCAACCAAGATTAAAGATAAAAATTATAATGCTTATTGTCACTTTGAGTAGCAGTAAATTTTACTTCCTAAATAATATATAATATCAAAATTATCTCACTTACCTTTTTTTTTTGTAAAAAATGTTACAAATAAATTCGTTTTGTAATTTGACAGAAACGTCAAATGTATTAAAAAAACTATGAAAACCAAGGTTAAATACTAAGAAAAGCGAATATAAGTAGTATAATTTTAAATTTCGATTCCCTATAAGTAGTAGATTTTTTGAATTACCTTAATAATTACCTTTAACAATGTAATTGTCATCTCAATAAATAAACAACTTGAAAATTTGACATTTGACACTTCAAGGTCAATTTTATTTATTATTGCGGTTTTGGCCTCGTATCTATCGGTAATTTGTTTAGGGTCAATTTTTTACAGATTTTAGGTAAAATATATATATATAATTACCTCGTATAACAAATTCATTTTTTAAATTTATCAGTTTTTTTTTAAAGTAATACATCAAAATGTTACAAAAATTTGCCAAGGTCACGGTTGTTAATTATTAGGATTGCAAATATAATTTGTAGCGTAATTATGTTTAATTTCATTGCAATATAAGTAGTAAATTATATATTATTCAATTATATATCTTTTTAAATACCACTTATAGTTTTAAAACAGGAAATTATAAACTAATAATAATAAAACTGTCGACGCCATCTATAAGCAAATAGTCGTACTACAACTACCATACATTACAGATTCTTATTCTAATATTTTGTTACAGGAAGTCTATTTAATGAATTTCGGCTACATGGAGAAATCGAAAGATGGCGCTTTCGCGTTACGGACGGAAGAATCGGTGCAAGATTCCCTTCGGGAATTGCAGGAGTTCGCCGGTATTCCGGCGACGGGACGTCTCGATAATAGAACTATGAAGTTAATGAATACGCCGCGATGTGGCATGCCCGACAAGTATCAATGGACGAGAACGAAAAGGTTCACGATACACGGATCTAAGTGGCCTTACACTGATCTTACGTGGAG
Organism: Neocrepidodera transversa; assembly: GCA_963243735.1. Classification (NCBI taxonomy): domain Eukaryota; kingdom Metazoa; phylum Arthropoda; class Insecta; order Coleoptera; family Chrysomelidae; genus Neocrepidodera; species Neocrepidodera transversa. Next base: position 3,170,934 of record OY725348.1, on the reverse strand, counting down.
GTAAGCTAAAAAAAAATATTTTTATAATTCCAGGTTAGAATAAATATTTCATATGTTACTAATAACTAAAATACGAAAAGAATATTTTTTCGGTTTTCGTCAATTTTAAAATGTCTAAAGTCACTTTTGGCCTTGAACTTCATTATTACATTATTGGACGTTGCCGGCTTGTGCAATATATCAAAAAAATTAGGATAAAATAAAACTGGTATTTTTGTTATTAAAATACATTATATTTTTTATACAAGGTGAATCATAATAAGTAGAATAAAACAAACATTTTAATAAATAAATTAATTTTAAGTAACAATTATTGTTTCTTATAAAATGTAACTTTTTCTTTCATGCCAATTAATTTTTTTGTACTGCGCTTCTAGTTAATTACATTAAACGCTTATCCTACAGGTATCGAATCGATATCTGCTTACTTACGTCTTATTCAATCAGAGAATTAAAATCCGATTTCAATTTTCTTTTATAAAAGATAATTTTCAGATTATTGTACTTTATTAGTCCCATTAATTTTATTTTCGCTTTGCACAAAAAAATTGAATTATTCTGAAAGCTTTTTAAAAATGTAGCTCATTTCTTATGTATATAAACCCATTTTTTCTACGCCCTTGTCTAAAGTTGACTTTTTAGAAATCTACCTCTGTTACATAGCAACCATGTTTATAACTTTTGACGTTTTAATGACAGAGTTGTGCCTAATTTTACAACACCGTGAATATTATATTCGCAATGACGTCATTGTGTTACTTACTGAATTATTAGGGGATTTTTGGGATCGCAGATTATAAATTGTTGTCAAAATTTGTAAAATCAAGATGGCGACTCCAAGATGGCGGTCGATATTTATGATTATTTAACGATTATGTTCAAAATTGGTATGTGGGGGTTTTTGGGGTCGGCGATTATGAATGTTTTGTCAAAATTAATAAAATCAAAATGGCGGACCATATTTATGATTATTAACCGATTTTATTGTAAATTGCTATATGTGGATTGTTGGGGTCGAATATTATGAATTTTTTGTTAAAATTAATAAAAGCAAGATGGCAACTCCAAGATGGCGGACGATATTTTTGATTATTTACCGATTCTATTCAAAATTGGAATGTGGAGATTTTTGGTGGAGAACACGAATTTTTGATCAAAATTCATAAAATCAAGATTGCGGACCATATTTGATTATTTACCGATTCCATTCAAAATTGCCATGTGGGGGTTTTTTGGGTCGGAGATTATGAATTATTTGTCAAAATTCGTAAAATCAAGATGGCGGACGATATTTATGATTATTTACCGATTCTATTCAAAACTGGTATGTAGGGATTTTTGGGGTCGAAGATTATGAATTATTTGTCAAAATTCGTAAAATCAAGATGGCGGACGATATTTATGATTATTTACCGATTCCATTCAAAATTGCCATGTGGGGGTTTTTTGGGTCGGAGATTATGAATTATTTGTCAAAATTCGTAAAATCAAGATGGCGGACGATATTTATGATTATTTACCGATTCTATTCAAAACTGGTATGTAGGGATTTTTGGGGTCGGAGATTATGAATTATTTGTCAAAATTCGTAAAATCAAGATGGCGGACGATATTTATGATTATTTACCGATTCCATTCAAAATTGGTATGTGGGGATTTTTGGGGTCGGAGATTATGAATTTTTTGTCAAAATTAATAAATTCAAGATGGCCGCCGTTCGTGCTAGTTTCTATATAACTTAATAGGACACGAAATACCGTTTAAGAGAGTGTAAAAAAAGAAATGATTAAAAATAAATAAAATAAAAATATTTTAAAATGATTTATATTATTTTTCCCTTCATAGATGAAAATAGATTTTTTCTCCATCTATTTTTATTTTCCAGTTAGAATCATTCTAGTGGATTATTGTCAAATTCAACGCAATCAAAATTTTTTTACCAAATTATATCGCAAGTGAGAGTTTATAAAATATAAATTAATGCGAAAATTAAGTAATTTCGAAGCGGTTAACGTAGTTAATGCGAGTTCTCACTTCCTCACCGTGGAAAGCCGCACTCTACCTTGCCTAACCATTACTAAGATATTAGCTGTTCCATCTAGCGGCCGACGCCTCGTTCCTAATCAATTTATCGTTCAATTTGAATTTTATTTCGCGTCTAATTTCAATTTACGTACCCACTAAATGTAGTGCGAAGAACAGCATAAGCCAATAACGATTTCTTGCTAGATGTTTTTATAATTTTTTTCTAGTACAATAAGATGGTGTTAATTAAAAGAAGATTTATTATAATTTTGATTGACAGCTGACAGATGACAGCTATGGATGACGTAAAATATGGAAAGGCAATAAAATAATATTTAAATAAATATGATTAGGCTTTACTAAATGTCAAAATGACATAATAAAGTGCTTGGGTATAACTTCGAAACGGTTTATCCAAACCCCCTCATGTTGGGTATCAAATTAAATGATTTTATCTCCTCATTTTAAATGAGTCATCAGGTAACCCCTACTTTTTTTCTACGTCGAGAAATATCGACAATGGTACTTAAAATGTGGAAAATTAATATAACATTATATAAATAAACATGATTAAGTTTTACCAAATGCCAAAAAGGCATAATAAATTCCCCAAGCATAACTTTCTTATCTTTGCTCCAAACCCCCTCATGTGGGGTATCAAATTAAACGTTTTGACCTGCTGATTTTAACTATGCTGTCGGATATCTTCTATCTTTTTTTCGCATTGAGAAACATTGATAAATCTACTTGAAATATGGTAAAACAATAAAATATTATTTAAATAAACATGATTAAGATTCACCAAACGTCAAAAAGACATAATAAACCCCCAAGGCATAACTTTCTTATTTTTGCTCCAAACCCCCTCATGTGGGGTATCAAATTAAACGATTTTATCTAATGATTTCAAAAATGCCATCGGATATTTTCTACCTTTTTTTCACGTGGAGAAACATCTTTTAACAGCTTTACTACGTGTCAAAATGACATAATAAAGCATAAATGATACAGTCCACTAGAATAATTATTTGAAGAGTGTCTTCGAGTGAACTTGAACTATTACATAACCAATTTGAGGCGATATGTTTTGGCGCCCAACGTGGGGCTCGAGTTGTTTGTTTCTAGTTTCGGTGCCAAAATGTTCGATAACATTATAATTTAAAATAATGGATTTTCATCTATTGTAATTCGCAAATATGTATGATAAAAAATATTTGTAGCAAACAGACTATTTTACTGTTCATACAGTTCATGAGTAAATTTAATTAAACATTTACCAATTTTGAGTTCTAAATTCAATAAAAATTGAAAACTGTAAAAGAGATGAATATAAAAATTCAATAATCGAGTTTTATGGACAAAATGCCATATGGTCTACGAGACCAGAAATAGTTTTTGCTTTCTTTTACAAATTCAATTGGAATTATATTACAGGGGTTACACAAAAATAAATCTATAGTCTAATTTGTATTTATAGAATTAGAAAAATATGCGTAAGTTATTGGTTGTTTAAAAAAAAATTGTATTTCATTTTTTTGTGTAGTTTTTTAATTTTAGAAGTGTTTTTTTGTCAGAAATTTTTTTTTATGCAATATTGGCATAATTTTTACATAAGCTTAAAATTATCCAGATTTGTGGATTTTCTCATAGTGCGATGTTGTCAAATGAGCTAAAATTATCCATATTCGGGAATTTTGTTATATTGCGATGTTGCCACATGAGCTAAAATTTCACTAAATCTAGGAAAAATGAAATAAAGTTTTTTATTCATTATTGGCAGAATTTTTACAAGGTTGCCAGATAAGCTTAAAATTATCCTGATTTGGGGATTTTGTTATATTGCGATGTTGCCAAATTGGCTAAAATTTCAATAAATCTGGGGAAAATGAAAAATAGTTTTTTTTATCCATTATCAGCAGAATTTCTACAAGGTTGCCATAACCTTAAAATTATCCTGATTTTGGAACACAACGACTGTTGTTGCGATGTTGCCAAATTAACTAATATTTCTCTAAATCTATGACAAATAGATTTTTTTATCCATTATTGGCAGAATTTCTACGAGGTTGCCAGACAAGCTTAAAATTATTCAGATTTGGGATTTTGTTATATTGCGATGTTGCCAAATGTGCTAAAATTTCACTAAATCTATGTAAAATGAGAAATAGTTTTTTTATCCATTATTGGCAGAATTTCTACAAGGTTGCCAGATAAGCTTAAAATTACCCAGATTTGATGATTTCGTTATTGCGATGTTGCCAAATGAGCTAAAATTTCAATAAATCTAGGAAAAATGAAAAATACTTTTTTTTATCCATTATTGGCAGAATTTCTACAAGGTTGCCAGACAAGCTTAAAATTACCCAGATTTAAGGATTTTGTTATTGCGTTGTTGCCAAATGAGCTAAAATTTCACTAAATCTAGAAAAAATGAAAAATAATTTTTTTATCCATTATTGGCAGAATTTCTACAAGGTTGCCAGACAAGCTTAAAATTACCCATAATTGGGGATTTTGTTATTGCGTTGTTGCCAAACGAGCTAAAATTTCACTAAATCTAGGAAAAATGAAAAATAATTTTTTTTATCCATTATTGGCAGAATTTCTACAAGGTTGCCAGACAAGCTTAAAATTACCCAAATTTGGAGATTTTGTTATAAATAAGCTATAATTTCACTAAAACTAAGAAAAATAGTTTTTTTTTAGCAATTTATGCAAATGTATTACTATTAAGTTACCAGATGTTCACAAAAATCAAAAAAGGTTTTTTTTATCTCATATATACCGAAATTTGCAGATCTATCTGTACAATGTTGTCAGATGAGCAGTGAAACATTCTTTTGCTTGATTGAAGTTATAAAGCGAATGTCTTGCAAGAAATAGAAAAACTCTCTAAAGGATCGAAGTATCTCTTAAGTGGCTGGCACTTTACATAAAGCCCGCAAGCACTTACCTTGGCCTTTTCGGCATATATATTACTTAGCGTCGCCTTTTCGTCACCGTCACATGAGGCGTTATTAAATTATTTCCCATCTGCGACGGTTTTCAAAGTATGCGAAACATTTTAGGAACACCCTCTCCTCTCTCCTCCGAATTACGGCATAACTAGTAACTTTGCTTTTCATAAATCGATAAACTAATTTATTTTTATTTGTATCAATATTATTTTCACGGTGACGTAATATGAGACAGAAATTTTCTACAATTGAAATATTTTTCAGTTAAAATGGAAATCTTAAGACAGGTCAAAAAAAAAATCGTTTTCTACTTGACTAAATGTTAATTTTTGTGACGTTAACTGTCAAGTTTTCTAAGTAAATGTCATTTGTCATCTGTCACCTGTCAAATTCGTAAGAAAATGTTTTTTTTTAATTTGAGTGACATGAATGTCACTTTTCAGTTGTCAAAGTCAGAAAATTTAATAAAATGTTAATTTTTGTGACGTAAATGTTAACTGTCAAGTTTTCTAAGTAAATGTCATTTGTCATCTGTCACCTGTCAAATTCGAAAGAAAATGTTTTTTTTAATTTAAGTGACATGAATGTTACTTTTCAGTTGTCAGAGTCAGAAAATTTAATAAAATGTTAATTTTTGTGACGTAAACGTTAACTGTCAAGTTTTCTAAGTAAATGTCATTTGTCATCTGTCAAATTCGTAAGAAAATGTTTTTTTTAATTTAAGTGACATGAATGTCACTTTTCAGTTGTCAGAATCAGAAAATTTAATAAAATGCTAATTTTGTGACGTAAACGTTAACTGTCAAGTTTTCTAAGTAAATGTCATATGTCACCTGTCACCTGTCAATTATGATTAATGCCATTAATCCAATATTCAATTTTCCCGGTAAATTTACCGGCTTCAGTTCAAAACAAAAAAAAGCAATTTTTTATTTGTAAAACGAATTTGTAACAATGCTCGGCTCTTAAACTGTTAATAAATGTATTAATTATTTTAAATATTAGTCCAAGCTCAGTGAGTTGGTCCTTCGAGTTTTTAACTTTTTACAAGGATACATACAAAAGTAAAAATAATACGAGGGATGATATACAAGTATAAATTATATGACTAATTGAACTTTTTGGAAATGTTTTTTTAGACGCTTTTATTTAGCTCACACTGTTTGTATGTATGTCTGTGTGTATGTTGGTATCAAATTTTGTAATAAATAGGTCGACCATTTCCAGACGTTCGATTAACTTGAAATTTGGTAGTTCCGGTAAAAATGCATTGGGAAATTTTTGTTGGACAAAAAACAAAATGGCGGCTCCAAGATGGTGGACGTGATTTGTCATTATGGTCCAATTCTATTCAAAATTGGATTGTGAGGGTTTTTTGGGTCGAAGATTATGATTTTTTATCAAAATTAATAAATTCAAAATGGTGGCTCCAAGATGGCGGACGAGATATATGATTATGGTTCGATTCTAATCAAAACTGGTTTGTGGGGGTTTTTGATGTTGGAGATTATGAATTTTTTGTCAAAATTAATAAATTCAAAATGGCGACTCCAAGATGGCGGACGTAAGATGTACGATTAGGGTTCGATTTTATTAAAAATTTTTATTCAGTTTTTTTTGCTATTTTTAAGGATCTTGCAAAACATTTTAAGGTATTTTCAATGATTGTTTGAAGGTTTTTTTTTTATTGATTTTTAAGGATTTTTCAATGAATTTTCATGGATTTTTTTAAGATTTTTTCAAGTATTTTTCATTCACGAGGTTTTCAAGGAAGTTTTATAAATTTTTCATGGGTTGTATAAAGAACTTTCAAGGATTTTTTTACTGATTTTCAAGGAATTTTCAAGGACTTTAGAAAATTTAGTATTAATCCATTTTTGTTAAGATTTTCAAGGATATTGCAAGGATTATTTAAGGAAATTTTATGGATTCGGCAAATTTTTAAGGAATTTTCCATGATTTTTTTAGTGTTTTTATTGATTTTTAAGGATTTTTCAAAGAATTTTCAAGGATTTTTTAAAGATTTTTTCAAGTATTTTTCATTCATGAGGTTTTCAAGGAAGTTTTGTTAATTTTTCAAGAGTTGTATAAAGAATTTTCAAAGATATTTTTGAGGATTTTTTTAATATTTTTCAAGGATTTTTTTAACGATTTTCAAGGAATTTTCAAGGACTTTAGAAGGTTTAGTATTAATCCATTTTTGTTAAGATTTTCAAGGATATTGCAAGGATTATTTAAGGACATTTTTTGGATTCTACAACTTTTTAAGGAATTTTCAATGATTTTTTAGGATTTTTTTTTTATTGATTTTTAAGGATTTTTCAAAGAATTTTCAAGGATTTTTTAAAGATTTTTCATTCATGACGTTTTCAGGGAAGTTTTGTAATTTTTTCAAGGGTTATATTAAAAATTTTCAAGGATTTTTTAAATATTTTTTTGTATGTGGAGTTTGTTGAAGTTGAAGATTTTTTTGTCAAAATTAATAAATTCAAAATGGCGACACCAAGATGGCGGATAAGATGTATGATTATGGTTCGATTCTCTTTAAAATTGGAATGTGGGGGTTTTTGAGGTCGGAGATTATGGATTTTTTGTCAAAATTAATAAATTAAAAATGGCGAACACCAAGATGGCGGACAAGATGTATGATTATGGTTCGATTCTCTTTAAAATTGGAATGTGGGGGTTTTTGAGATCGGAGATTATGAATTTTTTGTCAAAATTAACAAATTCAAAATGGCGGCTACAATATGGCGGACAAGATATGATAATGGTCAGATTATATTTAAAATTAATATGTGAGGGTACTAAAAAATGTATCAAAAAATATTTTCTACTTTTTAGTGCACTTTGTACACATAAATAAAAGCGTGCTTTTTAAAAAGTTTTTCTAATAATTACATTGGCGTGCGTGAGCCTGTACGCTAACTTATTTTATTTCACAATAGCCAGCAAATGCATCTCCCGAAAAGTTTAGAAAAAGGACAATTCTTATCGCATCTTCCGGGAAAATTTACTTTTCATTAGATCCTCTCACATACTTCCGAACAAAGTTATACAGGCAAAGGTAAAATTTCAAATAGTTTTAAAGGAAACGGAGCCGGCTTGACTGCGTGAATGCGATCACAGACGCGGAAGCGGATAAGTCACCTGAAAAATTGGATCAATTATTGTGTGGCCCTTTATTTTAATCTCTTGGCTCAGCCACCCCTGCAGGCATAATTTAGAAGAAGAAAAAAAACTCATTTCCTAATTGATTCCATTAGAATTTTCAAAGCGTAAGATTATAATTTGATTTCGATATCTCGTATTACCATTGGCGTGAATTATGCTCTATTGAAATAACTACGGAAATGGTAGAGGTTTTTCTTAATATACGCTCAGAAAATATATTTTTTTATTTTTACATATCTATAACCTAAAAGTGATTAAAAGTGGCTCGCCGTATAATTAGATCCTGTTTGAGGACCGCATCAAGTGGATTCAGTTTATCAATCTATTTTAATTACAAATTCGATTTCCAATCTACATATTGTTTAACGCAGTTATGAAAAATCCAGGTCACCATCAAAATGTCTTCCATTCCGGCGTTCCATTGAGAGCCAAAACCAAACTACCACTATATAATCTATATCCTATCTATGACGTTTATTCGACACATAGGCGTATCACTAATAAATAAATTCATGTATAAAAACCCCGATTTATTTTAGACAAAAAGGTAGATTTTTGTGCCACGTGCAGGTACCATTCTCAATTTTCGAAAATTCTTTAAAAAAATTAAAAACACCCACTTCCCACCTCGGAAAATTCTTAAGTCGATTTATATGAATGGTATCAAAAATCTAGTCATCGGTGGTTACTACACTAAACGAGAGCTTTCCAACGATACCCCACATGACACACTTCAAAAAACATAAAAAATTCCACCCCCACGCTCCACCCCCTGTCCAAATAATGTTTTAGACAAAAGTTACTGAAAAAACATTGTAAAAAGCACCAATAGAGGTTGCGACGCAATATTTTCCTATTACGGAAGATATCAGTTTTTTACAGTTTCCATCCCTTTGGGGTGGAAACCCCATTTACAATAGGAAACTACCCTAGGTGCCAAAGTATTTTTTTATGGTGTTGATAGCTTAAAAATTACGACCATGAGAGAGACACGCCTCTGACATACACATATATAATTATAAACTTTTTAGTGCCCCATTTTTTGTCATCCCCAGTTCACGTCCGGCGAAAATAACCTATTTTGGCGTCTGAGTCATTTCTACTACGCAGTATTTATTCCACGTTTTATTTTAAATACAGATCTGTTTTTTTAATTATAATTGGGTTACTAATAACGAAGTTAGATAATAATGCCTTTTTGTCTTGGTAACTGCGCAGTAACATTACGTATTTATTCAATGTATAGTGTGCTAGTGCTTTTTTGTCGTTGTGACTTTACATGATTTTTTTTTAGCTATTTATTACTACATCAACGATTTTTTCATTAAAATTTGACCAGTATTAACGAAATTAGATACTAATGCCTTTTTGTTATTACTACTGCAAATTTAATATATAGTCTTTCCTTGGTACAAAACAATTTTTTTCATTTAATTTAGACCAATATTAACGGAGATAGAAGCTAATGCCTTTTTGTGAAAGTTACTGCGCATGATTTTTTTACGTATTTAAGTGTTTTTTCATTAAAATAGTAACGGAGATATATGCTAGTGCTCTTTTGACAACGCAAAAATATTTTTTTTCATACCTGTTTGAAATGGGCTTTCTTTCGGTTCCAGTTAGTACTGGCTCTTATTCCATAGGTGGAATCTTTTACCAAGTAATAAGTAACACCGTGTCTTATTGGTAGATGGCGTTAAAATATCTCTAAAAAATCGCAACAAAATCCCAAAAGAATTGGAAAAAAATCGCAATTACAAAAAATCAGAGGAATAAGAAAAAATTAGAAAACAAAAAGTAATAAAAAAAAACATAAAAAACCACAAAATAATATAAGACAAAAATGAAGAAAAATTTAAAGAAATCGAAAAAAACCAGAAAAAATCTTTAAATCAGATAAAATAATACAAAAAATCAGAAAAAAACCGGAAAAGAACAGAAAAAATCTGTTTTCCAGGATTATTAGGATTCAAAATTTTTAATTTTACAGGTTATACATTTGACATAAATCTGTAAGGAATCAGAAAGAACAGAAAAAATCCGACACAAGAATCAGAAAAAAATCACAAAAAATAATATATAAGAAAAAGTAAAAAGAAAAACCATAAAATAAAAATAAAAAATCAGAAAAAACTCATTATAAAATTTTTTGAAATATTCAGAAAATAAATGGAAAAAAATCATAAAAAAAATTTGAAAAAATCAGAAAAAAATCATCAAAAATTAACAAAAAATCTGAAAAAAATCAAAAGAAAATCAGAACATATAAAAATAAGAAAAAAAATTTCAGACATTTAATGATTCAAATTTTGACATTTTTTTATTTTTGACAGGTGACAGTTGGAGAAATAATTATGACTGTTTTGAATAGAGATTTTCAAGTACTTTCAAATGACATATTGCAAGTCAAATTCCGTGACATATTGCATCTGTCATTTTTTGATAGTGACACTTCCGTTTGACAGATGGCGTTAGCTGTCTACCAATATTTTTATAACATGTTTACTCAATATTGCACTATTGTATTTCGAGATGAGATTTGAATTCTATGCATCTGGGCAAATTTTCGCTGATGAGTTCTCAAGGGATGAAACAGCTGTCCGGTACACCGTGTGATGCGTAAAAATCAAATGTTCACAACCCACAAGTTTTTTTTTTTATTTAAATATTTTACAACGTTTGGACTGAGAATTTTGTTATCTTTATAACGGATCTAAGCATTAAGTCAAATTCTCGCTAATGAGGCGTGACGTCATATTAAAGTCACTACAACATAATATAATCTAACCTAACAAATTCCAGATGATGTATAACAGTTTCCAACGTTGCTAAATTTACATTTGAAACAGTTTCCAACGTTGCCAGATCTACGTACATCTGGAAAATCATCTAGATATTCCAATAAAAATTAACAGTAGTTAAATTAACTGTATTGGTATTTGTTGCAATTCGTAATTTATAATTTTTTTGGTAGACTACTTTTAATTAAATCCTTGATTTGCGCAGTAGCTGTGTCAAAAGGGCATTAGCGTCTATCTCTGTTAATATTGATTCGATTTTAATCAAAAAAACATCATTGTATTAAAGATACCTTGTATATTAAATATTTAAAGAAAAATCATGTACTGTAACAATTATAAAAGAACATTAGCATCTAACAATTATGTAATTTTTTTTAAATTCTTAAAAACATAAAAATGGTAAGTGATTTTTGTTATACACCGAAAGGTACAACCATTTAAATTACGCCAGATGTACCTGGTTTTCATTGCCCAGTTAAATTTGTTTTCCATTATATGTCGCTCCACGTGTGGTGTATCTATTAACATTTCTCCCTGTAGAAAGAAGATAGCAGATATCTGACAGCATATTTAAAATCAGCAGATAAAATCGTTTAATTTGATACCCCACATGATGGGGTTTGGACCAACGGTTAGAAAGTTGTGTTTATGGGGTTTATTATGTCATTATGGCATTAAGTAAAGATTATTTATGGTTTTTTAAATATTGATTTTTGTTCATTTTCTTATTTTAAGTCATTTATTGATTTTTCTCCCCGTAGAAAGAAAGTAGCAGGTATCTGACAACAAATTTAAAATCAGCAGATAAAATCGTTTAATTTGATACCCCACATGATGGGGTTTGGAGCAACGGTTACAACGTTATGTTTATGGGGTTTATTATGTCATTTTGACATTAAGTACATATTATTCGTGTTTATTTAAATATTATTTTTTGTTCATGTTCTTCGTTTAAGCCATTTATTAAGTTTTCTCGATGTAGAAAGAAGGTAGCAGATATTTGACAGCATATTTAAAATCAGCAGATAAAATCGTTTAATTTGATACCCCACATGGTGGGGTTTGGAGCAACGGTTACAAAATTATGTTTATGTGGTTTATTATGTCATTTTGACATTAAGTACAGATTATTCGTGTTTATTTAAATATTATTTTTTGTTCATGTTCTTCTTTTAAGTTATTTATTAAGTTTTCTCCCTGTAGATTGAAGATAGCAGATATCTGACAGCATATTTAAAATCAGCAGATAAAATCGTTTAATTTGATACCCCACATGATGGGGTTTTGAGCAACGGTTACAAAGTTATGTTTATGGAGTTTATTATGTCATTTTGACATTTATATCTTGTTTATAGTGGTTTGGAGTTCATTTTTAATACAGATAACCTAGATCATGTGTTGTAAAGTGACAGATGACAACTATGACGTATGCACCATTTTAAATGCAATATCAAGACTATTGACAGCTATGACTTTTGTTTTACTTCTTTGTTGTTAATATTTTGTATCGAGGGGAAGGGGGAAGGTAAGAATAAAGAACGTCTCTATCTCCGTTACTATTGGTCAAACTTAAGCGAAATAAACGGCGCTACATTCGAAATGCGACGTAAAAAAAATTTATGCGCAGTAACAAAGACAAAAGGTCATTAGCGTCTATCTTGGTTATTATTGGTCCGATTTTAAAAAGAAAAACATCATTGTATTAGGAATATTTATAGAAAATCATACATAGTAGCAATAATAAAAGAACAAAATGTTGTGTATTTATTTCTTATACTTTATTTTTACCTTAAAAGTTTTCTATTATTTTTTTAATTAAATTCCCGTATTTCGGCCGTCATGACGCCATTGAAAATGTCTGACGTAGGCTGAGCGGAGCGGGATCGACAGACATAGAGGTCACTCGAGAGTGAAGCACATAGCAAGTGCCTTTACAGGCTCGTGGCGTCACATTCAGCACGCCCTATTCAATGCATCCGACAAGGGCTCTCCAGAAGGAACCTACACCTGCACTACGAATAATACCATTGTAATGTCCGTTCTCCCTTTTCTTATATATACATCGTGACGATAAAAAATTTTCAAAATTAATATATATATATATAAATTTTCCTGAAGATCTTTATTCTTTACGAAACATTCATTATTAAGAAAAGTGATTACTGCATTGGATATTTATTATACTCTGTATTTTTCATTAACCGGAAATCGTACTATTTAACTTCACATAAAAATATCAGGAAACCTCTGCCTGCGGTGGGAAATAGAAATGTTTCGTCGTTGGGGAAAACTAAGGAAATCGAAAATTAGTTCTGAATTGACGAACGTCGATGGAAAATAAAGAGCGAGGAAAGCTTCAAATCGAACGGGAGTTAATTTTTATGATAAAATTTTATCATTTCCGGATTTATTTTTAAAAACAAGAAAATAAAATAAATAAATTTTTTACATTTAGTAAAGCTTGTTAAAGATATTTCTCCACGTGGATAAAAGGTAGAATATTTCCAATAGTATATTTAAAATCATGAGATAAAATCGTTTAATTTGATACCCCACATGAGGGGGTTTGGAGCAATAATTATAAAGTTATGTCCAGGGAGTTTATTATGTCATTTTGACATTTCATGAATCTTAATTATGTTTATTTAAATAATATTTTATTGTTTTACAAAATTTAAAGTCTATTTATCAATGTTTCTCTACGTGCAAAAAAGATAGAAGATATCTGACAGCATAGTTAAAATCAGCAGCTCAAATCGTTTAATTTGATACCCCACATGAGGGGGTTTGGAGCTAAAGTTATGTCCAGGGAGTTGATTATGTCATTTTGACATTTAATAAAGTTTAATCATGTTTTATTACATATTTGTTAACGCCATCTGAAAAAAAATTGATTGTGTAGAGTTTGACGAATTGATTGTTTTTAACTGGAGATAAATGGAGAAAAATGCAATGTTCAGCAATAAAAATAAAAGAAAATTTTCTGTCCTATTTGTATTTAAAAATGAACAATTTGAGACATATCAAAAATTCCTCAGTAATTATTAGTAGAATTACCGAATAATTTTACACTTTGTAAAAACATTGTTCGACTTTAATGCTCAGAACATGGAAATAAATATAAATAAAAAATGCATTTTTTACCAGGAAAATGGGAAGGAAATTTCCTACTATGAGAATATTTTTCAACTAAAAATAATGGAAATCAGAATTCTGGCAAGAAGTCAAAAATAACCGAAGAATTTTACACTTTGTAAAAACATTGTTCGACTTTAATGCTCAGAACTTGGAAATAAAAATAAATAAAAAAATGCATTTGTTATCAGGAAAATGGGGAGAAAATTTCCTACTGTGAAAATATTTTTCAACTAAAAATAATGGAAATCAGAATTCTGGAAAGAAGTCAAAAATAACCGAAGAATTTTACACTTTGTAAAAACATTGTTCGACTTTAATGCTCAGAACTTGGTAATAAAAATAAATAAAAAAATGCATTTGTTATCAGGAAAATGGGGAGAAAATTTCCTACTGTGAAAATATTTTTCAACTAAAAATAATGGAAATCAGAATTTTGGCAAAAAGTCAAAAATAACCGAAGAATTTTACACTTTGTCAAAACATTGTTCGACTTTAATGCTCAGAACTTGGAAATAAAAATAAATAAAAAAATTCCGTTTTTACCAGGAAAATGGGGAGAAAATTTCCTACTATGAGAATATTTTTCAACTAAAAATAATGGAAATCAGAATTCTGGCAAAAAGTCAAAAATAACCGAAGAATTTTACACTTTGTAAAAACATTGTTCGACTTTAATGCTCAGAACTAGGAAATAAAAATAAATAAAAAAATGCAGTTTTTATCAGGAAAATGGGGAGAAAATTTCCTACTGTGAAAATATTTTTCAACTAAAAATAATGGAAATCAGAATTCTGGAAAGAAGTCAAAAATAACCGAAGAATTTTACACTTTGTAAAAACATTGTTCGACTTTAATGCTCAGAACTTGGTAATAAAAATAAATAAAAAAATGCATTTGTTATCAGGAAAATGGGGAGAAAATTTCCTACTGTGAAAATATTTTTCAACTAAAAATAATGAAAATCAAAATTCTGGCAAAAAGTCAAAAATAACCGACGAATTTTACACTTTGTAAAAACATTGTTCGACTTTAATGCTCAGAACTAGGAAATAAAAATAAATAAAAAAATGCAGTTTTCACCATGAAAATGGGGAGAAAATTTCCTACTATGAGAATATTTTTCAACTAAAAATTATGGAAATCAGAATTCTGGCAAAAAGTCAAAAATAACCGAAGAATTTTACACTTTGTAAAAACATTGTTCGACTTTAATGCTCAGAACATGGAAATAAAAATAAATAAAAAAATACATTTTTTACCAGGAAAATGGGGAGAAAATTTCCTACTATGAGAATATTTTTCAACTAAAAATTATGGAAATCAGAATTCTGGCAAAAAGTCAAAAATAACCGAAGAATTTTACACTTTGTAAAAACATTGTTCGACTTTAATGCTCAGAACATGGAAATAAAAATAAATAAAAAAATACATTTTTTACCAGGAAAATGGGGAGAAAATTTCCTACTGTGAAAATATTTTTCAACTAAAAATAATGGAAATCAGAATTCTGGAAAGAAGTCAAAAATAACCGAAGAATTTTACACTTTGTAAAAACATTGTTCGACTTTAATGCTCAGAACTTGGTAATAAAAATAAATAAAAAAATGCATTTGTTATCAGGAAAATGGGGAGAAAATTTCCTACTGTGAAAATATTTTTCAACTAAAAATAATGAAAATCAAAATTCTGGCAAAAAGTCAAAAATAACCGACGAATTTTACACTTTGTAAAAACATTGTTCGACTTTAATGCTCAGAACTAGGAAATAAAAATAAATAAAAAAATGCAGTTTTCACCATGAAAATGGGGAGAAAATTTCCTACTATGAGAATATTTTTCAACTAAAAATTATGGAAATCAGAATTCTGGCAAAAAGTCAAAAATAACCGACGAATTTTACACTTTGTAAAAACATTGTTCGACTTTAATGCTCAGAACTAGGAAATAAAAATAAATAAAAAAATGCAGTTTTCACCATGAAAATGGGGAGAAAATTTCCTACTATGAGAATATTTTTCAACTAAAAATTATGGAAATCAGAATTCTGACAAAAAGTCAAAAATAACCGAAGAATTTTACACTTTGTAAAAACATTGTTCGACTTTAATGCTCAGAACATGGAAATAAAAATAAATAAAAAAATACATTTTTTACCAGGAAAATGGGGAGAAAATTTCCTACTATGAGAATATTTTTCAACTAAAAATAATGGAAATCAGAATTCTGGAAAGAAGTCAAAAATAACCGAAAAATTTTACACTCTGTAAAAACATTGTTCGAATTTAATGCTCAGAACTTGGAAATAAAAATAAATACAAAAATTCAGTTTTTACCAGGAAAATGGGGAGAAAATTTCCTACCATGAGAATATTTTTCAACTAAAAATAATGGAAATCAGAATTCTGGAAAGAAGTCAAAAATAACCGAAAAATTTTACACTCTGTAAAAACATTGTTCGAATTTAATGCTCAGAACTTGGAAATAAAAATAAATACAAAAATGCATTTTTTATCAGGAAAATGGGGAGAAAATTTCCTACTATGAGAATATTTCTCAACTAAAAATAACGGAAATTAGAATTTTGGCAAAAAGTCAAAAATAACCGAAGAATTTTACACTTTGTAAAAACATTGTTCGACTTTAATGCTTAAAACTTGGAAATAAAAATAAATAAAAAATTGCATTTTTTATCAGGAAAATGGGGAGAAAATTTCATACCATGAGAATATTTTTCAACTAGAAATAATGAAAATCAAAATTCTGGCAAGAAGTCAAAAATAACCGAAGAATTTTACACTTTGTAAAAACATTGTTCGACTTTAATGCTCAGAACTTGGAAATAAAAATAAATAAAAAAATGCATTTGTTATCAGGAAAATGGGGAGAAAATTTCCTACTCTGAAAATATTTTTCAACTAAAAATAATGAAAATCAAAATTCTGGCAAAAAGTCAAAAATAACCGAAGAATTTTACACTTTGTAAAAACATTGTTCGACTTTAATGCTCAGAACTTGGAAATAAAAATAAATAAAAAAATGCATTTTTTACCAGGAAAATAAGGAGAAAATTTCCTACTATGAGAATATTTTTCAACTAAAAATAATGGAAATCAGAATTTTGGCAAAAAGTCAAAAATAACCGAAGAATTTTACACTTTGTCAAAACATTGTTCGACTTTAATGCTCAAAACTTGGAAATAAAAATAAATAAAAAAATGCATTTTTTATCAGGAAAATGGGGAGAAAATTTCCTACTATGAAAATATTTTTTACCTAAAAATAATACAAATCAGAAATCTGGCAAGAAGTCAAAAATAACCGAAGGGTTTTACACATGTTAAAAACATTTTTTCCTTCGCCATTTTGCTCAATTTTCTTTGTTTTGCTTATTTTTCCTTACTTGTCCTTATATGTAGTTATTTTCCCTATTTTCCTCATTTTTCCCTATTATTTTCCTATATTAAACTATTTTCCCCAAATTTACTAATTTTTCAATAATTTTCCCAAATTTTCCAATTTTGCTCATTTTTTCCCAATTTTTCACATTGCCCTGTTTGTTCCTGTTTTCCCAATTGTTCGCTATTCCCTGTTTTCTCTATTGTCTCCATATTTTGCCCATTTTTCTGTTTTTCCTTGTTTTCCTATTTTTCCTTAATTTTCCCCATTTTCTCTATTTTTTCCTATTCATATCTTTTATCCTCTACTGCCATTACCCTCTCGAGTAGGTGCGTCATAGGGCAATAATGAACAACAGAATATGAAGAAATAGAAAAAATAGCGAAAATTATGGAAAAATGGGATAAAATAATGGAAAAAAGGAAAAAAAAGAAAGAAAAATTAGCGATAAATTTTGACGAATTGGGAAAAAGATAGATAAAATAGGAAATTAGATATATATACAAAAAAATCGATAAAAATAAGGAAATATATGAGAAAATACTGAAAAATAAGGGGAAAATAGTAAAAAAAGGGAAAAATAGATAATAATAATAATATTTTACATTATATACATGTCAGAGTAGAATAAAAATAATACAAATCAAAAATCTGGCAATTTTCTCTTAATAAATTTTTAAAACTAAAAATATTAATTTTTAATATTTATTGATCTTTAACCTTAGACTATTTTTTTCTCTATTTCAGTTATAATTGTTTATATATAATGAACCACCGTGTATATATTACGTAATACTTTATTTAATCAAAACCACTTTATCTAGCAAGAAAAAAAAATAAATGCCGAACAGATAATCGATAATAACTTTTTTTATTATTATTTTTTTTATTTTTCCCAAACCATCAATTGCATTTCAAACTCAATTAGATTATCGAACACATCATAGACAAATAATATCATTCGATGGCCGTTAAAAACGATAGAAGGACGTCCTCGTTCCTCATTCGCATTATACCCGTTAATAATTTTCTATGTTACCGATGAAATCTGCTGATGACACAAAATCAAGCTGATGATTGCTTATTGAAAATATTCCGATTCGAATTTAATTGTCGAAGTAAATTAAGTAGAGCTCTCGTTCGAGTGTTCCAGAGAGTGTCACATACATATATATTTTTGATCACAAAAATTGATGAAATCTAAAATGATTGGATTTAATATATCTTGTTAAGTTTAGGGATCTAAATGTATAATTTAATTTTTAAATAACAATAAATTATTATTATCAACTACACTGTATATATATATAAAAAAATAATGATTAAAGAAGCACTTCTTTTGATAGATGAAATCGATAAAAGTCCCTAGAGAGTTATTTGGCCTTTAGTTCTGGTTAACAAAAAACAACATGGCCTTTTAGAAATGTCAATTACCTTAGTTTTAAGGTTATGGGTCGTTTTATATATTTTTTTTACTCACTGGTTTTGTAGATTTCTTAATGAAAATATTTATCTAAAAATAAGTTTGGTAAAAATTCTCTGGCAGTTAAAGTGTTATAGAATTTCTTACTAAAATGCAAATAACCATAAATTTAATCATAATAATTTATTTTTTAGTATTAAAGTCGAACAATGTTTTTACAAAGTGTAAAATTCTTCGGTTATTTTTGACATCTTGTCAGAATTCTAATTTCCATTATTTTTGGGTAAATAATATTTCCAGAATAGGAAATTTTCTCCCCATTTTCCTGGTAAAAACTGAATTTTTTTATTTATTTTTATTTCGAAGTTTTGAGCATTAAAGTCGAACAATGTTTTTACAAATTGTAAAATTCTTCGGTTATTTTTGACTTCTTGCCAGAATTCTGATTTCCATAATTTTTAGTTGAAAAATATTCTCATAGTAGGAAATTTTCTCCTCATTTTCCTGGTAAAAACTGAATTTTTTTATTTATTTTTATTTCCAAGTTTTGAGCATTAAAGTCGAACAATGTTTTTACAAAGTGTAAAATTCTTCGGTTATTTTTGACTTCTTGCCAGAATTCTGATTTCCATTATTTTTAGTTGAAAAATATTCCCATAGCAGGAAATTTTCTCCCCATTTTCCTGATAAAAAATGCATTTTTTTATTTATTTTTATTTCCATGTTCTGAGCATTAAAGTCGAACAATGTTTTTACAAAGTGTAAAATTCTTCGGTTATTTTTGACATCTTGTCAGAATTCTAATTTCCATTATTTTTGGGTAAATAATATTTCCAGAATAGGAAATTTTCTCCCCATTTTCCTGGTAAAAACTGCATTTTTTTATTTACATTTATTTCCAAGTTCTGAGCATTAAAGTCGAACAATGTTTTGACAAAGTGTAAAATTCTTCGGTTATTTTTGACTTTTTGCCAGAATTCTGATTTCCATTATTTTTAGTTGAAAAATATTCTCATAGTAGGAAATTTTCTCAACATTTTCCTGATAAAAAATGCATTTTTTTATTTATTTTTATTTCCATGTTCTGAGCATTAAAGTCGAACAATGTTTTTACAAAGTGTAAAATTCTTCGGTTATTTTTGACTTTTTGCCAGAATTCTGATTTCCATTATTTTTAGTTGAAAAATATTCTCATAGTAGGAAATTTTCTCCCCATTTTCCTGGTAAAAACTGCATTTTTGTATTTATTTTTATTTCCAAGTTCTGAGCATTAAAGTCAAACAATGTTTTTACAAAGTGTAAAATTCTTCGGTTATTTTTGACTTCTTGCCAGACTTCTGATTTCCATAATTTTTAGTTGAAAAATATTCTCATAGTAGGAAATTTTCTCCTCATTTTCCTGGTAAAAACTGAATTTTTTGATTTATTTTTATTTCCAAGTTTTGAGCATTAAAGTCGAACAATGTTTTTACAAAGTGTAAAATTCTTCGGTTATTTTTGACTTCTTGCCAGAATTCTGATTTCCATTATTTTTAGTTGAAAAATATTCCCATAGCAGGAAATTTTCTCCCCATTTTCCTGATAAAAAATGCATTTTTTTATTTATTTTTATTTCCATGTTCTGAGCATTAAAGTCGAACAATGTTTTTACAAAGTGTAAAATTCTTCGGTTATTTTTGACATCTTGTCAGAATTCTAATTTCCATTATTTTTGGGTAAATAATATTTCCAGAATAGGAAATTTTCTCCCCATTTTCCTGGTAAAAACTGCATTTTTTTATTTACATTTATTTCCAAGTTCTGAGCATTAAAGTCGAACAATGTTTTGACAAAGTGTAAAATTCTTCGGTTATTTTTGACTTTTTGCCAGAATTCTGATTTCCATTATTTTTAGTTGAAAAATATTCTCATAGTATAAAATTTTCTCAACATTTTCCTGATAAAAAATGCATTTTTTTATTTATTTTTATTTCCATGTTCTGAGCATTAAAGTCGAACAATGTTTTTACAAAGTGTAAAATTCTTCGGTTATTTTTGACTTTTTGCCAGAATTCTGATTTCCATTATTTTTAGTTGAAAAATATTCTCATAGTAGGAAATTTTCTCCCCATTTTCCTGGTAAAAACTGCATTTTTGTATTTATTTTTATTTCCAAGTTCTGAGCATTAAAGTCAAACAATGTTTTTACAAAGTGTAAAATTTTTCAGTTATTTTTGACTTCTTGTCAGAATTCTGATTTCCATTATTTTTAGTTGAAAAATATTCTCATAGTAGGAAATTTTCTCCCCATTTTCCTGGTAAAAAATGCATTTTTGTATTTATTTTTATTTTCAAGTTCTGAGCATTGAAGTCGAACAATGTTTTTACAAAGTGTAAAATTCTTCAGTAATTTCTGACCTCTTGCCAGAAATCTGTTTTTCATTATTTTTAGGTAAAAAATATTGTCATTGTAGGAAATTTTCTCCTCATTTTCCTGGTAAAAACAGCATTTTTGTATTTATTTTTATTTCAATGTTCTGAGCATTAAAGTCCAACAATGTTTTTATAAAGTGTAAAATTCTTCAGTAATTTTTGACCTCTTGCCAGAATTCTGATTTCCATTATTTTTAGTTGAAAAATATTCTCATAGTAGGAAATTTTCTCCCCATTTTCCTGGTAAAAACTGCATTTTTGTATTTATTTTTATTTCCAAGTTCTGAGCATTAAAGTCAAACAATGTTTTTACAAAGTGTAAAATTTTTCAGTTATTTTTGACTTCTTGTCAGAATTCTGATTTCCATTATTTTTAGTTGAAAAATATTCTCATAGTAGGAAATTTTCTCCCCATTTTCCTGGTAAAAAATGCATTTTTGTATTTATTTTTATTTTCAAGTTCTGAGCATTGAAGTCGAACAATGTTTTTACAAAGTGTAAAATTCTTCAGTAATTTCTGACCTCTTGCCAGAAATCTGTTTTTCATCATTTTTAGGTAAAAAATATTTTCATTGTAGGAAATTTTCTCCTCATTTTCCTGGTAAAAACAGCATTTTTGTATTTATTTTTATTTCAATGTTCTGAGCATTAAAGTCCAACAATGTTTTTATAAAGTGTAAAATTCTTCGGTTATTTTTGACATCTTGTCAGAATTCTAATTCCCATTATTTTTAGTTGAAAAATATTCTCAAAGTAAGAAATTCTCTCCCCATTTTCCTGGTAAAAAATGCATTTTTTAATTTATTTTGATTTCCCAGTTCTGAGCATTAAAGTCGAATAATGTTTTTACAAAGTGTAAAATTCTTCGGTTATTTTTGACATCTTGTCAGAATTCTAATTTCCATTATTTTTAGTTGAAAAATATTCTCATAGTAGGAAATTTTCTCCCCATTTTCCTGATAAAAACCGAATTTTTTTATTTATTTTTATTTCCAAGTTTTGAGCATTAAAGTCGAACAATATTTTTACAAATTGTAAAATTCTTCGGTTATTTTTGACCTCTTGCCAGAATTCTAATTTCCATTATTTTTAGTTGAAAAATATTCTCATAGTAGGAAATTTTCTCCCCATTTTCCTGATAAAAAATGCATTTTTTTATTTATTTTTATTTCCAAGTTCTGAGCATTAAAGTCGAACAATGTTTTTACAAAGTGTAAAAATCTTCAGTAATTTTTGACCTCTTGCCAGAATTCTGATTTTCATTATTTTTAGGTAAAAAATATTTTCATAGTAGCAAATTTTCTCCCGATTTTTCTGGTAGAAACTGATTTTTTTAAATTATTTTTATTTCCATGTTCTGAGCATTAAAGACAAACAATGTTTTTACAAATATTTTCCAACCATTTTTATTTTTTATGTTTTTCCAACTATTTTTATTTATTATGTTTTAATAAATATTTTTACTTTAAAAGTAAAAATATTTTTTAAAAAAACAAAAAAAAAGACTGATGCTTCCTCCAGACACTTTTCCCTTTATAATCTAACCAAACGTCGTTTCCTCATTTCTCCCGCTTGATTCCTACGGAATTGTGTCAAATTGCTAGGGAAATGGAATATGATATTTAATAGACTTTACGCCCCTATATCTACCATCATAACCATCAGGGAACAACTCCCTAAGGTCTTTTAATATTAGTTCACTAAACGCTCGAAGCTTCATACGGCGAAGCCCTATATAATTCCAATAAATGATAATAAAATATTGATTTTTTTTTTATAATTAATAACATGTCCCTTATTTAGCGCAAATGATAGATAAAAATATACCACTTGTAGGTATTATTTTTAAAAAATAATCAGTAATCAAAAAACAATATTACTTGTCTTAATGAGCAGCTTTATCTTACCCAAAATTATTTATTTTTAAATTTACTTTTCTAATATTTTTTAATTGCTTCATTGACATTCTTTATATGGGTAAATTGCCTATAGACATAGCCCAATAAAAGAAGAAGAAGAAGACGATATCTTTTATAGGTTATAATTCTTCTTTTTTACTTTAATATCTGATCTCGTCCATTATTATACTGTTGGCATGGTATCTTTTTCCTAAATTTTTTTTCTTCTTGCTTTCTTATTGTTTATTATTTCAGATTCAATTGTTATTTGAGTTGTCATTTGTTATTCTTCAATCAGTTGAATGGTGAATGTGAAAACTATTCTATTGATTTTTTCTAATTTACTCGCGTTTTTCTATCTTTTCCATTTTTTCCAGATTTTTCCAGTTTTTTTCGGTTTATTGCGGATCTTTACGATTTTTCACGATTTCTTACAATTTTTTATAATGTTTTACGATTATTTAGCATTATTTACGAAATGTTACGACTTATTATCAGTTTTTTACGATTTTTCACGATTTTTTACAATTTTTTATGATGTTTTACGATTATTTAGCATTATTTACGAAATGTTACGACTTTTACCAGTTTTTTTCAATTTTTTAAGATTTTTTATGATGTTTTACATTTATTTACATTCTTTACCAAATGTTATGACTTTTTAGCAGTTTTTTTTACCAAGTTTTTACAATTCTTTACAATTTTTTACAATTTTTTTACGAATTTTCATGATTTTCTACAATTTTTATGATGTTTTACGATTATTTCTCATTATTTACGAAATGCTACAACTTTTTACCAGTTTTTTTACCAATTTTTTACGAATTTTTACGATTTTTTACAATTTTTTATGATGTTTTACGATTATTTATCATTATTTACGAAATGTTACGACTTTTTACCACTTTTTACAATTTTTATGATTTTTTTACGAATTTTTAGGATTTTTTACGATTTTTTACAATTTTTTGTTTTACGATTATTTTTTACGATTTTTTACAGTTTTATCATTATTTACGAAATTTTTACCAATTTTTTTCAATTTGTTTACGATTTTTCAAGATTTTTTACTATTTTTTATGTTTTACGATTATTTATCATAATTTACGAAATGTTACGACTTTTTACCAGTTTTTTTTACCAATTTTTCACAATTTTTTTACATTTTTTTACGATTTTTTATGATTTCTTTCGAAATGTTTACGATTTTTCACGACTTTTTACATTTTTTATGATGTTTTACGAATTCTTACGTTTTTTTTACATTTTCACGATTTTAGACGGTTTTTTATTCCATTTTTTTCCTATCTTTCTTAATTTTTTAAAAATCCGTCAAAAAATGTAAAAATTAGAGAATTAATTTTATAATAATTAGAACATAAAAAAAAGTTGTAGAGAATTTAATTATCTAAAATCTCCCTATCTTACCTTTTTCTCGGAAATATATAATTTTACCGGAAAATTGGAAAAACCCCGATAAACCCCAAAATGTTATATACAGGGTGGCGCAAATTTAATTGAATTGAGAGGGGTAATAAAAAGGACAAATAATTTTTCATTGAGTGGGTAAAAGATAAATATTTTTACATGGACAGGTAACGGCGAAAAATTACAAAAATTACAAAACTTAAAAAAAAAACGAATATTCTAAAAAAAGCAAAAATTTCAATTTCAAAAAATTTAAAAAATCCAAAGATTAAATAAAGCTGAAATGGCACAAATATTTTCACATGGGACAAAAATTCCAAAAAAAAATCAAAAATTTTAAAACCAAAAAATCAAAATATTCAAAAAAATTAAAAAGATTCAAAAATTTGAAAGATCAAAAATTTCCAAATATTTCAATATTTTAGAAATATGTTCTAGTTAGTTTTTATATCTCTAATTATAATTAAAATTTATTTCAATGTTTTTACAATTTTTTACGGTTTTTTTTTACGATTTTTTCCTCTTTCTAAATTTTTGTAAAAATCCGTAAAAAATTGTAAAAATTAGCGAATGAATTTTATAATAATTAGAACATGAAAAAAATCTTATGACCTGTTTCGATATTTTTAAAAATGGAGAATATGATTTTTTTGAAATTTCAACCCCCTCCAATTTCACACATGAAGGTCAAAATCGAAAAAAGTTTAAAGCGAATTAATTTTATAATAATTAGAACATGACCTGTTTCGATATTTTTAAAAATGGAGAATATGATTTTTTTGAAATTTCAACCCCCTCCAATTTCACACATGAAGGTCAAAATCGAAAAAAGTTTAAAGCGAATTAATTTTATAATAATTAGAACATGACCTGTTTCGATATTTTTAAAAATGGAGAATATGATTTTTTTGAAATTTCAACCCCCTCCAATTTCACACATGAAGGTCAAAATCGAAAAAAGTTTAAAGCGAATTAATTTTATAATAATTAGAACATGACCTGTTTCGATATTTTTAAAAATGGAGAATATGATTTTTTTGAAATTTCAACCCCCTCCAATTTCACACATGAAGGTCAAAATCGAAAAAAGTTTAAAGCGAATTAATTTTATAATAATTAGAACATGACCTGTTTCGATATTTTTAAAAATGAGGAATAAGAATTTTTTTGAAATTTCAACCCCCTCCAATTCCACACATGAAGGTCAAAATCGAAAAAAGTTTAAAGCGAATTAATTTTATAATAATTAGTACATGAAAAAAATCTTATGACTTGTTTCTATATTTTTAAAAATGGCGGATATGGAGTTTTTTTTATTATTCATAAAGAACCGTAATGAACCATTTGTAGTTGGAGATTATTGTAAATCGATAGTTTTGAGTCGATCTGCCCCTTTTACAACGTATCTAATTACATGGAACGTCCCCTATATCACTTACAACTAAATAAATTATTCCTCCATCAATATATTTCGATTGTCATGATATTATTAACTTTTATGTATTAACTCTAGTCCGGTTACTTGTAATGAATTTTTGATTTCGATTAACTACTATATTTATATTTTAATGAATGGAATTAGGTGAAATTTAATTTACAGGGTGGGACAATTATATTCCCTAATAAAAATATCAAAATGAAAAAAAAACTGTTTTTATTTGATTTAAAAATACCTACAATTAGAAAATTGTTTTATTTATATCGAGTGGCTAAAAAGTTATATGATTTTTATAAATTGAGACACCCTATATATTTTTACATTTTTGAATTATTACTTCAGTGTTCTTTATAACAATAATTAATTTTTTTAATCGGTTACTGCTTTACCAAGATATTTAAATTTTTATTAAATCTTCTGAAAAGTTTGAAAATGTAATCTTATGTTGTAAACACCCTGTACATATTTAAATAATTATATGAAGTATGGACACGTAAACTCATATTTAAATGAAGTTTCTTTTTCAAATTCGTAAAATCCATTAATTTAATTAATTTTTGAATAATTAACATTAAAAAAAAAAAAAAAAAAAAAAAAAAAAAAAAAAAAAAAAAAAAAAAAAAAAAAAAAAAAAAAAAAAAAAAAAATTGAATATCTTTTTAACGCAGCATCCGATTTTTAAAAATTATTTTTATAAAAGTGGTAATCCAAAAATTTAAAGATAG
The DNA here is from genome assembly GCA_963243735.1 of Neocrepidodera transversa. Lineage (NCBI taxonomy): Eukaryota > Metazoa > Arthropoda > Insecta > Coleoptera > Chrysomelidae > Neocrepidodera > Neocrepidodera transversa. Next base: position 3,144,119 of record OY725348.1, on the reverse strand, counting down.
GGTGTCTAGTTAAAAAAAATCACTTTTTAACCACTCGAATATGAATCACTCTGTATAAATAAAACTATTTTCTAGTGGTAGGGATTTTCTAACCAAAATAAAACAGTTTTTTTTTATTTTAATATCTTTCCATGCTACAAACCGCCGGAAAATAATTGGCCCACCCTGTATATGATTACTACTCAAAATATTGGAACATTTTTTACTAAAAAAAATAAAAAAAGTTTCGAAAGATTAAAAATGGTGGTATTGGTAATTTATAAAATAGTTTACTAGAAATACAGTTTTTTTATTTTTTTTTTAATAAATTTAATTTTTTTTTTTTTCGAAAAATAGAAGTATGGGGAAAATTAAAAAAAAAATGTATGGGCAATTCAAAAATATTTCGATACCTACTCACGAACTAAAAAAAATAAAAAAAAATATTTGTTTTTTTTATTACCCCTCCCCCTAGCCAACTGGCTGGGAACGCCCCTGGTATGAGAAAATATAGAAAAAAATCAAAATAAAATAATTATTTAGAAACAATTTTTGGTAAGCAAAACATAATCATCTTTACATAAAAATATTTTTTCAACAAGAGTAAAATTTAGAAAACGAGGAGAAATTTTTTAACTGAGTTTCTAAATTAAAATAATATTTTTAAAACGAAATATTAATTTTATGACACAGTATACAAATAAACAAAAGTATAGAGAAAATCCGGTTTAAAAATAAAAAAAAATATTTAAGTTTTTTTAATAACCCCTCCCCCCCAAGCCAATTGGCTGGGAACGCCACTGGTATGGGAAAATATAGAAAAAAATCAAAAAAAATAATTATTTAGAAACAATTTTTGTCAAGCAAAACATAATCATCTTTACATAAAAATATTTTTTTCAACAAGAGTAAAATTTAGAAAACGAGGAGAAATTTCTAAACTGAGTTTCTAAATAAAAATAATATTTTTAAAAGAAAATATTAATTTTTTGACACAATATACGAATAAACGAAAGTATAGAGAAACAAAATAAATCTATACTCATTTAAAAATTTCAATTTATCTAATTTAACAATTAGAACAGGCCTAAAATTTCCACGTGCGTGCGCACGTCGTTCCGCAAAGTTTATAAAACCCAAGTGAAGTAGACCGACTGTCAGTTCACCAGTTTACGACATCAGTGCTCAAAGCTCTTTAGCCCCAAAAAAGCTTCTCTGAAATATCGCGTAAGCCCCATCCGAATAAAAGCAGTCAAAAAAAAAAGTTTAGTTCACTTATAAACGATGGATTTGGTAAGAATTTTTTTTTTAAATTAATTAATTAAATTTTATTATAATTAAATAATTATAGATTTTTTTCAATGTTATAAATATAATTTAGTTGTTAAAAAAAGTTTGATATTATAAAGAATTTATTGATACTAATTAATAAATTCTAAATCAATAATTGTGAATATAAAGAATCTAATTCTTATTATTATATTGAAGATTTTAAAAGTTCCAAATTCTGAATTTATTTTAAATCTTTTAAAATTTTCAAAAAAAATAATTTTTTCTACAAATTTCCAAATTTAGAGATAAAATGTTGCAAAAATCTACGTTTTTTATGAAATTTTGTAAATTTGACAACGTTTTTGACATCATTTTTTCTTATTTTTGGTTAAATTTGATAGTTTATTAAAAAGAAATAAATAGCAAATTTTTGTTATTTTTGTTTTTAGAAATTCCATTAATTTTTAATAAAACCAAATTTTTGAAAATTTCCCTAATCAAGGGGATTTAATTTTAAACCATATAGGATACTTTGGGGGAGGGTAAAAAACAAAAAAATAAAAGATTTTATAGACATAGATCAATATAATTTTTGTATTCTCTAAATTCTTGGTTTTTTTCGTTTCAATTTTGAATAATTTTGATTTTTTAAAGCAACGTTGTCAAATTTCCGAAAAATTCCTTAAATCTGTGGATTTAAAAATTACATCCAATTTAACATAAAATCACTTTTATAGAAATAACCAAACTTTCTCTTTCTCTGTAGTTTTTTTTAAACATGTTATAGTTTTTGGAAAATAGTAATTTTTTTAACACGAGTTACATTCTCTTGTTTTTTTTATTTTTTTGTTTTTTTGAAAATAAATCAATTTTAAAGTTTTATTCAAAATTACGAAGTTAAATAACGAAAATTTATTAAAAACATAATAGAAATTTCTCTTGAAATAAAATTTATTGTATTTATTTTTTTATTTTTTTCTGGACCATTTTTTTGATTTTTCTGGACTTTTTTTTGAAGTAAAATAGTGAATAACATTCAATCTCTTGAAATAAAAAAGAAAAATCTAACAATATTTTGCAGTATTTTTTTTGTTTTTTCTAGAACATCCTTTTTTTTAGGATTTTTTATTAAAATTACTGAATTTTTTTTTTTTGATAAATTCAAATTTACAAAAAATGGAAGTAAAATAACGAAATTTCATTAAAAACATAATTGAAATTTTGAATAACATTCTCTTCAAACAAAATTTACTTTATTTTTTTTTGTTTTTTTCTGGACTTTTTTTTTATTTTTTTTCTGTATTTTTTTTGTTTTTTCTGGACTTTTTTTTGAAGTAAAATGGTGAATAACATTCTCTTGAAATAAAAAAGAAAAATCTAACAACATTTTACAGTATTTTTTTTTGTTTTTTCTGAAACATCCTTTTTTTAGGATTTTTTATTAAAATTACTGAAAAAATTTTTTTTGATAAATTCAAATTTACAAAAAATGGAAGTAAAATAACGAAATTTCATTAAAAACATAATTGAAATTTTGAATAACATTCTCTTCAAATAAAATTTACTTTATTTTTTTTTGTTTTTGTTTTGTTTTATCTGGTCTTTTTTTTTGTTTTTTCTGGAATTTTTTTTTGTTTTTCCTGGACTTTTTTTTTGAAGTAAAATAGTGAATAACATTCTCTTGAAATAAAAAAGAAAAATCTACAACATTTTACTTTATTTTTTTTTGTTTTTTTTCTAGAACATCCTTTTTTTTGGTATTTTTTATTAAAATTACTGAAATTTTTTTTTGATAAATTCAAATTTACAAAAAATGGAAGTAAAATAGTGAAATTTCATTAAAAACCTAATAGAAATTTTGAATAACATTCACTTGAAATAAAATTTACTGTATTTATTTTTGTTTTTTTCTAGACTTTTTTTTTGTTTTTTTTCTGGACTTTTTTTTGTTTTTTCTGGACTTTTTTTGTAGTAAAATACTGAATAACATTCATTCTTTTGAAATGAAAAAGAAAAACCTAACAACATTTTACTGTATTTTTTTTTTGTTTTTTTCCTGGAACTATTAAAATTATACTGAAATTTTTTTTTTGACAAATTCAAATTTACAAAAAATGGAAGTAAAATAACGAAATTTCATTAAAAATATAATGAAGATTTTGAATAAAATTCTTTTGAAATAAAATTTACTGTATTTATTTTTGTTTTTTTTTTTTTTTGTTTTTTTTTTCTGGACTTTTTTTTTGTTTTTTTTTCTGGACTTTTTTTCGTTTTTTCTGGACTTTTTTTGTAGTAAAATACTCAATAACATTAATTCTTTTGAAATAAAAAAGAAAAATCTAACAACATTTTACTGTATTTTTTTTTTGTTTTTTTTCTGGCACTATTAAAATTATACTGAAAATTTTTTTTTGATAAATTCAAATTTACAAAAAATGGAAGTAAAATAACGAAATTTCATTAAAAACAAAATAGAAATTTTGAATAAAATTCTCTTGAAATAAAAGAAAAATCTAACAACATTTTACTGTATTTTTTTTGGAAAATAAATCAATTAAAGTTCACGAAAATTTTCCTTATCTGTGATTTTTTTATTGAAATTACTGAAAAAATTTTTTTGATGAATTCAAATTTACAAAAAACGGAAGTACAATAGCGAAATTTCATTAAAAACATAATAGAAATTTTAAATAAAATTCTATTAAAATAAAAATAAAATTAACAACATTTTACTATATTTTTTTTTTTGGAAAAAAATCAATTTTTCTTTTCTGAGGATTTTTTATTAAAATTACTAAAAAATTTTTTTTTTTTTGATAAATTCAAATTTACCAAAAAAGGAAGTAAAATAGCCAAATTTCATTAAAAACAACAGGAATTTTGAATAAAATTCTCTTCAAATAAAAAAAATCTAACAACATTCTACTGTTTTTTTTTTTTGAAAATAAATCAATTTTAAAGTTCCAGAAAATTTTCCTTATCTGAGGATTTTTTATTAAAATTGTTGAAATTTTTTTTAAAAAAAAATTCAAATTTACAAAAAAAAAGGAAGTAAAACAGCAAAATTTCATTAAAAACAAAATAAGAAATTTTGAATAAAATTCTCTTGAAATAAAATAAAAAGAAAAATCTAACAATTCTCAAACATTTTACTATATTTATTTTTTTTTTTTTTTTTTTGAACATTTTTGATATTTTTTAAGTACCGTTGCCAAATTTCCCTAATCTAAGGAAAACATTTAGGCTGTAAAAACAAAATCACCATAAAATTTAATATTTTTTTCTATAAAAGTAATTTTTTTCTGATATGTTTAACTTTACTCTTTCTATTTCTTCTACTTTTTTTTGAAGTATATTAAATTTTTCAATCAAAATTAACAACATCTCCTTTATATATTAGCAAAATTCATTTTTATAATATTTTTAATATCATTTACTAAAATTTTTTGTATATTTAGTTTTTTTTTCTCCAACAATTTAATTTTTGGGAAATTATTATATTAAAAGAAATTAACAACAAATTTAAATAAATAAAAGATTATCGACAGTAAAACATGTTTTAAATGATTTATGGTACATTTAATAAAATCTAAACTAATTAAAAAAAAAATTATTTTATTATATAGTTTTTTTTTTAATTTTTTTATGGTGTCCCATAAATAATGGTAAATAACTACAAGTACTAAATAATAATAGAATTTTAATAGTTTGTAGTACGCCTCTGGTAATATTAAACAAATTACTTTATCAATTTTCAAATTTAGTCAAAATATTTAGGATATATATATTTTTTTTTCTAGGGCAATTAAATAAATACAAAAATTAAAAGAAAAAAAAAGAATGATGATTTTTTTTTTATAAATATTCATATCCTGTTTAATAATATATTTAATTGATTGATAAATAGTTGGGAAATAACAGCAGTTTGAGGTTTCAATATGAGGGCTATCTTTTGTATTTAATTCGAGGGTGAACCACCAATTGAATATAATTAGAAAGTACAGGGTTGGCTTTTCATTATTTTTCAATATAAAATCAGTTAAGAGTTCGTAATTTTACGATTTGTGTAGTTTAATTTTCTCCTCACTTTCTATTAAGTTTTTTTTTATTGTATTTTTATATGAAGGGATGAAAATATGTTTCAAATTATTTAATTTTGAGTAAGTATATCAAAAAAGTAATTTCAAACTTTTTCATGCATACTTTCTATATTTTAGCATAAAATATAGTATGAAAAAACTCAATTTTAATAATATTTTAAAAGAATGAATATTTTTTCACGTTTGGACAAAATATAGAAAATATGGAAAAAAACTTGAACGTGGGTAAAACATTTTTTAATCAATATTTTGCTATATAGAACCTCAAATAAATTAATTAAAAAAAAATAAAAAAACGAAAGTATGGAGAAAATGTAGAATATTTTTTAAAAAAATATTTTTTAGTTTAAACCAAATTTTTATAATATTTTGAAACAATTATTTTTTCACGTAAATTTAAGTATGGGCAAAATGTAGAAAATATGAAAAAAAATTTAGAATATGCGTAGAATATTTTTTAAAATATTTTGTTACGTAGAATCTCAAATAAATTAATATAAAAAAAATACAAAAACGAAAGTATGGAGAAAATGTAGAATATTTTTAAAAACAATATTTTTTAGTTTAAACTTAATTTTGATAATATATTAAAAGAAAAAAATATTTTTTCACGTATGGACAAAATATAGAAAATATGGAAAAAAACTTGAACGTGGGTAAAACATATTTTAATTAATATTTGCTACGTAGAACCTCAAATAAATTAATTAAAAAAAAAATACAAAAATGAAAGTACGGAGAAAATGTAGAATATTTGTAAAAAAAATATTTTTTAGTTTAAACTTAATTTTGATAATATATTAAAAGAAAAAAATATTTTTTCACGTATGGACAAAATATAGAAAATATGGAAAAAAACTTGAACGTGGGTAAAACATTTTTTAATTAATATTTGCTACGTAGAACCTCAAATAAATTAATTAAAAAAAAAATACAAAAATGAAAGTATGGAGAAAATGTAGAATATTTGTAAAAAAAATATTTTTTAGTTTAAACTTAATTTTGATAATATATTAAAAGAATTAATATTTTTTACAACATATAGAAAGTACGGAAAAAAATTTGAACGTGCGTAGAACATTTTTTAATCAATATTTTGTTACGTAGAATCACAAATAAATAAATTAAAAAAAATTACAAAAAAACGAAAGTATGGAGAAAATGTAGAATATTTGTAAAAAAAATATTTTTTAGTTTAAACTTAATTTTGATAATATATTAAAAGAAAAAAATATTTTTTCACGTATGGACAAAATATAGAAAGTATGAAAAAAATTTCAGACCATGCGTAGAATATTTTTCAATAGTTATTTAAGATTTAATAAACTAATTCTCAGTAAGGACCAAAATCCTTTATTAACTTGACACTTAATTTTCACCTTGTAAAAATCATACGTACAAGCCATTTACTCCATTAATAAAAAGCCTTAGACCAATCATGAATTTAATGAAACTTTTGGTATAATGTCTCAACATTGTGTTCTCAAACGAGCCAATAAATGCAGCGTAAAGACGCACCATGTCATATTAGTTAACCCTCACTTTTATTGAATTCATTTGCTCGCTTTTATAGTACAGTCGTTTCATAACGAATTGGGCCATAAAAATCGAGACCGGACGTGAAAAGAAAATTATTCCAATGAAAAAGTGTTTTTCGAATACCATTAAAAACAGTTGTTTTGACAAGAGACAAATGGCTGGTAATCTCCAAATTAGTAAGATATAGTCGTCCCTTCCCCGCACAAGCTTTTTCCTCTGGAGGTTCAATTGTAAGAGGGTTAAGTATAAGAAGACTATTATTATTATTATTATTATTATTATTACTTATACATTTTTTTATTACTATAATTCATTTACAAATGTAGATAAGAGACCCCCCCCCCCCCATTGAGAACTGTACTTAATAAAAATAAAATAAACAAAAAGGAAGAGATTTATTTTTTTTTGGTACTATCAAAGTATTTACGTATTATATTACAAAATTAGAGAAAACTAATTATGGGGAAATTTAGAAAGTATGGGAAAATTCAAAAAGTTTGAAAAAATTTTTAATTAACGTTTTGAAACAATTATCTAAAAATTATTAGTCAAAACACACATTTTTTAAAGAAAATAAAGTATGAGGAAATTTAGAAAGTGTGGGAAAAATTGGGAAATTTTGTTAAATAATTTTTTAATTTATTTTTTGAAACATTTATCCAAAAATAATTAATTGAAAATATTCATTTTTAAATAAACGAAAGTATGGGGAAATTTAAAAAGTATGAAGAAAACTAGAAATTTGAGAAATATTGAGAAAGTTTATTTATCGCAAAATTTTTTAATTGATCGGAACATTTATCAAAAAAAAATCAGTTGAAAATAAACATTTTTTAAATAAACAAAAGTATGAGGAAATTCAAAAAGTATGGAAAAATCTAGAAAGCATGGAGAAATCTAGAAAGTGTGGGAAAAATTGAGAGTTTGTCAAAAAAAATTTTAACGATTTTTTTAAACATTTTTCAAAAATAATTAGTTGAAAATAAACATTTTTTAAATAAACAAACGTATGAGGAAATTCAAAAAGTATGGAGAAATCTAGAAGTTTGGGAAGTATTGAGAAAGTTTATCGCAAAATTTTTTAATTAATCTTTAGAAACAATTATCCAAAAAAAAAATAGTTGAAAATACACATTTTTTAAACAAACTTTTGATCTTTTTACTATTTTTATAAAATACATACACGTTCTATATTTTGCCCATACTTTCTACATTTTGTCCATACTTAAATTTGTGTGAAAAAAATCATTTTTTTGATTTAAAATAAAAATGAGTTCAAACTAAAATTCCAAAAAAATATTCTATACAATTTATGAATTTTCTCCATACTTTCGTTATCGCCAAAAAATAATTTTTTCTATAAAATAAATGAATAAAAAAATGTATTTAAACATAGATTCTATTCTACTTTTCCCATACTTTCTATAGTGTCCAGCAACAGATATACGAAAATTATTTTCTACAGGGTGATCCAAAAATAAATTAAACAAATTATTTTTTCAAATGGAATGATCCAACTTTTTTACATTTTTAGAATCTACGGTCATATTCACCTGAAATATATTTTTTTAATCAAACGTGTTTTTTTTCGGAAAATTTTCATACCCCTTTTTAAAAAATCGCCACTGTCTTAATTTAAAAACGCCAAATTTACAAAGTTATTTTAGATTAAGTTTTGAATTTTTAGGTTATACAAAATGGTCAAAAATTAGTTTTCCATTCAAACATTTTTTTCAAGTGGAACACCCTGTATATCTGTTTCCCAAAAAATTTGAGTTCGACACATTAGTAATATATATATTTCCATGCTTTTGTTTTTGAGAAAAAAAGTTTTTTCTTTTAACGAATTATTTCAGATTCTTAAAATTTAGTAAAAATTTTCTTTTTATAAAAAAATGTTTCTTTTAGAAAGAGTTTTTTATTAGTTTACTAAATTTAGAGATTTTTTAAAATTGTAGAGTTTTTTTTAGGTTACAAAATTTAGAGCCTTTTTTTTGTTTACAAAATTGAGTTTTTTCTTAAAGTTTAGAAAATTTACAGTTTTTTAAAAGTTGAGAAAATTTAGAGATTTTTTAAAATTGTAGTTTTTTTTAGGTTACAAAATTTAGAGCCTTTTTTTTGTTTACAAAATTGAGTTTTTTCTTAAAGTTTAGAAAATTTACAGTTTTTTAAAAGTTGAGAAAATTTAGAGATTTTTTAAAATTGTAGTTTTTTTTAGGTTACAAAATTTAGAGCCTTTTTTTTGTTTACAAAATTGAGTTTTTTCTTAAAGTTTAGAAAATTTACAGTTTTTTAAAAGTTAAGAAAATTTAGAGTTTTTTTTAGTTTACTAAATTTAGAGATTTTTTAAAAATTTAGAGTTTTTTTTTGGTTACAAAATTTAGAGTTTTTTTAGTTTACTAAATTTAGAGATTTTTTAAAATTCTAGAAAGAGTTTTTTTTAGTTTACTAAATTTGGAGATTTTTTAAAATTTTAGAGTTTTTCTTTAGGTTACAAAAATTAGAGTTTTTTTTGTTTACAAAATTGAGTTTTTTTCTCAAAGTTTAGAAAATTTAGAGATTTATTTTAAAGTTACAAAATTTATTTTTTTAAAATTTAAAAAATTTAGAATTTAGAAGTTTACAAAATTTAAGATTTTGTTTTAAATTTTAGAAAATTTCGAGTTTTTTAAAGCTTGTAGAAAATTTAGTTTTTTTAAATTTAAAAAATCTAGAAATAAGGAAAAGTTTTTTTTAAGACAAAATTTCGTTTAATTAAGTTTAGAAAATTTAGTTTTTTTAATGAAGAAAATTATTTTTTTTAAATTACAAAATTGTTTTCTTGTTTACAAAATTTAGAGTTTTTTTTGTTTACAAAATTTAGAGTTTTTTCTTAACGTTCAGAAAATTTACAGTTTTTTAAGAGTTAAAAAAAATTTAGAGTTTTTTTAAATTTAGTTAATGTAAAATATTTTTCTTAAAGTTTAAAAAATTTAGAGTTTTGTTTTAAAGTACAAAATTTAGATTTTTTTTAATTTAAAAAATTTAGAATTTAGAAGTTTACAAAATTTAAGATTTTGTTTTAAATTTTAGAAAATTTCGAGTTTTTTAAAGCTTGTTTTTAAAGTTTAAAGTTTAAAAAATCCAGAGATTGCTTAAAAATTAAGGAAAAGTTTTTTTAAGCTACAAAATTTAGTTTTTTAAATTTAGGTTATTAAATTTAGAAAATTTAGAGTTTTTTTAGTTAAGTTAAATAAACAAAATTATTTTTATAAAATTACAAAATTGTTTTCTTAAAGTTTACAAAACTTAGAATTTTTTTTAAGTTACAAAATTTAGATTATTTTCTAAGTTTAGAAAATTTGGAGTTTTGTTTTGAAATTATACAATTTAGTTTTTTCTTAAAATTTAGAAAATGTAGAATATTTCTTTAAGTTACAAAATTTTGGTTTTTTTCTTAAAACAAAATTTAAAATTTTTTTAAAGTTTACAAAATTAAAAAATTTTTTAAGTTTAGAAAATTTAGAGGTTTTTTAAAATTTAATGAAAGTTTTATTTAATTTCGAATTTTTTTCTCAAAATTTAAAAAATGCAGTTTTTTTAATTTACAAAATTTAAAATTTTTTAAAGTTTACAAAATATTTGTAAAAAAAATAATTTTTTTTTTAAAACAATGAATAGAGATTAAATTAATTATTTTTGCAATAAAATTATTTTACGCACTATCTAAATTTTCTCCATACTTTCGTTTTTGTCAGAAATGATTTTTTTCTTTAAAAAACATAAAAAAAATATTTTTAACACAACTAAACTCATTTGTATATTATAAAAACAAAGTTTAAAATTTAATTACGACGTTTCATCATATAATCAGCTTTCCTAAAGCTGTTTACAAAACTTTTTTTAAACCATATATAATTAACCGTCAACTTCATGAATAATTATTTTGTTGTTAATAAAAAAACAATATTTTTTATATATACAACCCTTAATAAATATCTGTTGACGATCCGCCATTGGTTAGAATTAAAAAACGAATAAAATAACAAGAATTCCTTTTAAGGAAAATTCGATTTTCCGCACTGAAGTCTCGCTAATATAAATATTATTTGGAATCAGCCAAAGAGTAAGGAAGCGCGAAAATTGACGTTTTTCAATCACTTCCGCCGGTACCAATTAAAAAAAAATAAGAACGCGTTTGGCTTTTAATTGGACAAATAAGTTAATTAAAAAAAAATTATTTGTTGTATTCTTCTAACTCAAATCGCTTTATAATAATTAATTTCAGAGGAAATGATTTCAAATAATAATTTTTTAATTCTATTTAATAATTCTGAAACGTTACACAAAACGTTTATTGATTTATTAAAGGCATTTAACTGAGTTTTATTTCTTTTTTATTATCACAGTTTCCTTTTTTCTTCTACTTTAATTAATAATTTCTCCTATCAAATTTTCTACAAGTTGGTAAATAAGTTAGTAACCAATGGAGTTCCTCAAGGTTTAATACTCAACCTGGTACAGCAAACGCCAACTATGAAGAGATTGCGCAGGTCCTGAAATTCGTTGTACACCGCCCAATAATGCGCGGATATATATTTCTTCTTGGTTAGAGTTTACTGTACCATTTATTATTGTATTTATTTTTTTGCTCACCCTTTGTCAGTAGGTACAAGGATAGTAAGCTAATTTTTTTTTCCTATTTTTTTTTAATTTTTCTTTCATGAAAAAAAATATAGTGGGGGTTTAACACGTAAACCATAATTAGTACTCATTGCGCCATCTGAGGGTGTTATCTAATTTTATTCATTAATAACAGGTATTACATTCAAACAAGAAAAAACGGAAAAAAAGTAGGGAAAATAAGAAAAAATGGGAAAAAATCGAAAAAGATTGGAAAAAAACGAAAAGATTAAGAAAAATAGGGAATAATGGGAAAAATAAGAAGAAAACAAAGAAAAATACAAAAAAATAGGGAAAAATACAGAAAAATAGGAAGACAGAAAAAATGACGAAATATAAGAATAAAATCGGGGAAAAAAGAAAAACTAGGGAAAATAGGAAAAAACTGAAACAGATCGGAATAACTTGGAAAGGATTAAGAAAGGCAGGAAAAATAGGAAACAGTCAGAAAAATAGGGAAGATAATAAAGAAAAATTGGGAAATAGAAAAAGATAAGAAAAAATAGGGAGAAAATAGGAACAAAATAATAAGGAAAATTGGGAAAAAAATAAGAAAAATAGGGAATAGTGGGAAAAAGGGGTAAGAAGAAAATAAATAAATAGAAAAAATAGGAAAAAACAGAAGAAAATATGAAAAAAAAATAGGGGAAATGGAGGAAAATAAAGACAATTGAGAAAAGTAGAGAAACAGGAAAATAGGAAAAAAATAAAAACAAATGGGAAAAAATGGGAAAAAAATTAGAAGAAATACGAGAAAAATAAGAAAAATAAGGGAAAATACGGAAAAAAAACGTAAATTCATTGACAGTTTTTATATGAAGTTTCACTTTTGGCGCCGTTAATTTTTGTTATTTATTTTTAGGTTCAATTTTTTTTCTGTTTTGTTATTGAATTTATTTCTTGATTACAGTATAGCTACAAAATGTTTTATTCATCAAAAAATGCTGTTTTATGACGTCATAAGCCATGCCTCTTTTCTAGCGATTATTTTCCTCATCTGTCAAAATTTATTCGCATAAATTCGCCTATTTTCTTTTGCAAATAAACATCGCTGTGGCTAAGCGTAAGGTAAGCCAAACGAATATTATTTGAAAGGCAATGACGTCACTCGTGGTATAGTTATTGTACGTTAACTTGAAAATTTGATTATTTATCATTATGAGGAGTGTGGTCCAATGGTATCGTATATACTTTACTCATAGAAGTTCCTGGTTCGATTCCCAAGAAAATATTTATTTTTTTTAATACACAGGGTAGATTTAGATAGTCAAGACTTCTTTCAATAAAATTAATATTTTTTTAAATATGTATTTGTTATACATCACATTTATAATATAGTCACGTTTATTCCGTTAAAATCTGACCACTAATAATAAAGTTAGACTATAATGCCCTTTCGTCGTTGGTTCTGCGCATGATTTTTGTTTACGTATTTATTAAACATCACATTTATAATATAGTCACGTTTATTCCGTTAAAATCTGACCACTAATAATAAAATTAGACCATAATGCCCTTTTGTCGTTGGTTCTGCACATGATTTTTATTTACGTATTTATTAAACATCATATTTATAATATAGTGACATTTATCCTGTTTAATTCCGACAACTAATAATAAAGTTAGACCATAATGCCCTTTTGTCGTTGGTTCTGTGCATGATTTTTATTTACGTATTCATTATACATCACATTTTCAATACAAAAAATTGCATACAAATTGAAAAAAAAGCTGAAAATAGCTAAAAATTGTATACGTCACGAACGAAATCAAGCAATTTTCGTGTCGTAGAGAGATTGAGATTGAGTAGATAAGCAAAGACAGTACGAGCCCACTTATTGATCTCAACAACGCATTTGACTGTGTTGACTCTTTATCTCCGTTATTAGAAGGCAGATTTAAATAGGACAAACGGCATTGTATTATAAATGTGACGTGGAATCAACACGTAAATAAAAATCATGCGCAGAAGTAAAGACTAAAGGGCCTTGAAGTCAAACTTCTTTATTATTGATCCAAATTTAACGCGAAAAAAGGCGATATATGTGAAATGTAACGTAGAATATATATTTAAATAAAAATCTTGTCAGGCACCAAAGACCAAAGGGCATTAGTCTTTATCTCCGTTAGTAGTAGTCAGATTTACACCGGACAAACGACATTGTATTATAAATGTGACGTGGAATCAACACGTAAACAAAAATCATGCGCAGAAGTAAAGACCAAAGAACCTTAAAGTCAAACTTCGTTATTATTGGTGCAAATTTAACGCGGAAAAAGGCGATATATGTGAAATGTAACGTAGAATATATATTTAAATAAAAATCTTGTCAGGCACCAAAGACCAAAGGGCATTAGTCTTTATCTCCGTTAGTAGTAGTCAGATTTACACCGGACAAATGACATTGTATTATAAATGTGACGTACAATAAATAGGTAAACAAAAATCATGCGCAGAAGTAAAGACTAAAAAATTTAAATTTAAGTTTCAGTAGTTTATTTCGTTGGATCGCTTTATCCAGATGCTTTTTACAGTTTCCTTCTAAATCTGACAGTTTATATTTTTATTTGTAAATATCGATAAATCTCTTCCCGCCATGCACTCTATCACTTAACGTCCCATGGCCCCGTGGTAATATTGTAGATACATTTATTGACCCAGCCAAACGTCAATCCATATTAGACGTAGTAAATTTTCAAGTAATCCAATAAAGTTCGTTTCGTAGTTGGTATATAGTGTGTGGCATGGCGCCGTCAATCCTTCCAAATCGACGTGCCACTTAACTTTAAAACATTGTCTTCATAATTTCGAATCGTTCGCCTTCGTTCGCTTTCCATTGTTGGAGAAACCGTCATTGGATTTTTTATTTTAATACAAACGTTACCGAATATTAATTAAATATTTTAAAAAACAGACCCTAGTAGTGATAATATTTTTATATTTAACGAAAATATAAACAAAAACTAATAAATCGGTAAAAAAAAAATTTTAAATCGGTCAATAAATAACGAAGAAATACAATATTAAATATTGTGTGACGTCACGTCTCCGCATAGCCAAAGCGCCTAACTACAAACCAAAATCTTATTCCATTCCATGACATGATTGACATTTTTTTATTTTTATTTCAGTAATTTATTAACTGTCACACAACACAATAAAATTAGTCAAAAAATAGTCATATAAGTAAATGAAATATACCTTTGCTGGTTTTTTTTTTGACTAGTGAACCTTGAATCCGGTTTGGAAAACGCGAATAGCTCCATATATCCGAAACTATTGATTTTTGCAGAAAAATTCGAAGGACCAAAAATGTAATAACACTTTCATTTTGTGAGGTTATGTGAGTAGTCTACGTTTATCTGTGGTTAGGATAGGGAATTTAATGTGTTAGAGAGAGAGAATGTATCTATCTTCATGTTAGACTGACCAGATGGAGCTGAAGTACCTGAAGACCTATTTGCATCTGTGGACCTAATTTTTCCTTATTTTCACTCAAAAATTTCCTCCCTTTTCTCTTGAAAAAAATGGCCCGTTTTTACCTTTTTGTTTTTTTTTAAATTGCACCCTTATTCCCCTCTTTTGTCTCCAACAAACACTTTTTTGCTTTTTCTTTAAAAATTTGCTTTTTTTAGCCCAAATTTCCCTTCCTTTCAGTCAAAAAATTCCCCCCTTTTCTCTTGAAAAAATGTAACTTTTGCTTTTTTGTTTTTTTTTTCAAAAGACCCTAATTTCCCCTCTTTTCACTCAAAAATTTCCCATATTTTTTCTTATAAAATACACTTTTTGCTTGTTTTTCTAAAACATTTCCAGACAAAAATTTCCCCTTTTCTGTCTCGAACAAATGGAACTTTTTTGCTGTTTTTTTTTCAAAAATTAGCATTTTTTGGCCCAAATTTCCTCTGTTCTTACTCAAAAATGTCCCCTCTTTTCTCACCAAACAATGGTAATTTTTTCTTTTTTTTTTATTTTGTATTTTTTGGACCCTAATTTTCTCTCTTTTCACTAAAAAATTTTCACTTTCTTGTCTGGTATAAATAGCACTTTTTTGCTGTTTTTTTTTTAAATAGCCTTTTTGGACCCCTAATTTCCCCTCTTTTCACTCAAAAATTTCCCATATTTTTTCTTATAACATTTTTGCTTTTTTTTCTAAAAAAATTCCAGGCTTTGGACCCTAATTTCCCCTCTTTTTACTCAAAAATTTACCATTTTTTGTCTCGAACAAATGGCACTTTTTTTTCTGTTTTTTTTTTAAATTATAATTTTTTGGCCCAAATTTCCCCTCTTTTCTCATGAAAAAAATATATTTTTTGCCCTTTTTTTCCTCAAAAATTTGCATTTTTTACCTAAATTTTTCCTCTGTTCTTACTCAAAAATGGTCCCTCTTTTCTCACAAAATAATGGCAATTTTTTTCTTTTGCATTTTTTGGATCCTAATGTTCCCTCTTTTCACTAAAAAATTTTCCCTTTTTTGTCTCGAACAAATGGCACTTTTCTTTTCTTTCAAAAAATTGCATTTTTTTACCCTAATTTCCCCTCTTTTCACTCAAAAATTTCAAATATGCTTTCCTATAAAATAAACTTTTTTTGCTTTTTTCTCAAAAATTTTCAGATATTGGACATTAATTTCCCTCTTTTCACTCTAAAATTTCCCCTTTTTTGTCTCGAACAATTGGCATTTTTTGGCCAAATTTCCCCTTTTTTACTTAAAAAAAAATTTTTTCCTCTCTTTTCTTATAAAATACTTTATTTCTCAAAAATTTTCATGTTTTCGACCCTAATTTCCCCTCTTTACAGTCAAAAATTTCCCGTCTTTTGTCTCGAACAATGGCACTTTTTTTAATTTGTATTTTTTGGCCCAAATTTCCCCTCTTTTCGCTCAAAAATTCTACCTCTTTTCTCTTGACAAAATGCACTCTTTCCCCCTTTTTTTTCAATTTGCATTTTTTACCAAAATTTTCCCTCTTCTTACACAAAAATGTCCCCTCTTTTCTCTCGAAAAAATGGCATTTTTTTGTGTTTTTTTTTAAATTTTGCCTTTTTTTTTAATTTTGCCTTTTTTGGATCTTAATTTCCCCTCTTTCCACTCAAAAATGTCCCCTCTGTTCTCTTGAAAAATGCACTTTTTTGCCCTTTTTTTCCTCAAAAATTTGCATTTTTTTACCTAAATTTTCCCCTTCTTATTCAAAAATGTCCCCTCTTTTCTCTCGAAAAAATAGCACTTTTTGTCTTTTTTATTTAATTTTGCATTTTTTGGACCTTCATTTCTCCTCTTTTCACTCAAAAAAATCCCCTCTTTTCTCTTGAAAAAATTTTACTTTTTTGCCTTTGTTTCTCAAAAATTTTCATTTTTTGGACCTAAATTTCCTCTTTTCTTGAGGATTGAGGGGAGAGTGGGGGATTGAGGTGAGCGTGAGGGGGTTGAGGGCGGGAGTGGAGGGAATCTGTTTTTTCCCGCAAGATTTACGAATTTTTCTATTTTTTCCGCAAGATTTGCGAATTTGCCTTTTTTTCCCCTCTCATGGCTTTTCTATTTTTTTTGTCCAATCTCAGCTAAACTAGATTTAAATTCGAACCAATAATAACGGAGATAGATACGTTCTCTCTCTCTAACACATTGAATTACCTAGATAAGGCTCAACGTAGACTATCTACGTATATGCATTCAATTTTTTTCCTGACAAAAAATCTTCAGAAAGAGTGATATTTTTTTTGACCGTTAGATGGGGTGGGGTGAAAGATGAAACCACCCTTAAAACCTTTTAAGAATCAATGAAAAAAAAAGTTTCCGCGGTCGGGGAACCCCCGTCAGGACAGAAGTTTCTTACATTATTTTTTCTCTAAACGTCTTCAATTTTTTTACTATTTCTTTCTATTTTTTTTGTTTCTCATAATTTTCCCTATTTTTCATTATTTTTTTCTCCCATTTTTCCATATTTGTTCCTATTTGAATGTATTTTTCCCCAATTTCTGTATTTTTCCAAATTTTCTAAAATTTTTGTTTTACCTATTTTTCTTTATTTTTCTCCACTTTCCTTTTAACTGTTTTTTTTTCTGGTTTTCCACTTTTTCTTTTTTTTTCCCTATCGCATCCTATTTTTCCCATGTTTTCCTGTTGTTCCAATTTTTTCTTGTTTTTTTCTATTTTTTCTATTTTTTCTATTTTTTCTATTTTTTCTTATTTTTCTATTTTTTCCTATTTTTGCTTGTTTTTACCTATTTTTTCCAATTTTTCTTTATTTGTCCCTATTTTTCCCATATTTTTCCAATTTTTTATTATTTTTCCCATTTTTTCTTTCTATTTTTCTTATTACTTTATTTTCCGGATTTAAGCTTATACTTATACAAAAAACCAAATTTTACTGGACTAAAATAAATGCAAGGAATAATGAGAATAAAGAAGCGCGGTACATCTTGTACACTAATTAGGAGAGATGACGTCAGCACAACTTTAAATTGTTATAACTTTGTTAGTTTTTGAGATATCATAATTTCACTTTCACACATTTGTTCAGTTTTGCTTAAATTTTCATTAATAAAAAAAATTGTAAACTTCTCTCAATCTTAATACTATGTGTACTTATATAAAAAATTTAAAGGAATTTTCATTAATAATAAACTTAGGTAGGAAATAAATATTATTCATCGGTAATAAGAAATGTATTTGGAGCACATGCAAATTTAAGCTTACCTAATTGGCTTAACAATCTTATTAACTCTTATTGACTTTGATGATTCATCCACTTATACATTATATATATGAATATATATTTTTTTATCTATTTAAAAAAGTATTGTAAATAACCTAAAAGGGAGTAAAAATAATAATAATAATAATAATAATAATAATAATAATGCGTTTATTTTAACAGGATACACCCAATAACAGAAATTAGTCACGAATATAAGAACAAAATATAAATAAATAGGTTATGTTAAAGTTTTAAACTTTGACATTTTTTTTTGACAGGTGACAGTTTGAGAAATAATTTCGACTTGTTTGAATAGAGTTCTTCAAGTGCTCTCAAATGACATATTGCAAGTCAAATTCTTGACATATAGCTGTCATTTTTTGACAATGACACTTCCATTTGACAGATGTCAGACAAAACACTAACCATTTTTTCCAACGATTAACCGCAACTCATTTTATAAAAATTGGTTCAAATCCATAAAGTACTTTGTTAAATTTTTCCTCCTACTAGGATAACAGGAACGAATAATTAATTATTAAGAAGAAACAAGAAAAGGAAAAAGAAGAGGAATCATGATCTTTCTTGATTACTCACTCAACCTGGGTGTGATGTGTATTTATTCCATCACAACCTCCTTGAGTGAGCGATTAAGGAGATATAGTACATCGTTCCTTAAAGCTTACAAGATATTTCCAAGGATATTGTAAGGATAATCCCAGGACAAAGCTTTCCCACGACAATTATTGCCCAGATAATCCTTCCCGGATAAATCTTCCCACCAGAGTCCTTTCCCACGACTATCTTTGCCCAGACAATCGTTCCTGGACAAATCTTCCCACAACAATCCGAAAGGATTGTTGTGGGAAAATAATCCTTGCCCAGAATCTTTCCACGATGATCCTTAACCACAACAATCCTTGCCCAGACATTCCTTCCCGCACAAATCTTCCCACTAGAAAATTTCCCACGACGATCCTTGCCCAGACAATCTTTCCTGGACAAATCTTCCCATAACAATCCATTCTCACGATAATCCTTGCCAACACAATCTTTCCACGATAATCCTTTCCCACAACAATTTTTTTCATGACAATCCTTGCCCAGAGAATCTTTCCTGGACAAATATTCCCACAACAATCCGTTCTCCAACATAATCCTTGCCCAGGCAATCTTTACACGATATTCCTTTCCCACGACAATTTTGTTCACGACAATCCTTTCCCAGACAATCCTTCCCGGACAAACATTCCCACTGGAAACTTTTCCCACGACAATCATTGCTCAGATAATCTTTCCTGGACAAATCTTTGCACAACAATCCATTTTCACGATAATCCTTGCCCAGACAATCTTTCCACGATAATCCTTTCCCACGACATTTTTTTTCATGACAATCCTTGCCCGGACAATCCTTCCCGGATGAATATTCCCACTAGAATCCTTTCCCATGACGATCCTTGTCCAGAGAATCTTTCCTGGACAAATATTCCCACAACAATCCTTTCTCCAACATAATCCTTGCCCAGGCAATCTTTACACGATATTCCTTTCCCACGACAATTTTTTTCACGACAATCCTTTCCCAGACAATCCTTCCCGGACAAATATTCCGACTGGAAACTTTTCCCATGACAATCATTGCTCAGACAATCTTTCCTGGACAAATCTTTGCACAACAATCCTTTCTCACGATAATCCTTGCCCAGACAATCTTTCCACGATAATCCTTTCCCACGACAATTTTTTTCATGACAATCCTTACGCGGACAATCCTTCCCTGACAAATCTTCCCACGATAATCGTTTCCCACGACAATTCTTCCCGGATAAATCTTCCCACGATAATCTTTCTCCATGACAAAGCTTTCCCACAACAAGCCTTGTCCAGACAATTATTTCTGGACAAATCCTTTCCCACGACAATTTTTTTTCACAATAATCCTTTCCCATGACAATCCTTCCCGTACAAATCTTCCCACGAGAATCCTTTCCCACGACAAAACTTTCCTGAATTTTTTTATACATTTTTTTTACATATTTGTGACACACAAAAAATTAAAATGTTTTAGCAGATTTAATTATTTTAATATTTTTGGAAGCAACGTTGCCAAATTTTGAAAATTTTCTTGAATTCTAGAGAATTTTGACGAAAAAACTAAAAAAAAAATTAATTTCTAAAAATGCTTGAAAAATTAGACAAAACTGACAATACATTTTTTTTACATTTTATGATTTTTTTTTGGAAATTTGCTACTTTATTTAGGAATATATTATTTTTATTTTTAGTAAGTTTGTAATTTTTTTTTGATTTTTTTATAGACAGATTTGCCATTATAAAAAAAATAAAATGTTTTATAGCAGGTTTTATTAATTTTTGAAGCAACGTTGCCAATTTTTCAAAATTTTCTTGGAGTCTGGAGAATTTTTGACGGCAAAAAACTAAAGAAAAATAAATTCTTGAAAAATTGAACAAATCTGACAATAAAAAATTTTACATTTTATTTTTTTTTCTTTTTTCGGAAATTTGCTACTTTATTTAGGAATGTATTATCTTTATTTTTATTAAATTTGGAGTTTTTTTTGATTTTTTTATAGACACATTTGCCATTACAAAAAAAATTAAAATGTTTTATGTTTTAGCAGGTTTTATTAATTTTTGAAGCAACGTTGCCAAATTTTCAAAAAATTTTTAGTCTGGAGAATTTTTAATAAATTTCCAAATATGCTTGAAAAATTAGACAAATCTGACAATAAAAATTTTTACATTTAATTTTTTTTTTTTCGGAAATTTGCTACTTTATTTAGGAATATATTATCTTTATTTTTAGTAAATTTGGAATTGTTTTTTTGATTTTTTTATAGACACATTTGCCATTACAAAAAAAAATAAAATGTTGTAGCGGGTTTTATTAATTTTTGAAGCAACGTTGCTAAATTTTCAAAATTTTCTTGGAGTCTGGAGAATTTTTGACGGCGAAAAAACTAAAGAAAAATAAATTTCTAAATATGCTTTAAAAATTAGACAAATTTTATAATAAAAATTTTTACATTTGACGAATTTTTTTCGAAAATTTGCTACTTTGTTTGATTTTTTAATAGCCATTACAAAAAAATTAAAATTTTTTACAAGCTTTTATTAATTTTTGAAGCACCGTTGCCAAATTTTCATAATTTTCTTGGAGTCTGGAGAAAAAATAAATTAAGACAAATCTGACAATAAAAATTTTTAAATTTTATTTTTTTTTTTTTGGAAATTTGCGCTACTTTATTTAGCAGATTTTAATAATTTTTTAAGCAACGTTGCCAAATTTTAAAAAATTTCTTAGTCTGGAGAATTTTTGACGGCAAAAAAACTAGATTCGGCAACGTTGTAGAAATGATTTATGTATATATGTAATAAAAAATTTAAAAGCAAAATTAATTTTCAAAAATGCTTAAAAATTTAAACAAATCTAACAAAATATTAAAAAAAAATATATTTTATGAAATTATCATTATTGATAGATAAAATCTAATCATATCTATATTTGTTGCCTATAATGAAATTCGTATTATATAATGATACACAACGTCTTTAATCACGACTGTAGTGATTATGAACTGTAAAAATTAATAAAAAATCCAAACATAACCTTACTTTATTTTCTTTTAATATTCAGTACTACCAATCCAATTATAAAACTGGTTTAAATATTCCTATGTTTACATTTTTTTTTATATCCAATTTGATTGGTTAAAATTTATTTATTTAACTCATATATCTTTATTATTTATTTGTTTTAGTTTTAATGTAATTGTTGGTTTTTGTTTCAGCGTGAGGAGCAGAAATTTAAACAATTTAGACCTCTACAAGGTGAGATTCGTCATATCAAAAGCTTTGGACGTTTGGTCCAAACATTCCAAACTCGCTTTTACGGAGGTTGACAGCGACAAGGCCGACATTCTCATCTATTTTCACAGGTATTTTCACATTTCTTTTAAGAGTTTTCCCGGTTTTTTTTTTATTATTTCGATAATTCGTAAAATATTTTCTAGTTCAAAAATTGTTACCTGTTGTTTTAAGCCAATCAGATGCGTTGATTTTGACAGATTGTTATGACAAGCTGAATGAAGTAAAAAAAATGTATTTTCTTTTGGTATAAAATTTTCCCACGAGCTTGAATTATTTTCCGAAAATTTACTCTCGGTTCCCAATTTTTTTAATAAAATTACCCTCGGCTAGTGCCTCGGGAAATTTTCAAAAAATTTGCACGTCGAATAATTTTTCGGAAATAATAGGGAGATTATAACAGAAAATTTTTATTTTAAATGTCAATTTTTTGACATGACATCTGTCAAATCTGTCAATAAAAAAGATTTTATCTTTTACTGTTTATATTAAAAAAGAATAAGATAAGTACTAAATTGATGCTTATTAAAAGTCGCATTATTTTTTTAATTATATATAGAGTGATCATAAAAAGTAATCAAATTATTTTTATTTACTTTTTGTATTGTGTTTTTTTTTCTATAAAACGAACATACAAAAAATTTAAGAAAAGTTATTCATTTTTTTTAAAAAAATCACAATTATAGAATTTTTTATTATAAATTTAATGGTATTTTTTTTAACTTTTTGGTGTTAATATTGAACAAAAAAATTTATTTAATAAGATAAAAGTTATTTAAAAATTAAAATAAAAACTATGCGGAATTTGAAAAAAAAGTAATGACAAAATTTGTATGAAATTTCATATTCTATAATTTTCATTTCTTGTATTTTTTCATAAAAATCGATAATATTGGTTCAAAATCTGAAAAAAGACGCAAATGTCTATATATTTCTTTCACGCCATCTAGCGGCGAATCTATGCGGAGTTTGAAAAAAAAGTAATGACAAAATTGGTAGGAAATTTCACGTTCTATAATTTTGATTTCTTGTAATTTTTCATAAAAATGAATAATTTTGGCTCAAAATTGAAAAAAGGGGCAAAAGTCTATATATTTTTTTCATGCCATCTGGTGGCGAAACTATGCAAAGTTCTAAAAAAAGTAAAGACAAAATTTGTAGGAAATTTTATGTTCTATAATTTTCATTTCTTGTAATTTTTCATAAAAATCCATAATTTTGGCTCAAAATCTAAAAATATGCGCAAGTCTATATATTTCTTTAACGCCACCTGGTGGCGAAACTATGTAAAGTTCGAAAAAAAAGTAATGACAAAATTTGTAGGAAATTTGATGTTCTATAATTTTCATTTCTTGTAATTTTTCATAAAAATCCATAATTTTGGCTCAAAATCTAAAAATATACGCAAAAGTCTATATATTTCTTTAACGCCATCTGGCGGCGAAACTATGCGGAGTTTGAAAAAAATGTCAAGACAAAATTTGTAGGAAATTTTATGTTCTATAATTTTCATTTCTTGTAATTTTTCATAAAAATCCATAATTTTGGCTCAAAATCTAAAAATATGCGCAAGTCTATATATTTCTTTAACGCCACCTGGTGGCGAAACTATGTAAAGTTCGAAAAAAAAGTAATGACAAAATTTGTAGGAAATTTGATGTTCTATAATTTTCATTTCTTGTAATTTTTCATAAAAATCCATAATTTTGGCTCAAAATCTAAAAATATACGCAAAAGTCTATATATTTCTTTAACGCCATCTGGCGGCGAAACTATGCGGAGTTTGAAAAAAATGTCAAGACAAAATTTGTAGGAAATTTTATGTTCTATAATTTTCATTTCTTGTAATTTTTCATACAAATCCATAATTTTGGCTTAAAATCTAAAAAAAGGCGCAAATGTCTATATATTTTTTTCATGCCATCTGGCGGCGAAACTATGCAAAGTATAAAAAAATAGTATGAACAAAATTTGTAGGAAATTTCATGGTCTATAATTTTCATTTCTTGTAATTTTTCATAAAAATCGATAATTTTGGCTTAAAATCTAAAAAAAGGCGCAAATGTCTATATATTTTTTTCATGCCATCTGGCGGCGAAACTATGCAAAGTATAAAAAAATAGTATGAACAAAATTTGTAGGAAATTTCATGGTCTATAATTTTCATTTCTTGTAATTTTTCATAAAAATCGATAATTTTGGCTTAAAATCTAAAAAAAGGCGCAAATGTCTATATATTTTTTTCATGCCATCTGGCGGCGAAACTATGCGGAGTTTGAAAAAAAAGTAAAGACAAAATTTGTAGGAAATTTCATGTTCTATAATTTTCATTTCTTGTATTTTTTCATAAAAATCCATAATTTTGGCTCAAAATCTAAAAATATGCGCAAAAGTCTATATATTTCTTTAACGCCATCTGGCGGCGAAACTATGAGCAATTTGAAAAAAATGAAATGACAAAATTTTTAGGAAATTTCATGTTCTATAATTTTCATTTCTTGAAATTTTTCATAAAAATCGATAATATTGGTTCAAAATCTAAAAAAAGGCGCAAATGTCTATATATTTCTTTCAGGCCATCTGGCGGCGAAACTATGCGGAGTTTGAAAAAAAAGTAAAGACAAAATTTATAGGAAATTTCATGTTCTATAATTTTTATTTCTTGTAATTTTTTATATACTCCATAATTTTGGCTCAAAATCTAAAAAAAGCGCAAATGTCTATATATTTCTTTCAGGCCATCTGGCGGCGAAACTATGAGAAATTTGAAAAAAATGAAATGACAAAATTTTTAGGAAATTTCATGTTCTATAATTTTCATTTCTTGAAATTTTTCATAAAAATCGATAATATTGGTTCAAAATCTAAAAAAGGCGCAAAAGTCTATATATTTTTTTCATGCCATCTGGCGGCGAAACTTTGCAGAATTTGAAAAAAAAGTAAAGACAAAATTTGTAGGAAATTTTATGTTCTATAATGTTCGTTTCTTGTAATTTTTCATACAAATCCATAATGTTAGCTAAAAATCAAAAAAAAGGCGCAAATGTCTATCTATATATTTCTTTCAGGCCATCTGGTGGCGAAACTATGCGGAAATTGAAAAAAAAATTTCGTCCACTCAATTTTCATCACAATCTTCATAACGATGTACTAAATTTCATGCAAATCGGCTGTACAAAAGTATTTAAAACCCCCACGTCACTTTTTACGAATTCTACCCCGAATTTTAAAATTCTGATTTCCTCTGACAATGTATATTTAATTAAGTTAAATATCCATCGATTTAATTAATATTTTATTTATATAATTAACTTCAATTCCATTTTAATATTCCATTTATTTACCTAGTAAATTAAATCTAATTTCATCTGGCAATTTATTGATTAAAATATAAAAGAATGTTTATAACGCTATAAAAATTGGATTTTATCCTTATTTTATTTGTCATTTATTTTTGTTGAAATTAATTAATAAAATCGACATTTTTTTTAATAAATATTTTATTGTAGGGGTTCGCATGGGGACAGTTTCCCATTCGATGGTCCAGGAAAAGTATTAGCCCATGCTTTTTTTCCAACTGGAGTCAGATCGAGTGTAGAAGTCCACTTCGACGCGGATGAAAAATGGACAACAGATGCCGATAATGATGAAGGTAAGTTACTAAATTTATTATTATAAAAAAAAATACAACAAAAAATAGAAGTTAAATCCAGTCTTTGAGGTGGATTCCTTTCTAATTGTTGGCGTACGTGCCTCTAGTGGTTTAGGGGGGGGGGGGAAAGGGTAACTAACCCTTTTCGAGGGTGTACAGAGTAGTGGAGTGAATCCAAATGAAATCTAGCATGTTTCTGAGGACCTCGAGATCATCGTAGGAGACAACATTTTAATTAAAATATGAGAGAGTTAGTGTCGTCGCTGTGGTATTTTGCATTTGGGTGAATAAAATGAACCTTGTTAGAGTCAGATTTTGATAATTATAATAATATTTATTTAAAGGGTAAGAAAATACAAACAAGTTAATAAAATTCATAAATAACATTTAAAAATGAGTAGGTAATTTTTTTAAAAAAAAATTATCCGTAACAGTTCAATATAAAAAAAGATATCAAAAATATATTGGAAACTTGAAAGTTTTATAAAAAAAAATAATTATTTTTTTGCGTATTCTGTAATTTTAATTTACCAGAAACTTTTATTCTCTATAAAAGTTTATAAATCTAATTAACTGTATTAAAAAACTTTTTTGTGCCACCCTGTATTTAAAAAAAAAACTGTATTCTTAATAAAACTTTCCGAATACAATAAATACAGAAAAATTAAATGACTATTCATCTCATTAAAATAAATATTTTTTATGGCCACCCTGTAATTTAAAAAATATATATTCTTAATAAGAGTTAATAAATTAAATTAAAGTGTAAAAAAATATTTAAAGAAGTACAGGAAATTTAAAGGAACATGTAAATTCTTTTCATTAAAAAAAATGTTTTTCTTGGCCACCCTGTAATTAAAAAAATGTTTTCTTAATAAAAGTTCCCGAATCTAATAAATACATTTAAAATTTAAAAAAATATTTAAAAAAAAGTACAAAAATATTGAAGGAATACGTAAATTATTTTCATTAAAAAAATTATTTTTTTTTGACCACCCTGTAATTAAAAAAATGTTTTCTTAACAAAAGTTTCCGAATCTAATAAATAAATTTAAAATATAAAAAATATTTAAAAAAAAATTCAAGGAATACGTAAATTATTTTCATTAAAAAAATTATTTTTCTTGACCACCCTGTAATTAAAAAAATAATTTCTTAATAAAAGTTTCCGAATCTAATAAATAAATTTAAAATTTAAAAAAATATTTTAAAAAAAGTCCAAAAAAATTATTTTCATTAAAAAAATTATTTTTCTTGACCACCCTGTAATTAAAAAAATGTTTTCTTAATAAAAGTTTCCGAATCTAATAAATAAATTTAAAATACAAAAAAATATTTAAAAAAAAGTACAAAAAAAATGGTAATACGTAAATTATTATACGTAAATTATTTTCATTAAAAAAATTATTTTTCTTGACCACCCTGTAATTAAAAAAATATTTTCTTAACAAATATTTATCTAATAAATAAATTTAAAATATAAAAAAATATTTAAAAAAAAAAGTACAAAAAAATTGAAGCAATTCGTAAATTATTTTCATTAAAAAAAATATTTTTCTTGACCACCGTGTAATTAAAAAAATGTCTTAATAAAAGTTTCCGAATCTAATAAATAAATTTAAAATATAAAAAAATATTTTAAAAAAAAGTACAAAAAAAAATGGGAATACGTAAATTATATTAAACGTAAATTATTTTCATTAAAAAAAATATTTTTCTTGACCACCGCGTAATTAAAAAAATGTCTTAATAAAAATTTCCGAATATAATAAATAAATTTAAAATATAACAAAATATTAAAAAAAAAACTACAAAAAAATTGATGGAATACGTAAATTATTTTCATTAAAAAAATTAATTTCTTGACCACCTGGTAATTAAAAAAATGTTCTCTTAGTAAAAGTTTCCGAATCTAATAAATTTGAAATATAAAAAAAAATATTTAAAATAAAAGTTCAAAAAAATTGAAGGAATACGTAAATTATTTTCATTAAAAAAAAAATGTTTTTCTTGATCACCCTGTAATTAAAAAAATGTTTTTTTAATAAAAGTTTCCGAATCTAATAAATACATTAAAAATATAAAAAAAAATATTTAAAAAAAGTACAAAAAACTTGAAGGAATACGTAAATTATTTTCATTAAAAAAATTATTTTTCTTGATCACCCTGTAATTAAAAAAATATTTTCTTAATAAAAGTTTACGAATCTAATAAATAAATTTAAAATATAAAAAAATATTTAAAAAAAAATACAAAAAAATTGAAGCAGTGCGTAAATTATTTTCATTAAAAAAATTATTTTTCTTGACCACCCTGTAATTAAAAAAATGTTTTCTTAATAAAAGTTTCCGAATCTAATAAATAAATTTAAAATATAACGAAATAAAAAAAAACTACAAAAAAATTGAAGGAATACGTAAATTATTTTCATTAAAAAAATTATTTTTTTGACCACCCTGTAATTAAAAAAATGTTGTCTTAATAAAAGTTTCCGAATCTAATAAATAAATTTAAAATTTAAAAAAAAGTACAAAAAAATTGAAGAATACGTAAATTATTCTCATTAAAAAAATTATTTTTCTTGACCACCCTGTATATTTTTAGAAAATTGTATTAATAAAATTTTCCAATGTAATTGATTAAATTAAAATGTAGGAAAATATTAAAAAAAAGTACAGGAAAAATGAAAGAAAGAAAACGTAAATTCGTATCAATAAAAAAATAATTTTTCTTGACCACCGTGTATTTTTTATAAAATTGTATTCTTATTAAAAGTTTCTAACCCTAATTGATTTTATTAAAATAGAAAAAAAATGTATCAAAAATGTACAGGATGATCAAAAAAGTAGTTAAATTAAAATAAAATATTTTTCTTGGCGCACCCTGTATATTTAAATTGTCAGCAAATTTTATCCTTAATAAAAATTTCTAACCTTAATTGACTTAATTAAAATGGAAAAATGTATCAAAAATATACAGGATGATCAAAAAAACTAGGTAAGTTAACTGTGTATTTTTTTTCGTGTTATTTGGTTTATAATTGTCAGAAAATGTTCCAAATTAAAAGTTATAACCTCAGTTGACTTTATTAAAATAAAAAAAAATGTACCAAAAATGTACAGGACGATAAAAAAATAGGTAAATTAAAAAAAAGATTATTTTTGCGCACCCTGTATATTATTAAATTATCAGAAAACGTTATTCTTACTAAAAATTTCTAACCTCAATTGACTTTATTAAAATAAATGGAAAAAATGTATCAAAAATGTACAGGATGATAACAAAATAAATAAATTAAAAAAAGATTATTTTTCTTTCCGCACCCTGTATTTTTAAATTGTTAACAAATTTTATCCTTAATAAAAATTTCTAACCTTAATTGAGTTTATTAAAATGGAAAAAATGTATAAAAATATACAGGAAGATCAAAAAAAAATAGGTAAGATATCAAAAAAAATATTTTTCTTGCACATCCTGTACTTTTCAATTCTTTTTATTTTCGTGTTATTCAGTTTTTTATTTTTCACTAAAAAAGAGTTTATAAATCTAATAGATTACTTAAAAAAAAACAATAATCCAAAATATACAGGGTGATTGCAGAAATACGTCAATTATTATTAAAATAGAACTTTTCTTTTTTTATTGATTTTTAATGTTTTATTTTTGTTATTTTTTTTTAATTTTTCGTGATATTTAGATTTTTATTTTTTACTAGATTAAAAAAACAATAATCCAAAATCTACAGGGTGATTGCAAAAATACGTAAATTATTAATAAATGGAACTTTTTTATTTTTATTATTATATTTTTTGTTCTTTTTATTGATTTTTAATGTTTATTTTTGTTATTTTTTTTTTAATTTTTCGTGATATTTAGATTTTTATTTTTACTAGATGTAAAACTTGAATTTTTTAAAAAAATTTATTCCTAGAAAAATTTCTAAATCTAATAGATTACTTAAAAATAAAAACAATAATCCAAAATATACAGGGTGATTGCAGAAATACTTCAATTATTATTATTAAAATGGAACTTTTTTATGCCAATTTTTTTATTATATTTTTTCTTTTTTTATTGATGTTTAATGTTTTAATTTTTTACATTAATTTTTTAGAAAATTTTATTCCTGACAATAATCCAAAATATACAATGTGATTGCAGAAATACGTCAATTAAATAGAACTTTTTTATGACAATTTTTTTATTTTTGAATATTATATTTTTTATTTTTTTTACTATTTTTAATGTTTATTTTTTGATTTTTTGTTTTTTTTTTTCAAATTTTCGTGTGCTAAGTATTTAGTTTTTAATTTTTTACCAGATATAAAACTAAATTTTCTAGACTATAATGAAATAAACAATAATCCAAAATATACAGGGTGATTGCAAAAATACGTAAATTATTATTAAAATTGAACTTTTTTATGCCAATTTTTTTATTTTTTATTATATTTTTTCTTTTTTTTACTAACGTTTAATATTATTTTTTTGTATTTTTTTTAATTTTTCGTGATATTCAGATTTTAATTTTTTACTTTAATTTTTTATAAAATTTTATTCCTGACAATAATCCAAAATATACAGTGTGATTGCAAAAATACTTCAATTAAATAGAACTTTTTTATGTCATTTTTTTATATTTTTGATTATTACATTTTTTTGCTTTTTAACTATTTTTAATGTTTATTTTTTTTGTTTTTTTTTCCATTTTCTTGTGCTAAATATTTAGTTTTTAATTTTTTTCTAGACATAAAACTATTTTTGTATTCTTGATAAATAAATTTTAATGACCACAATGAAATAAACAATAAACCAAAATATACAGGGTGATTGCAGAAATACGTTAATTATTAAAATCGAACATTTTTATGCCAATTTTTAATTTTTTATTATTATACTGTTTTTTAATGTATATTTTTGGATTTTTTGTTATTTTTTTTTAAATTTTAGTACTATTCTAAAAGTCTAAAAGTCTACAATAAAGTTACCAAACTATACAGGGTGATTTCATAAATACGTAAATTATTATTAAAATCGAACATTTTTATGCCAATTTTTAATTTTTTATTATTATACTGTTTTTTAATGTATATTTTTGGATTTTTTGTTATTTTTTTTTAAATTTTAGTAATATTCAGTTTTTAATTTTTTACTAGGTTAAAAAAAATTATTTTGTTTAGAAAATTGTATTCTTGATAAAAGTTTCTAAATCTAATAGTCTACAATAAAGTTACCAAAATATACAGGGTGATTTCAGAAATACGTAAATTATTATTAAAATCGAACATTTTTATGCCAATTTTTAATTTTTTTATTATTATACTGTTTTTCAAATGTATATTTTTGGATTTTTTGTTATTTTTTTTAAATTTTAGTACTATTCAGTTTTTAATTTTTTACTAGGTTAAAAAAAATTATTTTGTTTAGAAAATTGTATTCTTGATAAAAATTTCTAAATCTAAAAGTCTACAATAAAATTACCAAACTATACAGGGTGATTTCAGAAATACGTAAATTATTATTAAAATAAAACTTTTTTTGCCAATTTTTTTTCTTACTGATTTTTAATATTTATTGTTATTTTTTTTAAATTTTTGGTGCTAATTAAATTTAATTTTTTTACTAGAGTTATTATTATTATATTATTGAATGTTTTATATGGCTGCATATTTTTTATATTATCAATAATTTTTGATTAAACATTTTTAAATACTAAAATATAAATAATTAAGCTTGATAATATTTTTGATAGATATAAAACAGATTTTCGCATTATCATTCAACCCACTTAACTTGTGTAATCCATCCTTTCCGTTTTTTTTTCTGATTACACCATATGGGGGAGTAAAAAGTTTACATATAGTTCATCTAAAAATGCCACTTTTATCTTTTATCAACTTCCGTTCAACAAAGTGTGTCTATATCCAGTTTTATTAATGTATTTAGATATATCGTCTAGTCATGATATACAGTGAGTTCTAAAAAGTTAGCACCAGAAAAAAATAATTCTCGGAAAATTTTGGCTCACACTGTATTGTAGTTATATATAAAATTGGACTGTAATAATTTTGCGTCAGTTAATTTATTTTTAGAACAATAATTTTTAGTTACAAACAAAATTAACATCAGAAAATATTAAAATGAAAAATATAAGTGCAAACGTGTCTAATATTAAAAATCCATTTAATTTATTAATATTATTTATCATTTTCATACGTAAGTGAATTTTATAATAATTTATTAATAACAGTCACGATAGATTCAAATTAATCACGATATATTAATCAGGATTATATTTATTATGAGGAAAATATGTTTATTAAATTGACCTTTTTATTCTAATAAAATTAATCCTTGAGATTTATATAATGGATATAAAAATATAGAAAACCTAATAAACCTAAAAATACGCTCAATTATAGGTTAATATTTGTATAAATAAAAAAATGCCACAGGGATCCATCCCGAGTCCAGTAGCTTTTATTATATATGTCAAAATAAAATTATTGATTTTTCACCAACTTTTAGAACATTTCGTACCATAGGGCATACAAAAAATTCTACATTTGTATTTTTTCGCCCTCTGGCGATAAAACTGGGGAATTCGAAAAAAAATTAAGTACAAAAATTGTAGGGAATTTGATGCTCTACAATTTGCACTGCAACACTTTGCACCAAAGGGCATCGTTTATCCTCAAAATTTAAGAAAAAGACAAAAAAACCTACAAGTGTATTTTTTTAGCCCTTCGGGGATAAAACTATGGGGTATTCGAAAAAAAATTAAGCACAAAAATTGTAGGGAATTTGATGCTCTACAACTTTACACTAGAACATTTTGCACCAAAGGGCATCGTTTGTCCTCAAAAATTAAGAAAAAGACAAAAAATCCTACAAGTGTATTTTTTTTAGCCCTTCGGGGATAAAACTATGGGGTATTCGAAAAAAAATTAAGCACAAAAATTGTAGGGAATTTGATGCTCTACAACTTTACACTAGAACATTTTGCACCAAAGGGCATCGTTTGTCCTCAAAAATTAAGAAAAAGACAAAAAAACCTACAAGTGTATTTTTTTTAGCCCTTCGGGGATAAAACTATGGGGTATTCGAAAAAAAATTAAGCACAAAAATTGTAGGGAATTTGATGCTCTACAACTTTACACTAGAACATTTTGCACCAAAGGGCATCGTTTGTCCTCAAAAATTAAGAAAAAGACAAAAAAACCTACAAGTGTATTTTTTTAGCCCTTCGGGGATAAAACTATGGGGTATTCGAAAAAAAATTAAGCACAAAAATTGTAGGGAATTTGATGCTCTACAACTTTGCACTAAAACATTTTTCACCAAAGGGCATTGTTTGTCCTCAAAATTTAAGAAAAAGACAAAAAAACCTACAAGTGTATTTTTTATCGCCCTTTGGGGACGAAACTATGAGGAATCGAAAAAATAATTAACTACAAAAGTTGTAGAGAATTTGATGCTCTACAACTTTACACTAGAACATTTTGCACCAAAGGGCATCGTTTGTCCTCAAAAATTAAGAAAAAGACAAAAAAACCTACAAGTGTATTTTTTTTCGCCCTTTGGGGACAAAACTATGGGGAATCGAAAAAAAAATTAACTACAAAAGATGTAGAGAATTTGATACTCTACAACTTTGCACTAAAACATTTTTCACCAAAGGGCATTGTTTGTCTTCAAAATTTAAAAAAATTACAAAAAATTATACCAGTGTATTTTTTTTTCGTCCTTTAGGGATAAAACTATGGGGAATTCGAAAAAAAATGAACTACAAATGTTGTAGGGAATTTGACGCTCTACAATTTTTGAACTAAAACATTTTGCACCAAAGGGCATTGTTCGTCCTCAAAAATTAAGAAAAAGACAAAAAATCCTACAAGTGTATTTTTTTCGCCCTTTGGGGACAAAACTATGGGGTATTCGAAAAAAAAATTAACTACAATAATTGTAGAGGATTTTATGCTCTACAACTTTGCACTAGAACATTTTGCACCAAAGGGCATCGTTTGTCCTCAAAAATTAAGAAAGACAAAAAATCCTACAAGTGAATTTTTTTAGCCCTTTTGGGACAAAACTATGAGGAATTCGAAAAAAAATTAAGTATAAAAATTGTAGGGAATTTGATGCTCTACAATTTGCACTACAACATTTTGCACCAAAGGGCATTGTTTGTCCTCAAAAATTAAGAAAAAGACAAAAAATCCTACTAGTGTATTTTTTTTAGCCCTTTGGGGACAAAACTATGGGGAATCGAAAAAAAAATTAACTACAAATGTTGTAGAGAATTTGATGCTCTACAATTTTTGAAGTAAAACATTTTGCACCAAAGGGCGTTTGTCCTCCAAATTTAAAAAAATGACAAAAAATTATACAAGTGTATTTTTTTTCGCCCTTTAGGGACAAAACTATGGGGAATTCGAAAAAAAATTAACTACAAAAGTTGTAGGGAATTTGACGCTCTACAATTTTTGAACTAAAACATTTTTCACCAAAGGGCATTGTTTGTCCTCAAAATGTAAGAAAAAGACAAAAAATCCTACAAGTGTATTTTTCCGCCCTCTAGCGGTGAAACTATGTGGAATTTAGAAAAAAGTTAAATACAAAAATTGTAGAGAATTTGATGCTCTACAACTTTGCACTAGATCATTTTGCAATAAAGGGCACTGTTTGTCCTCAAAATTAAAAAAAAAGATAAAAAATCCTACAAGTGTAATTTTTTTGACCCTCTTGCCATAAACCTATGGGGAATTCGAAAAAAATAACTACAAAAGTTGTAGGGAATTCGATGCTCTACATCTTTGCCATAGAATATTTTACACTAAAGGGCATTGTTTCGAAATTTAAATTTTATTTTGAATTTATCGTTTTTATTAGAGACCCATAGAAATAAAAGTTAAAAAAAAATATTTTATTTTATAATAATGAAATGTCTCTTATCATTTCATGCGTCTAATTATTCCAGTGCTGCTTTGATTCCATCGTAACTTTAATGAAGTTAGAAAATATAATTGACATCTCAAGTTTCGCGAGTCAAGTAAGAAATAACAAAACAATTCGAAATAATTGAGACTACTTGAAACTAGTATAAATTGAATAATACAAAAAGTCTTTATCAATTAGAGCTATTTCTAATAATGAATTTACATTTAATATAATTGTACGTTAAAATTTAAAATAAAAATCTCTTACAGGAACTAATTTATTCAATGTTGCCGCTCATGAAATTGGTCATTCTTTGGGTCTATCACATTCTAATGTAGAAAGTGCTTTGATGTACCCATGGTATAAAGATATGGAAGATGGTTTTGATTATGAATTACCTGATGATGATAAACAAGCCATACAAGTTTTATATGGTAAATTATTTAAAAATATTTATTATAGTTAGTTTTATTAATTATATTTAATTAAAGGTGCTCCGGATTATCGCAGCAAATGGGCAAAGAATCCAGAATATCGACCATCTCCAACAACAACAACAACAACCACAACAACGACAACTCCTAGACCAAGGATTTTTAATACTCATCGACAAAAAAAACCAGATCCTAGATATCCTTATAATCAGTATCCTTCATATTCACCACAAGCACCTCAAAAACCAATGAATCCTAATAAGAAACATTCATTCCCTCCTCCGTATTATCCTGATTGGAAAAAAACTAATCCAAAGAATATACCAGATCGGAATTATCCGGGTCGAATTTTCCCTACAAGATTCCCTTTTAGGACTCTACCACCGGAAACATATCCTCCCAGGACATACCCACCACCGCCAAGAACATATCCTATACCGACAAGAACATATCCTACAAGACCACCAGAACGTAATTATCCGAAGTATCCAAAATATCAACCGACTACGACCGAATCTACTGTTAAACCACCACCTGATACTTGTAATACGAGCTACGATGCTATATCTGTTATTAGGAGAGAAGTTTTTATTTTTAAAGATGCGGTAAGTTGGAGAATTTATTCCTACCGACTGCGCCAATTATATATCTGTTTTATTTATTGTGATCACATAGTTTTATCTAAAAATTTGATTAAACAAAGGATTTTTTTAAAGAATTTGACCCATTCAAAAAAAAATCGAAATCACCTCTCAAAAATAAGAAATGTCAAAGTTTGAAACTATCTGAAAAAAGTACTTTATGGATTTTTAAACCAATTTCGGTAAAAAGAATAGTAACAAGTTTTTTATTCTGAGTTGTGCGCTGAAATTTTTTATTTTTTTGGTCGGGATCAAACCCTCAAAAAAACAACAGCGATTTCTATCATTTTTTAAATTTCCGAAGGGTCACCACCCTCAAAATTATAACATTCGTCTCTGGATACTGAAGAGTTTTGGGGCGATTTTTTTATTAGTTTCTCGATTTTTTCTAATAATAGTTGATCATTTTCAATGATTTTTTTAATAGAAATTCTTATATTATTTAAAAATCCCAAAAAAATTGTCATTTGTACTACATAAATGAATTTTTAGGTTAAATAAGATTAACTTGGCGGTAACATGTTTCGGCCACAACGATGACCATCATCAGGCAGAAGAACTTGTACATGATATTAAAATTTGGTACAATAATTAAACAAGGCACATTGTAAAAATATTATTTAAAAAAGATATTTTTACAATGTGGCTTGTTTAATTTTCATACCAAATTTTAATATCATGTTCGTTTTTCTGCCTGATGATGGCCATCGTTGTGGCCCGAAACATGTTGCCGCCAAGTTAATTTTGTTTAACCAAAAAATAAATTTATGTGGTACGAATTATTTATTATTCGTTGGATAATGTACCACATTTGAGATATGGATAATCTTATGTTGGAATACTTTAATTTTTCCCCTCTTTTCGTCATTTTCAATTATTTTTCTTCCAAACACGTTTTTTACTTCGCAAGCTGCATTTTTGGTCAAGCTGAAGCTATGTGCGGCACAATTCCAAACTAAAATAGGATCTAAGATGGATGACGCATGAATGAACAATCAATGTTGATTTTAATTAAATAATTCCTGATGGAATTTTCAAAATCTTTTCCAGAAACGTCACTAGGACAAATGCAAGAAATAAAAGTAGACAACTTTACTTAAGGGTATAATAGGACCTCAGTAAAATTTGAAATCGAAAATCCTTTTGTAAAATAGGCTGAAATTTTAAATGTATACATTGGAAGAAGTTATCAAGGGATTCCGATTTTTTTTCTTAAAAGTACTTTTATGTTAAAGAGAAAAAAATTCGTCGACCTCATAAAATTGGAATTTTAACAAATAAATATGACCTGACCTAGATAATGTCACAATAAATATGCTGTAAAAATTTTATTTCTTAATATCAAACCGTTGTCGAAAAAACATTTTTTAAAATTTCTTATTTATATGGATCCAGCTGCTAAATTCACTCTGTACACTCGGGAAAAGGACAACGATTTAATATTAAGAAACAAAATTTTTACAGCATATTTATTGTGACATTATCTAGGTCAGGTCATATTTATTTGTCAAAATTCCAATTTTATGAATTTTTTCTCTTTAACAAAAAGTAGATTTTCGATTTCAAATTTAACTGAGGTGCTATTATACCCTTCAGATTTTTTTGACAAAAATCCTACTAATTGCACCAATTAAATCTTAGTCAAGCATCTCAGAAACAAAAATCCAAACAAATTAAAATAAATCTAAATGCATTTTTAATCATTAATGGAAAATTTTGATACTCATTTCAATTTAGAAGTGGATTTTGATCTAAATAATAAAAAATCATAAAATTTAACAAAAATATAAATAATGCGTTTAATTTACTTTTACTTCTTCCCGCTATGTTTATGATTCGATTGATTCTGCTTCCTACTACAAAAGTTGTTTATTCTACCAAAATTTCAAATTTATGACCCATTCTGTTTTTAACTCTTCAAATAATCTTTCATTAGCTTACCATTTTTTTATCTAATTAAACTTATAGTCTTTATTATATTTTTATTATTCCTTTAGTATCCATTTTATAATTTATATTCAAAATTCCTTCTCACAATTAAATATAATTATAATATTGACAATGGTAAAATATTTATTTCTTCCCGTCTCTTATTAATTCCAACCCTCTTTTTTTCGGTGCACACGAATTGCAAAAATACTAATACGTTAATCCAATTGCTTAATGATGACTCGAACTGCGCAAAATCGTTTTATTGATATTTTCTAAGAATATATTATTTATTTATTTTTGTTATGGGATTTAAAAGGTATTTTTGTCTATAAATTTTTAGTTTTCATATCGTTTAACCCCTGTAACATAAAAACTATTCACGTTATTAAAAATTGTTGACTGTTGATAGAAAGAGAAAACCGTATTCTATATTTAAGAATTTTTTCAAAATTTTTGATAAAAAATTGTGGTTGTGAGAATAGGGAGATACCACAACTATAACGATTGTTTAGTTTCCCCTCTTTTGGTTTCTCCCTTTTCTCAAGGTCACAATTCTTGCCAAAAACTTTTGAAAAAATTCTGATTTATATTATTTTTTACTCTCCTTTCAGTGGTATAAATTTCATTTTAATATTTTATTTATTTATTTTTGTTATGAGATATAAAATATATTTTTGTCTATAAATTTTTAGTTTTCATATCGTTTAACCCCCGTAACATAAAAACTATCAACGTTATTAAAAATTGTTGACTGTTGATAGAAAGAGAAAACCATATTCTATATTTAAGAATTTTTTCAAAATTTTTGATAAAAAATTGTGGTTGTGAGAATAGGGAGAGACCACAACTATAACGATTGTTTAGTTTCCCCTCTTTTGGTTTCTCCCTTTTCTCAAGGTCACAATTCTTGCCAAAAACTTTTGAAAAAATTCTGATTTATATTATTTTTTACTCTCCTTTCAGTGGTATAAATTTCATTTTAATATTTTATTTATTTATTTTTGTTATGAGATATAAAATATATTTTTGTCTATAAATTTTTAGTTTTCATATCGTTTAACCCCCGTAACATAAAAACTATCAACGTTATTAAAAATTGTTGACTGTTGATAGAAAGAGAAAACCGTATTCTATATTTAAGAATTTTTTCAAAATTTTTGATAAAAAATTGTGGTTGTGAGAATAGGGAGATACCACAACTATAACGATTGTTTAGTTTCCCCTCTTTTGGTTTCTCCCTTTTCTCAAGGTCACAATTCTTGCCAAAAACTTTTGAAAAAATTCTGATTTATATTATTTTTTACTCTCCTTTCAGTGGTATAAATTTCATTTTAATATTTTATTTATTTATTTTTGTTATGAGATATAAAATATATTTTTGTCTATAAATTTTTAGTTTTCATATCGTTTAACCCCCGTAACATAAAAACTATCAACGTTATTAAAAATTGTTGACTGTTGATAGAAAGAGAAAACCGTATTCTATATTTAAGAATTTTTTCAAAATTTTTGATAAAAAATTGTGGTTGTGAGAATAGGGAGAGACCACAACTATAACGATTTTTTAGTTTCCCCTCTTTTGGTTTCTTCCTTTTCTCAAGGTCACAATTTTTGCTGAAAAATTTTGATAAAAATCTTATTTAGAGTATTTTTTATTCCCTTTTTAGTGGTATAAATTTCAATTTAATATTTATTTATTTACTTGTGTTATGGGATATAAACTGCATTTTTGTCTTTAAATTTTTAGTTTTCATGAGGTTTAACTCTTGTAACATAATGAACTATCGAGGTTATTAAAATGTGCTAACTGTTGATAGAAAGAGAAAGCAATATTCTGTATTTACGAATTTTTTCAAAATTTTAGATAAAAAATTGTGGCCGTGAAAATAGGGCGAGGCCATAACTTCAAGGATTTTTAAATTTCCCTCCTTTGGTCTCTACCTTTTCTCAAGGTCACAATTCTTGCTAAACAATTTTGAAAAAATTCTTATTTATATTATTTCTTATTCCCCTTTCAATGGTATAAATTTCATTTTAATATTTTATTTATTTATTTTTGTTATGAGATATAAAACGTATTTTTGTCTTTAAATTTTTAGTTTTCATATCGTTTAACCCCTGTAACATAAAAACTATTAACGTTATTAAAAATTGTTGACTGTTAGTAGAAAGAGAAAACCATGTTGTATATTTAAGAATTTTTTCAAAATTTTAGATAAAAAATTGTGGTTGTGAGAATAGGGAGAGACCACAACTATAACGATTTTTTAGTTTCCCCTCATTTGGTTTCTCCCTTTTCTCAAGGTCACAATTTTTGCTGAAAAAATTTGATAAAAATCTCATTTATAGCATTTTTTATTCCCTTTTCAGTGGTATTAATTTCATTTTAATATATTATTTATTCATTTTTGTTATGGGATAAAAAATGCATTTTTGTCTATAAATTTATAGTTTTCATATCGTTTAACCCCTGTAACATAAAAACTATCAACGTTATTAAAACGTACTGACTGTTGGTAGAAAGAGACAACAATATTCTATATTTAAAATTTTTTTTAAAATTTTAGGTAAAAAATTGTGGCCATGGGAATAGAGACAGTTTCTGATTATACAAGTTCTAGGGATTAAAATTTTTGCAGTTCGAGTTCAAAAAAAAATCCTTACTTGATTCTTAAAACTTATCCCAAAATTTTTAATACTGAATGATTTTTAATTTTCATAGTTAAAATTTAAATAATTACTTTTCCAAATAAAAATTTTATTTTTAGTAAAATTTCTTAAAACTTCCTTTAAATATTCAAAATTGTTGATTAAAAAAAATTGTTTCTGCATAAAAAACCTTTCAAATTTAATTTTATTTACAAATAATATATATTTATTTTTAGTATTTCTGGAGAATAGGAGATACCGGCTTGATGCCAGGTTATCCAGCTTTAATAAGGCGATTATGGCATGGTTTACCAGATACTTTAACCCATATTGATGCTGTGTACGAAAGAAACGATGGTAAAATCGTATTTTTCATCGGCGACAAGTATTACGTATTCTTGGATAATCACGTTGAAAGCGGATATCCCAGACCGCTCATTCATTTAGGTATCGACAGGGATATTACGCATATTGATGGAGCCATGGTTTGGGGACATAATGGAAAAACGTATTTTTATAGTGGAAATATATATTGGAGGTATGTTAAAATGTGATTATTATAAAGATTCAAAGAATTAGTTATACCTTCTTATTTTTATATTTAATAAATAAAAAAGTAAAAAAATTGTTATTATAAC
Source organism: Neocrepidodera transversa (assembly GCA_963243735.1). Lineage (NCBI taxonomy): Eukaryota > Metazoa > Arthropoda > Insecta > Coleoptera > Chrysomelidae > Neocrepidodera > Neocrepidodera transversa. The sequence continues at coordinate 3,103,096 of OY725348.1, read as the reverse complement.
GAAGCATTTTTAGTCAATTTATTATTATTATAATTATGTTAAAGGTTCGATGAAGACATACAAAAGATTGAATTGGATTATCCTAGGAAAATGACAATGTGGAAAGGAGTTGGTTCAGATATCGATGCTGTTTTCCAATGGAAAGATGGTAAATACATTTTATTATTTATATATTTTATTTAATACAGGAACAAATTTCAATTGAGCCTTGAAAACTGTTTATTCTCAAAAAAATGTAAAAGAAACTCAAAATTTAATTTACCGAACAAAATGAAAAGCTAAAACAAGAAAAAAGCTCTATTTTACTTACATGAGGGATAAAATGTATCAATAATTCACTATATTCTTATTTTCTGCCAACTTGCACCATTTTTCTTCCTGTTTTACTGTTTTAAAATGTTTCTACATTGTCTCTACTTCCATCTGTGTCCTGCTCATTTTTTCCTTCTATAATAACAAAACAAGATATTACCATATATTATTTTTGTTTCACGACATTTTTCTTACCAGAAATTAAAAAAAAACCATTGGAAATAATATTAAATACACGATTTTTTCACAATTTACATCACTTGGTTTTTAAATTACAAATAAGCAACAGTTAAATAAAACGTCAAACGTCTTCTGTCAAAATCAGTGTTGCCACAATTGAATCAAAGCCGATGATTGTACTAAACAGTAACGAATACTGTACTAGATATAAATTGAAATTCCGAAGGAAGCATTTCCCTTTCACTTGGTGGACGCGATGGGTTTTGAAAATGGTGGATGCTCCTACAGCGTATCACGCACAACACAAATGTAAACAAACCGATATAGATATATTTAACTTTATAATTATGAGTCATACATGGGTCTTAGTAATGGCCGACACATTACTCATTTATATTTGATAGTAAATGCTCCTTCTTACTGACTGTATATTCTGAGGCAAAACTACGTAGAAAAATCAGACTTGCCATTAGCAAAAAACTAAAATTCCTTATGGAGAATTTGAAAACGTTATATTAGCGATGGAGTAACTGTTTTACTATTCAATTTTTGTAAATTCGAATTAGATGTCGTTAGTTGTAATTACTAATCGAATGAAATCATTCATTACTATTTTTATCTTAATGTTAATACATAAAGGTAGAATTTAAACTATACGTCAAATTACGCCATTTTGTTAATTTTAGTGAAATAAAAATGATTCAATTTCAAAATAACTATTAAATATTTGACAATACTGTTGTTTATAAGCCTGCGACAGGTATTTTGTCTCCAACCAATTATTTTTCTTAAAACAATTACAAGTGAACTGATTCTCTCTTTAACGCCGCAAACACTGCACGTATTTACATTCAAAAACAACGTTTGGACGTAAATCCGTGCGGTGTTGCAGCATTCATAATAGAATACAATATCTCCAACTGGAAACTTAACTAGCTCGCGGATTATTCCCATTCATTGAATCACGCGGTCTTATGATACTAGAATTTCTATTACTTTTTTCCAAAAAATAATATAGCAGTGGCTCTGTTTAGATGTTTGATCGGCATTCTTAAATTGATCCGTAGGAAAGTTTCCAGTTTACTTTTTCATTATGTGAATCCAATCTGTCATTGTAGCCAAAAGGCTTGTCGCAGGGACTAACGACCGTGAATAACTTAATAGGGAAGTGTCAGCTGACGTCCCAACATGGCGGTTATCAGTTGATCGGAGAGAACATATTTGACACATCGCAGAAATATTTGATCATCGCAAATGTATAGGTTTTTGTAAAAAATCGATAAGACAGGCACACATATTCTTATGGAAAATGTTCTTGTTTGGTCCCCGATCAGCGATTTACAACCGATAGTCACTGACACTATTATGAGAAGCGACACGCTCTCTTGTGTTGTATTAGAACTCGATCTTAACGGTAGTATCAATACACACGTTCAAAATTATTCGCTAGTTTATCAATTGTATTTACGGAATCCCGTTTTTAAGAATCGATTGTTTCAACTGTCAATGTTATGTCAAATATTAGACATATGACATTTTGAAGTAAATAAATAATAAATGAAACTAAAAATCAGTTTTTGGTCATTATTTAATAATTAATAAATGTGTCGTTGTTTCTACAATAGTTGGATTTTAAAGTATAATGTTAATCATCATTTTGTTTAATCTGTTGCATAAAAAAACCGTTATTTTTCATATTTTTTTCTGAATTGTTTGATTAAATGGATGTCGATAATTTTAAACATCAAAAATGTTTTTCTCTAACGATACAGTGACACAATCGCTTTAATATTTAAATAAGTACAAATTCAAATAAACTGGGAGTTTTATTTTTGTAGATATATCATTTGTAAGGCAAATAAATAGAGATAACTAATCTCACTTTGAGTTCCTTTTATATTTCTAAAATATACCTTATTTACTTAATTTTTATTACAAAAAATCCTCTCTACATCCACTTTTTTTCTAGGAAAAACTTACTTCTTTAAAGGAACCGGTTTCTGGAAATTCAACGACTACCACATGCGCGTCGCTCACGACGAACAAAAACTTTCGGCCCCCTTTTGGATGGGTTGCACCGATAGTTACCAGCGACAAGATACCAATACCAAAGAGTACGATCAAGCCAACATCGACTCGCAAAACGCGAAAGCGGGGCAAAAATTGCCTTATAAAGATTTATCCAGGGCTTCATTTTCGTCGGGAGCTTCGCGCAGTTTTAGTATATTTGTGATTATTTTAAGTTTAAATGTTGCTAGATACCTTTAGCATGGTTTTAAAGGAAAATCGAGCGAGAACTTGGCAACTGCTGCCTGTGTCGGGCTAACGAAATGACTTTTTAATGTAATTTTGGCAAAAAGGAGTAATAAGAATGGAAATACTGGCAAAATAGAAATATTTATAATCATGAAATTTGTCAAGATTTAAATATTTACATTATTTGGAATCTTGTACTATTTAATCTTTACTTAGGACATATATTCAGTCCAGATTTTCTTCATTTTTGCCTTTGTATATTTTTCTCACAATACAGTTCGATAATATCCAAATATTTATTATAATTTTTGTACTTTTCATATAATACTGCTAAATCAATTGGAAATTATTTTAACTGCCAGAAAACTTAATTTTATTACTTTTTTTTTTAATAAAGAATAACAAATTTGTATCTTTCTTTATTATTCAAACTGCCAAACATGTAGTAATTTCTCGATAGCCAATAGAACAGCTCAAAAAAAATTTGAAAAGTTACCTATAAAAAGAAAAATCCGGCTGCATTTGCATTTTTATTTAACCATCTCTTTAATTCTATGTTATTTTTAAGAAAATTAATTTAATTTTGGCAATATTCAGGTAAAAACTTAAAGACTGAATTTAGAAGAAAAAAAAGTTTAATGCACCAACTGCCAATACAATCGATGTTATCTAGATTTTGTGATATAATTTTGTTTTTTAAATTGATTTAAAACATTTATTTAATTCTCGTTTTTAAGTAGGATTTTATATTTTTCAATTAAAATAGGTACCCTAGCTTTGGTAGAAAACCTTTAATGTTAAAATGCTTATATTACTGTGATATAAATATATTAGTTATTTACGAATAGTTATGAAATGTCACGATTTTTTTTTTATTTTAAAATTCCATCTTTCAAGCCAGTATCAAATTTATTATAAGTCAAAATTCTGTAACAAAATCAGAAGTCAAGAAATATAAAGTATACTAGAATTCTGAAAAAAGGCAGAAATTATAAAAATACGAAATTCACAAAAAAAGTCTTGTGAAGTCTAGAATTGTATGGAATTTATTTTGTGGCTTAATTTCCTGTCAGTAATTATACAAAAAGTCAGAATTCTGTTAGAAACCTCTCAGAATTCTAAAAAAAGGTCAGAAATCTGAGTAAAGTTAAAATTCTGTATCAAGTTTAAAGATCTCTCAAAATTCTGTGTCTAATTCAAAAATATCAGAATTCTGATGACTTGTCAGAATTCTAAAATGGTCATAATTTATAATAAAAAGTCTTGAAAAGTTCCAAATTATTTGGAATTTATTTTGTGACTTTTTAACAATTTCGTGTCCATAATTATAAAAAATGTTAGAATTCCTATGATTATCTAGAATTCTAATATTAAAAATTTGAGTAGAAGTTAAAATTCTTTGTCAAATTCAAAGACACTCAAAAAATTGCGCCGAATTTAAAAACGTCTCAGTAGTTCAAACAGGTCAAAATTCATCCTTGGAATTGTAAAAAGGTCAGACATCTGAGTAGAAGTAAAAATTCTGTGTCAAATTTAAAGAGCTCTCAAAATTCTGTACCGAATTAAAAAACGTCTCAGAATTCGAATGACTTGTCAGAATTCTAAAAAGGTCAAAATTCATCACAAAAGTTCAGAATCAAAACTCCAATTTCGTGCCATAATTATAAAAAGGTCAAAATTCTTATGATTTATTCAGAATTCTGTTAAAAGCTACTTAGAATTATAGAAAAAGGTCAGAAATCTGAGTCAATGTACCGAATTCTAAAGACAAGTCAGAATTCTGATAATAGTCCATAATTCTAAAAAAAAGGTCAGATTTTTTACGATTAATCAGAATTCTATTAGAACCTCTCAAGATTCTAAAAAAGATTAGAAATCTTTAGTTGAACTTAAAATTCTGTATCAAATTTAAAGACCTCTCAAATTTTTGAGTCGAATTCAAAAACGTTTTCGAATTCTAATACTAGTCAGAATTTTGTTTTAAATTTAGAATCCTGATAATAGGCCATAAATCTAAAAACAGTCAGAATTATGTTAGAGTCTCTCGGAATTCTCAAAATGGTCAGAAATATGGACAGAAATCAAAATTATGTGTCAATTTTAAGACCTCGTTAAAGTTCGTGTCAAATTCAAAAACGTCTCAGAATTCTGCGTCCAGTTCATAATCCTGATATTAGTTCATACGTTTAAAAAAAAAGGACAGAATTCTTATGATTATTCGGAAATCTGTTAGAAGTCTCTCAGAATTCCAAAAAATGGTAGTATTCTAAGAAGTCAAAATTCTGTGTCAAATTAAAAAATTTCTCAAAATTCTGTGTCGAATTCAAAAACATCTCAGAATTTTAATGATTATCCAGAATTCTGCGTCAAATTCATAATCCTGACAAGTCCATAATTCCGAAAGAAAGTCAAGTCCTGTGTAAAATTCACAAACCTGAAAATTCTGAGTCGAATTCAAAACGTCTCAGATTTGTTACTAAATTAGAATTCCGAGGAAAGTTCATAATTTTCATGTTAAAAGTCAAAAATCCTTAATATGGGTCAGAATTGTGTGCCAAATTAAGTAAGTCAGAATTCTACAGTAATAATTCTGTGGTTAAAACAAAATTTTGTAGAAGTCAAGAATTCGTGCCAGGAATCAAAAAAAATTTATGACTGCACCAATTTTAAAAAAGGTCAGAATTCCAGTCAATAATTTGGTCATTTTTAGAAGCTTATAATTCTAAATATTGTCAAAATTCTTATCAACAATTTGGTCATTATCAGAAGCTTCCTAAAATTCTAAAAATTGTCAAAATTCTAAAAAAGGTCAGAATTCTTGTGAACCGGCAACAATTTGGACATTTCCAGAATCTTATTCTAAAACATGTCAGAATTCTAAAAAATTCAGAATTCTGTATGAATTTGAAAACCAATTCAGCGGCTAAAAAAAAATCAGAAGTATACGGAACAGTCGTAATTTCGTATCAAACAATTTAGAAGCTTGAGAAAATTACAGAATTCTATGGAATTTTGTTTCAGTTAAGTACTTGATTCCAAAAAAGTTTAGATTTACGGAAAAGTCATTATCATATGCCTGAACGAGAATTCGGAGGAAAAGTCACAATTATGTATAAAGAAAAATCAGAATTCTAGAAACCGTAAAAAAAACTGAAGAATTTCTAAAATCCTCAGAATAAACCGTGAAAAAACTGAAGAATTCCTAAAATGCTCAGAATAAACCGTGAAAAAAAACTGAAGAATTCCTAAAATGCTCAGAATTCTACGGAGACATTTTTATAAATCAGAACTCTTCAGGAAATTTCGTATTAAACCTAGAAACCTGCCAAACAAATCAAAAAGTGCTAAAAAAGATCAGAATTTTCAGAAGCTTTAAAATCAGAATTCTCAGAAACCATAAAATCAGATTTCTGGGAAATATTCATAATTCCGTATCCAACTCTGAATTCTGGTCATGTTTCTGAGGAAAAGTCATAATTTTGTATAAAGAAAAGTAAAAGTGTTCCAAGCTGTAAAAAAATGAAGAATTCCTAAAATAATCAGAATTCTACAGGGTCATTTTTCTAGACCAAAACTCTGAGGAAATTCGTATCAAACCCAGAAACCTGCAATTTTATAGAGGAAAAGTGTAATTCCGTGCCAAACAAATCAAAAAATGCTAAAAAAGATCAGAATTCTCAAAAGCTATAAAATCAGAATTTTGAGAAACCATAAAATCAGAATTCTGGGAAACATTCATTATTCGGTATCCAACTCTGAATTCCGATCATGTTTCTGAGGAAAAGTCAAAATATTCCAAGCTGTAAAAAAATGAAGAATTCCTAAAGAGGAAAAATCGTAATTTCGTGCCAAACAAATCAAAAAGGACTAAAAAATATCAGAATTCTCAGAAGCTATTAAATTAGAATTCTCAGAAACCATTAAATCAGAATTCTGGGAAACATTCATAATTTTGTATAAAGAAAAAGTCAAAGTATTCTAAGCTGTAAAAAATTGAAGAATTCCTAAAATGATCAGAATTCTGCAGTAAAAATATTAGAAGCAGTAAAAAATGAAGAATTCATAGAATGATCAGAATTCTACAGGGTCATTTTTATGAACCAGAACTCTAAAAAATTTTGTGTTACATTCAGAAAACTGAGAAAACCTGCAATTTTAAAGACTAAAAATCGTAATTTCGTGCCAAACAAATCAAAAAGGACGAAAAAATATCAGAATTCTCAGAAGCTATTAAATTAGAATTCTCAGAAACCATTAAATCAGAATTCTGGGAAACATTCATAATTTTGTATAAAGAAAAAGTCGTTATTCTAAGCTGTAAAAAATTTGAAGAATTCCTAAAATGATGAGAATTCTACAGGGTCCATTTTTCTGAACCAGAACTCTGAAGAAATTTTGTGTTACATTCAGAAAAGACTAAAAATCGTAATTTCGTGCCAAACAAATTAAAAAGGACTAAAAAATATCAGAATTCTCAGAAGCTATTTAATTATAATTTTGTATAAAGAAAGTCAAAGTATTCTAAGCTGTAAAAAATTGAAGAATTCCTAAAATGATCAGAATTCCACAGTAAAAATATTAGAAGCCGTAAAAAATGAAGAATTCATAGAATGATCAGAATTCTACGGGGTCAGAATTTCTAAATTAGAACTCTCGAGGAAAAATCATAATTCCGTGCCAAATAAATCAAAAAGGACTAAAATATTCTGATCAAAGTATATAATGAAAAAAAAAGAAGATATTTCTGAGGAAAAAATATATTTTTGAGTCAAACTCAGAAGCCTGAAAAAAGTTTATTCTGTAGTTAAATCATAATTGCTGAATTCGAAAACCTGGGAAAATTCTAATGAATAATCAGAATTCTGTGACAAATTCTAAAAAAACCTTTTAGAGAATTCTAATAAAAGATGTCAGAATTCTACTGGAATCGTTTTTCTGCAAATAAATAAGAATTCGAAAAAAAAGTCATAATTCCGGACCATAATTATAAAAAAATACCAGAATTTTAAAAAGTTATAATTCAGAAGTTTTAGAAAATTTATAATTAAAAAAAAATCACTATTTAGAACATTAGAAAGCGTCTCAAAATTCTAAGGATAAATTAATAATTTTCTAAAGACGTCAGAATTCTATATAAGACTCAGAATTCTGATTTAAAGAAATTTTAAAATAAATAATAACCGCGTGGCACTTTACAGCTTTCGTAATTATTTTTTTAAACGCTAAAAAAAAAACAATCACATTTTCTCAAAATTTTTTAATCCAATAATTTGGTACTTATAGTTCGTAGTTTTTTCTCAAATAAAATACCTATTATACCTATAAATGGATTTCTTTATGTAAAGAAATGCCGAAAATAATAAATAACTCCACATCTCTTTGAAAACTTACACTAAAGTATATTTTACTCCCTGTGGGTGTAAATTTTCAATAAGCTCTGCGGGTTACAATTTCATAGGCGTTGTTATATAATTTACCAAGAAGGAGCAATTTAGATTATTTTTTTAATCAAAACATAAATTAAATTAAACACAGGCGCAGGTTTATCACTTTAAAGGATCTATACACATTTACCTTCTGGTAAACGACGCCTATGACTAAGACGGAACGTTTTAGTTCCGGATAGATATAATTTTTGTAACGTGTAATTCTTAAGTAATATGGTTGTTTAATTTTATATATTGTATAAAATTTTGGTATTGTACATAAAGATATTGTATTTATGAATGATATATATGTAATAAATAAAATAAACAAAATCTCTTGGCAGTTTTTTTTTTATTTAACTCAATAACTTTTTATTCGGATTCGAACACAAAACAAATATTGGGAAAATAAAAAAAATATATTTATACATAATATACATAACAAAACTTAAAGAGTATATCGTCGGAAAATTGTTAAAATCCTAATATAAAAAGTACTATTAAAAATCCAGTCATTTTCATTTTTTTTGTCATTCTTACGGTTAAAAAAATAAAAACGCCAAAAAGTGCTACCCTTAAAATTTCATGTATATAAATATTAGTTAAAAATTCCTTATCGTAAATGAATCGGTGAGCTGAGAAAGTACCTGATAAACGTTCATAATTTTTTTATAAAACCAAACACAAAAATTGTAGTCTTGGTCCGACGGAAAACTGAACCCGACAAATGAACAAATTCTTGGTCAAATCTTTATTTATGATACAAAAAAACCCTGTTTTTTTGTATAAGCTTTTAACGAAACATTTTAAACAACCATAATTCTAGTAACCCTTAATTATCGATACCAGCACCAAAAATAAATGCCATATAAAGTTAAAACGTAGACTAAAAGATGGCGTTAAAATCAGAAGACAAGAAGCAATCCAAGAACAAAGATCATATCTTCACTTCAATGAATTATAGATATAACTTAGTTTTATAAATAGTTTTGTTGCTTTATTTATGGATATGAGGCAATAAGATATTAATTTTGAATAAAGACAGGAGAAAACTGATTTCAGAAAATAATTTAGACGCCATTTAAGGTGAAGTAAAGGCTAATCCAAATAAAGTAAAATTCTCTACTCTTATCAAGCAAAAGGATGGCAGTTAACGAAAAAATGCAGAAGTAAAATTCAAGAATTTTCTAAAATTAACGAAAGTGAGGAGGAAACTCAAAATGTCAAAAGAAAAAATTACAAAACACTCTTCTCACTCCAGCATTATGACAGTAGAGGAATTTAATTCAGAATATTGTACAAGCAACTTCAAATCTCAAAAAAGAGACAACAAGATGTTCATATTAGCTTTGTTCGCAGATCCGATTCTGAACCGATTCCGAACTAAATCATAACTGACGTAGAGCGCATGCCTAGTTATAAACCGATTCTGGAACCAACGAAACTTATTATCTTCTTATTCTTATTTTTAATTTTTTATAACCTAAATAAAATATCTATAACTTACTATAATTTATTAGATTATTAAAATAGAGTGCTATTTGGTACACCCAAGGGCGTAGATAATATTTTTCCTGGGAGGGGAGTACTTTTTTCCTGGTTTGGTAAACAAACTTTTAGACAAATATGTTTATCCGTTTCTACATTTTTTATATTTATTTCTTCTTTTCGTGCTATTTTTGGAGGGTAATTATCCCCTTTACCCCCCATACCTACGGCCATGACTACACCACACAACACAAAAAACAAAAACAGGTTTATTGTATATCATATTATTTTTTATAATTCTATCTCTAGCACAAAAATCAATAAAAACAGCTGATAACTAAAATTGAGGTTTAAGATTGATATTGCGCATGAGCAGTCGATGAACTTTCAGTACTAATAAAAATTCAAGGATCGTTAGAACCGATTCTGAATCAATATTGAATCAGTTCGATGTGTTTGTTAGACTGCGCATGCGAATAGTCACTAAACTGGTTCGGAATTAACAATGCCAAGATCAGTAGGATAAAAAATGGAATTTTTATAAATTGACGAAAGTGAGGAGAAAACTCAAAATGCCAATAGAAAAATCTTCTGACTCCAGAATCATGACAGTAGAGGAATTTAATTCAGAATATTGTACAACCAACTCAAAATCCCAAAAGTCAAAATGTTCACATTAGCAACGCCAAGATCAGTAGGATAAAAAACTGAATTTTCCAAAATTGACGAAAATGAGAAGAAAACTCAAAAAAATTATAGAAAAATATTCTCAACAGAATATTCTGATATACACATTTAAACCCAGTGACTTTTCGTTTCCAAATTAGAACAATTCGAGTGGAAAACTATGTCTTTCAGGTGCTCATAAAGAATTTTTTCTGAGGGATTCAAGAATCCGTAAATCATTGTATCAAATGTATCGTTATACTAATATATTTCTAAAAAATGCATGAAACGTTTTAAATGACCCTCGTATTGAAACATGGTTTCTGGTCGGACGTTAGACTGAACCCCAGCGAGTGGTATATTTCCTTATATAAAAATTTCTTCTGTACCAAACCATTGCAAATAATACAAATCAAGTATACTATTGGGAATTCACTTATATTTAATTTTTTGTTATAATATGCTGCTGACTATCTTAATAAAAGTCACCTTACTAAGCGCGAAGAAAACGAAGAATATAAGGGAAGAAGATAAACCGGAGAAATGACATTTTAGTTATTTGTTCTTAAAAATATTAATTTGGTGAAAAGTGTTATTTTTTCTAAACCTTTCCCAACAAAACATGTACAATAAAGATAAAACAACTAGAACGGAGCTCAGTGAAAAAACGTCCATGCTTAAAGATTGTTCTATGAGTAGGAAGACACATTAACAGGATAAGACATATTTAAGTAAAAGACAAAACGGTTTAGGCGAAAATAGGTCGGACGTAGGTCTGAACCATAAGATATATTTCGTATTAAGCATGACATAAGGTAGAACGCAAAAAATAACAATTGTAGAATACTGCAAAAACAGTATCCTCCCTCCAACAGCCAAGCAAACTTCTACTCGACGTTCAGTCTTACGTCCGACCAGAATTCAAATTAATTTTGATCAAAAAACACACCATGCCATGGAAGCATATTTTGTCAGAGTCTTGACTTAATTGATTTTATTGGATTAAAAGATTTTATCATGATACTACATTTAAGTAAACACCTACTCGACGTTCAGTTTCACGTCCGACCAAAATTCAAAATAGTTCTAATCAAACAAGTGAAAACCGGCAATAAATTTACCGTAATTTTTCGAGTTTTCGTAAATTTACAATGACCTTGAGGCCATAGGTCAATGAATAATATCATTTTAGGAATTGCCTGTTTGTCACTATCCATTATCGTTTCTGAGTTGAATTTTGTCACAGACAGACAGACGAGCGGACAGGGCCGTTGTATAAGTTGTTCTACAAAAACCAGTGTGGACATGGAGGATCGTTTATCGCAAATTTTATTAAGGAAAGACGAATTATGAGACACTTGTTAATTAAATTATTATAGATAACTAACGGTACCAGATTTAAGGTTGGTACTGGTTTAAACATATTTGTGAATATACAATAAAGTAAGTGTTTTATAAAATCGGTTTGTGGTAAGTCATACAGAGGGAGCTGTAAGTCATAGATTAGGGCAGGCGTCCTACAGGGTTCAGTCTTGGGGCCAACACTGTGAAACGTTCTATACGATAGGGTTTTAAGGTTAGAACTGGACAAGAACAGAAGCGTCTAGATCCTAATTGCAACTCGAATGCCCACCTGCGGTTTGTACATTAATTTGAAAGTTTGATTATATATCATTGTGATACGAAGTGGTCCAGTGCTAGAGTGTATGCTTTACACATAAAACTTCCTGGCAACAGCGGTGTGCACTCGAGTTTCAATTGGGATCTAGTGACAAGAACGTGTCTGCTGTAGATTTAGCCGACGATCTGACAATAATGGTAAAGGTGAGATACAAAAAAATAGATCGAAGAGGAAGCAAACGGGCTCGTACTAGCCCCTGAGAAAATAGACAGTATGGGTGGAGGAGGAAAGGGCTAATGGTACGCTTCAAACTAGAAGGAAATAGAGTAAGACCTGTCAAATAGGCAAAAATAATGCGAGTTATAATTGACCCTGGGGACCTACGGCTCCATATACTAGAGGCGGCCAGAAAGGACAAATTAGGTAGCTTATTACAATCGACCTTTATAAGGAGTTCCAAATAGCTCTTCTTTTTACTATAATATAATATCCGTTGGAATTTCAACTTTTTTGTATCTGAATTTGTATATTACGTAGTTTTTTAAAAAACGACTTGACATGTACGATCTAAGGGTGAGTTCGGGTTGACGCTCGGATTGATCGGAGCATATATTTTACGTTTTAGTAGAAACGCTCTGTTTTCTCCGAATTAAAAGATGGATATCGTAGAGATGTGACGCGAATTGACACTGACACTTAACCTCACTTTTTGAATTAATTTGTTGTTAACCATACTCTCTGCTGAAACTTCTGAATCAAATTCAGAACTTGGAAAAGGTAATTATTGCCCTACAGTCTCCCGTCTATAGTATTTAAAAGATATAAAATAAAAGTAAGTAATTCCAAGAAGTGCAATTAGTAATTGATTATCCAAAGTTGTTTCTTCAAGGCGAAAATGATGCTGAAATTGCTGATCAGTAAAATTTCTTCAATAAAATTACAAATTTTGATAGTAATTTCTGTTTCTTCATCATTATCATCATGAAAAAAACATATTTATCGCAAAATGTAGGGGGAAGAAGTATGTTTATGTTTGATTTTAAAAATTAAAATATAAATAGTTTTTCTAGGTTATAAATTGTTTCTCTTGAGCGTTCTCGTTTAACTTTGTTATGACGTCACGTTCTCTTTATCTATCCCGCTCGCTCTACCAAGCGTCAATCCGAACTCACCATAAATATGGTATGTGCAGAAACATTGAGGGGGAGTTTAGGGGTTAAAACCCCCTCTTACACACACACACATGTTTTGTTTTCCAAAGTTTTCTGTAATATATTCTCATACTACTTCTCCTATTTTTTGAAAACCCCCCTAATACGTAAAAATTGCCCCTAATAGGCAATTTTAGATGTGCCACTGTGCAGACTTTAATAAAAAATTAGTTTTTGTGTGATAAAAGTAATTTTTTGTGAAAACAGCCGTAATACGTTAATTTTCAATGAATAAAAAAACCTGAATAGTGAAATATGTAAAAATTTTAAATTAGAATCTTAAAAGTCTGTTATCAAATATGCCTACAAAAATATTTATAATTTTTTTAAACCTCTATTATATTAAAAAAAAATAAATTAAAAATATCTACATTAATTGATAATACTGTTAAGAGATGGCGGTATATACGAATTGAATTCCTTATTAAATAGAGGCCAGATGTAAATATGAGAAAAGAAGAAAATTGTGTTGCTTTTATTTTCGCCGTGACTAGCAATACATCGGACGTACTAGTTTATATCGTACATCGGAAAATAAAATAAACTACTTAATTTTGAGAAAAAAAGACACTTTACTGTATAAATCAAACTACTTAGTTACCATGTCACTATTTTTATGTAGATTTTAAGAGGTTAAAAAGTGAAATCCAGTGTTGCCGCGGTGAGTTTCTGAAATGTACTGATCAAGTAATAAAATGTACTAGATTGTACTAAAATTTACGATACAGTGAAATATTGCTCATAGGGGAAAAAGTGAAAATTATAAAAAATAGGAAATACTGTAGAAAAATAAAGGAAAACATGGACAAATATAGAAAAATGTGGAAAATAGAAAAAAATAGGAGAAAGTAGGGAAAAATAGGGAAAACATAAAAAATAGGGAAAAATAGAGGAAAATAGAAAAAATTGGGAAAAAAATGCGATTGTGAAAAATAGAGAAGACAGGAAAAAATAGAGCAAAAAAGGAAAAAATATGAAAAAACATTAAAAATAGAAAAAAACAATGAAAAAAAAAAGGAAAAATACAATGAAAACCAGGATAAAAATGGAAGAAAACGGAAAAAATGGGGGAAAACCTAGAAGAATGGAGAAACATTAAGGGAGATACGAAAAAAACAGAGAAATTTGAAAGCAATAGGAAAAAAAATTGTGAAAAATGGAAAAAATATTGAAAAATAAGGAAAAATAATTAAAAGTAGTGAAAAATAAACATGGAAAAATAGAGAAAAATAGGGGAAAATAGGGAACATTGTAAAGATTTGGGAAAAATAGGAAAAAATAGTAAACAATTTTAAAAAAAACAGGAAAAAATAAGGAAAATAGGAAAAAACAGAAAATGATAGGGATAAATAGGGAAAAATTGAGCAAATAGGGAAACAGAGAAAAATGGGGAAAATAGTTAAAAATAGGAAAAAAGTAAGTGAAAATACTAAAAATAGGGTAAAATAGAGAAATTGGGCAAAATAGAGCAAAATAAGTACAAATTGCGACAAATAGTAAAAAACAGGGAAAAATAGCGGAAAATAATGGAAAAAAGAAAATAATAGGGAAAAACAAGAAAAATGAACAACAGAAAAATTACGAATTATTGGGAAAAATAGGAAAAAAATAGGCCTAAATGGGGAAAAATACGAAAGAGAATTAAGAAATTAGAGATAAATAGAGGAAAATCTGGAAAAATAGGAAAACATACGAGAAAATAGTGGAAAATGGGGGAAAATAAGAAAAAACTCTATAAATAGGCAAGAAAAATGGAGAAGAATACGGAAATTTATAAAAAAATGAGGAAAATAGAGATCAATTGGAAAAATACTGAAAAATAAGGACAAATGGTATTTTATAATATACCTATGCCAAAAAACATAAAACTGTTATTTTTCTAATTATATAGCATAAAATGTGTGACCTTGGTCTTATTTAAAATTGTACTAGATTAGGCCTATTTATGATTAAATGTACTTTTGTACTTTGCTGTCGAAAACGTACTAAAAATAGTACAAATGTAATAAAACGGCAACACTGGTGAAATCTAATAATCATTAATTTTGGAGAAAAAAACTCTAAATCAAACCAGTTAACAATCATTACTTTTATGTGATTTTTATGAAGCTAAAAAAATATTAAACCATAAAAAAAGTTGACTGTACTAGAATGAAACTTCGGCCCTTATACACCAAAACCATATACTATACGCATTACGCCAAAAACAACGTTACAGAAATATTATCAAACTTATAAGCAAATGCGCCAATATACTTTGTAAACGCCATCTGCTGGCTACCAAGTTGTACTTGGATAGACCCGTTTACAGAATTGTATTCTGATAAACGGCTTGCCCGGTTGGTACCCATCAACCATACGATAGATGGCGTGACTATCTATTATTTTTGGAATACTTTGTAAACCTTAAAAGGCAGTGAACGGTCGAAGTACAAAATAAATGCGTGTATCCGATGTACTGCTAGTCACAGCGTTTTACTTGTCACTTTTCAGTATAACATAACCTATTATTTTAATGTTTAGGTGTCGCCTATGTGTTTCGCATTTTTCTTCTTTTTTTTTAATAGTTTAAGCCGCTAAGGCTATTTGGTTACGTAATATTCGACAGATAACTGTAAATTATACCTTGTCATGCCATCTACATTACTTTAAACAAATTAATGTAGCTGACGTCACTTAGAGAGGTTATTAACGAAAATCTAGTAGTTTTGGAATTATAAGCTAAAAACCACCAAAAATTGGATTGTTTTATTATTTTTTTGTATTTAACATATTTAATGGAAGAAATCGAAACTACCTCAAAATTTTCCTGTTAGGGGCTCTTTTGACTGTATTATTAGGATAAAAAATTTCGTATTTGAAGTGTAAAGTTCTAATAATTCCTTAAAATTTTTACAAATATCCCTTCCAATAATCTTTTATAGATTTTTTCTTCAGTCTTAACCTTGAATACGAATATTCATTATTACACAAACTTTTTAATATTTTTCTGTACTATTTCCCATATTTCTCTACTTATTATTAACAGGACAGTACTTTTTTAGAAACAATATTATACTATACTTATTTTTGATATAAAAAAAACCATTAAAAGTTCCTTTCTCAACCGACCAATTCATAATAACATTTTTTACAAAGAGAGCTACAGATCTAATTGAAACAACACTGGAGAACAAAAATTACAGACCCAACTCCACCAAACTGACCAATAAATAAAATAATTACTTTTTAAAAATAATACTTGAAGAAAAAAGTTTTATGTAAAAATAAATTCTATAAAACGATGATTTGTTCAGTTTAGTAGAGAGATATCATTTAAAATAATTATCGAAAAACCAAAAAAAAAAAAAATTCCAGTTCCTAAAATTAAAAACGGTGTGCATCGGATTTACCTAAATTCGTATATTTGTATACTATTTTCAGGCACATGAGTTAAATTCAAAGATTGATACCTGAAAGAGAAATAATTTTCATAAAACAAGAGACTTTTATAATAATCAATTCGGGGTTAGAAAAATCCAAGTTTAAAAAAAACAAAACCCACTGGGTCTATACAGATTTTGGTGAAAATATATCGATTAAAAAGAAATACTGTTGATAAAAAAATTATTTTCACTACTAAAAAATGCGTACTTGGGTAGGGTAGAATACAGATCGATAAGGGAATCCCCGAACTTTAAGTTTACTTTGTGTTTGATGATCGTTTCTTTCAGGGTTGCCGATTTGCGTATAATTATAAGATTTTCGTATATTTTGACTTGAATTTGAAATTCTGTATAATTTCCATACATTGTATGAATCTTTTTGGATATCTATTTATTTTAGAAATAGGTTTAGACACACATAATTTTATTTGGACAACTTAATTGTTTCTCTCTACTTTTATTGAACCGCGTGCAGACAGTGGCTGACTGGGAGTTGGCTGCTTATTTTAGAGAAGGCCACACTCCATATCATTGACCAATGAAAACAAGAGTTGCTATTGGACGACAAATGAAGAGAAATTTTTTTTGAGAAATAAATGCAATTTATAATTAATGATTAACTCTGGCTAGATTCCAATAGTAGTTTTGTTTTTTTTATATTTTAATTCTAAATAATCAGAAAAAAACATAATCTAACATTAACGCATGCGCACAATCGTGTGCATTTGTCTCTCCCAATAAATCCACATATAAAGAGGCCCGGAGCTGGGGATTCACTGAACCGTTACACAAAGCTTAAAAATGCCATAAATTTTGAATGCTTCAATGTATCGACGTGAAATTTTCACCATTTTTTAAGACCCACGAGTATTACATTTTAGTAGAAATTGAGCGGAATCGGATAATTATTAAATGGGGTTTTCTGAGTTTTTCTCACTTTTTTCTAGTTTCACAGGAAACACGCTGCAGGTCGTAATTTTTGAGCAAACCGCTTCAAATTTGGGAAAAAGATACTATTACGAAGCCTATTGAAAATCGAAATAATCGGAAAATTTCTTGTAGGTTTTCCCGAGTTGTTTATATGAAAATGTCATCATTTTAAAAAAATCGAAATTTCAGAAAACGTAAAAGATATTCAAAAAATAAAAATACGTAAATGCAGGACTGAAATAGAACAAGTATTATTTGAAGTATTTTTCCGAAATTTGCCGACAAAGTTGTGAAAAAAATAAAAAAAAAAATTCGAAATTAAATTCTGAAAAACTTGGAAACGAGGGGAATATAGAAATATGCCAAGAATATTTTTTTGCTGTACTTGAAAAGATCCTATGAAATGAAAAAAATATGAAAAATAGGAAAAAAATCATGAGAAAAATAATAATAAAAACAAGGAAAAAACTAATGAAAAATAGAGAAAAAATAATTAAACACTGAAAAAATTTGATTTAAAAAATATATTAAATTTCATTGAGATTTACTAGATTTTTTTTATAATAAACTACAAGCGTTAAAAATGTAGTTATTCAAAGTATTTATATTTTGATAATTCTGAAGAAATTCAATATAACATTAGATGTTGCAACATCGGAATTGATATTTATGCATTTAAAATTCGCGCCTTCAACGGGGTTCGAAGAGAAAGGAAGGTAACGTAACGATTACGTCATACAGGGAATCGCCTTTACATTTAATTTAATTCTGGCCAATCCTGAAGGAATTTGAATGATTTAAAAAAATCGAGGTCAAAAATGAAATGTATACGTCCTATTGCATATTTAATAAGTCATTAAAAATATTTCTCTGAAATGTAACAGAATACGACAGAAAACTGGTTATATGAAAATCTAGAATTGTAGCCATATTTTCTTACTTTTAAAATAAATAATCCTGAATATTTTCGTACATCGCTTTTTAAAGTCAACGAGAAATTTACGGCGGGAAAATAGCGGAAAACACTTGAAAAAAAATCATTTTGTAATTTTTTTATAATTTGCATTGTTGCAAGGAGTTTTTTTCAATAAATTTGGAATAAATTAGGAAATAGTTTGGGACACGAAAAAGCTTTGGTCAAAGTTTATAGATTTTACGATCAGGTCTCGGATCAGATTCAAAGACATATTTTTTTTTATTAAGTAGGTAGTTTATTAGAGTTTTTCTTTTATTTATGTAGTTTTGTCATAGTTATGTCATTTTCTAGTTCCCATTTTTGTTAGTTTTGTATTGGTTGTTTTTACATATGTAAATGGTTTTTTTTTTATAAAATACAAATATATAAAACGTATATAGAGTTTACGATCAGAAAAAAAAAGAAAGAAGGAAAATTTCATTAAAAAAACCTTGCGGGTATTTTAAAGTGGATTTACAAAAAAAAACCCGGCTATAATTTATTGGGTTACCCACTGGCAGTAAATTCCAAAATTTGCTCTCCAATATATTAAATAAAGTCATTCAATTTCTTTTATTATTATTTTGGTATGTTTCATGATTTTTTATCAACAATATAACAATAAATTATAACCATTTTGACCTTTAAGCGTAAACAGATAAATTTCTTACAATTTTAATCAGTAATCTAATTTTAATAAAAACAAGATAATAATAATAACGACCTAAACAATGGAATTAGCAATTTAATTTTATAGTGTAAACAAAATTAGAAAAAAATTCTTCCCGAGTTATTTTATACATGCAAAAAATTATATTTTAATAACTTACCATTCCGAGCTTCTATGATAATAGTATCCCTCAATTGTAGCTTTAGATTTTTGAAAACAGATATAATAAAATCCCGCGAACGACGCTCCGGAAATATCTTTAATGGTATGATCTGGTACTAAAAAATGTTCTTTCCACCTCATAAAAACGTAGTCTGTATCGGCAAGAGCTTTATAGTCAAACGAATCTGAGTTAAAAGTTTTGGCATATTGACTAAACAACGAGAATTTGCTCTAAAATACAATTAGACAGTTATAAAATTATAAAATAGTATTAAAAATATACCCAATGCTTTCTATCAACATCTTCATCAGCGTCCCATTTCCTTGTCAAAAATGGATACTTTTGACTTATTATTTCACCATCAAAGAAAGTGGTTAGTTTAGGATATTCATCAGTGAGACCATTTATTTGTAAATATCCACATAAATATGAGTTTTCTTCATTGACATGCTATAAAGTAACACATTTAAAAAACTAGAACATATGCGTATCAAAAATAAATATCAATTTAGGTATTATAAATATCAATTTATATAATTAAATAAACGCCTACATGAACGGTAATCAGCTATTTTTGAATGAAAATAGTTTTTCTAACCTGCAAAATTACTTCCACTTCGTAACTATTCCCTTTTGACTTCTGAAATCCCTGGAATTTTGATCCATTATATAACAGAGATTTAGTTACACCCGGTTGTTTTGAATTGGCCGGTAGGGGAGGTGTTATATCCACCCTAACCGGCATTTTTCTAAGATTTTCCACTGCCTTATCCAATTTTTAGAAAGTTAAATTTTAATGTGTCAATATGGCGACGCGTGGATAAATTTCGTACTAACCAAACAATGAATCGTTAAAAATGACATAGGCAAACAGCAATACATCTATATGTATGATGTGTTGCATAACTCAGCAGTCCACAATATCATAAAAACCATTAGATTGATTATAATTTAGTAATTTAGTCTTAATGATTAATTATTGGTATATAACAGTTACATTGTGTAATAATCATAAGATCATGCACATGCAATGATAAAAATGATTCGATATTGGCGCCACTGACATCTAGTGAGATTTTAATAAAACTTGACACAGATTACCATACGATGCGTTCGGCATTGATGTTCCTAGATCAGAGATAATAGATGTCAATATTAGCTGCGTTCTGTTGCGTCTTCCAGAATCCAGGTTATGTTTTTTGTAACATACATCCAGATTTAGATTTGATGATTTCATAAAATGGTGTCTTAATACAGATTATTGCCCAACAAAATAGACACCACGAATGTAATTAAATTCCATTAATTGAACGATGAATTGTAACGACCTTCCATAATTCGTATTAAAAACTATATTTGTTATATACAGAAGATAACAATAACGATGACCAATATTTTTGACAAATGACACTTCAGGTTTATTTCGAACGCAACATTTTCTTGGATTCAAAATGTACACCCAAACCCAGTATTAACAACAAAACAGCATTTTCGTTGCCACCAGAAATAGATGTAGAGTAACAAAACGCAGCTATTGAAATGAAAAATCATTTTATAATGACTATAAATGTTACGAGAATGATTATAACAATGTAAACAAAAAATAATTTTTGATCGTAAAATATAACCATAATCTCAATTCGACAAAAAACTCTTTGCTCGATTATAAAAATCGGAGTAGTTTGATCTCCATCGTGACGTCATTGTATTACCTTATTCGTAAAACAATTTTGATATTAATAATGAAAATGTTTTTAATAGTAAACAACAGTACCTTTTTCTAAATAAAATGATAAAAAGTTATATTTATTTAAAAATTTCCAATTACCACTGATAAAAAATTGTTACTCCAAACTCTACAAAATTAAACGTAGTTGAAGTACTAAACAAAAGACGTAAAGTGTGGATTGCATTTTAATAAAAAAAATATTAATTAATAAACATATTTATTTACAAAATTATCTTACAATGTGCATCTAGATATATTAAAAAATTAAACAAATAATATCACTTTTAATTTTTTATCGTTTGTAATATCTTGACCAAGTACTACCACTGTATGGTCTATAGCCACTGCTGCCACCTAAAAAGTTGGTACCTCCATAACTACCTCCGTATCCTCCATAATTGTTGTCATAACCGTCGTAACTGTTCCATCCCCCGGAACCACTATTTCCAGGATAATAACTACCACCATATCCTGGCCTGTAACCACCATATCCTACAAAACAAATAATAAATTATCCAATTATTTTAACAAAAATGTCGTTCTAAAACTAACCTGGTTTGTACCCTCCTCCGTAATTATTTCCATAACTTCCGTATCCACCATATCCGGGTCTATAAGGACTGTAACCGGTTGGTCTGTAGCCAGCGTATCCTCCATATCCACCGTAACCGGAGTAACCAGTATCGTAGATTCCACTTCCTGAATAACCGGAACCATATAGACTACTTCCTCCTCCGTACCCCGAACCGAACAGGCTACTGCCGGTGTTCAGTAAACCGTAGCCACCTGCTTGTACGGCGGCTACATAAGCACATAGAAATAATATCTGGAATGAAAAAACCCACGTTATACACTATTAGCGAATGTGGCAACAACGCCAAGTACCTGTCAAACGACTGTAACCATCGACATATACTTATAGATGTGCCCTACATATATATCTTTTGTCGAAAAGAGGGAGGAGGATGACGTATAGTTTTGCAGTAGTGATATCTCTAACATATTAACTAGGATACTAATTTGAGAGAGATAGAGATGGTCTGAAACATCGTTTTACCTCTTTCTCTTGAAGTAGCATAATTCTCTTTGCTAAGCATGCCAATGAGTGTAACCAGAGATATGGTAGGGTAGATGTAGCATTAGAGAGAGAAGTTGTATCTAACGTAAACCCTAAATGTTTATATTAGCACCCATAAACGACCCTCTGAATGCGGTGTTGACAGATTTAATTTATATAATATATTCGCATTTTGTCATTTTTCCAAATACACTGTCATAAAAATTCATTGTTACTGAAAGTTGATAATTAAATAAAAAAAAAATGATGAATAGAAATTAAAGTATAGTTTTTATATTTCAATTTTAAAATATTACTACGCCCCTGAACCAACGACGCTAATGAATTTGTATGAGTCCTAATCAAAACAAAAGGTACTTTTCGAGTCAAAATGTTGAGCACAAAAGCTTTACATTGAATAGTGAATACCCATAAATCTATCTCTTTCATGCTCTCTCTAATCTTTCCTATCTCTATGAGTGTAACGGTTATAGAAATAGAGATATGATGTTAGAGAGAGCATGAAAGAAGACAGACTTATGGGTATTCAATGTTATGCCAATGTACACAACATCTCGACTCGAAAAATACCTTTAAGATCGATAACTTTGGACACAAAAGACCTGTCGCAGGGTTTAGTGGTTTATAACATCCAAGCGTTGTCTGAATAAAGAATTGGTGAATCAGATTAATGTGGCAACAACGTGAAGTCCATATTAAGCCGCTAATATACAGACCACACACTATACACTTCCGTGTAATAATAATTGCTTATATTGAAAACAATTAGATGACATTAAAATATAAAAATGTTAATGTTTAATTGTTATTTTTTACATAAAATAAATTTATAAATAAACAATTTTTTTTTAAAGGATAGCCATTAACTGATTCATAGAAACATTAAGATAGCCAAGTTCGTAATTAATTAAATTACAGGCTGTAATTTTATTACACAATTCGCTTACTAATAACCTCAGAAAACAAATAATATGATGGTTGACGAGTTAAAAAGTGTAACATGCATGCAAATAGCAAATCTTTATATTTAATGACTCATTACAGGGTTTTCCTTTTTATTATTCATGAGACAATTAATAATAGACTAGAACATAGGAAAGATCGGAGCAAATAATGTAAAAAATAGTGTAAACTTATTATACGTTGATAGTTGATTAAAATAATATATTCTTCGATTAGAAGAAAAAGTGATTACATTTAAAAAGTTTGTAGTACTTCAGTGTAAAGGGCATATCTCTTTCGTTCGGTGGAACGCGATGGGTTTTGCAAATGGCGGATATGTAAAACGTGTGGTCTATATTTAAGGGGTTTAAATATAAAATTTAATATTGAGTGATTTCCCAATCTTCCCTACAGGCAATTAAACGATAATTACCAGAAGGAAATTGTCAAGGATTTCTTATAGTAGAAACATTTCCCTGTACCTTCGATTTTGACTAATCTTCAATTCAAACATGAACGCGTGGAAAATAATTACCGGCAATATTTTGAATAATTCAACCATTTAAAATTCACTACATTACATTGAAGAAGGTCACTTTTGTCTTTTCATGTGTATTATTTATTGTTATGCATCGTTGTATCAAAAATAATTATAATTCTGGGAATATGTAATTTAATTTAGAGAAAATTATTTTTTATTGACCAAACAAACGAGTCGTAAAATTAATGTTTACATTGTCTACTATATTGAAGGTTTTGGTTTGAGGTTATTAAAGTTTATTTATTGAAAAAATAGAAAATTAAAATTAGTTTACTCGCAGGGATGGAATGACGTAATCACGTTCATAATTTATTCGAATTTGCGGCGTTGCACGATTTATTAAAAATCCCCAATAATGAATAAAAAATAGTTATTTATTTAACCGCGCCCTAATTTAAATATGAAATTATAGAAATATACTTTTCTGTAATTTACATAAAAGGAAAAAATTATATTTATGATCTCGCGTGAAATAATTTTAATTGCTCATAGTCATGTAGTAATTATATCAGTCAAGATGACATTGAGAAAAGTGTAACTAAGTTAATAATATTTAAAATTATTATAGTTATTAAAATATTACACGCATTTGTTAAATTATCATATAAAATTAGTTTATTTAAATATATTTATTTTTGTAGTCTTTATAATCCGTAAATAATGTAAAAAATAATAGAAATTGTTTAGAAAAATGTGTAAAAGTTTTAAACCCGCATATAAACAATTGCAATAGTTATAAACAAAGTGGTTCCAGGTTTAATTTGTAAACAAGTTAAACTATTATTGTGAAAAAATATTTAAAGTTTAGAGAAGAACCCATTACGTCAAACTTTAGGCATTGACAACGCCTCCCTTCTTGACAGGAAGGGAGGCGATACCAGCGACCAGTGGCGTGTACGTTTTAGAATAAAATTAAACCTTGTATTAAAATATAAATTATTTATAAATGTCAACTGAACATTAAAATTTAGAATGTGACGTAATGGGTTCTTCTCTAAACGGGCCTAGCATAAAATCGCGTGGTTAATATAAAGAAAATATATCCCAAAGATTGGTTCATTGGGCGCGGTACGAGTCTCGAGGTTAGTTGCATTCAATTTATATACCGGGTGTCCACATATATTTTCCCTAATTTTAAATGTCCATAATTTTAAAATATTCACTAAAATATTTCAATTTAGTACAAGTTTTGTTTAAATATATTAATTTTTTCCTATCGATTTCGATGACGTCACAACAAAAATGGCGGATTTTTGACAATTTTCAAAATGAATTATTCAGTCATTTACTAACCGATTTTGAAAAACTTTGCTTGGTTGGAAAGGTGAAGGTCAGTTCTGTCAAATTACAAAAAAATAGTCTAAAAATAATTGTCAAAAATCCGCCATTTTTGTTGTGACGTCATCGAAATCGCTTTAATCTATTCAAACAAAACTTTTAGTAAAATAAAACATATAATAATAAATCGAATGATATTCTAATATATATATTTGATTGTAGTTTTCAATTATAAATATATAAATATTCTTTATTCGAAAGAATTTATTAATTTATTACTGTTGACATTATAAAATCTACGTATTAATTCATATATGAATTTATAGTTAAATTAAATTATTAGAATCGATTAATCGATTTTAATCGTTATTAAAATAAGTCCTCTTTGACATTTGAGAGTGTCTTCAGACCAGTGTTGCCAGATGAAGCAGAATTTCCCGAGGATGTCTTGGGGAGGTTGTGTTGTTTGGAATATTTTAAAAAAGGGGTCTAATATCTTAAAAACTAAATACGTCAAAAAAAAAATTAAAAATAAATTCGTAAAGGGAAAGAAATATCAAAAAAAAAGTATTAACTCCTGGAAATCCATTCAAAAAAATATGTAAAAGTTTCAAACAATTACAAAAGTTATAAAAAAATAAATATTGAAAAAAAGAAGTCCAGTTTTTTTGAATAAGTCAAAAACAAAACGCGTTATGGAAATTTTAAAAGAAAATTCTTAAAGAACAAGAAATTTCCAAAAAAAAGGTATTAATTCTCGGATCTCTATTTCATGTATTGATACATTAAAAAAAAAAAAAAAAAAAAAAAAAAAAAAAAAAAAAAAAAAAAAAAAAAAAAAACCGAAAAATAGGAAAAAATCGAGAACGAAAAAATCATAAAAAAAATGAGATAATAATTAGGAAAGATTTAAGTAAATCGAATAAAATTATACAAAAAAAAAACAGAAAAATGAGAAAAATCCGGTAAAAAGAATCTGAAAAATTAAGAAAAAAAACGTTGGACAAAATCATAAAAAATCAAAATAACCAAAAATAAACTGGAAACAATTGTAAGCATAAAAAAAACAAAAAAAAATCGAAAGAATTGAAATAAATCGAAAAATCAGAGGAACCTGAAAACAAACGAAAGAAATAGAAAAAAAAACAGAACAAAGAGAAAAAATGAGGAAAAATTAGGAAAGATTAGTAAATCGAAAAAAAAAAATATTAAAAAAAAACAAAAAAATGAGAAAAAACCGAGAAAAGGAATCTAAAAAATTAAGAAAAAACGTTGGAAAAATCATAAAAAATCAAAAAATACAAATGTAAAATACGAAAAAAAAAAGAAAAAATCTAAATAAATTGTAAAAAACACCGAAAAAAAAATTGGAAAGAAATTGGAAAAAATAGCAAAAAAAACAAAATAAAAAAAAATAAACCGAAAACATAAAGCATAAAAAAATTAGAAAATTCGAAAAATTGAGATAAATCGAAAAAATCAGAGGAACCTGAAAACAAAAGAAAGAAATAGAAAAAAAATAGAACAAAGAGAAAAAATGAGGAAAAATTAGGAAAGATTAGTAAATCGAAAAAAAATATTAAAAAAAAACAAAAAAATGAGAAAAACCGAGAAAAAGAATCGGAAAAATTAAGAAAAAAAAACGTTGGAAAAATCATAAAAAATCAAAAAATACAATTGTAAAATACGGAAAAAAGAAAAAATCTAAATAAATTTAAAAGAACACCGAAAAAAAAATTGCAAAGAAATTGGAAAAAATGTCAAAAAAAAACAAAATAACCAAAAATAAACTGGAAACAATTGTAAGGATAAAAAAATTAAAAAATTCACAAGAATTGAAATAAATCGAAAAAATCAGAGGAATCTGAAAACAAAAGAAAGAAATAGAAAAAAAACAGAACAAAGAGAAAAAATGATTAAAAATTAGGAAAGATTAGTATATCGAAAAAAAAATATTAAAAAAAAAACAAAAAAATGAGAAAAAACCGAGAAAAAGAATCGGAAAAATTAAGAAAAAAAAACGTTGGAAAAATCATAAAAAATCAAAAAATACAATTGTAAAATACGGAAAAAAGAAAAAATCTAAATAAATTTTAAAAAACACCGAAAAAAAAAATTTCAAAGAAATTGGAAAAAAATAGCAAAAAAAAACAAAATAAAAAATAAATAAACCGAAAACAATTGTAAGCATAAAAAAATTAGAAAATTCGAAAGAATTGAGACAAATCGAAAAAATCAGAGGAACCTGAAAACAAAAGAAAGGAATAGAAAAAAAAAACAGAACAAAGAGAAAACATGAGGAAAAATTAGAAAAATCGAAAAAAAATTACTATTAAATAATTTTGGCTAAAACTAATATATTTTTTTTTTAAACCAGGGAATAATTATTATTCACTAGTGAATAATGGATATTATTATTATTTAATAAACTCATGTATAATGAACTAATAATGTATTAGTCATGGATAAACATATTTTTTTATACTATTATCTATTATTTTAAAAATTTAAAAAAAATATGGTATTATCTAGATACTTGAAGGAAAAAAATTCCACTAGGAAATTTTTTTCAGTTGTTTTTTTTTTCATAAAATTAGACTATTGTTAATTTTTTTTTTATTTTAGAGTTTTTGATTTATCGGATAATTGTTAAAAAAAAAATGTACTAAAAATTTAAAAAGTGTGAGAAAATTTTTTCATTAAGAAGAAATTTCCAAAAAAAAAAGGTCCAAACTCCCGGAATTTTATTTCAAAGTGGCCGTAGCAAATAATTAATTTTTTTATACTATTAAATATTAATTTAAAAATTAAAAAAATAATATGGTACTATCTAGATACTTGAGGAAAAAAATTCTATTAAGTAGAAAAATTTTTTTCACTGATTTTTTATAAAATGAATCCATTGTTAATTTTTTTTTACTTTTTGGTTTATATTTTTTTAGTGAGCTAAGTCCTATCCTGTCCCAAAAAAAACAAAAAATAATTAAATATAAATCCCTATATAAAAATAAATAAAAAACCACTTTTTTTTTTTAAATTTTGAATTAATAAATAAATAAAATTTGAAAAAATAAGTTAATTAAGAAATTTTTTTGCCCCAAAAAATATAAAAAAACGCTTATTTTTTAATTTAATAATTTTAGTATAACTTTTGTTAGAAATAAAAAAAAAATGAATAAAATGTACTTACAGCAATTTTCATTTTGAACACAATTTTTTTTATTTTTGGAAATCGATCTTTTAAATGTTTTGAACACTATAGAAGTACGATAATGGTACATTTTATATATATAGGCAGAACTATATAAGAATTAACCTTGTTTATTATGTCTCCCACTTGCGAAAGAAATTTTAAGTTCATTCAAATGAGACTGATTGACCATACGCACAAAATTGGCCCTTGAGAAATACAATTTTATTTTATTAACAAATTTGAATATTAAGTTAATTTTTTTTAATAAATAGTTAATTAAGACATAAATGGCTAATAATAATAAAAAAAATTGGATAAATAAAATAATGGATAATAATAAAAAAATGTAAATTAAATATTTAATTTTTTCCAATTTTTTGATGATTCAAAATAAAATTAATATTAATATTAACCATTTTTTTTTAAATAATAAATATATATTTTATTATATCTCATTAAAAAATAAATGGCTAGATTTAATAAGATTAAAAAAAAAAAATTTTTTATATTTTTTAATGATTTAAACCAAAATTTAATAATTTTTATAAAAAAAATAAAAATAATTGATAATAATTAAAAAATTTGAATTAAATATTGAATTTTTTCTAATTTTTTGATGATTCAAAATCTAATTAATATTTATATTAACGATTTAAAAAATAATTAACTATTTTTAAAAAAATAATTAACTATTTTTAAAAAATAATACGTATATTTTTTTATTATATTTCATTAAGAAATAAATAGCTAGATTTAATAAAATTAAAAAAATTACATTTTTGTATTTTTTTTAATGATTTAAACAAGAATTTATTAAATAATATTTTTATGAAAAAATAAAAATAATGGATAATAAAAAATATGAATTAAATATTTTATTTTTTCCTTTTTGATGATTCAAAATAAAATTAATTTTTATATTAATCATTTAAAAAATAATAATAAATATATTTTTTATTATATTTTATTAAGAAATAAATGGTTAGATTTAATAAAATTAAAAAAAAATAAATTTTTGCATTTTTTTAATGATTTAAACCAGAATTTATTAAATAATTTTTATAAAAAAATAAAAATAATGGATAATAATTAAAAATATGAATTAAATATTTAATTTTTTCTTTTTTGATCATTCAAAATAAAATTAATATTTATATTAACTATTTTTAAAAAAATAATAAATATATTTTTTATTATACTTCATTAAGAAATAAATGGCTAGATTTAATAAAATTAAAAAAATAAATTTTTGTATTTTTTTTAATGATTTAAACCAGAATTTATTAAATATTTTTTATAAAAAAATAAAAATAATGGATAATAATAAAAAAATATAAATTAAATATTTAATTTTTTCCAATTTTTTGATGATTCAAAATAAAATTAATATTTACATTAATCATTTAAAAAAAATAATAAATATATAATTTATTAAATTAATTATTAAGAAATAAAAACGAGAAAAAATTAAGAGGAATCGAAAAAATTTGAAAAGAAAAACAAAAAATCAGAAATAGCATAAAAAAAACAAAAAACTTTGGAAAAAATTGAGAAATTAGAAAATATTGGGAAAAAATGAAAAATAAAATTATAAAATCCGGAAAAAATAAAAAAATCAAAAACCGAAAACAAAACGCCAAAAATCGAAAGAAATCGCAAAACAATCGCAAAAAACCGCAACAAAAAAATTACAGAAAAGTCGCAAATTATCACAAAAAATCAATGAAATAAAAAAAAATTACAAAACAAAAAAAACAATAGAAAAACAGAACAATGAGAAGAAAATGGGGAAAGATTTGAAAAAATTGAAAACAAAATAAAAAAACAGAAAAAAAGTTATAAAAACGAAAAAAAGTAGTAAAAATTAAAAGAATCGAAAAAATCTGAAAAAATCAGAAAAAATCGAAAAAATGATAAAAAAAAACGAAAAACTTGTGAGAGAAATAAAGAAAATATTGCAAAAAAATGAAAAATAAAATTATAATATGGAAAAAAACGCAAGAAATCTAAAAATATCACAAAAAAACGCAACAATCGCAAAAAATGACAAAAAAAAATCGCAAATTTAAAAAAATTAAACGAATAAAAAAAAATAAGAAAATGAAAAAATAGAAAAAAAAACAGAACAATGAGGAAAAAATGGAAAAAATCGGAACAAATCAAAAAAAATCAGAAAAATGAGAAAAAAGCGAAAAAAGTAGAAAAACAACGCAAAAACCAAAGAACAACCAAAAAACCGGAAACAACTATAACCAATAAAAATAGATTTAATAAAATAAAAAAAAAATATTTTTTTTATTTTTTTAATGATTTAAATAAGAATTTATTAAATAATTTTTATAGAAAAATAAAAATGGACAATAAAAAAATGTAAATTAAATTTAATTTTTTGACGATTCAAAATAATATTTATATTAACCATTTTTTAAAAAATAATAAATATAAATTTCATAAAAAAATAAACAGCTGGATTTAATAAAATCAAAAAAAAAATAAATTTTTTAAATGATTTAAACCGGAATTTATTAAATAATTTTTAATAAAAATAAAAATAATGGATAATAATAAAAAAATGTAAATTAAATATTTATTTTTTTTTTCCAATTTTTTGATGATTTAAAATAATATTTATATTAAACATTTTTTAAAAAATAATAAATATAAATTTCATAAAAAAATAAACAGCTGGATTTAATAAAATCAAAAAAAATTTAATTTTTTAAATGATTTAAACCGGAATTTATTAAATAATTTTTAATAAAAATAAAAATAATGGATAATAATAAAAAAATGTAAATTAAATATTTAATTTTTTTCAATTTTTTGATGATTCAAAATAATATTTATATTAAACATTTTAATTTTTTTTTTTTTTTTTTTTTTTTTTTTTTTTTTTTTTTTTTTTTTTTTTTTTTTTTTCTTCTAAGGTTTCAACTACAAAGGTTATATGCCTTTCAAATATGTTATTATAGAAAGTTAGTTTGTGACAACAGCATAACTTTTTATTATTATATATTTTTTAATAAATATTTAATTAATAATTTTTGCTTCTTGTAAATAATAAATAATTATTATTTATTATGATAAATAAGTTGTTTTTCACCAAAAATAAGTTTACATATCTAATTCACGGTTTTTTTTTCTATTGTATTTTTTTTATATAACAATGTGGGCCCGTGTTTAAAGGACAAACAAAAGTGAGAAAACAAATGAATCGAGTGAGAAAATTTAGTTTTGTCAAAAATTTAAAAATTTAATGGATGTTAAACATTTGGTAATAACATGTCTGGAGTTACTTCAATGTTTATTGTTTGCAAATCGGTATACAGGACTGTATTTGAAAAAAAAAATGAATAGTACTAAAATTCACAAAAAAAAATACTAATTAAAATAAAAATATCAAAAAATATATTTTAACAAAAAAATTTCTTAATTAAGCTATTTTTAGATTTTTTCAAATTCTATATAATTATTAACACATTGACTGCCAACTACCAAGATATCTCGTAGTTGGCAGTCAACGTGTTAATTGGCTATTGAAAATTTTTAAAAAAAATTAATTAACATGAAAACATTTATTTTTTAGATGTTTTTTATTTCCTTTGTATATAGAGTTTTTTTTGTGAACAGGATAGGACTTAGCTCCCTCAAAATCAAATTTATTCAAATAATTTAAAAAAAATACTATTTAATTTATTAAATCAATTATTATTAATAATCTTTATTGGACCACTATAAAAATTTTTTTATATCTTACCAGTGTCGTGCGGCATTAATAATAAATAATTTTTTATGATACTAAACAAATTGTATAATAATATTTATTAAAAATATATAATAAAATTTTCCAAATACGGTTCTGTAGATGTGTCAAGGGTGCTACGCGGTACCACTAAAAGTTCTAGATGGAGATTTCCTGTTATCTGCCTTGGTACTTGGCATATTGTCAAGAACAAACATAAAAATTGCGTAAAAAAATAATAGTAAAAAATGTCGTTTTTTTGTTACAACTTTGTACTATTTATTTAAATATTCATTTTATGTAACTATGATCACTTCTATATTTTTAAATAAATAAGAATGCGTAAGAATGTTACTAATAAAGAAACAATTGAATTGGCCCAAAAAAATTTCCAGGCTTTTCCGGCTACATTTCGGAAAATGAGGGAAGCTTAAAAAACAAATTCTGAAAAAAAATCCTCATGAATTATTCCCAAATGGGAAAAAATACTGCAAAATTGGGAAAAATATAGAAAAAATAAAAATAAAAACAGAAAAAAATAAAAGAAATAGAGGAAAATTAGAAAAAAAGGAGATTCAGAAAATATATCATAGAAAAAAAAATACTTCTGGTATATAGCCCAGTTCCAGACTGCTCCGATTAATGCGTGATATGAAACAGGATATACAGGGTGTTTGATAAAATTACAGAATACCAAAGTTATCTTTTTTACTTTCCGAACAACAGAGTTGTATAGAAGGAAAGTATTGCGATCATGATATTTTGACCATACCCAGATTTTAACGGATCTTTACGTTTTGAGGTCACCTGAATCCATTTATACCATTTTTAGCATGATGTCTGTCTGTGTGTGTGTGGGTCTGTGTGTGTGTGTGAACACGATAGCGTCTAAACGGCTGAACCGATTTAGATGAAATTTTATATACATATTTAGGGTAGTAAGGAGACAACCTGTATAGATTTTGGAGTTAATCGGACAACCGGAAGTGACAGTTGCTATAAGTGATGACGTCATTACCTAACAAGATGACAATAAAGTTTTACACATATATTTTTTATACGTTATAGTTTAATTTCGAATGTTTAAAATTTTCAAAAACTTTTGCCATTGTTGCCAGATTTATGAAAAAGTAATTTTTTTTCATATTTTTCTTAAATAACCAAAATAATGCATTTTTATGAAAAATTACAGGATATAAAAGATGTACGACATAAAATTTTCTACACATTTTGTCATTACCGTTTTTTTGAATTCCTCACATTTTCGTCGCTAGAGGGCGTGAAAAATAATGTATATAGACATTTGCGACTTTTTTTAGATTTTGATACAAAATTATGGATTTTTATGAAAAATTACATGATATCAAAATTATAGAGCATAAAATTTTCTACAAATTTTGTCATAACTTTTTTTTCGAGTTACGCATAGTTTCGCCGCTAGTTTTTATTTTAATTTTTATCTTTATTAAATTATTATTTTTTAGTTCAATTTTAATATTAAAAATTTAAAAAAAAATATCTTTAAATTTGTAATAATTAATTTTATGATTATCATTTTTTTCAAAATTTTATTACAAAAATTGTGGAATTTTTTAAAAAATGGCTAAGGAACATTTAAAATTTTAATACAATTTTAAATTAAATTGAATAACTTCTAAAATATTAAAGTTATTAAAATGTGATTTTCACCATTCGAAAGATAATATAAAACTCTAAATTTAAAATGTATTTTAGTTTCTTAAAATTTAGAATTGTTATGGAAAAAATTAAGAATTTTTTTTTAATTTTTTGTAATTTTGTTTTATCAATAAGTATAAAATAAATGAAAAAAGTAAATAGCATATCCGAAAAGGATCCAAATGTACTATGTGTGTAAATTATTTCATAATTTTAACGTAGTATTTGTAAAAGTTACAGCAAAAAATGAAAAAAGTTAAAACAATTCAATGGATTTACCCATGAATTTTTGACAAAAAATTTGATTTTTTTTTAGTTTTCTAAACTAACTTTATTAATGGATTTTGATCCAGAAAACCTTAAAAAAAGGTCTGTTTCCCATTTTGAAAATAATTGAATGAGATATTAATTATTTATTGACTTTAAAATTATTCAAAAATAGGTTTTATTTTTTTTAAGGTTAATAATAATATTAAAAATTAAAAAAAAATACCATTAAATTTGTAGTAAAAAACTCTATAATTATGATTTTTTTCAGAATTTTATTCAAAAAATTGCAGAATTCATAATTTTTTTTTTTGAAATATAATATAATTTAAAAAAAATTGAATAACTTTAAAAATATTAAAGTTATTAAAATGGGATTTATACCATTCGATAGGTAACATAAAACTCTAAATTTAGAAAATATTTCAGTCTCTTCGAATTTAACATTGTAATTCTTTTAAACAAAATAAAAAAAAATTAATTTTTTTCTTTTGTTTTATCGAGAATAGTAAAACAAATGAAAAAAGTAAATAGTACATACGGAAGGGATCAAAAAGTAATTTATGTGTGAAATATTTCATAATTTTAAAATAATACTTATAGAAATTATACAAAATTATAAAAAGTTAAAAATTTTTTTTAGAAAAAATCAGTTTTTTTTAATTTTTGTAAACTAATTTTATTAATGTATTTTGATGCAGAAAAACTAAAATAATCGATTAAACAATTACTTTACTAGGAGTGTTCGGAAAGTTGGGTGGGATAACCCCCTCATTTTTTTTTTAATGGAAAACCCTATATATTATCTCGAATTTGAATCATGGTTATTTTCCCTATTTTGGTAATTTCATAGTAGTCTAGTTTTGATGCAAATCATCATGTTTCTGATATCTTTCATTTTATATACAGGGTGACCCAAAACTCACGTCATTTTCATAAAATACTTTTACATTCATTGGACCTAAATGTTAACGATATATTTGGCAAATACTGACAGTTTCTTAGAGTTTGATATTTTTTTAAATTTTAGTGCCCATTTTGGACATTATTATAGTAATTAAAGAGTTAGTAAAAACCAAAAATTTGTTATGTAATAATAATAATAATTTAAAAAAATCTATTCTCAAGGTTACTAATATAATATAGTTTAATAGTCTAAGGTTGAAAATTTGCGAAATTCCAATAAGTTTGCTATTATTTATGGTAAAATTTGTGGGAAGTTGTATAATAAAGTCTTTTTGAGTGGGAATATAAAAACATTGTCCTACTTTTTTAAAAATTTACACTAAAAAAAATTGTTTCTTAAAAATTATTTTCTACATTTGACAAACTTGAGTAAGAATTTCCAGTGCCGTTACATTACATCAGCAAAATAATTGAATTTAAAAAAAAACAATTTTGCAACATTAAATTACTAAAAAAAAATATATTGGATAATTATTACAGTACCCTACATTTAGATATTTTCATGAACATGTGAACTACTTAATTTCTAACAAAACAAAAATAATTCATTTGGAACAATTACCTATTTGTTTCCTCCAATTAGTGTTTATTACAGAAAAAAAATATGTCTCGAAGGTGAGTCATACTAACCAAAGGTTAAATAAATTATCGGTACAAAACTTTTCATTTACTTAACGATAAATTAAACTGTAAAATAATAACAAAATAATGAATAAGTGCTGAAAAAATGATATTTAAACTACGTTGATTAAATAGAAAAAATCCACTGGCTGAAATTTTAGGACGCCACTGGTCAGCGTAAACGGCGAGTTCAAGAAGATCTGATTTTTTTTTGATGTCGTTTTCGTCGTCTCGTAATTGATGGCAGACGCTGATAATGGCTTTTCCGGTTTTTTCTAGAGAATCGGAAGTTATTGCCATTATGATGAGAAGCATCTAAAGAAAATTAAATTTATCACTTTAAAAATAAATAAAACAATCAGTAAAAGCATTCATTAAAACTAGCAGATTTGTGAAAAAAAAAACTAGGAAAAAGGTCTCAGAAACAGCTAAAAAATCACAAATTATCAAAATTTGTTAGAAATTATAAAATATTGATAAAAAAACGAAAAAACTGCTAAAAGAAATAGGAAAAATGGACAAAAATTATGGAAATATAGAGAAAAATATGCAAAATGGGAAGAACTATAAAAAAATCGTCAAAACGGTAAAGAAAAATAGTAAAAACAGATAAAAACAGGAAAAAATGGGAGAAAATAGGAATATTTTATCCTGAAGCAATAGGAAAATGGGAAAAATAGGGAAAAATAGAAAAAACTAGGCATAAATAAAAAAATTGGAAAATTTGGAAAATATTGTAAAAGTAAAAAAATTGGATAAAAATAGGAAATTATAGGAAACAGAAAATAAGGAAAACGTAAAAACAAAATGGGAAAGTAGAGGAAAATAGGCAAAAAATTAAAAAAAGAGAAAAATAGGAAAATATGGGAAAAAATAAGAAATATGGGGAAAAATAGAACTGAATGGAAAAAAAGAAAAAAATAGGGAAACTACAAAAAAATACAGAACAACAGAAAAATTGGAAAGAAATAGAGAAAAATAAGAAAAAATAGACAAAAATAAATAAAAAAAGGAGAAAATGGAAAAAATGAGAGAAAATGGGAAAATAGAAGAACATGAAAAATAAGAATTTATATAAAAAACAGGTTAAAATGGGGAAAATATAGGTACATTTATATATTTCAATATGTATGAATGAGGCTAGATTTAGATAGTCAAGACTTCTTTTAATAAAATAAATATTTTTGGCAACAGCGGAATTCATGAACGTGAACGATATGGCAACATCGGAGTGGGAACCTGTAGGCAGGCGCCTCTGTAAAATGGACCACGTGTGGATTTATTAGATTACGTCATATAAAATGGAGATATTGAGCCACATACATGATGATCAAAAATTTGAATTTCCCGCCAATAAATGAAATTTTACCGCTCAAAATTTGAATCTACATTTGTATATTTCAATATGTATGAATGAGGCTAGATTTAGATAGTCAAGACTTCTTTTAATAAAATAAATTTTTTTTTCAACACCGGAATTCGTAAACGTGAACGATATGGCAACAGCGGAATGAGAACCTGCAGGTGTAAAATGAAACATGTGTGGATTTATTAGATTACGTCATATAAAATGCAGATATTGAGCCATTTTATATGAACCACAAACATGATGATCACCCCTTTTTTGAAGTCCAATGACGTCACTTCTGTTGCGTAGTTAGAAAAATTTGAATTTCCCGCCAATAATTGAAATTTTACCGCTCAAAATTTGAATCTACATTTGTATATTTCAATATGTATGGATGAGGCTAGATTTAGATAGTCAAGACTTCTTTTAATAAAATAAATATTTTTGGCAACACCGGAATTCGTGAACGTGAACGATATGGCAACAGCGGAGTGGGATTTTATATGAACCACATACATGATAATCACCTTTTTTTGAAGTCCAATGACGTCACTTCTGTTGCGTAGTTGGAAAAATTTGAATTTCCCGCCAATAATTGAAATTTTACCGCGCAAAATTTGAATCTACATTTGTATATTTCAATATGCTGGATGAAATTAAGTGTAGTTTGTGCCATTAATTTTGTAGAAAAAAAATACTTACGATACTGGCGGTAGGTCCCAAAGCGTAAGAAGTTACGGAGTAGAGCTTGGAACTAATACTAGGAGTACTGAGAGAAACAATTGTAGGAATAATATAAGAAACGGTACATCCCACAAATAAAAATAAAGGCATTCCAAATATATCATTAAAGTAGGTTAATACGTCACCTCCAATTTTTATAAACGTTTTAATCTTCTCAATATTAAAATACAGTTGTTCATCTTTGAATAAAACTAGTACGTAGTTATATCTTGATTTTATAAATAAAACAGTACTGCAATAGATGACGCTGAAAACGCCTAAATACAATACGAAAATTAATCTCACAATGACAGAAAAACAGTTTCCGTAAAAGAATAAAAGGAAATTATAATTCATGATGAGACGAAAGATGTGACTAATAAAATATACCATTAAACAAACCATCATAAGAATTTGATTTTTTTTTATACTATTAGAAGGAAATTTCAATTTACTCATAACATCTTCCATCAACTCCAAATGTTCCAAAAATATTCTGCATTTATTTTTTGAAAAAAAAGTTGGTAATAAAACTGTTACTATTAGAAAAAATAAAAAAAACATGTAGGATAATACGCTAACGTATAAACGGAACTCGCTGATTTCGTTGGTATTAAAATAAATCATATATGTAGTAATGACTGTTATAATTATGCACCAAAATTTTTGAAATAGGTTACAATTTTTGTTTAAATTCGAAATAATGCCCCAATATGAACCAACTATATAAATTTTCCGTAAAAATATATGATCTTTTTGTAATTTAAAAATATTATTTTGTTCCATACTGTTCTAATATTTCTAACGCAATAGAAAATTTTAACGGAAATTATATTTACTGAGAAAATAAAAAAAGTGTAAATATTTACTAAACATTATTTATGAATTTGAATTAAAAATAATTATAGATATAGATCTTCATATGTATTGATTCTTTTATATAATTATTTTATCCATACCGGACCTACTAGCATACAACCAAGATGAAACAACAATAGTAAATTAAATTTAACTTTCTTTTTACGATATTTTCATGGATTCGTTTATTTGCAATGTAGACTATTTGCAGACTATCGTTTTTCAGATCACAATGAATGTAAATTATTATATTAGACCCTAATGCCCTTTTGTGTTTAATTCTGCGCATGAGTTTTCTTTACGCATATATTCTACATCACATTAATAATACAATACCGTTTTCCGCGTTTAATTTGGACCAGTAATAACGGAGATAGATTTTTCTTCACTTATATATTCTACATCACATTAATGATACAATACCGTTTTCCTCGTTTATTTTGGATGAGTAATAACGATGGTAGATCCTAATGCCATTTTGTCTTTGGTTCTGAGTAAGATATTTCTTCACGTATATATTCTACATCACATTAATAATACAATACCGTTTTCCGCGTTTAATTTGGACCAGTAATAACGGAGATAGATCCTAATGTCCTTTTGTCTTTGGCTCTCCGTAGGATTTTTCTTCACGTATATGTTCTACATCAAATTAATAATACAATACCGTTTTCCGCGTTTAATTTGGACCAGTAATAACGAAGGTAGATCCTAATGCCCTTTTGTCTTTGGTTCTGTGCAAGATTTTTATTTACGTATATATTATACATCACATTAATAATACAATACCGTTTTCTGCGCTTAATTTGAACTACTAATAACGAAGGTAGATTCTAATGCCCTTTTGTCTTTGGTTCTGTGCAAGATTTTTATTTACATATATATTCTACATCACATTAATAAAACAATACGGTTTTCCGCGCTTAATTTGGACCAGTAATAACGAAAATAGATCCTAATGCCATTTTGTCTTTGGTTCTGCTTAAGATTTTTCTTCACGTATATATTCTACATCACATTAATAATACAATACCGTTTTCCGCGTTTATTTTGGATCAGCCAAATAGTGCTAAGGTATACGGTATACGGTATAAAAATTTGGTGTTGTGCAATAACTAAATAATATTCTTCTTTTTTCTTTTTGAGGCCCCAGCTGTTAGAGCTATTTTACTATTTGACTTTTACAACTGACGTGAATTATGTGGAAGTGCTGCCAAGTGTGTTCAATGCAAACCAATTATTATTTTTATGTATTTTTGAGAAATAAGACAGTTGTAGCGATAATTTTTAGGTGACCGCACTTCTACAAAACATCAAAACAGTGAATAATTGACATGATATGAAAATGGAAGGAAATACCCGAATTTTACCCACAAAATTGAAATATGCACAAGTCAGAAAAATACCCGAAAATCGGGTAATTACCCGCAGGTTGGTAACACTGGTGGTTTATAACGTCATTAAATAGCAGATTTTGTTCGACTCACAGATGGCGAAACAAACCCGCCTAATTTCAAACAATTCTGAGATTTTTTGAAGAATAAATAATTTTCTGGCCATACATGCAGGAAGAAATATCTTCAATAATAACAAAATGTCATATAATTTAATGTATATTTTAAAATTGTGCGTGCTCTAGCGCTACTACATTTGACAACACTGAAAAAGTGCTATCAGATACACTAGTTTACAAGCCAATAAAGAAGAAGAAGAAGAAGAAGTTTTTTTAGTTTGACGTTTCACATATATTTGTTTAGTGATAACCTAACCTGGCCATACATGCAGGAAGAAATATCTTCTTTAATAAAACAAATTGTCATATAATTTAATGTATATTTTAAAATTATGCGTGCTCTAGTGCTACTACATTTGTCAACCTTGAAAAAGTGCTGTCAGATACACTAGCTTGCAAGCCAATAAAGAAGAAGAAAAAGAAGAAGTTTTTAGTTTGACGTTTTTTTATATTTGTTTGATGATATTTAAATTGTATTCGTAAATTTAATGTAATTAAGTGTTTAAATTAATATTAGTGAAATTAAAAAACTGTTGTGGATTTATAATTATTTAATGAAGCAAAAGAGTGCCAAAATTTCACCAATACAATGCCGAAACGTAGAAAATGTTATATGTGAACCAAACCATTGATCAAAATATGGTAAATATGATTTTATTTAATTTAATTACTCGTGTTACCATTTAATTAACATTAATAAGTGCCCTATGATACTTTTTAATGTTATCTGTATAATGAAGAATAAAACACAAATTAAAATTTTATTAATTTGAACTAAACTTTAAAATCTTTAGTTAGTCTAAAACTATGATGTTTGCGATGTTTCTTTTTACGTGATTGAATCCATTTCCAGTGTTTAGGACGCGTGTCATCACAACGTATTTTCCCTGACGTTGCTAAATCTTTAAAAAATCCTACAGACTTTTTAGGTACTCGTTTAAGAGAAGGATCCTTGTCAAAGTCAATATGATATAATCCAAAATGGTACCTAGATATAAATGTTTTATTGATTATGAATTCTAATTGTAATTTACTTACCTGTAGCCTTCAGCCCATTCGAAATTATCCATTAAACTCCAAGCTACCATTCCTGTTACCGTAACTTTATCTATGTACATTGCATCCAAAATATTACAACAATAGTCCTAAAAGTTATTAAATAAATAAATATGTTAAAAATAATGAATTGCATACATTATAAAAATCGATTCTGTCATTATCTATTAACGAATTTCCATCATCACTCATACCCATTTCGGTTATTAAAATTTCTGGATTATTATACTGTAATTTAATCCAATTTAATACTTTTCTAACTCCAAATGGAACTATCTGTAAAAAATATAATTAGATATTTATTTAATTTTTAAAAATATTAACTTACTGCCCATAAATTTGCTTCCAATCTCCAATTCGGACTTAGAGAATGTACAACTCCAATATCGTATTCATAATTGCTAAAACCTTGTTCATCTTTTTTAATACTAGATACAAGAGTTGTAAAATATTGATTTATTCCTAAATAATCATAAGTCCCTTTTATATAATCGATTTCTTGTTGAGTAAAACTCGGTAGACGTGATTTAGTTAAATTTTGTTGTTTGCTTCTATCGTCTACTCTTTGTTTTACTATTTTTGGCCAATCGCCGTTATATATTGGATGAATGTATAAACCACACTAAAATAATAAATTATAATAAAAAAATATTGGGTACTAGTACTATAATAATTAACCTCAAATTGCATTTGTCTATCTGATGCATCTCTATCTTCTAAGTTATCTAATAAAGGTTCACCCCATTGGCAATCAACAACTATAGACATTTTAGCTAAAATATAAAATTAATTTTAATATAATCTATTTTATTTAAATTAATTATTAACCTTTATAATTAGGAAATTCTCTTTTATACATGTGATAAGTTGCAGCATGGACTTTAATAAGAATATAAGCACATTGGTACTCTAATAAACCATCACTTTTTACACCAGGAGCAAAATAACCCAATCCATATCCTATATGGCACACTTGCTTCGGTTCATTAATTGTTGTCCAAACTCCAACTTTAGGTAACCTTAATAAATATTTTAACAAATATTTAATTAGGATAATTAAATTTACTGTACCTTGATATTATTAATCTAGCATAATCAACGAAAACTTTTATTAGTTTCGGGGAAGTCCAATCGACTCCGTCGTCGTATAAACGTTGTGGAAGATCCCAATGATAAAGTGTAGCAACTGGTACCATATTGTAGCGTAAAATTTCGTCTACTAGGTTTTTGTAATAGGTTATACCTAGTTCGTTGGTTTGATTT
The DNA here is from genome assembly GCA_963243735.1 of Neocrepidodera transversa. Taxonomy (NCBI): domain Eukaryota; kingdom Metazoa; phylum Arthropoda; class Insecta; order Coleoptera; family Chrysomelidae; genus Neocrepidodera; species Neocrepidodera transversa. Next base: position 3,060,998 of record OY725348.1, on the reverse strand, counting down.
GCGTAACCGGTTGGTAAAACTCTGAAAATTCAATGTACAAGAAATATACAATCAAAGTTAAATTTGGTTCTAACCAAAGATGGGAAAGTTAGAAGAATAAAAAAAACTTGGATCTGGATGTATTAAAATCTATATTTAATTTAAAATTTTTGATTTAGGTAGTTGGAAATGTATAAAAAATTATTTAAATAACTTTATAAAAAATAAAAAACTGGACTTAAAGAACTATTATGTAATTGAAAAAATCAAAATAATTAAAAAAGTTTAAAATGGACAAAAGTTGGATTTATAGAGCTTAAAAATTTATTAAAAATAATCTAAATTAGAGCTTAAAACTGATAAAAAAATTTATATATAAATTTATACAAAACACTTAGTTTGTATGGCAGGTACCGGAAGTTCCGGTCCGATCCTGCTTAAATTCAATAGGGTTTTTCTCTGGAGAAAATTAATTCGTAAAGTGAAAATCAGAACTCGATCGGAGCTATCGTTCGATTATGTTTACATTCAGTAGATGTGCGGACAGGATTTTTTTGCATTTTCGGACTCTGTCAAGTAAAGTGGGGGTAAAAAAATAGTTGATGAACCAAAATTGCACTTCTAAAACTACTATTTATTTAAAATAAGTATAGCTTACAATGTACTTAGTAAGCATTAAAAACTAGTTTGAAATTAATAAAGTTCATAAATAATAAAAAATTGTGTGGTCGGGGAACCCCCGTCAGGAACGAAGTTCCTTTCGTTATTTTTTTCACATTTTTAATTAAATCTGAAAAAAATCGGATAACCCGAAAAAATCCAAAAAAATCGAAAGAAATCGGAAGAAATCGAAAAAATAGAGAAAAAACGATGAAAATGAAAAAAAATGAAAAATCAAAAGAATAAGAAAAAAATGAGAAGTTAGAAAAAACAAAACTTGAAAGAATTTGAAAAAATCAAAAATCCACAGAAAAATTAGAAAAAAAAAACAAAAGGAAAATCCATAAAATCGGTGGAATAAGAAAACAAAAATAAAAAAAGGAAACATCTAAAAAATCGGTGGAATCAGAATAAAAATAAAAAAAGGAAACATCTAAAAATTGGTGGAATAAGAAAAAAAAATATAAAAAGAACATTTAAAAAATTGGTGGAATAAGAAAAAATTAAGAAAAAAAAATGAAGAAAAATTAGATTAGAAAAAAACCCAAAGAAATAGATAGAAAAATCAGAAAAAAATTGTATAAAATACGGAAAAAACGAGAAAATCCAAACAAAAAAAACTAAAAAAAAAAACCGAAAAAAAGTCCAGACAAAAATGCAAAAAAAGCAAAAATCTCACAAAAAACCGTAAGAATTGAAATAAATAACAAAATCATAAGAATAAGAAAAAATGAGAAAAAATCGGAAAACAAAAGAAAGAAATAGAAAAATAAACCAGAACAAGTAGAAGTAAATCAGGAAAATTTAGAATCTAACAAAAAAAAACAGAAAAAATCTAACAAATGGAAAACAATCAGAAAAATCAAAAAATCAGGATAATGAGAAAAAACCAGAATAATGAGAAAAAAAAAAACAGAAAAATGAAAAAAAAATTGGAAAACAAAAGAAAGAAATAGAAAAAACTGGAACAATGAGAACAAAATGAGGAAAAATTAGAATCTTAAAAAAAAACCTGAAAAAATCAAACAAATTATAAAAAATCGAAATAAAACCAGAAAAAAAACAAAAAATCAGAAAAATGAGAAAAAAATTAAAAAAAAAACAAACAGAAAAATAAGAAAAAAAATCGAAAAAAATTAGATAAATGAGAAAAAATGAGAAAAAAATTAAAAAACAAAAGAAAGAATTATCAAACAAAAACGGATCTGTGAGATAAAAAAGAGAAAAAAACAAAAAAATAAAATTGCCATTGAAATAAATAAAAAATCTCATAGGAATAAGAAAAAAATTGAAAAAAAACCAAAAAAAAAACAAAAAATCAGAAAAATGAGAAAAAACCGAAAATGCGAAAAAAAAACAGAAAAATGAGAAAAAATTGGAAAACAAAGAAAAATAGAAAAAAGCCAGAGCAATGAAAACAAAATGAGGAAAAATTAGAATAAAAAATCCGGAAAAAATCAAACAAATTAAAAAAAAAACAGAAACAAAAAATCAGAAAAATGAGAAAAAAAGGAGAAAAAAAAGAGAAAAAGAAAAAACCTGAAAGATTTTGAAAAAATAAAAAAATCAACAGAGAAATGAGAAAAAAAAATTGAAAAAAATTAGATAAATAAGAAAAAATGAGAAAAAATTTGAAAACAAAAACGGTTCTAATAAAACCTAAAAAATAAAATTAGAATTGAAATAACTAAAAAAAAATCATAGGAATAAGAAAAAATGAGAAAAATTAGAAAAAATTGAAAAACATCAGAAAAAAATACAAAAAATCAGAAAAATGAGAAGAAACCAGAAAAATGAGCAAAAGACAGAAAAATGAGAAAATACAAAAACAATAAAAGGAAAATTAGAAAAAATTGAAAAATCAGAAAAAAAAACAAAAAATCAGAAAAATGAGAAAAAACCAGAATAAAGAGAAAAAAAAAAACAGAAAAATGAAAAAAAAAATGGAAAACAATCGAAAGAAATAAAAAAAACCAGAACAATGAGGAAAAATTAGAATCTAAAAAACAACCTGAAAAAATCAAACAAATTAAAAAAATCAGAAAAAAAACCAAAAAAAAAACAAAAAATCAGAAAAATGAGAAAAAAATTAAAAAAAAACAAACAGAAAAAAATCGAAAAAAATAGATAAATAAGAAAAAATGAGAAAAAAATTAAAAAACAAAAGAAAGAATTGGAAAACAAAAACGGATCTGTGAGATAAAAATGAGAAAAAAAAAATAAATAAAAAAAAAATAAAATTGGCATTGAAATAAATAGGAATAAGAAAAAAATGAGAACAATTGGAAAACAAAGAAAATACAAGAAAATAAAGAAAAAGCAGAAAAAATCGAAAAAAACCAGAAAAAGAAACAAAAAAAATCAGAAAAATGGGAAAAACCAATAAAATGAAAAAAAAAACAGAAAAATCTCTCTCTCTCCCTAATGATTAAAAAAAAATCTAAATAAGAAAAAAAAACCATATTCTAAAAAGATACAGAGAGTAAGAGAAGGAGAGGGATGGTCGCCCGGGTGGGGTATAACGCTTTTTCGTTACATTACGCTTTCTGCCAATTAACTCCTACCACAAGCCGCGTTAAGGAATTTCGTTCCAAAACTATGATTTAAAATGCTACTACGAAGTTGGTAAAATAAATAAAAACTTGAATTGAAGGAGGGAAAATATTTTGTAAAACTTAAAAAAAAAAAAAAAAACCTTGAAATGGGTAAAAATTTTATCGTATAGTATTTTTATTTTAAATTTTACATGTTTACAAAAACTACTAAACCTTTCATAGACGTACTAATTTTTTTTCTACTTCAAATAGTTTTATTATGCAATAAAGAAAATTTATTTTTTCTACAAGCGTGCGGAAAGTTGTAACTTTCCGCACGCTTGTAGAAAGAATACTTTTTGCCAAAAATTTTTTTTAATTCTAGGCGCTTGTAGAAAAAATACTTTTTGCTAAAAAATTTTTTTTAATTCTAGGCGCTTGTAGAAAAAATATTGTTCCAAACACTTGCGTAAAGTATCTTTTCCCCACTTCGCGTCATTCGGGCAACTGCGATTGCGTGCGGAAAAGTATAACTTTCCGCACTTGTTAGGAAAATAACGATTTTAAATTTACCTTGCCCAAGAAATGGAAAATCTATAAAATTTAATACCAAGATAATACGCATTTCGAACGTCTTCCTTATATCGATGATACGAATCGCAAGCTATATCTGCGGTATTATTATTGAATATCGTTGATGGTATTTTATGGGTAAATGTGTCCCAAATATTGGGACCTTTTCCATCCAAGTTCCACGCCCCTTCAATTTGGAATGCTGATGTTCCTACGCCCCAATTAAAATCTTTTGGAAATCGTCTAACTCGTACATGTCCATAACTAAAACTAAAAATAAACCTTAAAAAAATTCCTTATTTATGGGTGATAAAGGGGGTAATTACACACCCCACAGGATACCAGACAAATAGTAAGAAAAAAAGAAATAAAATATATGAAATGTAGAAACGGACGCAATCTATAATATATTCATCAAAATAGGGAAAAATATGGAAAAATAAAGAAAATAGGAAAAAATAATCATAAAAAAATAAAAAGAAATGGGAAAAATTGATAAAAATAGAAAAAGAAGTGAAAAATAGAGAAAAATAGGAGAAGTTGGAAAAAATAGGGCCAAATAGAGAAAATATGGAAATTAGAGAAAATAAAGGAAAACAAGGAAACATATGGGAAACTAGTGGAAATAAGGAAAAATAAGGGAAAAAAGAATAATAGGAAAAAATATGAAAAAAATAATAGGTACAAATAGGGAAAACAGGAAATAATTAAAAACAGAAAAAATATGAATAAATAGGGAAAAGTATGGAAAATAGTTAAAAATAGTAGAAAATATGGAAACAAATAGAAATATAAGGAAAAATGGTGAAAAAATAAGAAAAATAGGAGGGTCGAAATAGAGAAATTTAGGAAAAATTGGGAAAAATAGAAAAAAAATATGGAAAAATAGGAATAAATAGGATCAAATAGAATAAAATAGTGAAATTATGGAAAATAATGAAAAAATTGGGATAAATATAAAAAAAACGGGTTAAAATGGGGAATAATTGAAAAAAAATATAGTAAAATAGGGAAAAATAATGATATTCTAGAAACGATTTTTTATGATTGTTTTCGATTTTTTACGAATCCTCACGATTCGTTACGTTTTTTTATGGTTTTTTACGATTTTTTACGATTTCTTTCGTTTTTTTACAATTTTTTACGATTTTTTACGATTTTTTTCGATTTTTTTTATATTTTACGGGTTTTTTTCGATTTTTTACGATTCATTACGCTATTTTACGATTCTTTACCGTTTTTTCTTTTTTTTACGATTTTTTATGATTTTTTACGATTTTCTACGATTTTTTACGATTATTTATGATTTTTTACGATTTTCTACGATTTTTTACGATTATTTATGATTCTTTACTGTTTTTATGCTTTTTTACGATTGTTTATGATTTTGTATGGTTTTTTACGATTTTTTGCGATTTTTACGTCTCACGATTTTGTACGATTTTTCACGATTCTTTACGATTTTTTAAGATTGTTTATGATTTTGTATGGTTTTTTACGATTTTTTGCGATTTTTACGTCTAACCATTTTGTACGATTTTTCACGATTCTTTACGATTTTTTACGTTTGTTTTCGATTTTTTTTAGGATTCATTACGATTCTTTGCGATTTTTTTCCGATGTTTTAAGACTTTTTACGATTTTTTATGATTAATTACGATTCTTTAAGATTTTTTACGATTTTTTTCGATTTTTACGCTTTTTTTAACGATTTTTTACGCTTTTTTTACGATTTTTTACGGTTTTTTACGATTTTTTACTATTGTTTTCGTTTTTTTACGGTTTTTTCTTTTTTTTACGATTTTTTAAGATTTTTTACGAGTTTTTACTATGGAAAAATGTGAAAATTAATGAAAAATACTGAAAAATAGGGAAATCCAGTGGAAAATAGGAAAAAAAGGAAAAATAGGAAAAAAAGGGAAAATAGGAAAAATGGGAAATCATAAAAAATATTAGAGATAAATCAGAAAAAAATAATGAAAAACAGGAAAAATATGAAGAAATAGGAAACACAGTGGAAAATAGGGAAAAATAGGGGTAAAATAAGTACAAATAGGGACAAATTGAAAATAATACGAAAAAATAAAATAAAAGCGGAAAAATGAGAAAAAAATCTCTCCCTCTCTCTAAATGATATAAAAAATCTAAATAAGAAAAAAATCATATTAAAATTAGAAAACAAAAGAAAGAATTAGAGAAAAAACGGAGTGTGAAAAGAATATAAAAAAAATTAAAAAACCCAAAAAATGAAAAAACAAACGAAATCAAAATAGGAAAATATTGGCGAAAAATAAGTACAAATAGGGACAAATTGAAAGGAAGATATAATACGTGAAAAGTAGAAAAAAATAACGGAAAATAGGGAAAAACACTGTAAAACAGAAACAAAATAGAAAAATTTGGAAAAATCGGAAATAATTAAAAAAAGATAAATAAAATATGGAAATTAGAGATAAATATAGAAAAATCGGTAAAAATAGGGGAAAATGAGAAAAATTAGTGATAAAGTAAAAATTAACAAAAATAGATAATAATACGGAAAAACAGGAAAAATAATGAACAACAGTAAGAATAGGAAGGAAGAAATAAAAAAAAAATGGGAAAAACGTAAAAAAATATGGGAAAACAGACAAAAATATGGAAAAGCAGGGAAAAATAGGGACAAATGGGGAAAAATTTGGAAAAATAAGAAAAAATGGTAAAAAATAGGGAAAATTAAAGAAAACTAGAGAAAAATAAAAATGGGGCAAAATGGGCAAAAATTGGAAAAAAATTGTGAATGGATTACTACTGGTACATACTAACGGGAAAGTATTTTGTTGGCTACAACCCATTTTTGTATTTTAATGTATATTATTAGATTAGTATTTATGTTCCCCCAGGAAAAAACTTTATCTATGCCCTTGCTTTTTTTTCTATATGTATAACCAAATGGCGTCATCAATCATCTGTAAATCGCTTCGAAATAATAATAATAATAAGAGTAGTCGTTTGTTTTGGAGTTTATTTGTATTTTTTCTTTCTTCATTAATTCTTGCTTATGTTATTTAATTTGTTGTTCTCTTTCTTCCCATTTTTAATTGTTTAAATATTGTTGTTATTGTAAAAAATAAAATATAAAAAAATTAACTTACGATAATGCTAAAATTAACAAACACCATACAGTAAACATTTTAAAGTACCTTCATTAAAAATTTTTGTATTCCAATATATAGTTTATTATTATCAGTACCACTTTGTACGTAGGTTAAGGTTTTGTATATTTTTACATATTTGTTTATTGCAAGGTTTTTTTAATTACATACATTTTGGGTAAAATTTGAAAACAAAAATAATTTAAATTTTAAAAAAAATTAAGATCATAGACGAATTAAATTAAAATTAAGTGTATATTTAAAAAATAAGAATAAATGTGTATTAATTTTATTATCTTTAATCCTAAGGGGTATAAATATCTCTGAAAGCGGTCCTGATATTTTAATTAAATAAAAAATATTTGTCATTTTGTCAATTCTAAAATGTCTCTTAAGCTGCAGATTTTTTTATAATTTTATTCTCAATTTTTTTCACTTTCCTAAAATTTCTTTAAATTTATGGAAAAAACGGATTTTTTTTGAATAATAGGGAAAAATTGAAAAAAATAAAGAAATCCTGGAAAATAAGGAAAAAATGGGGAAAAATAATTAAACATTAGTAAAAAATATGGAGAAATAGGAAAATTAATGAAAAATAGGGAAACATGGCAAAATAGGGAAATATAGTGGAAAATAAGAAAAAAATGAAAAATAGAAATTAATAAAAAATATTCGAGATAAATGAGGAAAAACAGGAAAAAATAATGATAATCGGGAAAAATATGAAGAAATGTGGAAAATAGAGAAAATTGTTGCCAAACTTCATAAAATTCTGTAAATCTAATATTTTTTTTTGCAATGTTGCCAACTGTTCTAAAACCTTTCCTAAATTTTGACACATTTTTTATTTTCGACGTTGCCGATTCTTTTTTTTACGATTTTTTATGATTTTTTACGATTTTTTACGATTGTTTATGATGTTGTATGGGTTTTTACGATTTTTTGCGATTTTTACGTCTAACGATTTTGTACGATTTTTCACGATTCTTTACGGTTTTTTACGATTTTTTTTACGATTTTTTCCGATGTTTTAAGACTTTTTACGTTTTTTTATGATTAATTACGATTCTTTAAGATTTTTTACGGTTTTTTTTGATTATTTACGATTTTTTACGCTTTTTTTACGATTTTTCACGATTCTTTACGGTTTTTTACGATTCTTTACGATTTTTTTACGATTTTTTCCGATGTTTTAAAACTTTTTACGATTTTTTATGATTAATTACGATTCTTTAAGATTTTTTACGGTTTTTTTTTGATTATTTACGATTTCTTACGCTTTTTTTTACGATTTTTTACGCTTTTTTTTACGATTTTTTACGATTGTTTTCGTTTTTTTACAGTTTTTTCTTTTTTTTACGATTTTTCACGATTCTTTACGGATTTTTACGATTTTTTTACGATTCTTTACGATTTTTTCCGATGTTTTAAGACTTTTTGCGATTTTTTATGATTAATTACGATTCTTTAAGATTTTTTACGGTTTTTTTGATTATTTACGATTTTTTACGCTTTTTTTACGATTTTTTACGATTGTTTTCGTTTTTTTACAATTTTTTCTTTTTTTTACGATTTTTTACGAATATCTCTAAAAGCGGTCCTGATATTTTAATTAAATAAAAAATATTTGTCATTTTATCAATTCTAAAATGTCTCTTAAGCTGCAGATTTTTTTATAATTTTATTCTCAATTTTTTTCACTTTCCTAAAATTTCTTTAAATTTATGGAAAAAAACGGATTTTTTTTGAAAAATAGCGAAAAATTGAAAAAAATAAAGTAAATATTGAAATAAAGAAATTCTGGAAAATAAGGAAAAAATGAGGAAAAATAATTAAACATACGTAAGAAATATGGAACAATATAAAAATTAAAGAAAAATTGGAAACATGGCAAAATAGTGAAAATAGGGAAATATAGTGGAAAATAAGAAAGAAATGAAAAATAGAAATTAATAAAAAATATTAGAGATAAATGAGGAAAAAAAGGAAAAAATAATGATAATCGGGAAAAATATGAAGAAATGTGGAAAATAGAGAAAATTGTTGCCAAACTTCATAAAATTCCGTAAATCTAATATTTTTTTTGCAATGTTGCCAACTGTTCTAAAACCTTTCCAAAATTTTGACACATTTTTTATTTTCGACGTTGCCAATTCTAAAATTTCACTTAAACTGAAGTATTTTTATATAATGTAATTTCCAAATTTTTCAACTCTGAGAACTTTCCTAAAATTTATTAAATTTAGGGAATTTTTGGAAAAATAGGGAAAAATTGAAAAAATAAAGTAAATAGGGAAAATAAAGAAATTCTGGGAAATAAGGAAAAAATGGGGAAAAATAATAAAACATACGAAAAAAATATGGAGAAATAGGAAAATTAATGAAAAATAGGGAAACATGGTAAAATAGGAAATTATAGGGGAAAATAAGAAAAAAATAAAAAATATTAAGAGATACATGAGGAAAAACAGGAAAAAATAATGAAAACCGGGAAAAATATGAAGAAATGTATAAAATAGAAAAAATTGTTGCCCAATTTCTTAAAATTCTATGAATCTTGAGAAATATTTTACAACATTGATCAACTTCATAAAATTCCGTAAATCTAGTACTTTTTTTTTGCAATGTTGCCAACTGTTCTAAAACCTTTCCAAAATTTTGACCAATTTTTTATTTTCGACGTTGTCGATTTTTTTTTAAATCTTGAGAAAATATTTGTGACGTTGCCAATTCTAAAATTTCACTTAAACAATGTTATTCCCAAATTTTTCAACTCTGGGAAATTTTCTAAATTTAGGAAGTGTTTTTACACCATTGCCAAACTTCTTAAAATTCTATGAACCTTGGGAAAAATTTTACAACATTGTTCAATTTCATAAAATTCCAAATCTAATATTTTTTTCAATGTTGCCAAATGTTTTAAAACTTTTCCAAAATCTCGTAAATTTGAGACATGTTTTATTTCCGATGTTGCCGATTTTTTAAATCTTGACAAAGTGTTTGTGACGTTGCCAATTCTAAAATTTCACTTAAGCTGAAATATTTTTTTATTATTCAAAAATTTTTCAAATCCAAGAAATTTTCTAAAATTTCCTAAATTTAAGAAATGTTTTACACAGTCGCCAAATTTCTTAAAATTCTATGAATCTTGGGCAATTTTTTTGCAATGTTGCCAAATGTTTTTAAATATTTCCAAAATTTCGTAAATTTCAAACATGTTTTATTTCCGACGTTGCCAATTTTTTAAATCTTGAGAAAATATTTTTTTTTTCTAAAACAAACTTTTTAGTGTTCAAATTTTTACTACCCTGTATATTTTTATTTAATTTATTAATTAATATATACAGGGTGGTTCATAAATCGACAAATGAGAATCTTTACTCACAAAATAATGTAAATTGGTTCCTGAGATATATACAGGGTGTTGAATTTATAAATTAAAAATTGTTATTTTTTACAATAAATTTTGGTACACAACTTTTTTTAAAAACCTTAAATTAAAAAAAAATTGACTCAGTGGCGTTTCCCTCAATAAGTTTTTATAAAATATTATTTTGATTATTATGTAATTAAAAATATATTTGTACCACCCAGTATATTATATAAAAATAATTTTATTTGTTATTAATAAATTATTATTCATCTGGTGTTACAATGCAGAATGACTAATATTGAAGAAAGTAGGACATTTTTCCCACGCGTATTTGTGCAAAAATTTCTCAAAACGTTTATGATGTAATTCTGCAAAATTCTAATTTTTAATAGTATAAAAGATTCACTAAAAAAAGTAAAAAGAATGAAATTTGACATCACTGTAACTTTCAATAATTAGATTAAAAAGTTAAAGGGTGTGAAAAAAAATATAGACTTTATATAGATTTTTTTTTAGATTTTGAGTCAAAATTATGGATTTTTATGAAAAATTACAGGGAAACAAAATTGTAGAACATAAAATTTCCTACAAATTTTGTCTGTACTTTTTTTTCGAATTCAGCAGAGTTTCGCCGCTAGATGGCGTGAAAGAAATATATAGACTTCTGCGCCTCTTTTCAATTTTGAGCCAAATTTATTGATTTTTATGAAAAATTACAAGAAATCAAAATTGTAGAACTTAAAATTTCCTTCAAAATTTGTCTGTATTTTTTTTTCTAATTCCGCATAGTTTAGCCGCTAGATGGCGTGAAAAAAATATAAAGAGTTTGGCGCCTTTTTTAAGATTTTTTGTCCAAATTATGGTATTTTTTGAAAAATTACAGGAGATCAAAATTGTACAACATAAAATTTCATACAAATTCTGTCTTTACTTTTTTTTCGAATTCCGCATAGTGTCGCAGCTAGATGGCGTGAAAAAAATATAAAGAGTTTGGCGCCTTTTTTAACATTTTTTGTTCAAATTATGGTATTTTATGAAAAATTACAGGAGATCAAAATTGTAGAATATAAAATTTCCTACAAATTTCGTCTTTACTTTTTTCGAATTCCGCATAATTTCGCCACTAGATGGCGTGAAAAAAATATAAAGAGTTTGGCGCATTTTTTAAGATTTTTTGTCCAAATTATGGTATTTTATGAAAAATTACAGGTAATCAAAATTGTAGAACATAAAATTTCCTACAAATTTTATCTTTACTTTTTTTTCTAATTCCTCATGATTTCGCCACTAGATGGCGTGAAAAAAATATAACGAGTTTGGCGCATTTTTTAACATTTTTTGTCCAAATTATGAGATTTTATGAAAAATTACAGGAAATCAAAATTGTAGAACATAAAATTTCCTACAAATTTTGTCTTTACTTTTTTTTCGAATTTCGCATAGTTTAGCCACTAGATGGCGTGAAAGAAATATAAAGAGTTTGGCGCATTTTTTAAGTTTTTTTGTCCAAATTATGGTATTTTATGAAAAATTACAGGAAATCAAAATTGTAGAATATAAAATTTCCTACAAATTTTGTCTTTACTTTTTTTTCGAATTCCTCATAATTTCGCCACTAGATGGCGTGAAAAAAATATAAAGAGTGGCGCATTTTTTAAGATTTTTTGTCCAAATTATGGTTTTTTATGAAAAATTACAGGTAATCAAAATTGTAGAACATAAAATTTCCTACAAATTTTGTCTTTACTTTTTTTTCTAATTCCTCATAGTTTAGCCACTAGATGGCGTGAACGAAATATATAAAGTTTGGCGCCTTTTTTAAGATTTTTTATCCAAATATGGATTTTTATGAAAAATTACAGGAAATCAAAATTGTAGAACATAAAATTTCCTACAAATTTTGTCTTTACTTTTTTTTTCGAAAAACGCCTAATTTCGCCGCTAGTTTTTATTTTAATTTTTTAATAATTTTTATCTTATTAAATAATTTTCTTTTTGATTAATTTTTAATATTAAAATTAAAAAAAAAATACCATGAACTTTGTAATAAAAAACATTATAATTCTGATTTTTTTTCAAAATTTTATTACAAAAATTGTGGAATTTTTAAAAAAATGTATCAAAATAATTTGAAATTATAAACAAAATTGGAACTTGGGTGGGACTCTCTCTTTATTTTAATTTTTTTTTATTTTGCACCTTCAATTTTTGTGCGTCATCAATTTTTTGCACCCTCAATTTTTTTGCTCCCTAAATTTTTTTTGCCCCCCAATAAATCTATCATGCCTAAGCGTGAAATCCTTGTGTACGCCCCTGGCAAAAAAGAGCCTACAATTTTTTTTGCAGTTATGCGTTTTTTAGATCAGTTTGTTTATCAAGTAAGTACTGGAAATTTTACATAAAAATTCTTGAAATTTTTCATCAAAATTGTTAAAATTTTGTTGTTGAAATTTTTGATTGAATTTTTTTAAATATTCTTGAAATTTTTAGATTGAAATAAATTGAAAGATTTTACGCACTAGTGCGTAAAATAGTTTGATTGCGCATTTTAATTTATACTTATGTTTTGGTAGTAGAAAAAATATTGTATATAACTAGAAAGTGCTTTTTTTAACATTCACTTTGGCTGGTATAATAAAATTCCTATTCGTTAAAAAACTAGGAAAAAAATAACTTTTTATATAAAATTATTTAACTGGTTTTTTATAAATAATCTTTGACCATAAACAGAGGCCCAAAAGTTATGTAATAATTTTACATAACAAATACGACTCTCACTTTCAGCATTTAGTTCTCAAAAGTGTGAGGCGAGTCGAACAAGTGATTTTGGATTATAATGTATAAAAAAGTAAGTTCAAAAAAAAATTTATTTTTTACAAAAAATACCAAACATTTTTTCTACATTTTTTTTAAAATTTTGAAGTTTTAAGTTTTGAAATATTAAATTCAATTAAAAAAAAATACATTATTTTGAATTTAATAAATACACATTTTGAAAATTCAGTTTATTAAAAATAAAAATTTTGAAAAAAATATTTTATTAAAAAAAATCTTTCCGGACTTGGAATAGAAAAAATGGAAAATGGAAAAATAACCTCAATTTTAAATAAAATTAAAATTAAAAAAGTGAATTTTCAAAAAATTATAATTGTTTTAAAAATGAGAAATTACTGTAAAATAAATATTTTTTAAAATTAGTTTTTTTTTAAGTAAATAATATAATAAAATTGATATTTTTATGAAAATTGATTTTTTTTTAAACTCCCAATATTCGATTCAACAAAAAAAAATACCAATTTTGAATATATGAAAAAATTTATATTTTAAAAATTCAATTGATTAAAAATCCAAATTTTGAAAAAAACACATCTCGGATTTGAAATTGAAAAAATTACAATTGTTTTAAAAATGAGAAATTATTGTAAAATAAATATTTTTTTAAATTATTTTATTTTTAATTAATAAAATAATAAAATTGATATTTTTATGAAAATTAAAATTTTTTGACAAAAAATGCAGTCCAAAACATATTTTTTTTTGAAAACGTCCAATATTAGATTCATCAAAAAAACATAATTTTGAATATTAAAAAATTTATATTTTAAAAATTCAATATATTAAAAATTAAAATTTTGAAAAAAAATATTTTATTAAAAAAAATCATTCCGGGCTTGAAGTAGAAAAAATGAAAAAACGAAATTGTAAAACATCCTCAATTTTAAATAAAAAATCAAAATTTAAAAAAATTATTAAAAAAGTGAATTTTTAAAAAACTGCAATTTTTTTTTAATTAAATAATATAATAAAATTGATACTTTTATGAAAATTAAAATTTTTTGATAAAAAATGCAGTCAAAACATATTTTTTTTTTTGAAAACGTCCCTTATTAGATTTAACAAAAAAACATAATTTTGAATATTAAAAAATTTATATTTTAAAAATTCAATTTATTAAAAATTAAAATTTTGAAAAAAAAATATTTTATTAAAAAAACATTCCGGACTTGAAATAGAAAAAAAGAAAAATCGAAATTTTAAAACATCCTCAATTTTAAATAAAAAATCAAAATTTAAAAAAATATTAAAAAAGTGAATTTTTAAAAAACTGCAATTTTTTTTTAATTAAATAATATAATAAAATTGATATTTTTATGAAAATTAAAATTTTTTGACAAAAAATGCAGTCCGAAACATGATTATTTTTTTGAAAACGTCCAATATTAGATTCAACAAAAAAACATAATTTTGAATATTAAAAAATTTATATTTTAAAAATTCAATTTATTAAAAATTAAAATTTTGAGAAAAAATATTTTATTAAAAAAAAAATCCCGGATTTGAAATTGAAAAAATAAAAAATCTAAATTTAAAAAACTGTTAAAAAAGTTAATTTTGACAAAATTGAAATTGTTTTAAAAATGAGAAATTATTGTAAAATAATTATTTTATAAAATTATTTTATTTTTAATTAATAAAATAATAAAATTGATATTTTTATGAAAATTAAAATTAAAAAAAAATGCAGGCCAAAACTTGATTTTTTTTAAAACATTCATTAGATTCAACTAAAAAAAAACATAATTTTGAATATAAAAAAATACATTTTTTAAAAATTCAATTTATTAAAAATCCAAATTTTGAAAAAAAATTTTAATAAAAAAAACATGGCAGACTTGCAATAGAAAAAATAAAAAATCTAAATTTAAAAACTGTTAAAAAAGTGAATTATGAAAAAATTGAAATGGTTTTAAAAATGATTGTAAAATAAATATTTTTGAAAATAATTTTTTTTAATCAAATTGATATTTTTTGAAAAAAAAATGCAGCCCAAAACTTGTTTTTTTTTTCAATACGTCCAATATTAGATTCAACTAAAAAAAACATAATTTTGAATATAACAAAATTTATATTTTAAAAATTCAGGATTAAAAATCCAAATTGTGGAAAAAAATATTATATTAAAAAAAAAATCCCGGACTTGAAATTGAAAAAATAAAAAATCTAAATTTAAAAAACTGTTAAAAAAGTGAATTTTGAAAAAATTGAAATTGTTTTAAAAATGAGAAATTATTGTAAAATAAATATTTTATAAAATTATTTTATTTTTAATTAATAAAATAATAAAATTGATGTTTATGAAAATTAAAATTAAAAAAAAAATGCCTTGAAAACCATGATTTTTTCTAAAAAAACTTGAAATATTAGATTCAACTAAAAAAAACTTGTTGGAATATAAAAAAATTTATATTTGAAAAATTCAATTTATTAAAAATCCAAATTTAAAAAAAATATTTTATAAAAAAAAACTTGAAATAGAAAAAATAAAAAAATCTAAATTTAAAAAACAGTTAAAAAAATTAGTTTTTTTTTTTTAATTAATAAGAATAAAATTGATATTTTCATGAAAATAATTTTTTTTTGACAAAAAATGCAATCTAAAACTTGAATTTTTTTAAAAACTTCCAATATTCGATTCAACTAAAAAAAAACATAAAATTTTGAATATAAAAAAATTTATATTTTAAAAATTCAATTTATTAAAAATCCAAATTTAAAAAAAATATTTTATAAAAAAAACTTGAAATAGAAAAAATAAAAAATCTAAATTTAAAAAACAGTTAAAAAATTAGTTTTTTTTTTTTAATTAATAAGAATAAAATTGATATTTTCATGAAAATAATTTTTTTTTGACAAAAAATGCAGTCCAAAACATGATTTTTTTTTTGACAACGTCCAATATTAGATTTAACTAACAAAAAAATATAATTTTGAATATAAAAAAATTTATATTTTAAAAATTCAATTTATTAAAAATCCAAATTTTGAAAAAAAATATTTAAAAAAAAACATCCCGGACTTGATATAGAAAAAATAAAAAATCTAAAATTGAAAAACTGTTGAAAAAGTGAATTTTGAAAAAATTGAAATTGTTTTAAAAATGAGGAATTCTAAAATAAATATTTTTTAAATTGTTTTATTTTTAATTAATAAAATAATAAAATTGATATTTTTATGAATATTAAATTTTTTTAAAAAAAAAATGCAGCCAAAACTTGTTTTTAATACGTCCAATTCAACTAAAAAAAACATGTTTGAATATAAAAAAAATTATATTTTAAAAATTCAATTTATTAAAAATCCAAATTTTGAAAAAGAATATTTAAAAAAAAAAACCATCTAAAACACGATTATTTTACTATACAATAAATTGTTTAAACAATAATTTATGAATAAATAAATAAAACTCGAAATTATGTATCACACACATTTTATTCAAACAACTAGTTTCGGCTAATGAACCATCTTCAGGACGTAAATGGTGTCATGAAGATGGCTCAATAATCGAAACTAGTTACCGTTTGAATAAAATTTTTGTGGTACATAATTTCGAGTTTCATTTATTTATTGAACACTTAAATGGATAACATCCTGTATTTAAAAATTTATAAATTTACGATAAAACAAATTATCATATTGTTGAATTTTTATTTAAAATTTTAATCATTAGAAATAAATAAATAATGCATAAAAACAATTATTTTTAACTAGCTTTAAACTATAATTTATTATTTAAAAACATATATTGATAATAGTATACAGTGGCGGTACTACTAAAAGGCCTAAACAATTTAGGGATAATAATTTAGTGCAAATTAATTCTAAATTGTAATAAAAATATTTAAAAAAAACAAAATTTTATTAATCCGTTTCGTCCATTTAAGACCATTTATTTTCAATTGTGATGTTTTACAATGTTTCGACAATAATTTGATTATCATCAACAATTTTTTTTTACATATTAATTTAATTAATAAATATTTTTTATAGATATATATTTTCTTATTTATATCGAATTCAAATATATTATCAAAACCGATACGAGTAGATAATAATGACAAAGATCTACAAAACGACTTTAACCAAGAAAATTCTTTGGATCGAAGAAGACGCCCCCCTACAAACTGCAATTTCAACGGACAAAAAACACCGGTTTATAAAACTGACGGTTTAGGAAGAACATTTGTGGATTTTTCTTTTGTAAACGTTGGATACAATTACCAATATAACGTAAATTGTGGTGGAGGAAATCATAATCCTGGTAACGATAATAATTATGATGTAGAAGAATATCAAAAACCTGGTGTAGATAATAAACCAGGATTGGAACATCATAAACCTGGGCATCATAAGCCTGGATATGGACATAAACCTGGTTAGTTTTTTAACCAAACTAATTTTTTAATAATATATACTCAAATAATGATATTCACAACTAATAACAATAATAATACATTAATAGTACGCACTAAGTCGGCCGTGTCAGGAAAAACGTCATGGTACAGAACAAACGAACACATTTGATCTGACAGTTCATGAATTTCTGACAGTTGACGTCTCTATGACAACTGACGTCTCTATGACTTGGCATCTCTATGACAACTGACGTCTCTATGACAATTGACGTTTCTATGACAACTGACGCCTCTATGAAAATCGACGTTTCTATGACAACTAACGTCTCTATGACAATTAACGTTTCTATGACAACTGACGTCTCTATGACAACTGACGTCTCTATGACAATTGGCATCTCTATGACAACTGACGTCTCTATGACAATTGACGTTTCTATTACAACTGACGTCTCTATGACAATTTATATTTCAAAAATTCAGGTTTTTAAAATCCAAATTTTGGAAAAAAATATATTAAAAAAAAAATGAATTTTGAAAAAATTGCAATTGTTTTAAAAATGAGAAATTATTATAATATAAAATTATTTTTTTATTAATATATATTTTTATGAAAATTAAAATTTTTAGAAAAAAGAACTTGATTAGATTAAACTCAAAAAAAAAACATAATTTTGAATTTAAAAAAATTTACATTTTGAAAATTCAGTTTATTAAAAATCCAAATTTGGAAAATTATTAAAAAAAACATCCAAATAAAAGAATGAAAAATCTATAATTTTAAAACGTAAAATAAAAATATAACTTATTATTTTACTGTTCAATAAATTGTTTAAACAATAATTTATAAATAACTCGAAATTATGTATCATATAAATTTCATTCAAACAGCAACTAGTTTCGGCTAATGAACCATCTTCAGGCCGTAATTGATAATTGACATTGACACAATTGACGTTTCTATGACAACTGACGTCTCTATGACAATTGGCATCTCTATGACAACTGACGTCTCTATGACAATTGACGTTTCTATGACAACTGACGTCTCTGACAATTGGCATCTCTATGACAACTGACGTCTCTATGACAATTGGCATCTCTATGATAACTGACGTCTCTATGACAATTGACGTTTCTATGACAACTGACGTTTCTATGACAATTGACGTTTCTATGACAACTGACGTCTCTATGACAACTGACGTCTCTATGACAATTGGCATCTCTATGACAACTGACGTCTCTATGACAATTGACGTTTCTATGACAATTGACGTCTATATGACAACTGACGTCTCTATGACTTGTGACACATTCTTCTTGTACGGTATATCGAGTCAAAAAGACGAAATAAACTGTTGTGAGATAAGACTCTAAAAATAGCAGCAACGTATTCAAATTGAAGGTCATTGAAGTTATGATTTTAACCTCACAAATTGGAAATAATGTGTCATTCCAGATAACGTGGTTTAGTTATCAAAAAATATGGCGCCAGTTGGAACACAATTTTTTTTTTAGATCTATGATCGTTATTAATTAGTTAGTAGTTAGGATGATCCTATAGGGGAAAAATAAATGCAAAATAAAATAATTTCTAACATTTAAAATTTTTTGTCCGTTATGGACCACTGTTTTTGTTCACGTAGATTGACAATCTTAACCATGGACAATTTTTTGTCCCACTATTTTACCATTATGGACCATAGTTTTTGTCCTACTAGATTTACAATTTTAGCCATTATTTTGTCCAGGTAGATTTACAAATAAAATCGTTATTTTATCCAGCTAGATTTATAATCTGAACCATTTTATGTGCAGCTAAATTATAAATTTGAGCAATTTTTTTATCCCACCATTTTACCGTTATGGACCACAGTTTTTGTCCAAGTAGATTTACAATTTTAACCATTATTTTGTCCAGGTAGATTTACAAATAAAATCGTTATTTTATCCAGCTAGATTTATAATGTGAACCATTTGATGTGCAGCTAAATTATAAATTTGAACAATTTTTTTGTCCTACTATTTTACCATTATGGACCATAGTTTTTGTCCTAGTAGATTTACAATTTAAACCATAATTGTGTCCAGATATATTTACAAATAAAATCGTTATTTTGTGCTACTAGATTTATAATTTGAATCATTTTTTGTCCAAATAAATTTAAAATTTAACCATTTTCTTGTCCTACTATTTTGCCATTATGGACCACAGTTTTTCTCCAAGTAGATTTATAATTTTAACCATTATTTTGTCCAGGTAGATTTACAAATAAAACCGGTATTTTGTCCAGCTAGATTTTTTTGTTTAACTATTTTATTATGGACCACAGTTTTGTCCAAGTAGATTTACAAGAAAGTGACGCGGGGTTTTGAATACTTTCGTACAGCCAATTTGCATGAAATTTGGTACATATTTAAAACTGGTCAAAATACAGATTCTGATGAAACCGAAATTTTAAAATTCGGCCTAAAACTCGAGATATTCAAGGTCAAATGTTCTCTTGACTCGAATCAAATGGCAAAAATGGATGCTGGGATTTTGAATACTTTTGTACAGCCGATTTGCGTGAAATTTAGTACATAGCTAGAACTAATCAAAATAAAGGTTGTGACGAAGCCCGAAATTTAAAATTTTGCCTAAAACTGGAGATATTCAAGGTCAACAATTCTCTTGACTCGAATCAAATGGCAAAAATGGATGCTGGGATTTTGAATACTTTTTTACAGCCGATTTGCGCGAAATTTAGTACATAGCTAGAACTAATCAAAATAAAGGTTGTGACGAAGAACGAAATTTAAAATTTTGCCTAAAACTGGAGATATTCAAGGTCAACAATTCTCTTGACTCGAATCAAATGTCAAAAAGTAACGCTGGGATTTTAAATACTTTTGTACAGCCGATTTGCGCGAAATTTAGTACATTGCGAGAACTAATCAAAATAAAGGTTGTGACGAAGCCCGAATTTTAAAATTCGGCCTAAAACTCGAGATATTCAAGGTTAAAGGTTCGTTTGACTTGAATCAAATGGCAAAAAGTAACGCTGGGATTTTGAATACTTTTGTACAGCCGATTTGCGCGAAATTTAGTACATTGCGAGAACTAATCCAAATAAAGGTTGTGACGAAGCCCGAATTTTAAAATTTTGCTTAAAACTGGAGATATTCAAGGTCAACAATTCTCTAGACTCGAATCAAATGGCAAAAAGTAACTCTGGGATTTTGAATACTTTTGTACAGCCGATTTGCGTGAAATTTAGTACATTGCTAGAATTCATTAAAATACAGGTTGTGACGAAGTCCGAATTTTAAAATTTGGCTTAGAATAGATACTTTCTAGTCACACGACATTGAAACCATGACGTCATCTTTAGGCGTGCACCGAGATTTATGATTTACGTATACGCGGAACGTCTTAAAAGCATGACGTCATAATTATTGCTAGATAAGGGTAAATTTCTTGTCTAATTTTACAAATTTTTGTTACTTTAATTTTAGGTAAAATGATGACAATTGGAAAAATATTATTCAGTTGCATGTAAAATTTCTTATCCTAAAATATCTTCAACGTTTGTTTTGTGTTCACGTTAACGTGTACTTAGACACAGTATTAATCACAATGGTGATTTATCTCTCAACGAGCTGTCACTTGTCAAGTAACGTAATATTTTGACATAATTGACAGTTGACATTATGCTTCATGCAAATTCCATAATGTTTATTTTTGCAGGTTTTGGCCAGCAAGGCAACGGTCCTCCACATAGACCTTTGCTAATGAACCTGTTAGCAAACAGACCATTTCAAAGTTTATTTGCCCAATCAAATCCTGAACAACCAAGTAAGTAAATTATATATTTATTATCATCTAACTTTAAAAATAAACGATGAGCAGTGTTGTCAAGTTGTGTAAAATATGGACAACTTAGAAAGATTAGACATTAATTGTAGGATCGCGATCCGTCAAGGAATATTTTAGGTTATGCACACCATGTAAATTATACAAATTATATTCATACAAATCGATTGATGCAAATATTTGTCATTCTTGACAGATCGCGTTCCTATAATTTTTGAAAGAAGGCGTTGATTTCACGATATGAAGTTGACAGTAGTGACAGCTCGTTATAGTTGTTTTGTTGGTGTAATTCTGAGCTACACCGACAAAAAAATATATATCGTTTTCGTATTTATCAGGTGTAATAAACAACATTGCATCATCTGTAAGCGGCATTTTCCCATCGCCGGCTGAATTTGGACAGGGTTTGGGAGATGGCATTTCGTCATTTGTTCAAACTCTTCCACAAATAGGTCAAAGTTTTCAATCGCTTTTACCGAACTTCGATAATTTCCAATGGCCACAATTTGGTTCTTCATCTTCAGGTATCCTCAAATTATATATTTACTAAAAGTTTATTTGATACAAACATATTTATTAGGACAAAATATACCGGTAGTTCAAACTACAGTACCAAATATTCCAATCGATGACATCAAACCGGTTCATGAAGAACACGATCCTATTACAGATCCGTATAAGATTAGGCAACGTTTTGGTCAGTATTTTAAGTACCATTAGTAAGCTTTTTACTTTAGTTACGCCTCTGGTTATTTCTGCTTGTATTAGGAATTTTTATCTAAAACTGCGCTGTAACCAAGCACGCACGTATTATTTTTAGTGTGGTTAGGTTTTATTACCGAACGTGTGCGGTAATGCAACACGGTACGTCATGGATAACTTTATTTATTAATACATACATAGTTTGATTAAATTACCGCACAGTTATAAATAACTTATTTTTTTGGTGATTTTAGCCATTTTTTTGGCGAGTTTATTAATTTTTTTTTGGTGATTTTATCCATTTTTGCAGATCCTTTTAAAAAACCTGGTCAATATATCATTGCTTCTCATCCGCTGCTTGGTACTAGTACATTTCACATTTCTTCTTTTAACCCCATGAAATTTTACCAAGGACTTACTGAAGAGGTGGAGGAATTTTTTGAAGATCTCTTTAACTTTAGAAGATAGAATTAACCCGGGGATATTGATTAATACGTTAGTATTTTTTTAATCAAATTGGCCATGGAAAAATAACAAAATGGTAATATTTGACAAGTGACATGGCATAACCTCCAAAAAAATAAGACAACTGACAGTTTCCTTGTAAACGATTTAGAACAAAATGTATAAAAAAATATTTTTTAATTCTTCCATGGCTAATTGGATGATATTTAATTCTTCCATGGCTAATTAGATGATAAATTCGTATGTTTGATATATTTTTTTAGGCAATCAAAATTATCCTACGAGAAACAGACAAGAAGAATATATTTTGAGCAGGAATAACGTTCAAAGATTCAATGAACCGAGAAATTATCAATATGCACAAGGACCTGAAAAAACTAATGCTAAAAACGTTAGATTTCCTGTAAAATAATGCGACCTCTGATTTTTGCATATTTTTAAATTTTGTACTAAATAAAGTATCAATATCTACATGTATTATTTATATTAAAACAGATATATAAATAATAACTGTTTTTTTTTTATCTTTCGCGACCTTAATAAAATACAGACTATCACATTATTTATTCGTTTTAATATATTTATACCTTGACCCCCTTAGGAATATGTGGCAAAACATTTAAACATGCAGACAAAAATAGCAGAAGAACCCTTACTGTAGACCCCCTCCACTTTTCTCCCAAGCCACGCCCATTTTCGGACGTTCCTGACGATAAAAAACATCCTAGACGTCGTTTAACGTTACTTCTATGGGAAGTACATATAATTTTAGTAAAACAGATTAAAATTTGATTGAAACATCTTTTAATAAGACCTTTCAGACGTTTTTTACGAAAAGGGACACAGAACAACGTTCGAAAAGAGGCGAGGGAGAAAGTAGAGGAAGTCACTAAGGTAAAGGATACTGAAGAAGCCCTGCACTAGCGGGACCTATGAGAGAGATGGGCAGGATTCGCATCCTCTTCATCAATAGATGTGGGGATGTCGTCAAATCCCAGCACTTCCGGCACAAATCCGCCTACTAGACAAGAAGACTGGACCAGGGGGACAGGGGAGAAGTCTTTGCGGAGACTGAGGAAGGCACTCGCCTAGTAACCCATGGACGGCAAAACGAAAAAATAGCGAAAGAGTAAAAGAGAAACTGGAATAGAATGGACCAATACCAAGAGATGTAGAAGTAAAGAAGCAGCAAAACTTCCTCCCCATTCCCATAAGAAACCGCCAAGGTCTGTTCTGGTAAAATTGGCGCTTCCAGGCATAAGCCCTTTTCACTTTCTAATCCCTAGTCACATAATAGTATGTCAGGTTATAGCTATTCGAGACCTGATCAAAGCGGATCCAGACCTGATCAAAAGCGAATCGAAATGTGATCAAAAGATCATCATTGACGACATGGACAATCTTGGTACATTTAAAATAACGGTAAAAGGTCGGGAAACGCCGCACTTGAAGAGACCACTTGTCCCCTACGTATTTTGGGGCGCTGATTACGAAAATGAGGGTTAAAACTAGCACCCCTAAAATTGCAAAAAGCACCCCTACATTGGGGTGTTTTTCGACTGTACTTGTTTTGCAAACTAACTCATCTCTTATGTTTTTTGGGTCACTGATTTCGAAAATCTAAAAATGAAATATATTTCCAAAAAACATATGAGATGAGTTATAGTTTGCAAAACAACAAGTCCAGTCGAAAAACTACCATATTTAGGGGTTTTTTTGCAATTTTAGGGGTGGTTCAACCATTGCTGCAAGTTTTAACAACCATTTTCGTAATCAGCGCCCCAAAATACGTAGGGGACCGTTATTTTAAATCTTTAAGCAGCGTTGACATGGATAGTGAATCACGGACGTGACACTACTTGCAAAGAATAATAGTAAACCAAGAAGTTCCACTCTAGTGTCATAACGATCCGTAACGTTATGACCTTGAACAAAAAAAGTGGAGCGGATAATTTTTAAATACATCATTTGCTTTCGATATTCCCTTTTGTGAACAAGCTTATAAGTGTATTTTTATTGGTTCAAACTGTTATTGGTGGCCTCGGATTGGGTCTTCAAGGTAATATCGACTAGAATTTCATTTAACATGGGATTGGTATAGGAGTGACACTAGCCTACTACTTGGTAGCAGAAGCTTGTCAAGTTAGGTGTGGAATTATACTTAATGGTGTCTGCGTCATTCATTCTTAAAATATTTGCCGCTATGATAAACAGAACAGTCTCCTTGGCCTGCTCACGATCGACTTCACGAAACAAAAATCAACCGTGTTTAATTTTCATTAAAAACAGAGAGAATAAGTTTTTGAAATTATACACTCCGACCATTACCATACATGTTTCGTCCTTATAGGACTCATCAGTGGTACTTTTTCGGAATACACGGTTTCAAAAACCTACTCTGTCTGAAAACCCCATTTCTATGAACCATGAAAATGATAGATACTCGCGACATCTATCGTAGATTGATGGGTACTAACCGGGAAGCCGCTAAATAGCGGATGGGTTTCCATCTACCGGCAACCAAGTTGTACTTGGTTGGTCGCTTTTACAAAGGATATTTTATCCTATTTAGCGGCTTCCCGGTTAGTACCCATCAACCTATGATAGATGTCGTGAGTATCTATCATTTTCGTGTTTAATTTTCTCACAAATGGAATATTTTGTTTCGTGAACGTTCGTTCTTCAATCCACGAAAGCGTGGGCTACGTTATCACTACCCATGTCAACGCTGCTTTATAGTGGATTCTGTGAGTTAGACAAACTTATAAATTTTTTCTGAGCATAACGAGACTAATTTTGGCCGTTTTGGGGGTGGGATCAACTCAAAAAGAGTTTAAACTACCACCATCGTGTTCAGTATCATCGAAATCTGGGGTTGACGCCGGTTTTGTCGGTATGAGACAAAACTCTTTCGGGGGCGGTTTTTGCTCTGTTTAGGGGGTGCACTTAACTCTAAAAGAGTTTAAAACGCCGCTATCGTGGTCAGCATTTTCGGAAACTGGGGGTGACGCAGGTTTCTTCGGCATGAAAGGGCGTATCCGCGTTTTACCCCTTTTAGGGGCGGTTTTTTGTCTTTTTAAGGGATGCGGTTAGAGAGAGTTTAATCCTCCGCCATCGTGTTCAGCATCCTCGAAAACGAGGGCGGGGGGAGGGAGAATTAGTCCCGTTAGGCTCTGAAAGTTTTTTTCCGACTCACAGAATCCTGAAAGTATCTATTGTTTATCTTTCCTATATTGAGATACTCTAAATGGCTACCTTACTATCACACATCACACAGGTTCTCAAAAATGGGACCATAACCCTATTCTGCGTTGATTAACCGCTTAACGCCTAGTTTTTTAAATGTTTTATGGTAATGCCCATGAACACGTCGGTGATCGTTAAGCGGTTAATCAAGAAGGGGATGGTAACCTGGGTAGATGATAAATTCAACATCATATACTCTGGGGAAGTTATCAAACCCAAGTGTACCATGACATGGATACTGGGACTAGTGCTGGTAATGAAGATGCTTAAAATCGAAAATCCGGCACTCCAAACTAGAGAATTTCTATAAAGAAGTTATCATTGATGCAGTCTCTTGGAAGAAGATCAAGTACTTTTCCTAAATTTCTCCACTATCTTAATGCGAGAATGGAGGAAAGACGGGACCAGGTGGAATTTTACTATTTCTAATTTTTTTCTAATAGTTCAATAAGCACATATTAATCAGAGCTAAAATTTTTAACATTTAATTACCTACATTTATCATTTTTTTTAAACACGTCTGATCATAAATTAAAGCAAAAATTACAATAATTTTATTACCTACTTAGTTTTACACAGGATTGGTTCTAAACTATTTAAAAACTTTTGAATACAGATTTACTTTTTCATACAGGGAATATTTGTCACATCTTTATCTAGTATACGTAAAACTCATAGAGTGGGCGATATCTACCTTTGACAGTTTGAACTAGTCGAGGTGTGAATAATAAACCAATTACGTCTTTATATGGGTGAAAAGTTTATGTTATTTTAAGCCATCTATGCATTTATATTTGATACAAATTTTGTGAAGAATTATTATTAATAAATCATATTAACTGAAAATGCATGATTATTAATATAGCGAGTTCAAGCGTTTGAAAAACGGATTCTTTCTTAACCAGAACCTTCCATTGTCTAATTATATTCAAAACTTAATAAGAAAGATAGAAACGACCGAAACTTGTAAGGATGAAGTAGAAAATCATCATTCTCATTACATAATAGTTCATTTATTTCAGGCTCAGTCGAAAATCCACTAAAGATAAAATGCAGTTAGAATGTGCATATAAAAATGAACAAGTGAGGTTAGAATATTTGTTGTTCACACCTTAATCCGACATTTTGCAATTTCATCTCGCGGTACGTGATTTTTCCTTATCTACAACTTTAAAAGTTTCATTTAACCTAATTTTTAATATTAGACGTTACGTGTAGGATAAGATGTCTAAAAAATCTGTTTTATCTATTTTTTAGAACTTTATGTAACTACCACCTGTTGAG
Organism: Neocrepidodera transversa; assembly: GCA_963243735.1. Classification (NCBI taxonomy): domain Eukaryota; kingdom Metazoa; phylum Arthropoda; class Insecta; order Coleoptera; family Chrysomelidae; genus Neocrepidodera; species Neocrepidodera transversa. The sequence goes on along the minus strand of OY725348.1, from coordinate 3,033,996 downwards.
TTCAATAGAAGGTGGCGCTGTTTAAAATTGTTCAGAGTCACATATCACTTGTCAAATAAATTATTTTCTGTCAATGTCTATGCGTATTGCACCATCTGAAATTTCTAATCTGGATCTCTCAAAATCAAGACAAGAGTCTCGGGAGAGGAATGACTTGGCTGACAAGGTTGTCAAATTTTTAGTTATAAATATTCGTTCGAGTATAAATTCTGAATAGAGTCGAGTGTCAATGTTCTGCTGTCATAAAAATAATAACTCATAGTAGTCAATTTTTTTTTAGATTTTTATATCAGTTCAGTTCATAGATAAATCTATTGAGTTCTGTTTCATTTTATCTAGTTTTTGCAGAAGAACGAACCTTACGTCGTTTCTCTGTAATCGTTTTTTTGTCATTGCCAAATCAACATTTAAAATTGCTTTTTTTCTCTCTCTTTCTCTACCCTGCCATTAGTTTACCGTCCGCGTCTTCTCATAGAAGTTTCTTTCATTGCAATAACTTATTATTTAAGTATAAAAAAATCTTGTATGTGTACTTTCAATTTAAATTTAATTTCCCGCCTGCCGTTATGTGATAAATTTGTCAGCTGTCAGTCAAATCAATCCATTTTGTAACGTTGTCAGCCAAATCATTCCTGTTCCGAGACTCTTATAAATCAAGTAGGTAAAATTGCCCCAAACTTTTAGAGGATTTTTAGACATCTTATTATATAATAACATTTACATTATGTAATCGATTTTTTTTATTTACATGCATTAATAATAAAATATAAATATACCGTTCCTGTTAATTCACTTTCAACGCAACAAAATCGTGCTTTATCGATTTTCTTAAATTATTGTTGCAATTAACAAAACTAACAAATGTTTTAAATACAATTAAAGCTCTTCAAACATGCTAATTGTTTAAAAATGATTCAAAGACTAATGATAATTTTTTCCTTGGTGTTGGCTTGTTCGTGAGTATATATCTTTAATTTTGTATAAAGAATATTTATTAAAAAAAAAAACGAAATTAGCATCAAAATATAATCAACTTATCGGTAACAAGAGTTCGATGATTTTAGTGAATATTTTTTTGCCTACTTACAACTAATAAATATTAATAATAAATCGCTAGATACTGCGACAAGTTATTCAGCTCCAATCAATAAGAGTTCTTGTTTTGGCGACAAAATTAATATTGGTAACACTGCATGGTTAAAAATATGAATATTTGCTATAATTTATTATTTTTTATTCACGTTGTGCAATTTAATAGCATTTTAACGCTTGCATATAGGTACAAGACATATTTTTCTATTTTCATTGTTAAAGAATAACATAGGCAGCGCAATATTCGTTTCATCGTAATTGCCATGTTTTCTAGACTTAGAATATATAAAATAGAAAGTAGGATGGAACATTTACCATCAAATAAACGTATTAATGTGTGACCATTACTAAGACCCATGCATGACTAATAGTTAGCATCATGTAGTATTTTATTGGTAGACTATTGGTGTAATGTTGACAGCGTACTCTGAGTCAGATACTGATTTGTCATTGGTTAAACTACGTCGATACTGATTTCTCATTTGTCAAATTATGTCCAAGTTTTAAAACAACCAATCAGAGTACAAGTATCCGACAGACGACAGCTGAACGACACTGATGACAGTTGTCAATTCAGAACTTCACTGCTCGAAAGAGATAAGTGCGCACCTGTATTTAGGTGTGATGCCTTTTGGACCACACAGAATAACCTTAAATAACAATATATCGTAGTTCATTAAACTAGATTCTGAAGTACTTAATCAATTTATTTAAGAGAGGGTTGTCACGGTGCTTACCTTGGCGGGAGGGGAGATCAAACCGCGGGAGATGTCCCCACCACACATGGAAGTGATTTTAACAATGTCGGTTTGTTTACATTTCTATTGTGTGTGCTACGCTATAGGGGCATCCGTCATTTGCAAGGCCCATCGCGTTCAGCGAGCGAAAGTGAAATGCTCCTTCCTACTAACTATATTCTAAGTGTAGAAGCTTCAATTTGTCATCTTTTAACGTTGCTTTCTGTCAGTGTCATTTTAAAGATATTTTTTCGCCTACCTTATGTAAAAATGATTCATATCAACCCTAAAAATATGGACCAATATCGTCTTTTAAGATGCGAAAGTCATAACACGATTTTGTAGTTTTTCACTATATCTAGACACCTTTAACTGTCACTCGCGTACTTTGACGTAAGCGAAAAACATTTGTGTGTCACACATGCAGAAAACGCTTTAGCAGCCCTTAGCTATTACCTGCCCTCGCTTCGCTACGCTCGCTCGTGCATAACCTAACCGCGGGCTGCTAAAGTTCATTTTCTACCCTTGTGACACAATATACTATTGTTTATCTCTTTTGTTTCTGAATTCTACAATATTCATATTTTTACAGATTAACTGCAGCTGACTATCTACGAAACAATGGAAAATTTCCTGATGATTTTCCATTCGGAGTAGCAACAGCCTCTTATCAAATTGAAGGAGGATGGAATCAAGGCGGAAAAGGTCTAAGTGTCTGGGACACATTCGTCCACAGAAAACCTTCTCCAATAGTTAACAATTACACCGCTGACATCGCTTGCGATTCTTATCACAGATGGCGAGAGGACATCTATAATGTCGCTTCACTTGGAGTTCAATATTACAGATTTTCCATTTCTTGGCCCAGGTAGTTTAAATTTATATCAAAATAATTCGTTGCAAACGTATGTAATGTAGTTTCTGACTAAATCCAATAGATGGCAGCAAATTTCAGTTGGTATCAATCGATTTGAATTTTAATGTTGGTAATGATAGTAATCACTTAACTCAAGATATATTTACGGTGTCGCATCTTATAAGTTGATGTACTTTTTTCTTATTACATTAAAAATATATATATATAACGAAAATGTAAAACAGTCTCTCATTATTTAGAGAGTTAAAGCCAACACACAACGTAAACGCAGAAATCCGTAGAGTTACGTTCGACGTATCACTTAAACCTATCCGTATTCTCTGTGCGCAGTCGCAGATCGATCCGGATAGGTATACGTGTTGAAAACTGGTAGTGCTTTAACTCTCTATTATAATTGAAATTAATGACAGTTAGTTGACAGATATCAAAATTAACTAGGGTTATCTCCTACTAGATATTTGGTCACCATAGAAACACTAAATATCCTCTTAATTCCTAATGTAAATTGTATATTTTATTAATGCTTTTCTAGACTCTGCGACAGGTTATTTAGCTTCAATTCTGTTCTGAAAAACATTTTTTGCCATTGGTAACACTACATGAATGCAGGGTTAACTATCATGTTGGTATAATTGGAAAATATGGCTGCTTGTTTACCGGTTTTTTATTAGTTTGAAGTGACTTACTTTTTCGAGATCAAACATAAATGGAACTTTGCTAATTTATTGGTTTAGCGCACCAATTTTTTTGTTATAAAATGTAACATCTTTCAGGATTCTACCAAACGGTTACATGACCAAAATCAACCACCAAGGTTTAGCCTACTACAGAAATCTTATCCAGGAAATCATCAGATACAAAATGGTTCCTGTAGTGACGATTTTCCATTGGGATCTTCCACAGCGTCTTGTTGACGACGGACTCGATTGGACCAATCCCGCATTGATAGATGTATTTGTAGATTATGCTAGATTTGTTATTAGTAATTTTCCTCAAGTAAACCGTTGGATAACCATTAACGAACCAAGAGTGATGTGTCGGTTTGCGTACGGTGAAGGTCTTACAGCTCCTGGTTTTAATGGAAGTGGAATTTTTGATTATCAATGTAGTTATGTTGTGCTTAAAGCTCATGCTGCAGTTTATCATATGTATAAAAATGAGTTTCCGCATTATAGAGGTAAAGAGAAAGACATCTACTTTTTTATTCATATAACTTCTGGATCTTCACTTACTATTTGCAACCAATAGAAGATGATTTTTAAAAAACTTTATTGTCGTCACAAATGTCACTCTTGTCAAAAATTTGATTCCAAATAAAGAATTTGAGGTTACGTATTGAAAGCAGACTAATTTTTTAATATGTTTAACACAGTCTTATAAAATCAAAGATCTGACCAGTGTTTGTTTGGAATAACTTTTTGACAAGAATGACACTTGTGACGTCATTATTTTCCTCGTCTATATCTTATTTTAGCAAGAATGTCGGTAGTAATCGACTGTCAATGGTATGAACCGGATTCTCCCGACTGTGAGGATATAGAAGCTGCAAATAGACAAATGGAATTTGAGGTTAGTAAAAATGATGTATGAGGTCACTTGATTAGTTAATTAAGTCTAAATGTTTTTTTGATTTTTATTTGACAATTTAATTATAAATCTGTAGAAAGTTTTCTGTACTTGGTGTCAAGCGGAGCGAGATCGAGAGTGTTTTATATTTTTAAATGATTAAAAGATTTCGCGATTGTATTCGATCAAGAATCCCGTGAAGCCGACTGTCTTTTTTTTATCTCAAAAAAAGTTTTCTCGCATTCCTTCCCATTCTTCGTGCATCACTGATCTTTGGACTTTTTCAGTTGATTCTATAATTTTTTTGTTGGAAAAAAAGGTTATTATATTATTATTTTGACACATCTTGGTGTCAAAATGTGTCAAATTAAGTTTATACTTAACGAATAGTTATTTTTCGCTGGCATTGTACTAGATTATCGAATTTCAAGCGAATTACTTTTTTATGTATACATATATGGTATTAAAATAATTTAAGTGGTGTTTTATGTCAAGGAATATATTTGTCTCTGGTTTTTTGTCCTACTATTTTTGCGCCCCAGTGAGTAAAAGTATAGTAGAAAAATCTAGATTTATATCTTGCAAAACTACACAAACAGAACAGGTTATATCTATAGATTTTAGGTTATATAATAAGTAGTAGTAGCGTCTATGAGTCGGACGAACATGGAAATATTTTCAGCAGTAACAAGAGAACTTCCCCCCTTTCCGAGTTAGAATTTCTCTTTGGGGTTGTGCAACCCCTCAAAACGGCCAAGAGGCTTCCCTGCAGAGAAACAAAATTTCCCCCCGTTTTTGAGGATGCTGAGCACGGTGGTGATATTGAATATCGGTTCCGATCCCTTCCAACCCCTCCACCGGCCAATATTCGCCCCTGAAATGGGCGAATTTTGATATCTTTTTAAATATCAGCGGGAAACATATGACAGTAGAGGCGCAGTTGCCGGTAATCCATTTCTCGAAGCCCACATATTAAAGAAGAGTCTCGGAAGAGGAATGATTTGGCTGACAGCTGACAAGCATCACGACAGGCGGGAAAATGAATTTAAACGTCATTTTCTAAATTCACATTTCTCATTATATTGAACAACATTATCAAAAGTGGTTAGACGTCGAAGTTCATATCGAGTAGGGCAATTCAAATAGTTGTCGGCAGCTGCAGTGGCAGCCCGAAGTACGAATTGATGTAGCCGTACCAACTGGAATAGTAGTGGCCGTGCGTGCGACCTTTAGAGACAGGTCAAGCTCAAGCCAAGTTCAATTATAACCAGAGTCCAGAATCTGACCGCCACGCCAGCCCGGAATACGTGCCTGTACTATCCGAGAAAAGAACCGTTGGACACCTTTTTCTTCGCCGGAATTTTGCTAATATCCAGGTCACAGAAGATAAACTAATGCAGAAGCGAAGGTTCCTGTCGACAGTTTTGATGTAGCGATGATCAAAATTTGAGTAACAATTGAAGTTTCTGCCGTTTAATACACTGGGAAAATGTTCAAAATTCGTAAGCCTAGATAGACGAATTTACGAATTTGAACATTTTTCCCAGTGTATTAAGCGGCAGAAACTTCAACTGTCACTCAAATTTTGACCATCGCTACATCAGGAACCTTCGAGTAGGGCAAGTAAAGACCGCCCTTCTGACCCCTGGAGTATTTTCTTTTTGCACTGAAGCTGCCCGTGCAGTGGCCTTCGCACTTTAAACGGAAGGTGGCACCCGAGGCAATCTGAAACCTGGACCAAGGCGCCAAAGTGACCCGTAACGGCCGAAGTGCGTTACACGCATCGTTGAAGTGAGTTATTGAACCACTGATAAATATTGTTTTATGAAATGTTTAAAAATCACAACTACAACAATCAAACAACGACAACGCTATCAAAATGGCGGACAAACAATCCTAAGCCGCTTCAGAATCAATTCATCTAATCAAAAACTAACCTCATTATTTGTATGTCGTTGTAGTGATTAAAGACATGATTTTCACACCTTTATCTTTACTGCGTCGGCGCAAATTCTGAAATTTTAGTTCTCCAGTTGGCCAAAAGTTTTTCTCCCATATTTTAAAATAATGCCTTTTTACTTTTAAAATATTTAAGATCCCGCCCTCCTCAATATCCAATCACGGAAAAGCGCGGCAGTGCCACATTGCCAAGACTAATCATTCAAGTTACGTTCATTTGACTTCTTTTCTTCTTCCTTAATTTAGTGGCTTACACAGTCTTAGGTATTTGGCCAGTGCAATTTATTCTTTTTTGTAAAAAAGAAAGGAATACTCCGGGGTTTGACTTCTCTTTTCTAAGCACAGGGGCTCGATTCCTGAATCTCGAACAAAGTTTGTCGAATTCGTAATTTGTCACTTTTAATGTCGATCGCTTTGTTCCGGACTTATTCTTCAGTACGAATCGACATTCGAAAATCAATCGACATTTGATGTCGAAAGATTAAGTGGCAACACCGTATTATTGTGACACGGAATTCCTTAAACAAGATTTTTTCAAAGTCAAATGTCAGTAGTGTCACAATATTACAACATTAGAAAAGGAAGAGAAAATTGTTTAACGCCGTTCATGCAAATGGTTCACGTGGCCACTTTTGGCCTGGTTTGGGTCAGGAATTTCCTGATCCTTTTCCCATTTACCTGTTACATCAGACTCTACTGACTATTTTACTTAATCAGTACCATGCAACTAATTTAAATTTTAATGTTACTTGTATTTACCCATAACCAAAATTTTATTTCACTGTTTGCTCCATGGTTTATGGCCTGATGATGGCTGAAGCCGAAACTAGTTACCAATTTTACATTTAACCTATTTCAACAAATATATTTCTGTGGTACTGGACGTTGTGTGTTTCATTGCTCATATAAATATATATATTTTTTATGTGTTCAATAAGTAGGTAAAAATACAGCACGAAATTACTTTTACAAATTTAATTAAAATATAACTTAATCTTGTAATTAATTAATTATTCTTCTTTGCACTCTTCTTCCAGCTGCCAACTCTGGATTAACGCGTCAATTTACATTGTTAATTTCATGAAATGGTTCATTTATTAAACTAAAATCAAAATCTTCATCTTCCTCAATCTCTACCTCTATGTGGTTTAAAATGCATATATTGTGGAGTACTAAATACATGCATGAACTATTTTGGATGCAATGGTTGGACTATAGTGTAAAACCCTATGTTTTAATAAACATCGGAACCTCGTTTTTAATATACCATTTACACGTTCTATAGTAGCTCTAGTACTCGTATGTCGTATATTGTACCTTTCTTCAGGTTCACCATGGGGATTTTCTAAAGGAGTGAGAAGCCATGGGCGAAGTCAATAGCCAGAATCACCTAAAATACATTAAATTTTAATTATAAGTATACAAAAATAATCTTCATTTATGTACCCCCCAACAAAAAATATCCTTCACCAACTCGATTATATATGTTCCGTAATATTTGCTGGGCATTACTAGTGTTCCATATATGAGAATCGTGTCAACCTCCAGGAAATCTAGCATTAACATGATATATGTATAAGTCAACATCACATATCTGAAAAAGTAATGTTTAGTTTATGTATCTATTAGGTACTGTACTGGGTAATTTATATAAAGGGTACCTACCAATTGAACATTTATTGAATGATAATTCTTTCTATTGACAAAAATATTCTCTGGAAAATTTGGATGGTTTATCGACGAAGGAAATATAGCTACATGAGTGCAGTCTATACAACCAATTACACCTGGAATTCCATATTTGTTGTAAAATCTACAAGGAACAATTAGTTACAAAAATTTGCATACTGCTTTAAGGTTCAACTAAAACTACATGCAAACTGTATTTACTTTTGACGAAGGTCATTCATTTCTTCAATGTTTGCAGGAAATTGAACCCATCGACCAAATATTTCTGGTCTATTCAAAGCGTCCGTGACTTCTTTTATACTTTGACTAACGGAAGCTTGTGACATTCCTAATAAAAACATTTTGGCCAACACCTGTCTGATAGCTGCCTGTTGCAAAATAGTTGAGTGCTGCTAAGACCTGTAATTATTATTATTTTTAAATCCATTCACAAACAAACAAGACTTTTTACCTTTCTTTCAATGGATAGCCCAGATGCCCGTGTTCGCTCTTGGATATATGGTGTAACCATTTTGATTAACTCGTTGGTAACGTGTTTTGTTAATCTGAAAGTCTTTTTAAAATTATAATCACTCATCTGAAATGCATCTATATAGTTTATTATTTGTCTGGGAGCATTATCTTCCATGTTCTCTATTGCCACTCCTTACGCTATGTTTGGATTCATCTTAATTTAAAACTTAACTCTAAACACTTAACTAAAAAATAATAATACTAACAACAAAGAAATAGATACTAATAAAACAGAATAAAAATAAAGTGAACTAAATAAAATATCGAAATTTTTAAAATTGGTTAGGATGTTAGGGTTGGTTATGACAGAATGAGAATAAAATTCGACAATTCAATAAGTCGAATGGTTTTACCCATTCGTTGCAGTCTCGAACAAGAATTGTCGAATTGATCTCGAATTCTACTTTCAAGAATCGCGTTTATACAAAACTATCGACATATGTCGAAAATCGACAGTGACATTCCGATTTCGAGATTCAAGAATCGACCCCCAGAAGATAAATTATCAGTTATAGGTTGTATTTCAGTGACATTAGTACGCATACTCGATAGTTAATGCTCCTTCCTACTTACTATACTAGGATTTTGGATGATTTGAAAGGATAGTCGGTACTATTTTTTTTTCTAAGATTTAGTTTAAAAAAATGTATATTTATTGTTTTTAGTGTGGTACATACTTTCATCCAATTTTCAAGGGCGATTGGCCAAGCATAGTGAAATCTAGAATAGCTGAAAGAAGTAGACTAGAAGGCTACTCTAAGTCTCGTCTTCCTCAATTTACTCCAGAAGAAATAGCATTTATAAAAGGAACTCACGACTATGTAGGACTTAACCACTATTTCACTTTCTTAGCAGGTGACGAACCTGAAGCACCCTATTGCAGTACGAATTATGAAAATGACCTCCGGGTGGTCAATTCTAGGAGTCCTACTTGGGAATTGGGATCAAATCAATGGGGTGTAAGCAATAAAAATATTTTAATAGACGAGGAAATCATGAAATCTTGTCAAAAAGTGATTCTAACAAACGTCTGTCAAATTTAAATTAGCTTAAAGTATTAAAAAATAATAACAGAGAACGTAACCTCAAATTTTTTGTTTGGAATCAATTTTTGACAAGAATGACATTCTATTGACAAATAAAACGACAGTTAGTACCAACTTAAAACATTTTAGATTGTTCCTTGGGGCGTTAGAAAAGTATTGAATTGGATAGAACGTGAATATGGACATCAAGATATTCTAATTACAGAAATTGGAGTAGCAGATAATGGAATAGAAGAAAATCTTATCGATGAAGAACGAATTGATTATTATACGGTATATTGTACTTAATTATAAAATTAAATTTTATATTAATTTTTTTTTAGGATTACTTTTGTGAAATTTTAGAAGCAATGCAAATAGATGGAATAAGTGTGCTGGGAATTACAGCTTGGAGTTTAATGGATAATTTCGAATGGAATTCTGGTTACTCGTAAGTTGGTCAACACTACTTTTGAAATATTGTAAGTGAATTTTATAATTTTTTAGTGTGCGCTTTGGATTGTTCAATATAGATTTTGATAATGATCGAAGTTTAACAAGACGTCCTAAAAAATCGGCTAGTTTTTTTAAACAATTAACAACAACCAGACAATTACAATGTGGAAGTTACAACAGAGAATGGGCACCTCCGAGTTGGGGACCTCAAGGAAAACAACCCCATAAGTACGACAATTAAGATTAAATATTCTTATTTTAACAAGAAAATTGTAAGTATCTATTTTAAAATAAAGAATCCAGAATCATATTTTCTTGGTACATTTTTATAAAACCAAGAATGATTTTTTTTGTTTAACATGTTATCATTTATAATCACATTACCTGAAATTTTTAAATTATTAAAAATATTGAAGCAAACACTAATTTTTACGTTTACAAAATTATCAATTGCACTCATGGATTGGTCTTGAGCCCCAACTCTAATATAGATCTAGCTGCAATGCTACCATTTCCCTAATAGCAAAACGGTCCGATTTACGGTTTTTATATGGTCTAAGAACGTCCGAAAACTAGAATAAAACGTTTCATAATCTTTTTTAAAAGGAGTCATGAAAAAACATCAAAAAAAAATTACGCTACACTACTCGGTTTTTTAACGTACTTGTAAAGAAGTTTTTTATTGGCAGAGAGCGCGACAAAATAAACGCCTTCTATGAATGAAGTTTTTCACTCTCGTTTATAAAATTAAAAAAAAAATTGTCTTATCTATATATATATAAAATTGTCGTGTCGCTGACTGACTGACAATCAACGCACAGCCTAAACCAGAAGTGATAGAGACGTGTAATTTTCAGGGTAGTTTCCTTTGGTAGTGTAGGGGAGCACTAAGAAAGGAATTTTGAAAATTCGCATTTTAAGGGGTTCAAAATTGGAATTAAACAAATATTGACTCGCTCGAGTAAGTGTGTTAACCAAAAAATCGGCTGTGTCATCCCAGAACTTTCCCCGCTCAGGTGTGAAGAATTGAGATTATTTTAATTATAAAATACAAAATTTCTGAATGGAAAAGTAAAATGTTGTAAAAATGAAATAAATTGCTGGAAAAAATAGGTAAATATTGCAAAAAATACACTAAAATTAATTAAAATGAAAAACGACAAAAATTACTTAAAATAGCACCTTGTTATTATAAATACCAACAAGATAATGAATTATTTCAAAAAAATTGCAAGAACATTAAAATAATAAATTTCAGCATAAATTAAAACTATAATAAAAAAAAGGAAAAAAGCAAAAAATGCAAAAAAAACTTGAAGAAAAAAAAATATGAGGTGGAAAAATAACAAAAAGTCAAAAAAAAAAGTCAAATAAGACAAAGTAAAGAGAAAAAATGCAATATACGCCAAAAAAGTTAAAAAAAAAGCAAGACAAGTTTTAAAAAAGCAAAAAAAATGCCTAAAACGGGATAAAAAAAAGCAACAAAAAAGATAAAAAAGCAAAAACAAAAAGGCAAAATACAAGCAAAAAGGGCAAAAAAAAGGCCAAAAAATCTCAAAAACTAATAACAAAAAACACCAAAAAAAATTCAAAATTGAGGAAAAATAAAGGCAAAAATGGCAAAAAAAAGGGAAAAGGGAAAAAAATCGCAAAAAGTCCATAAAAAACGGGCCAAATAAGACAAAGTAAAGGAAAAAGGAAAATACGCTAAAAAAGAAAATAAAAACATACAAAAAAGTTAAAAAAAATGAGGGGGTAATCCCACCCAACTTTCCGAACACTCCTAGTAAAGGTATTGTTTAATCGATTATTTTAGTTTTAGTGCATCAAAATACATTAATAAAATTAGTTTACAAAAATTAAAAAAAAAATTAATTTTTTCTAAAATTTTTTTTAACTTTTTATAATTTTGTATAATTTCTACAAGTATTATTTTAAAATTATGAAATATTTCACACATAATGTACTTTTTGATCCCTTTCGGATGTACTATTTACTTTTTTCATTTGTTTTACCATTTTCGATAAAACAAAAGACAAAAAAATATTTTTTTTTTAAATTTTCTGTAGAACAATTACAATGTTAAAAACTAAAATATTTTCTAAATTTAGAGTTTTGTATTACCTATCGAATGGTATAAATCCCATTTTAATATCTTTAATATTTTTAAAGTTATTCATTTTTTTTAAACTTATATTAAATTTCAAAAAAAAATGAGGAATTCTACAATTTTTTGAATAAAATTTTGAAAAAAATCACAATTATAGAGTTTTATACTACAAATTTAAAGGTAATTTTTTTTTAAATTTTTAATGTTAATTTTAACCTTAAAACAAATCAAATATATTTTTGAGTAATTTTAAAATCAATAAATAATTAATATCTCATTTAATTTTATTCAAAATGGGAAACAGACCTTTTTTTTAGGTTTCTGGATCAAAATGCATTAATAAAGTTAGTTTAAAAAACTAAAAAAAAAATCAAATTTTTTTTCAAAAATTCATGGGTAAATCCATTGAATTGTTTTAATTTTTTTCATTTTTTGCTATAACTTTTACAAATACTATATTAAAATTATGAAATAATTTACACATATAGTACTTTTGGATCCTTTTCGGATATGCTATTTACTTTTTTCATTTATTTTATACTTATTGATAAAACAAAATTACAAAAAATTTAAAAAACATTTTTAATTTTTTCTATAATAATTACAATTCTAAATTTTAAGAAACTAAAATACATTTAAAATTTAGAGTTTTATATTATCTTTCGAATGGTGAAAATCACATTTCAATAAATTTAATATTTTTGAAGTTATTCAATTTAGTTTAAAATCGTAATATAATCTTAAATTTCTTAGCCAATTTTTTAAAAATTCCAAAATTTTTGTAATAAAATTTTGAAAAAAATTACAATTATAAAATTAATTATTACAAATTTAAAAATATTTTTTTAAGTTTTTAATATAAAAATTTTACTGAAAAATAATAATTTAATAAAGATAAAAATTAAAATAAAAACTAGCGGCGAAACTATGCGCAACTGGAAAAAATACTTAAGACAAAATTTATAGAAAATTTTATGTTCTACAATTTTGATCCCATGTAATTTTTCATAAAAATCCATAATTTTGTCTTAAAATCTAAAAAAGTCACAAAAATGTCTATATAAATTTTTTTCACGCCCTCTAGCGGCGAAACTATGAGGAATTCAAAAAACCGGTAATGACAAAATGTGTAGAAAATTTTATGTTCTACAACTTTCATATCCCGTAATTTTTCATAAAAATGCATTATTTTATTTATTTAAGAAAAATATGAAAAAAAAATAATTTTTGATAAATCTGGCAACAATGGCAAAAGTTATTAAAAATTTTAATCATTCGAAATTAAACTATAACGTATAGAAAATATATGCGTAAAACTTTATTGCCATCTTGTTTAGTAATGACGTCATCACTTATAGCAACTGTCACTTCCGGTTGTCCGATTAACTCCAAAATCTATACAGGTCGTCTCCTCGCCACCCTAAATATGTATATAAAATTTCATCTTAATCGGATCAGCCGTTTAGACGCTATCGTGTTCACACACACACAGACACAGACACACACACAGACAGACATCATACTAAAAATGGTATAAATGGTTTCAGGTGACCTCAGAACGTAAAGATCCGTTAAAATCTGGGTATGGTCAAAATATCATGATTGCAATACTTTCCTTCTATACAACTCTGTTGTTTGGAAAGTAAAAATTTACATAATACGTCTCCATTAAATCGATTTTTTTTTAATAAACAATGTCAGGGCCATCTAAGCAATTCATTACAAAAGGTTTTATCCATATTACTTTTTTTTTAATTAGTCACCTAATGAACGCAAAATTGTGATGGCACCATGGACTAGTAAATAAATTCTTTCGTTTGTCTCGTTATCATTTATATTTTTAATGACGTATATTTAAAGAAAAATAAAGGGTCTTCAATAAATAAACGAAGGTTAAACAATATATTTTTTTATTAAAAAACGACAAAATATAATTGAATATAAGTATATATATATAATATGGGAAAAAAACAGTTAAGTTTAAAGATTTTTCAAGAAATTACCATCTGCATTTTGTACACCAAAAGCACCCAAAAGAACAGAATTTCCTGATTTTATAGTAGCACCTATTTCTAAAACGTTACTCAACGGAGTAGAAAATACATATACACTAAAAATAAATAAATTAATAATAAAAAATATAAAAGTAAATTATTATTACCTAAGATTCCATATTTCATCAATAATTTTCCTATAAAATCTATCCCTTATATTGGTAATAATATCTGGAGCTGTTGTTTGATTCACTTCTAATACTGTTAAATTATCTAATGTTTCTTCTTTATCTTGACCCAATAAAACGATCTTTCTTGAGCTTCCATTATAACAAGCTATTAATAATGTTAAATCAATGATAGCTGAAACGTCATCTACGCTTTTGGTAAGGAAAAATACTACAGTGTTGTCGTATATTTCGATATCAGTTGTAAAGAGATGATGAGTGTAACTTATGTCTTTTCTTAGGTTGGATCTTGTGAGTAAACATGTGTTTTTTGTACCTAGAATAATAAATTATAAAAAAAAATATTGTGCTGTCAGGGGGGACACCTTCTAGAACGAAGTTTCTTACGTTATTTTTTTACTTTTTAAAATTTTAGAATGAGGAAAAAGTCGGAAAAAGCGAAAAAATCGGAAAAACCGAAAAATCGTAAAAACCGAAAAATCCAAAGAAATTGATAAATCGACAAAAATCTAAAAAACTAGAGGATCAAAAAAACAATGAGAAAAAGTTAGAAAAAAACTGAAAGAATTTGAAAAAATTAAAAAACAACAGAAAAAATTCAAAAATAAAAAAAAACGAAAGAAAAATCGAAAAAAAAAATGAGAAAACAAAAGAGAGAATTGAAAATAAAATTGAAAGAAAAATCAGAAGATATTGAAAAAAGAAAATGACAAATAAAGTTGTAAAATACGGAAAGAACGAGAAAATTTAAAAAAAATTGCAAAAAACGCGAAAAATCGCAAAAAAAACCAAAAAAAAAGTCGCAGAAAAACGCAAGATATCGAAATTATGGCAAAAAAATTAAAAAATGAAATAAATCCCAAAAAATATAAATCTAAAAATGCAGAAAATCGAAGAAAATTACAAATTTCAAAAAATTGCAAAAAATGCATATGATTGCAAAAAATCTAAAAAATCGCAGAAAATGGCAAAAGAAATTTAAAAAACCGAAAAAAAGTGGCAAATCGAGGAAAAAAAACAAAAATCGGAAGCAATTATAACCATCAAAAAAATAAAAACATTCGAAAGAATTGAAATCGTAAAGTCAAAAAAATCGAAACAAAATTTTTAAAAAATGGCAAAAAATCGAGAAAATCGCAGAAAATAAGAAACAATTTGAAAAAATCATTAAAAACACTCGGAAAAAATCACATAAATGGCAAAAAAATTGTAAATGCATATATTCGCAAATTTTCTGAAGAAAATTGCAAGAAAATTAAAAAAATCGCAAAAAAAAAACAAAAAGCATCCAAAAAACCAGAAGCAATTGTAACCATCAGAAAATTTAAAAAGAAAGAATTGAAATAAATCATCAAAAAGTAAAAAAAAATCAAAACAAAATCCCAAAAAAATCGAGAAAATCGTAATCTCAAAATAAATTAAAATAAATCGCAAAAAAGTAAAAAAACCGAAACAAAATTCTAAAAAAATTGAAGAAAATTGAAAAAAAATTCAAAAAATCATGAAAAAAACGGAAAAAATCACAAAATGGCAAAAAATTGCAAATCGGAAAAAAATCGCAATAAGAAAAAACAAAAAGCATCCAAAAAAAACAAAGCAATTGTAACCATCAAAAAAAAATTAAAAAGAAAGAATTGAAATAAATCAAAAAAAAAAAATCGAAAAAATCGAAACAAAATCCATAAAAAAATCGAGAAAATCGCAAATCTCCCAAAAAACGCAGAAAATTACAAAAAAAAATTCAAAAAATCATAAAAATGGCAAAAAATTTCAAATTCATATAATCCCAAAATATCTGAAGAAAATTGCAAAAAAATTTAAAAAAATGGCAAATCTGAAAAAAAACGAAAAAAAAAAACAAAAAGCATAAAAAAACAGAAGCAATTGTAACCATCAAAAAAAAATTAAATAGAAAGAATTGAAATAAATCGCAAATACCGAAAAAAAAATTAAAATCGCAAAAAAAGTAAAAAAAAATCGAAACAAAATCCTAAAAAAAATCGAATAGCAACAAAATTCAAAAAATTATAAAAAAAACGGAAAAATCACAAAATGGCAACAAATTGCACATGAATATAATCGCAAACAATCGTAAATAATCAAAAAAAAAATGAAAAAAACGGAAAATCGACAAAAAACGCGAAAAACCAAAAACTTCAAAAAAAAACGGAAGCAATTGTAAACATCAAAAAAAATAAAGAAATTTAAAAAAATCGAACCAAGATCCAAAAAAAATGGCAAAAATCGAGAAAACCGGAAATCTCCCAAAAAACGCAGAAAATAATAAAAAAATTCAAAAAATCACAAAAATGATAAAAAATTGCAAATTCATATGATCCCAAAATATCTGAAGAAAATTGCAAAAAAAAAATAAAAACATGGCAAATCGGAAAAAAATCGCAAAAAAACAAAAAGCATCCAAAAAAACGGAAGCAATTGTACCCATCAAAAAAATTTAAAAAGATAGAATTGAAATAAATCGCAAAAAAGTAAAAAAAAATCGAAACAAAATCCGAAAAAAATGGCAAAAAATTTAGAAAATCGCAAATCTCAAAAAAAATTAAATAAATCGCAAAAAAGTAAAAAAAAAAATCGAAACAAAATCCTAAAAAAAATAGAAACAAAATCCTAAAAAAATCGAAGAAATTGCAACAAAATTCAAAAATCCGTAAAAAACGGAAAAAATCACAAAAATGGCAACAAAAGTGCAAATGCATATAATCGCAAAAAAATCTGAAAAAAAATGACAAAAACGGAAAAAAATTCGCAAAAAACAAAAAACATTCCAAAAATTTGAAAGAATTGAAATAAATTGAAAAAATCAGAAAAATTAAAAAATGAGAAAAATCGGAAAATAAAAGAAAGAAATACAAAAAAAAACACAACACTGAGAAAAAATGAGGAAAAATTAGAAAGTCGAAAAAGCAGAAAAAACAAAAATTCAAAATAACGAGAAAAAAAATATAAATGACATAAAAAATTCTAAATAAGAAAAACTTCATATTGTAGACGAGCCATGAGAGTAAGAGAAAGAGAAGGAAGGTAACCTGGAGAGGGCATAACGTTTTTCATTACGTTACGCTTTCTACCAGTTAACTCCTACCGTTAAGTAACTTCGTTCCAAAAATTAAAACTACCTGATAAAGATCCTTGAATACAACTACATTTATTTGGTATTGTTAAATCTCCGTATTCCGGTATTAAAGGTAAATTCGAAGGATATAAACATTTTGATGGCTGAATTCCTTGACTAAATAAATTATAACAATCCTAAAAATATTATATTATGATTAAAACATTTTGTAAAAAAAATACATACTTGGTCTAATCCAATGTAAAAATGTGTAGTAAAATTTGTAGTAATAGGATGAGTATGCATATAGGGCCATAAACTTCTCCAAAATGCTAAATCTCTGTTATAGAAACTTTCAAAAAATTTATCAGATTTGGTTAAAGTTTCATGTGTCCAACCGGGCGCAAAAATGGCTACTGACAGATTTAAACCGATTGCTACTTCGACAGCCTAAAAATAATATATTTAGAGAATTATTAAAATTAATAATAAACTTTTTTGTACAATCGTGTTTTTACAAAAAAATATTAATTATTTCAACAATAAAATTATTTAAAGGGAAATATATAAAAAAAAACAAAATTTATTGTGAGAATTGTAATTATTAGCATACTTTTAATATGCTTTTTTTCAAAATTTTTAATAAAAAATTGTGGCTTCGGAGTAAAAAGAATGTTTAATAATGAAAATCACTTGAAATTTTTAGATGGCAAGTTTAATTTTTTAAGTACGAAAAAAAATTGATTGTCAAGAATTTTAACCAAAAATTTCAACAATTGTACCAGAAATTTCAAGAATTTTTCCAAAATTTAATAAAATTGAAAAACTGTAATCAATAATTGTAACCAAATAATTTTAAAAATTTCAAGATAAGAATTTTTATAAAAAAATTCAAGAATTTTGATGAATTGCGTCAATTAAAAGAAAATAAAAACTTGATTTTTTTTAGATATTTGGGATTCAAAATTTTTCGTAAGTATAATATAAAACATGATGAAAAAAATTGATTTTCAAAAATTTTAACCAAAAATTTCAAGAATTTTATCAATTTCAAAAATTTTGATCCAAAATTTAATAAAATTGAAAAACTGTAATTAATAATTGTAATCAAATAATTTTAAAAATTTCAAGATAAGAATTTTTATAAAAAAATTCAAGAATTTTGATGAATTGCGTCAATTAAAAGAAAATAAAAACTTGATTTTTTTTAGATATTTGGGATTCAAAATTTTTCGTAAGTATAATATAAAACATGATGAAAAAAATTGATTTTCAAAAATTTTAACCAAAAATTTCAAGAATTTTGATCCAAAATTTAATAAAATTGAAAAAATATAATCAATAATTGTAACCAAATAATTTTAAATATTTCAAGATAAGATTTTTAATAAAAAATTTCAAGAATTTTGATGAATTGCGTCATTTGAAAAAAAAATTGTGATTTTTTTAAGATATTTGGAATTATAATTATAAGCACTACAGCATAAATAAGATTGACGTAGATACAATAAATAAATAAAATTATATTTCTTTAATCGTATTATAAATAATATAATTATAAATTTAAATAAATATCCAATTTTTCGTAAAAAACATGATTGTGCAAAAATTATTTAAAATAGTTTCTAGCATTTACATTTTTTTTATTACCTTGTCAGTATTGAATTTTCCCCCACCAAACATATTTCTACCAAATACATCAACACCTATAAAAACATCACGATTTCGAAAATTGGCTGCTGATGCTGTATTTAACAAAGTTTTTTCATTCCAAGTATAATTTAGGAAGATGCCATCACAGGAATCAAAAAAATATCTAAAATTTATTATAATAATAAATTAATATTTGTATAGGAAGGAAATTTATAAAACCACAAATAAAGATAAGATTTATGAAAAACAGGAAATGCATAAAAGTGCAATAACAAGATAATTCCTAACTTACCGATTATTTTCATTTAATTCATTTTGCCATATAAGTTCCCCTTTCACAGTAACACTATCATACCATATAACTAAATTACCAGGATTATCATCATGAATCAGTTTCGTAAAATAAGGAACAAATTCTTTAAGAACCTCAACATTAGCGATTTTATTTTCAATATTCAATAACCAACCATCGAAACCGAACAATTTTGTTACCTGAGCTAAAGACTCTGCGAAAGTCCTCATCGTTTCTAAATCTTTAAATATTTGTTTATCACAAATATCACGACCAGCATCGGATTCAGTTATTAAAGTTCCTAAAAATAATTTAAAATATTCACACAAATTTATATTTTTCTTTAATTATATACCTAATACTTTAACACCGTTTTTATGACCTGTATTAATCCAACAAAGTGGAGGAATTGTAATAAAATGATGGCTAAAATATACAAAAATATCAATTTGTGCCCAATTATAGAAAGTGTATCCATTACCGACAATTTCTTCATCAGAATTATGTAAATATCTAAAAATATTAAATTTTCTTTATCAAGTTTAATTTAATTTTAATAATTATACCTATCTGCTTGATACCCTCCTTTATAATCATGGCAAACTAAAAATTTCGGTACATTTCTAACATCTACTCTTTTGCTTATACTAAATTGTGTATCGAGTGTATGACAATCGTCTATATGATTTTTAACCACTGTTCCTGATCTTGGTACTAACGGTTGCACTTTATAAATCCAACCAGGTGGTTCTTGAATGATTTCTTCCAATTCTGTAACGTTATGCACTGGATGGCACTGATTAAAAACACTTGGCATCATCCTAGGAGATGGTACATATTTTTCCATTTTTAAAATGGTGAGTGATAAATTTCTATATGTATGAAACTAATACAGAAGTTATCGATACTGTGTTGTCAGATTGTATTAGTTTATCATACTAAAAATATTAATTTTCGATTTTAGTAGGTTACGTTTTGGTCGACATTAAAATTAAAAATTTAGGTACATACCTAGCGTCTTCCACTATTTTGTTCACACCAAACTGTCAATAAAAGTATAAGAATTGTTTCCATTATTTTAAAACACTTAATAGTAGATAATCACAATAATAAGTTTGCACATATTTTCTATTTTTAAATAGCAAAATTTGAGGTTAAGATCAATCTTATGACAAATAAGCAGTGTTACCAATCTAACTTTGGTAAGTTTGTGGATAAACTTGTATTAGAAACAGGGATAAAACTGTTTTATATGTTGTCGATCCTGTACTATGCGTTATTGTCAGACTTATTTTATTTCCCTACATAGGCGTCGCTTTAGAAGGGGAAATGGAAAATAATTTTCAATACAAGGTTAGATTTGTTTCTTTTTAATGAAAAATAATTAAATTAATCCCGATACTTTATATGGTCTAGTAAGTTTGCAAATATTACAAAAAGTTAATATATCGTAATCCCGTCTGCCTGTGTGTATGTGTCACCAAACTGTCAAGAAAAGTATAAGAATTGTCTTCATTATTTTAAAACACTAAATACTAGATAATCACAATAGTAAGTTTGCGCACATATTTTCTATTTTTAAATAACAAAATTTGAGGTTAAGATCAATCTTATGACAAATAAGCAGTGTTACCAATCTAACCTTGGTAAGATTGTGGATAAATTTATATTAGAAATAGGGATA
Organism: Neocrepidodera transversa; assembly: GCA_963243735.1. NCBI lineage: Eukaryota > Metazoa > Arthropoda > Insecta > Coleoptera > Chrysomelidae > Neocrepidodera > Neocrepidodera transversa. The sequence continues at coordinate 3,013,088 of OY725348.1, read as the reverse complement.
AAACTGTTTTATATGTTGCCGATCCTGTGCTATGCGTTATTGTCAGACTTATTTTATTTCCCTACATAGGCGTCGCTTTAGAAGGGGAAATGGAAAATAATTTTCAATAGGTTAGATTTGTTTTTTTTATTAAAAAATAATTATATTACATAATTTATATAATTAAATTAATTCCGATACTTTATATGGTCTAGTAAGTTAGCACATATTACAAAAGTTAATAATATATGTATGTGTATATGTCACGATAACTTCCGTTCTAGAAATCCGATTGACTTCATATTTGGTACACAGACACCTCAGATCAAGGCATTCTATGGAATTGATTTTTAGACTAAAGGTTCACCCTCAACTAGAGATACAGGCTGGTGCTAATTTAATTGAATACTATTGGGATTTCGTAAACCGTTAAAGATACAAAGTGGATTAAATGAGAAAAAAGATGCGTATTTTCAATACGAATTGAACGATTTTTTCAAAATTAAAATATCAGGATCGGTTTCCGAGATATTTGAGGATAATCGACATTGACGATTTTCGTATTTTTTAAACAGAAAAAACTTTATACGATTTTTTTATTGATAGTTAAATACAACTTAAGATAGCGTATTCATTTTTTTACAATGTTTCCTCATTTAAGAGCCACCCTCAAACTATATTCTCACACTATTTCAGCTGCTCCAATCGAAAGTTTTATCTCAGATTTTACATCTAGTTATTTCATATTTTAAAATATAAGTTTGACGTTAAAATCAATTTTATGACAAGTAAACAGTGTTACCAACCTAAACTTGGTAAATTTATAGATAAACTATACTTTGTTTAATAACCAGGAAGAGTAATGGCCATATTCGCCGTGTGTACTAAAGCTAAAGTTTAATGTTTAAGTGGGCTTAACTTTAGATTTTCGTATTCGCCGATAATATAAAAATGCTTAAGCTCGCTTAAAATTAAGCCGGCAATTTCGGCGGCTTACGTTTCCAAAGCTCAACTTAGGAATACATAACCTCCTTTTTCCTGTTTTCATAGTATTTTTTTAAACATGCTGCTTTTCTATAAATGATTAGGGAACAAATATTAAATTCTTTTTCTATACATTGCCATGCTTTCTCTTTTTTCCGAGAAACTGCGGCCGGTTTTTTATCTTCTATTATATTAGCATATTTATGAGCAATTATTCTCATCATCATAAATAATAACGTTTTCTACACAAAACTGAAATGATCGTTCCCATCAATCCTCAACATACAACAATCAAAAAGTAAGGTTAAAATTTAGTAATTCTTCTTTTCGTTTATTTTTGGTTAAGTTCTTTAGCCATTTTTGTGGTGTTGCCAAGTTTATTTTAAGATTAGAAAAGCTTGGCTTGTTGATCTACGGTGAATTGCTTTAAGTCTTCAGCCAAGCTTAATATTTCAGCTTAGCTTAACTAAGCCCGGCTTTTAGCGTTAAACGGAGAATATGGCCATAATTCAATAAGCCTTACTCACACCACTAAAAGTTACTAGATTTTATATTATAAAGAGCGTGTTCCGAAATCCGAAAACTACCCGATTGCACCAATGAATTTAAGGAATCCTTACCACTAAGTAACCCATAAAATCTTAATTTTCGTTGCACCAACGTTATGGAATGCTTATATACTCTTCTTAAAACTTGATTTGCCAAGCATTTGTCAGTGATCACTTAAAACTGTCCTTTAGCAAGGGAGCGAAGTTTTTAGGTTATATTTTAATTTGTAGTATTTGTTTAATTCTTGCAATTCATAAATTACGTCCCAGGGAAAGTTAGTATAAATATATATTGAATTGGTTGAAGTAGAGGTGTACCCAGACAAATTTATATACGATCAAATTACTTTGATGAAATGGATCCTATTGGATTTTTTAGAAGGTTTAGGCTAACAAAAGAAACTGTTTTAAATATTTTTACTCTGATTGAAGACCAGCTAGAATATCCCCATAATAGGTAAATGAATACTGACAGCTGATAAAGGACATTAGCAGCATTGTTTCAGTAGGAGTGAAATTAGCACTTCGTTTTTTTCTTTTATTTTTGATACAAATCGTCTCATTTTCACTCATCTTGAACTTGAAAATTTCAAGTTGAAACTTGGATAATTAAAAAGTGGGGTTAGTTAATGGTAGATGCTCTTCTTTTCACTTTTCCACAGCATGTCCAACATTTAAAAAGGAAAATGTACCATATTCTTACAACGTTGTCAAGTGTAACAGTAGCTGAGGAAGCCTTAAGAAGTGATGGTGCAAGCAAATAATAAATTAAGAACTTTCTAACTTTATGGATCCCTTAGCTATTCCTTGCTTAAATATATGTTGGTGCAATCGACCCATAGTCCTGTTCAAAATCTTTTATTTTAATTGGAAAAAAATAAAAAATCTTCATATATTTTGTCATTTCATTGGTGGATGCAATTTTCGATTTAGATTTTTTAATGGTCCAGGACAACGGCAGTAAATTTCACATTACTAAAGAAGACAACATGTAACAGAACTGTCAATGTCAATTATCAGCTGACGTTAATGTTAAAATTTGCTGTGTGAAACTGGCCAATCAGGAGTCTACAGAATTGCCAACTTAAATTCAAATCGCTCCTCCTGGTTATTAAAACAGAATATAATGGTAGAAATTGTTATAAAACTGTTTTAAAGTTGTCGATCCTGTTATTTTATTTTTTACATAGGCGTCGCTTTAGAAGGGGAATTGGAAATAAAAATGTTTTTTTATTAAAAATAATTATATTACATATATTATACAATTAATCCCAATACTTTATGAGACCATCCCATCCTGCTGATATCATTTTACTAGGTTCATGTGGATGCCAAAGAACACTAATACAAACATTATCGTGAGCTTTCCATTTTTTAAATAATTTAGTAGATTTCCAATCCCATATATAGACTTTTCCATCTGCATCTCCAGATACTATATAACTCATATCTGGTGAAAAATCTAACGAACAAGCATATCCAGCAACCATATGTCCTGTGAATGTCTTTTTACGATTAATTTTGAACCTATTCATAGCTGAGAATATTACTACTTTATTATCCATACTTTGACAAGCCAACCATTTACCTTAAATTTATATTTAATTAATTTTACAACCACACAAATAATAAAACCTTACCATTTGGAGCAGGTGTAACTGAAGGCATACTATGCATAGTAGGATCAGCAATATACTTCATATCAACTGGTATATCCCATTCCCATACCCTTAAAGATTTATCATCAGATGTAGTAACGAAACGTCGATTTTCATCGACAAATGTAATGCTATTGACAGCTCCTAAATGTCTATCATATTCTTGAACTATATCACCAGAACGTGTATCCCAACAAATGATTTTCTTATCAGAAGTACCAGCTACAAATAAATGCTGCTTATTTTTATCAGGATTGAATTTTACGCAGTAAGGGATTTTTCTACTGGTGAAACGAGATATTACTTGACCTGTTTCTGTATCCCATAGTTTGATATATCTAAAAAAATTAGCATTTTAAGATTTACTAGTTAGCGTAGTTATCAGTTTACTATCTAATTGGAATTTTAAATCTGACCATATTTTTATCTAAATCACTCAAAAAAAAGTATAAGTTTAAGTCATCATTTCGTCATAGATCACATAGTAACGCCCACTTTTGTGCATTTACTCCCACCGGCAATATCTCGAAAACTACTAATCTGATCGAAGTATCTAATGGCTCATTTGAAAGTTTTCGATAAATAAAGAAAATTTTATTTCGTAATGAAGTTTAAAAAATGGCCTCCTTCATACCGGAAATTGCGTCAGAAAATTTAAATAAATATTGAATTCGCCACGGTGTTTTTATTAGTGTGACTAGAAAGGAGTCACCTGGATTGGATTTTTTTTTGATAATGAATGAAATCTTAATACGTTGGATCAAGTATAATTATACAGGGTGTCCAAGAATAAGGAGACAAATTTTGGTAGAATATTTACTTAATATTCAGACCAAAAGTCTTTATGAACCCAGTTTCTAAATTGAGTATTAACGAAGTTACAGGATGTTAAATTTTCAGAAAAACAACTCCAAGGCGGCTTTATATTATGATTTTTTTTGTGTCTGTCTATATTAATTAGTCTAAAATTACAGCTACAATTATAATGATCCAACATGTGTAACCCCTAATTTTTACGCCACTGGTAAAATTTTAGTATTGGGGAAATCCCAGGTTAGCAAAAACCCATTTTTTTATAGTTTTGAACAAAATTGATAAAAACTGATCAAATTGTCAAAAGTATCCAATACTTAAATTTATAGTAAAAAAAGTGTAAAATTGATATAAATTTCAAAAATTTTAATAAAAAATGTCGAATTTTGCATCAGAAAATGGTAATGAATGGTTATACTAGGAGGATAAATGAAGTTGTTTATGGGAAAGTGATGAAAAATTAAAAGAAAATTGATAAAAACTACGGAAACTAAATAGGGAAGATGGAAGATGAGTAAAAGAAAATTGAGGAAAAAAATAGAGAATAAATTAGAAATTATGAAACAAGATATGATCAAACAAAAAAATAATTAAAAAAAACAAATAAGTGGAATTAAAAAGGATAAATATTATATTAAATTAACATTAGCAATAATTACGCATAATACGCGAACGGAAGAGTGTATGATTTTGCATAGTTAAAGTTTATATACAGGTGAGTGCAGAAAGCTAAAATTAATATATAATATGTGTTCCAAATAAATTCAAAATAAATTAATAATAATAAACAGAAAAGTAAGAAAAATAGGGGAAAAAAAAAAGAAAAAATGGAACCAATATGAAATGGGCAAAAATACGAAAAAATGGGAAAAAAGGGAAATAATTAAAAGGGAAAAATGGAAAAAACTAAAAAAGTGGAAAAACGTAAAAAAACAGGGAAATAATATGGGGAAAAATAGGCAAAATAGAAAGATAGAAATAAAAATAAAAAAAGGAAACCGTAAAAAAAATAGGGAGAATGGGAAAAACAGGAAAAAAAATTCGAAAAATTAGAAAAAGGGGAAATAATTAAAAGGGAAAAATAAGGAAAAAAACTAAAAAAGTGGGAAAACTTAAAAAAATAGGGAAATAATATGGGGAAAATGGGCAAAATTGAAAGATTTAAAAAAAAAAGAAAAAGAAAAATGTAAAAAAAATGGGGAGATTTACAGAAAAATAGGAAAAAATAGGATAAATAGGAAAATATGGGCAATAAGAAATATGGGGAAAATAAAAAAAATGAGAAAACAGGAAAAAATATAGGAAAAATGGGAAAAACAGGAAAAAAATTGTAAAAATAGGGAAAACAAACCAGATAAAACGGAACCAATATGAAATGGGCAAAATACGAAAAAGTAGAAAAAAATGGGAAAAAAGGGAAAAAAGTGAGAAAACGTAAAAATATTGGGAAATAATATTGGAAAAATAGGCAAAATAGAATGATCGAAAAAAAAAAAAAAGGAAAACGTAAAAAAAAATAGGGAGATATGGAGAAAAATGGGAAAAAAGGGAAAACAAACAAGATAAAATGGAACCAATATGAAATGGCCAAAAATACGAAAAAGTAGAAAAAATGGGAAAAAAGGGAAATACTTAATTAAAAAGGAAAAAAAACTAAAAAAGTGGGAAAACGTAAAAAAATATGGAAATAATATGGGAAATAATAGGCAAAATAGAAAGATGGAACAAAAACAATAAAAAAAGGAAAACGTAAAAAAATAGGGAAAATGGGAAAAACAGAAGAAAAATTTAAAATAAGGAAAAAAACAAAATAAAATGGAACCAATATAAAGTGGGCAAAAATACGAAAAAGTAGAAAAAATGGGAAAAAAAGGGAAATAATTAAAAGAGAAAAATGGGAAAAAACTAGAGAGATATAAAGAAAAATACTAAAATATACACAATAAGAAATATGGGGAACAATATAAAAAATGGGAAAAATAGGAGAAAATAAAAAAAATATGGGAAAAACAGGAAAAAAAAATTGGAAAAATAGGGAGATATAGAGAAAAATGGGAAAATAAACACAATAAGAAATATGGGGAACAATAAAAAATGGGAAAAATAGGAAAAAAAAATGGAAAAAACAAGATAAAATGGAACCAATATGAAATGGGCAAAAATACGAAAAAGTAGAAAAAAATGGGGAAAAAGGGAAATAATTAAAAAGAAAAAATGGGAAAAAAACTAAAAATATAGGAAAAATGGGAAAATCAGAAAAAAATTTTAAAGTAGGAAAAAAACACAAAATAAAATGGAAGCAATATGAACGGGGCAAAAATACGAAAAAGTAGAAAAAATGGGAAATAATTAAAAGGGAAAAATGGGAAAAAAAATTAAAAAAGTGGGAAAACGTAAAAAAAAATTGGGAAGTAATACTTATGGGAAAAAATAGGCAAAATAGAAAGATGGACCAAACAAAATAAATGAAAGGGAAAAACTGAAAAAACTAAAAAAAAGTGGGAAAAAGTAAAAAAATAGCAAATTAATATGGGGAAAAATAGGCAAAATAGAAAGATGACAAAAAACAAAGGAAAACGTAAAAAAATAGGGAAATAAGAAAATAGAGGCAATAAGAAATATGGTAAAAATTATTAAAAAAAATGGGAAAAACAAAAAAATAAGAAAAAATTGGAAAATATAGATAAAATGGGAACAAACGGGAATAAAAAAGAAAAAAAACATTAAAATATAATAAAAAAGGAACAAAAATTGCGAAAAATAGAGAAAAAATAAAGAAAAATAGAAAAAACAGATAAAGACATAAAACTTTAAATATTTACGATCAAATTTCGACCACTAGTACATATAAATAATTATAATCGTTTCAATTTTTACAACTTTCTACAAATTTTCTTATTTCAAATTAAGTGAAAAATCATTTTTGTATTAGTCTTAACTTTATACGAACAAAATCTGGTAAATATCAATAAAATTTTAACTAACCTGTCATAACCAGCGGAAAGAAACTGTTTGCCGGAATTATTAAAATTAATATCTCGAACAGCTTGTCGATGTCCATAGTAAGTCCTGATGCACCTCCTTTCGTTATAAACCTCCCAAATTTTAATCCGACAATCCATACCGGCAGACAATAACAAATGACCAGTCCTAGGATACAATCTAATAGCAGCGACTCCTTTGGAATGTCCAGTCCAAGTATGAATATGGGATTTTGGTAGAAAACACTTTTCCGGGGGAGTATCAGACTTGAGGTTAACCCCAACGTCTTGTGGGGCGTGAAGAAATGAACGACCTTGGTAGTCCACGGCATCTTTAATATGCAGCACTGATTTTTCTTCGATGGGTTTATCTTCGTTTGGTTTACCTTTTTTATTCTTTTTTGATGTTATTTCATCTAACTCAGCTTGTTCTTCTTCTGTAGGTTTAGCAACTTTTTGTTCGTCTATGAAACCACCCCAAGGTCCTAAAAAACCTTCTACATCGCTGGGATCGTCATTTTTCTTACGCTTTCGCTTATCTAACGGCCTTATTTTAGATGTTTCAAATACAGTTTTAACGCTTTCAACGTCTTTACCCTCCTCTGTAGAACCCACAACTTTCATATCGCCATTATTAGTAATAGATGGATCTAAAGCGTAACCGTAACTAGCAAATGTCCGTCTTTGGTTTTCAAACTGAAATTCGCTAACGTGCGCTTCTTCAATATGACCTGATAACATGTTTCGTTCTACTGATTGTTGCTGAGTTTTAAACGGATTTGCGGGACCAACAATTGGGGCAAACAATACTTCATATTTTGGATTAAACGACAACTCTTTCGTATCTAGATCAATGTGCATTTGATCAGCTTCTAAACCGGTGGGGAGAACTTCTGGTGCAGCACATATTGCTAGTTGCGTTTTTATAGAATATTCTGGATTAATAGAAATTTCAGTTATTTCTGTATTTTTCTTTGTTTGGATTACTTCCTCATCATCACTACTTCCAGAATATTGTTGAAGAGCCAACATTATTTATATTTTATTTAACAAAATCACAATTTTAAACTATGTTTTTAAACGTAGTACATATATATAAATAAAAAACATAACCTCTCTCTCGTCTAAATGACATTTGACAGTTGACATTTATATAAGTAGGTTCAGAATTCTAATTTCATTACAGCTTGGAGTGTATTAAAAAATGTACAAAAACGTATGATCTCAGTATGGCCAGAAAATGATTTATTCTTCAAAAAATCTCAGAAATGTTTGAAATTAAGCACGGTTGAAATCGTATCATCTGTGAGTCAAACAAAAAATGCATTTCACTATAGTCAAATGAAATCTGCTATTTTATGACGTCATAAACCACGCATCTTTTCCAGCGATGAAACTTCAGAATATGATGAGTTCGGCTTGGTTACTCAGTCATTATATCCCGTACTTGATCTTATCGCTTGGGTAGACGATACCCCAAATACTCACACTCTACTCCTAACGCTACAAATTCTTTAAGTTAAACTCAGCTATAGTACGAAGGAAGAAACAATTACTATCGAGTATATTTAAGATCTGTATATAAAGCCCATAGCGTTTAACGAAGCGAAAGTGATCGTAATGGAACTTTTTTGTAGCCATATTCATCACAGTGAAAAGTTCTGTATGCGAGTATACGTTACGTTTACTTTTTGCCTTATAAATACTATTTTGTGACTCTAATAAAAATGATGAAGTAGATAGAAATAATATAACAAGTAAAATATGCATAAAACATTATACGTGGTTATCAGAAAAACTGTTATAACAACAATTTTTACGTAACCTAACATTTTTCGTCTGCATAGTAGACAATTGACGTTTATATGACAATTGACATTTACATAAGTATGTTCAGAAATCAAATTTGTATATAGCTCTTTAAAACTATCGCACATCACCTAGCAACTCAAAAAAGTCAAAATTTCATAAAAATTTGATATATGTAAAAATTTTCAGTCTATTTTAAACATATATTTAAATAAACATGACGTTAAATAAACTTTCCATGGACAAATTAGACCTCAAAGATAAAAGAGTATTAATGAGGGTAGATTTTAATGTGCCCCTAAAAGATGGAAAAATTACGAATAATCAGAGAATTGTAGCCGCTATGGATAGTGTTAAATATGCTTTGGAGAAAGGTGCTAAAAGTGTAGTTCTCATGTCTCATTTGGGTCGACCAGACGGATCACCAAATCCGAAATATTCGATGAAACCTGTACAAGCAGAATTGGAAAAGTTATTGAACAAATCGGTGATATTTCTTCCAGATTGCGTAGGGCCAGATGTAGAGAAAGCATGCGCTAATCCTAGTTCAGGCAGTATTATTTTGTTAGAAAATCTTCGATACCATCTCGAGGAAGAAGGTAAAGGTAAAGATGCTGCTGGAAACAAAACTAAAGCATCATCTGAAGAAGTTAAAGCATTTAGAGAAAGTTTACGAAAATTGGGTGATGTGTACGTAAACGATGCTTTCGGTACAGCCCATCGCGCTCATTCTTCCATGATGGGAGAAGGTTTCAGCCAACGAGCTTCAGGATTTTTATTGAAGAAAGAACTCCAATACTTTGCTAAAGCGTTAGATAATCCCGAAAGACCTTTCTTGGCTATACTAGGTGGTGCCAAAGTAGCCGATAAAATTCAACTTATTGAAAACTTACTCGATAAAGTTAACGAAATGATCATCGGAGGTGGAATGGCTTACACGTTTTTGAAAGAAAGAGATGGAATGCAAATCGGTGGATCCTTGTTTGACAAAGACGGCGCTAAAATTATAGGAAAACTTTTAGATAAAGCCAAATCCAAAGACGTACAAATTCATTTACCAGTTGACTTCATCATAGCTGATGGATTTAGCGAGAAAGCAAATGCAAGTTGCGCAACAATCAAACAAGGTATTCCCGATGGCTGGATGGGACTAGACGTCGGCGCAAAATCCATAGAACTATTCAGAGCGCCCATTAAACGCGCCAAAGTCATCGTTTGGAACGGACCCGCTGGTGTCTTCGAATGGGATAAATTTGCAGCTGGAACTAAAGCAATTATGGATGAAGTTGTTAAAGTTACTGAAAAGGGAGCAATTACTATTATCGGTGGTGGTGATACTGCAACATGCGCTGCTAAGTGGAAGACCGAGGATTTAGTTTCACATGTATCGACTGGAGGTGGTGCTAGCCTTGAACTGTTAGAGGGAAAAGTTCTTCCCGGAGTTGCTGCTTTATCTAATGGTTAATAAATGTACTGGTAACTGTTAATTAAATTAAAATGTAACAAAATTAATGTAGGTATGGATTGAATTAAAGGTTGTTTATAATTACATTTTTTTATTAAATAATTTTGAATTTTTTTCTTCTCTGATATCTAAAACGATTTTCATTAACACCATTCGTAGATATTTAGTTTTCAACTAAGCTGATTATGTAAGAATGAATAAATTATGTGTTCTTATGTTCTTAACTATTACGGAACTTACTTTGTTTTTATGTTGGCAGCAGTAAGGTTGTCAGTTGTCAAGAGCGTGTGCTAATAACAAGTGTCAGACCGAATAGCACAGGCAGCTGAGGCCTTAAAAGAAGAAGAAGAATAACATGAGTCAACAACTCTCATCTTTGGTTTTATAAAAATGTATTTCTGATTATTATAACCTCGTCCAATAGATCATGGCATAAACGTAACAAAGAAGAAATTAAATTAATCAGATCTAATCAAGTTTAGATGCGTTCAACATAACACATTTATCTTCTTCTGTATTTTTTAATTCGATAATCATTCTGCATTGCCATTTTTTTCTGCGTTCGGCATTGACAGATTTAGACAGTTGATGATAAAGGAGTCATGATGTTAACGTTGTTAGCGAAACGTACATAGAGTGTTAAAAAAAGTTTAGTTTTGGTTAGTGGTCACGACATTCTTCAACATTGTTGAAAACCAAAAGATTCAAATTCCTATTTAAATTATATTGATATTTGTGAGGTTAGAATGCACTTAAATGACCTTCAATTTGACAGAATACGTTGTTCGATAAGCCTTACTCACACCACTAGATTTTATATTATAAAGAGCGTGTTCCGAAATCCAAAATAGTCTTGTTCACAATCTAGGAAATAGTTGGCTATAACATTAATAATTTTGTTTGTATATATTTAGTATGCCCTGTTTTTCTGACTGATTTGGGCATAAACTTAGCCGTTTTCGTTGTTTTAGTGGACTGCACGAAGTGACTGCTACCAGTAGGAGTAGAAGGATAAGGATTCATAATCATAAAAATTCAATACAATTGCTTACTGAGTTCGGAAAACATCTGTTTTTTTTACGATATAGAGTGGAAAACTAAGTAAAAATGATGGGATCACAAGAGGACAAAGGAACTAACAGAACTAGAAATATCAAATTATAAAATGTCAGAACTGTCAATGTCAATTATCAAACCGACTGCAAACTGACCAATCAGAAGTGTACAGAATTGCCAACTTAAATTCAGATCGCTCCTCATGGTTATTAAGGGTGTATTCCGACATATACATCAGTACACTGGCCAGTGGTAATGACGTCATGAATCTAAGATATACTGACGATTTGTTCCGAGATATACTGGCCAGCGCGTTAACGTCATTAAAAATAGAGCACGTAAAACATTAGAAATAAGTCAAAATTTTAAGGTTATTTAACATAAAATTAATATAGCCAGTCACAAATATACCTGTGCACGCTTTGTCATATTCATCTGGCGACACATTTATAGGTCGCGTTCGGCTTCGTGACTCGGAGTTAGAGCTGAAGGAGTATGGTACGATAGTCACGTGATCACTGGGTAAATGGAGCTAATACACGAATGCATGACAGTTGACAGATGTTTATATATTTTTAACCTTGGTTTTTTTGATTTATTTTTTGCTTTAACAACCACCTCTAAGGAAAGATTTTTTGCTTGTCTAAAGATTTTTTGATTTGCGAAGTATTGGAAAATGAATAATAATATATTAATACTCATAATCACACTGCCAGAGCAATTATGTTTGAAGTAAAATATTGTTTTCTACAATTATTGCCTTGCCGTTTTCATCAACAACAGATGAAAAATTCATTTTTATTCTACAAATATACGGTATTTTGGTATTTTACACAAGACAGCTTAAGAATAATCACAACTGCGCATGCTCGCACTCCGCGCATAGTCTTCGAGGATGGTGCAAGTGGAGTTAACTCCATTTACCCGTCTATGTCATTCCCGAACGTTAAGGGATCTACTATTTTAACTCCAAAACGCTATATCCGAACGATAAAGGTGCATATTGAGTAAAAAGTGTTAAAAGATCTCTTAGCACCCATAGTGTACGACTTATTACCTTCGTCTATTAAAAGTAATTGTTTAATTTTTTTGAGAATGACAAGCTGCCATTACTTTAAATATTTGACTAAAAGACTTCACTACTCTCACACCACACTGGTCACTGTTCTCAAAAGTTCAATATGACGTCAGTACCACTGGATAGTTTTCGGAATACACCCTAAATAGACCATTGGAGTCTCGTAAAAAAATGCCTACCAAATGTCAATTGTCAATAATGGTAAAATTGGAACAGAAGAAGAATTACGTTCACGTTGTTTTTTTGTTAGTTTGTTTGTGGACTTTTGTGGTTGTGAATGGTGTGTTTTTGTCCTCATTAGTAACGTTAGTGTTAATATTTTTCTTAAAAAATGGAAAAACGTAAAACTAAACTAAGTAAAATTCTAATTCAATTTGACGAAATTACAGACGAAAAATTAAATCTCCAAGAAAACCTCGATACAATAATAAATCAGGTAAGTCATATGTTCAAATATCGCTTTAGTTTTTTGTTAATAAATTTTTTAAAGGTTTTTTCCGCTGTAAATCATGTTAAAACAAAGCAAGATAGTATGAAACAAAAAGAAGTTTCAGATGTGTACAAATATTGTTTAGATATTTTAAAACAATTCACAGAAATAAATTCGTTATTAGAAACTTTAATAGATGAAAATCCTTTGGAGGCATTGCATTGTCAGGAGCAGAAATTTATATCTGAAAATTCCGAATCTGAGAAAATATTAAAGACTGTTTCAGAAATATGTAATATCTCGGAAAATTCCGAAATGGAAAGTTTATCTCATATATTAGATAACGATAATTCAATCTTACCGGATACTAATGATGTGAAAAGCGAAGAAATTGATATCCAAAATTTGAAAAAATCTGTACAAAAATTGAGTGCAAAAGTTGGATTGAACAATCATAATTTCTTAGATATGGAAGGTTACTACGAAAAATCATCCACTAATGTCATGTTTCCGGATAGTTCTAGTTCATTATCGACAGCATCGAGTAATGTAAGAGAATATGAAATTCCTGAAAAAGATACAAACGTCCAACCAAGTTGTAGTTATCAAGTTGTTTCCCCAGATATATCTTCTGATGAAACCACTGTTAAAGATTCCGAACAAAGCGGAAGTCCTTTAATTTGTTTTTCAGAAGAAAATAGTGAAGATACATCAGATATCGATATTCTACGAGAATCTGTTATAAATAAATTACATTCTAATACTAAAATTAACGATAATGATAATCATATTAATAAATGTACAGCCTTGGAAAAATTAAATAATTATAGATCTCCTGCTATCCAAGATAATAGTATTGTTAATTTATATTTACCGGATATTAAGTTAATACCTTCTGGTACTGTCATACAAAATGTTATACATGAAAAACAGATGAAAAAGAAAAAAGACAAAAAAAGAAAAAACGAAGAAACTATATTTTATGGTAAGTTTTGTAACAAAGCACATCTCAATTAAGCGTGTTTTATTTCATCAAAATTGGCAATAAATAATAGTTTAAATGGATTTTTTTTCTTGAAGAATTGAAACCAAAGGAAGCCCCAAAAATTGATCAAGAATGCGTTATAAGTCATATAGAAACACCATCAGAATTTTACATTCATGTAGTCGATGATAGTACTGTATTAATAGATGAATTTAATGATATAATAATGGAATATTATACTAAATACGATACAAAAGTTAAATATGAATCGAAAGAAGCAGCTTTAAATGAATTGGGAAGATTCTGTGTTTGTTATATAGCAAAGGATAATGCGTGGTATCGTGCTGAAGTATTAAATGGTTATATTGTAAGTGATTTTTTATATACAGAGTGTCTCAAATAAGATTTTAAATTAAATGCATAATGTATTAATTGCTCTAAATTAATCAGGTTTTTACTAATTGTTTTCGTTTACCCAAAAGTTTGTTTACATTTTATCCCGTCAAAATAAATGGAAAAATATGTATTGTTTTAAATAGAGCAACATTTTTCTGTACGAAAATCATAACAGTAAATAAAAATTAACAAATCTGACAAATAATTTATTCAGCAACTAAACATCACAAATATTTAATAAAACTAATAATGTAATTAATAGTAATAAACAGTTTTAGTACATTTGTACTATTTCTAGTACATTTTCGACAGCAAAGTACAAAAGTACATTTTATCATTAATAGGAATAATTCTAGTAAATTTTTAAGGTGTCGGCCAACTTGCGCCCGCTCATTAATTCTGCCAGTTTGCGCCCAATGTATTAAGGGTACCTGCTGGATGGCCTGTTTGCGCTCACTATAATAATTCTTAGAAGTTTATTTTGTATTTAAAATTATAATTAATAGAAGTATCTCGAGAAGCAAAGGTATGTAAAAACTATAAAATAAGACGGAATTAGCACCCCATGATTTTCATAACAAAAACTATTAATTAACTAAATGTTTACTATCCTCCAATAACACTTGCTTAGTTGCCAGATGTGATGATCGCTGGATTTTAGTTTTAGGGAATTTTAGTGATATCCGGTAAATAGAAGATTTTTATGACACCATTATTAAACTCGCCTGGTCAAAAAATACTGACTTATAATCTCGCCTGTGAATGTTAGGTATCTTCAATATTTTTATCTAAATCTGATTTGTACAGTAAACATTTTTTTTTAATTTTTTTTTCTCCAAATAAATAACCTCGGTTTGATTTATAATATAATGATTTTTTTCAGTACCATTCTTGACTTTTGTTAGTTACAATTTCTTTTATCAGGAAATGATTATTTCAGAAGTAATCTACAAAAAATGTTAAAATATAGAGATCAAAAAAATAAAATTTGTTTTTTTCTTCTGTTTTTTCTAATTTTTCCTCTTTTTTTCTCATTGTTCTGTTTTTTTCTATTTTTTCGGTTTCTAATTTTTTTCTTATTCACTTGATTTTTTGTGATAATTTGCGATTTTTTTGTAATTTTTTGTAATTATGTTGCGGTTTTTTTGCGATTTTTTGTTTTATTTTTCGATTTCTTGCGTTTTTTGAGCCCTCTTTTTCGTTTTTTAGCGTTTTTTTTTCGGTTTTTTGATTTCTTCGTTTTTTTTTGTATTTTACAATTTTATTTTTCATTTTTTTCCCAATGTTTTCTAATTTCTCTTTTATTTTTTTTCTTTTTTCAAAGTTTTTTGTCTTTTTTATTATTATTTTCAATTGTTTCTGATTTTTTCGGTTCTTCTAGTTTTTTCACATCTTTTATTCATATTTTCGATTTTTTCGGTTCGTCTAATTTTTTCTCGTTTTTTTTTTCTCATTTTTATGATTATTTGTTTTTTTTTCTTATTTTTAAATGTTTCTGTTTTTTCTATTCTTTCTTTTGATTCCTAATTTTTCTCATTTTTTCTTATTCCTCTGATTTTTTGTGATTATTTTCCTCTTTTTTACTATTTTTATCTAAAATTTTTTTATTTTCCCATTTTTTCCTATACTTTTCTATTTTTCATGTTTTTTCTATTTTTCCCCATTTTTTGTATTTTTGGATATATTTTCCAGTTTTTCTCTATTTTTTCTTATTTTTCCCGGTTTTTCATATTCTTCATGTTTTTTCCTTATTTTCCATATTTTTTTCCCATTTTCCCCAATTTAATATTTTCCCCTAGTTTTTCCTGTTCCTATTTTTTTAAATTTGTTCAGGTTATTTGCAATTTTTTTAATATTTTTCCAATTTCAACCATTTTGCCTATTTTCCCATATACTTCCCCGTTTTTTTTTCCTATTTTTGTCTATTTTTTTCCATTTTTATCTATCTTTCCCTATTTTTTTTGTACGTTTTCTTATTTTTGTCTATTTTTTACGTTTTCCTATTTTTTCTGTTTTTACCCGTTTTGCCTATTTTCCCTTATACTTCCCTGTTTTTTCCTATTTTTGTCTATTTTTTCCCATTTTTCTCTATTTTTCCCTATTTTTTCAAGTTTTCTTATTTTTGTCTATTTTTTACGTTTTCCTATTTTTTCTGTTTTTACCCGTTTTTTTTACCATTTTATACAATTTTTTCCAATTTTTTTTCTATTTTTTACTAATTTTCCTTTTTTTCTATATTTTCCTGTTTTTTCTGTTTTTTTTTTGATTTTGCCAATTTTTTCTATTTTCCCTTTATTTCATTTTTTTTTCTATTGCCAATTTTTCCCATTTTTCTCTATATTTTCTACTTTTTCCAATTATTTTCTATTTTTTTGTTTCTTATTTTCCATATTTTATTCTATTTTCCCCAATTTCCTATTTTACCTATACATCCCTAGATTTTCCAAGTTGTTCCTATTTTTTAAAAAATTTTCCGATTATTTACATTTTTTTTAAAATTCTTTCTATTTTCATCTGTTTTGCCAATTTTCCCACATACTTTCGTATTTTTTTTCCTACTTTTGTCTATTTTTTCTCATTCTCTATTTTTCCCTATTTTTTTTTACGTTTTCTTCTTTTTGCTTATTTTTACGTTTTCCCATTTTTTCTATTTTTTCCTATTTTTTTTTCAATTTTTTATTAAATTTTCGTCTTTTTTCTATATTTTTCTGTTTCTTTTTTTTCTTTCAATTTCACCTATTTTTTCCCATTTTTTCCTCTACAGTTTCCTGTTTTATCCTATTTTTGTCCATTTTTTCCCATTTTTCTCTATTTTTCCCCATTTTTTTGTTTTATTATTTTTGCCAATTTTTTACGTTTTCCTATTTTTTCTATTTTTGCCCGTTTTTTTTAATTTTTTTACACTTTTTTCCCATTTTTTGCGGCATTCGCGCGATTTTTTTACATTTTGTAAGATTTTTTGCAATATCTTTTGCCATTTTTTGTGTTTTCGGTTTTTCCCAATGTTTCATGATTTTTTTTCTAATACTTTCCGTTTTTTTCGGTTTTTTTTTGCAATTTTTTGCGATTTTTTCGTTGTTTCCAAATTGTTTTCAATTTTTTGCAATTTTTGACATTTTGTAAGGGTTTTTTTGTGGTTTTTTGAAATGTTTGTGGGTTTTCTCGATTTTTTGCGGTTTTCGCGAGTTTTTGCGTTTTTTTTGACATTTTTGCGATATTCTGTAATTTTTTTCTTATCTTTTTGTTTTTCTTCTCTAATTTTTTCAGATTTTTTGCCATTTTTTAATTATTTTCAAATGTTTCTTGGCTTTTTTTATTTCACCGGCTATTTGTGGTTTTCTGCAATTTTTGAGATTTTTTTTGAGTTTTTTTTGCCATTTTTGCGTTTTTTTTTTTGCATTTTTGCGATATTTTGCAATTTTTTCTTATCTTTTTGTTTTTCTTCTTTAATTTTTTGCCATCTTTTAATAATTTTCAAATATTTCCTGTTTTTTTTTTATTTGTTACGATTATTTGGGATTTGCTGCCATTTTTGCGATTTTTTCCGATTATTTTCCATCTTTTGAGATTTTTTTTGTGGTTTTTTTTTGCAGTTTTTTAATTTTTTTTGCGAACTTTTGACATTTTGTGCGATTTTAAATTTTCAAACGATTTTTCTAATTTTTTGTTTCTGAATAAACCTATTGTAAAATTTTTATTAAATGCCCTTTTTCCATTAGAAAAAATGCAGTATTACCTGAAATTTCGAATATCTTTCTTGTTATTAAAACAAAAGATATCAAACTATACATTTTTAAAAAAATGATGAATCACTCTTTTAAATACCATCAAAATATACAGAGTGTTCCATTTAAAATAACACAAATTTTTCCCATTTATTTTGACCAAAATTAGAAGAACTTTTGGGTAAAAGAAAACAATTAGTGAAAACCCGATTTATTTAAAGCAATTAATACATTATGCATATTTACATTTAAAATCGATCACTTTTATTTAGGACACCCTGTATTATGTCATATTTTATATTATTTTTGTTTCTAGAATGAAAAACACGATGAAGTAATTGTCCAGTTGGTCGATTTTGGTAATAAAAAATTAATTTCTTATAAAAATTTAAGACCATTAACTGATACGTTATGTCAACATCCTATATTAGCTATTCGATGTCATTTTCCTTTGGTAAATATTAATAAAATTAATAAAATATGTATTATATAGAGTTTTATATTTTAGTTATTTCCACCGGATTCTACACATCTGCATAGATTAACAAAATGGCCAACATCAAGCATAGAAGGATTTTTAAATATTAGTGGAATTTTTAGTGTCGATAACAATGTGAAATTTTTTAAAATTGTTTATGCACATCAAAACGAGTAAGTTATATAATCATAATATATTATAATTGGCAAACGTATAGTAAAAGATGAATATAAACAGTACAGGGTGTCCCAAATTCGAAAAAAAATCAGTTAAAATGTAATTTTATTTTGTTAAAGTAACAATAGCCTAAGTAAATCTTTAGTAACTCCATTACATTTGGAAGATACAGGGTGATTATTTTTTCCCATTTTTTCTATTTTCCCCCTTATTTCATTTTTTTTCTACTTATGCCTATTTTCCTCCATAGTTTCCGTTTTTTCCTATTTTTGTCTATTTTTTCCCATTTTTCTCTTATTTTTCCCTATTTTTTTTACGTTTTCTTATTTTAGCCTATTTTTTACGTTTTTCTATTTTTGCCCGTTTTTTTTATTCTTTACAATTTTTTCCCATTTTATACGATTTTTTCCTAAATTTGTTTTTTTCTATTTTTCCTGTTTCTTTTTTTTTCGATTTTGCCCATTTTCTCTATTTTCTCTATTTCTCCCAATTTTTTTACGTCTTCTTATTTTTCTCTATTTTCCCCATGTTTTCAAACTATTTTTCCCATTTTTTCTATTTTTCCCCTTATTAAATTTTTTTTTACTTTAGCATATTTTTCCCATTTTTTCTATTTTTCTGTATATTTTCTACTTTTTCCAATTATTTTCTATTTTTATCCTTATTTTCCATATTTTTTTACCATTTTCCCTGGATTTCTCTAGTTTTTCTTATTTTTTCTCCTACTTTTTTACTTATTTCTTTATTTTATAGTTTGTTTTACTTAGTTTTTTCCCAACTATTTTCATTTCACTACTTTTTTTTTACTGTTTTCATTATCAAACTTTTTTTTCCCATATTTTTAGTGTTATTTCTGTTTTTTTTGTTTCTAATATTTTTCCCCAACTTTTCCTACTTTTATATCAATTTATAATTATTATTTTCTCTCGTTTTTATTTCATTTTTCTGATTTTTTTTTCCAATTTTTCTGATTATTATTCTCATTGTTCCGTTTTTTTCTGTATTTCTTTCTTTTATTTTCTAAATTTTTCTTATTCCTCTGAATTTTTTTGCGATTTATTTTAATTCTTTTAAAATTTTTTGATTTTTTCGCTAATTTTCCAGATTTTTTCCCATTTTCCTTGTTTACTATTTTTTTCTGTATTTTTATCATTTTCCCTGGATTTCTATATTTTTTCTTATTTTTTCCAATTTTTTCCCCTACTTTTTATTTCTTTATTTTATACTTTGTTTTACTTACTTTTCTCCATTATTTTCTTTTCTCTACTTTTTTTTCTGTTTTCATTATCAAACTTTTTTTTCCCATATTTTTAGTGTTATTTCTGTTTTTTTTTTGTTTCTAATATTTTTCCCCAACTTTTCCTACTTTATATCAATTTATAATTATAATTTTTTCTCGTTTTTATTTCATTTTTCTGATTTTTTTTTCGAATTTTTCTAATTTTTCTGATTATTTTTCTCATTGTTTTGTTTTTTTCTGTATTTCTTACTTTTATTTTCTAATTTTTTCTTATTCCTCTCAATTTTTTTGCGATTTATTTTAATTCTTTTAAATTTTTTGATTTTTTTCCTTATTTTCCATATTTTTTCCCATTGTCCTTGTTTACTATTTTTTTCTGGTTTTTTACCACTTATTTTTCCAATTTTTTCCCCTACTTTTTATATCTTTATTTAATACTTTGTTTTACTTACTTTTCTCCATTATTTTCTTTTCACTACTTTTTTTACTGTTTTCATTATCAAACTTTTTTTTTGCAACTTTTTTTCCCAAATTTTTAGTGTTATTTCTGTTTTCTTTGTTTCTAATATTTTTCCCCAACTTTTCCTACTTTTATATCAATTTATAATTATAATTTTTTCTCGTTTTTATTTCATTTTTCTGATTTTTTTTTTGATTTTTTTTGATTTTTTCTAATTTTTTTTATCATTGTTCTGTTTTTTCTGTATTTCTTTCTTTTATTTTCTAATTTTTTCTTATTCCTCTGAATTTTTTTTCGATTTATTTTAATTCTTTTAAATTTTTTAGATTTTTTCCTTATTTTCCATATTTTTTCCCATTTTCCTTGTTTACTATTTTTTTCTGTATTTTTATCATTTTCCCTGGATTTCTATAGTTTTTCTTATTTTTTCCAATTTTTTCCCCTACTTTTTATTTCTTTATTTTATACTTTGTTTTACTTACTTTTCTCCATTATTTTCTTTTCTCTACTTTTTTTTCTGTTTTCATTATCAAACTTTTTTTTCCCATATTTTTAGTGTTATTTCTGTTTTCTGTGTTTCTAATATTTTTCCCCAACTTTTCCTACTTTTATATCAATTTATAATTATTATTTTTTCTCGTTTTTATTTCATTTTTCTGATTTTTTTTGATTTTTTCTGATTATTTTTCTCATTGTTCCGTTTTTTTCTGTATTTCTTTCTTTTATTTTCTAAATTTTTCTTATTCGTCTGAATTTTTTTCTTATTCTTTTAGATTTTTTCCTTATTTTCCATATTTTTTCCCATTGTCCTTATTTACTATTTTTTCCTGTTTTTTACCATTCTCCCTTTATTTTTTTCCAATTTTTTTTCTATTCCCATATTTTTCTATTTTTTCCCATTTTTTTTTACCTATCCAAAAATCATCCAACGGCCCTCAAATATTAAAACGCAAGATAAAAACAACCCATTAACCCCCACTTTTTTTTTGTACAAAGCATGTTTATTCAAGATATTATAAAATTCCAGACTAAATGAATCACCCAGTATAAGTTTCCACAAAAACCATATCTATTTGTTCCTGTAAATAAATACATGAATTAATAAATAAATAATAAAATTTTAATTATTTTTTAGAAATTCTGTTGCCATTGATTTATATTATCCTGAATTCGAAACTGAAGAAAACACTTTGGGACAGGTCCTTTTGGATACAGGTTTGGCTGTACAACTTATTGATGAGTGTAAGTGAGTATCTGATATGTTTTGTTTTTTCTTATAATTTATTTAAGACGAAATCGTCTTCTTTTTAGGTGATCAGAAGCGCTTGGGGGCGGGAAGTTATCAATAATTAATTTAGATATTTTATTTATCCAAATATAAATGACTGAAATATAAATAATTATTTTAAATAAATATTATTATTAATTATAAAAATCTGAATCAAAATTTAATTTTTTTGAAATTAAATCAAATATTATGTAATTTTATTTTAATCAATTATTTATTGTAAATAATATTAAATATTTAAATAAATATTTTTTTTAATATTTAATTAGGCAAATAAAATGGAATTTCGTTCGAAATTTTAAAACTATAAAAAAATATTTTGAGAAATTCAAATTTGAAGATTTGGTTAAAAATATTGAAATTTTTAAATGGAAAATTCTTTTTTTTTTTCGTATAAAATTGAGAATTTTTAGATAATTAATTTTTTGGAAATTTTGGAAAAATAACACCAGAAAATTAAGAAATTTGGATTTTTTGATAAAAATTCAAATTATTGAATTTTTTTTATTTATTGAAATTTTGAAATAGAAAATTCATTTTTTTTTCGTATAAAATTGAGAATTTTTAGATAATTAATTTTTTGGAAATTTTGGAAAAATAACACCAGAAAATTAAGAAATTTGGATTTTTTGATAAAAATTCAAATTATTGAATTTTTTTTATTTATTGAAATTTTGAAATAGAAAATTCATTTTTTTTTCGTATAAAATTGAGAATTTTTAGATAATTAATTTTTTTGGAAATTTTGGAAAAATAACACCAGAAAATTAAGAAATTTGGATTTTTTGATAAAAATTCAAATTTTTGGATTTTTTTTATTTATTGAAATTTTGAAATAGAAAATTCATTTTTTTTTCGTATAAAATTGAGAATTTTTAGATAATTAATTTTTTGGAAATTTTGGAAAAATAACACCAGAAAATTAAGAAATTTGGATTTTTTGATAAAAATTCAAATTTTTGAATTTTTTTTATTTATTGAAATTTTGAAATAAAAAAATCATTTTCTTTTTCCTATAAAATTGAGAATTTTTAGATAATTAGTTTTATAAAAATTTTGGAAAAATAACACCAGAAAATTAAGAAATTTGGATTTTTTGATAAAAATTCAAATTTTTGAATTTTTTTTATTTATTGAAATTTTGAAATAGAAAATTCATTTTTTTTCGTATAAAATTGAGAATTTTTAGATAATTAATTTTTTGGAAATTTTGGAAAAATAACACCAGAAAATTAAGAAATTTGGATTTTTTGATAAAAATTCAAATTCGGGAACTCAAAATAAAATTTAAAAGAAAACAATCAAAATTTTAAAATTTTTTTATTTATTGAAATTTTTGAAATAGAAAATTCATTTTTTTTTTCGTATAAAATTGAGAATTTTTAGATAATTAATTTTTTGGAAATTTTGGAAAAATAACACCAGAAAATTAAGAAATTTGGATTTTTTGATAAAAATTCAAATTTTTGATTTTTTTTTATTTATTGAAATTTTGAAATAGAAAATTCATTTTTTTTTCGTATAAAATTGAGAATTTTTAGATAATTAATTTTATGAAAATTTTGGAAAAATAACACCAGAAAATTAAGAAATTTGGATTTTTTGATAAAAATTCAAATTTTTGAATTTTTTTTATTTATTGAAATTTTGAAATAGAAAATTCATTTTCTTTTTCCTATAAAATTGAGAATTTTTAGATAATTAATTTTATAAAAATTTTGGAAAAATAACACCAGAAAATTAAGAAATTTGGATTTTTTGATAAAAATTCAAATTTTTGAATTTTTTTTATTTATTGAAATTTTGAAATAGAAAATTCATTTTCTTTTTCCTATAAAATTGAGAATTTTTAGATAATTAATTTTATAAAAATTTTGGAAAAATAACACCAGAAAATTAAGAAATTTGGATTTTTTTGATAAAAATTCAAATTTGGTAACTCAAAATAAAATTTAAAAGAAAACAATCAAAATTTTGAATTTTTTTTATTTATTGAAATTTTTGAAATAGAAAATTCATTTTTTTTTCGTATAAAATTGAGAATTTTTAGATAATTAATTTTTTGGAAATTTTGGAAAAATAACACCAGAAAATTAAGAAATTTGGATTTTTTGATAAAAATTCAAATTTTTGAATTTTTTTTATTTATTGAAATTTTTGAAATAGAAAATTGATTTTTTTTTCGTATAAAATTGAGAATTTTTAGATAATTAATTTTATGAAAATTTTGGAAAAATAACACCAGAAAATTAAGAAATTTGGATTTTTTGATAAAAATTCAAATTTTTGAATTTTTTTTATTTATTGAAATTTTGAAATAGAAAATTCATTTTCTTTTTCCTATAAAATTGAGAATTTTTAGATAATTAGTTTTATAAAAATTTTGGAAAAATAACATCAGAAAATTAAGAAATTTGGATTTTTTAATAAAAATTCAAATTTTTGAATTTTTTTTATTTATTGAAATTTTGAAATAGAAAATTCATTTTCTTTTTCCTATAAAATTGAGAATTTTTAGATAATTAATTTTATGAAAATTTTGGAAAAATAACACCAGAAAATTAAGAAATTTGGATTTTTTGATAAAAATCCAAATTTTTGAATTTTTTTTATTTATTGAAATTTTGAAATAGAAAATTCATTTTTTTTTTCCTATAAAATTGAGAATTTTTAGATAATTAATTTTATGAAAATTTTGGAAAAATAACACCAGAAAATTAAGAAATTTGGATTTTTTGATAAAAATTCAAATTCGGTAACTCAAAATAAAATTTAAAAGAAAACAATCCAAATTTTTGAATTTTTTTTATTTATTGAAATTTTGAAATAGAAAGAAAGTATCAATACTAAGCATTTTTTTTACAAATTTTTTCGTTTTAACCGTTTTTTTTTCCATTATTTAACGTTAAAGTAAATGAGAGCATTTTCTAGAGCTTTAGGTTATGCCATACTCTACCCATAATGCGCGGCTTTACCTAATCCTATCTACGATGATGATGTTGCGCAAATCCAGAAATTAATCCAATAATGCGCGGCACTATCTCTTTTTACCTTACTGGAACTCATTTAAATTAATAGTATTGATTTTATTTGATACCAAATATTATAGATGACGAAGACCAGATGGATTTAGAATTATATTTGGACGACATAGAAAACGTAGAAATAGATAATATTAACGAAGCAATAATAGGATATGATCCAAGGGACGAAGCAAGAATTTGTCGATTTACAAAACGGGATGGTACATGTTTTAAAGGGAAAAATTGCAAACTAGAACATATCCCTTTACCAAAAGGTAAAAAATTAGTTATACTAGAATCGTAATCGAGACGGAGTAATTAATCAAAATTTTATGAGAGTTTTACAGCTCAAACAAAATAACGAATAATAAAAGTCATAACACATACATTTATTAACCAGTTTAAAACTGGGAGCGACATGTTTCGGCCATAACGATGGCCATCATCAGACAGTAAAAAATTGAAGAAAATTCAATATGATGGTATGAAAACACAAATCACACTGTAAAAATTGATAAAATTAGTAAAAAATTAAAACTGTTGGAAACCAATAATAATTATACTCCTCCAGATGGGAATTTTCTTCAATTTTTTACTGCCTGATGATGGCCATCGTTATGGCCGAAACATGTCGCTCCCAGTTTTAAACTGGTTAATAAATGTATGTGGTATGACTTTGAGTTTTATTATTCGTTGAATAATTGACCACATTTAAACTATGGATAATCTTTTGTTTTTCAAACAAAATATGTGAAAATATAAGTGGACACCTGGTATTATAATTTTTTTTACTACCACTTAACTTTTAGATGGTTTTACTACCGATAAAGAAGCAGTTTTTACTGAAGCTATGTACACCCTTCCCATGCCACAAATTGGTAGTAGCGTTAAAATCCTCATAACTGGCTACATTGATGTTTGTCAATTTTATATTCAAATATTAAATATACCGTACACTTTAGGAACAAAAAGTAAGTAAACTTTGTCCAACTACTAAACCGACCGCTTGGTTAAAAATTAGAGAAGTGGGGAACGAAAGAACAAAGGGAAGATTTGAGAAGTGGGGACGTCGGAGGTGTCGTTTTTAGTCAGAGCGGGCTGACTTAAAGATGATGGTAAAATGGAATAAATGGGGAATTCAACAAAAATATAACCTCACGTTTTTTCTTTATTAACAGTTAGAATTGATCAAATAGAACCCATTGAGTTTAATTATCTACCGTAATTTGAGCTAGATTTTTGGATAAATTAATTTAAAAATTATTTGAATATGCCGCCATTACGATCGTGACGTCACTTATGTGCAATGAAGTTACCGTCAAGCCATTAACTGCAAATGTGTAAAGAAGAGAATACAAATTAAGAAATAGCTGTTAAATATGACTTAAATAGACAAAGATGGAGAAAACCATTATATGATAATTGGATAAAGATGAAAACTTGCACCTATTCACTGTGAATTCGCATTCAAAATCGAGAGAGATAAATAGATATTAGATTCCGCTGTTAGATAAAGAAAACGACTATTTTAATGAGATCCGGTAATAATTTGCTGTTTGGTACATAAGTATTGGGCACATTCGTTCCTGATTAAGTGAAAGGTCGCGTCCGCGTCTGCTTACTGCTTATTTCACTGTCACTGTTGTAGTTTGTACTCTGTAGAGCTGGTTGATATTGATAATTTTCCGTGTTTATTTGTATTTGTAAAGACACGTAAACCAAATTAAAAGTAAACACAATTAAAAACATATTGACCAAACGACACTTTATAAGCAAACGTCATCTATATTTGAAAGCGTCAATTTTATTTACAGAAACTGGCCCACGTTAATATTATGCTGCAGCTATTGCACATAAGTGACGTAGGTGCACTATAAGTTGCATAGATGCAGTAATTTTTAAATATCAATTTTTTCATGTTAAATTAAAGAAAAAACAGAAAAAAACGATATTTTCATAAAACGATATTCATTTTTTTCTCAAATAATGCAAAAAAGATGGACTAATATTTCAAGTTGAACTCCCCATTTGTAACCGCTAAATTTTTGTAGAATGATGTAGGGGAAGGTAATAGAAAAGATCTCTCGTCTCGTGTCAGTTAAAAGCGCGGTCAGATTGTTTTTTATTTTAAACAATTTGGATGGAAAATTGGTTTTTTTGAATTTTCGGAAAAACTGTGCATCTTAGAGAAAAGTGATGCACAGGCAAAATATGCGCAATCAAAAGACCAATAAAATGATCTATGAAAGATCAAAATCAGACACTCCGTTCTAAAGTTATTGCAAAAAAACCGCGAAAAAACGTGTTTTATTAGATTTTTTTCAATTGTTTATAGGACTGTTATTAATAATTAAAATGCAATAAGCATGCCCAAAAGTTACGAGTCTTAGGGCCGTTTGCACCAACGATACTTAAATTTTAAGACGAACTTAAATCGTTAAGTTTTCATAAATCTGTTGCACCAAACATGTAAGCGTTTCTTAAATTACTAAGAACCATTTTCACCGATCGACATCTAAACTTGGTTTTTTAAAACTCGCTTAAATATTTAAGTGAAGTTTATTTTCCAAATCATTTTTAAAGCGAGCTTTATTAAGCGAGTACAAGCGAACTATTGATGGTAATTTTGTTTATTTATAGTTGTGACCACTTTTGTGTCTAACTTCATAACAATAATTCAAAAACGGCGTAGTGGCTGTGAAAATATAATATATTTTATGTCGCATGCCTTATTTCTGTAATCTGCTAGTTTCAAAATGATTGAAAAACGTCAGCGAAGCACTAATTTTTCAAATGAAGAGAAAACAACTATATTAAATATAATAACCAAATATGGAAAGTTAGTTCACTTAGATCTTCGTAAGGATTATTTCGGATATAAATTTGTCTTGGAAAACCGAAATTAATTATTTCATGAACATCCAAATCGTCTTCAAAAATATCATCGAAATTCATTTGGTATTTTTAATACAAAAGATGTAGTATATAAAAAATCGGTTGTCTCGCCCCAAAACTTTCCCGACGAGTATCCACGAATACTTTTTCAGATATTTAATGAAAGTTTCAACTTTGACATTTTTTTATTTTCGACAGGTGATAGTTGGAGAAATAATTTTGACTGTTCTGGGGCTCGATTCTTAAATCCCGAATTCGTAATTTCAGAGTCGATTTTCAACAAATGTCGATGGTGTTGTGTATTCTTGAAAGTCTAGTTCGAGATTAATTCGACATTTCTCGTTCGAGAGTACATCGAACGACTAAAATCCTTCGACTTCTAATGTCGAATTCGAAAGTTACACTGTAGATACATGTGTTTTGTTATGAATTGCGAGTTTTAGGTTGTTTATCGTTTTTTCGTAAAGGTGTTTTTTTTATTAAACTAAAATCATTTATTAATACCAAAATGAATCCGAATGTTGCATTAGTGGTGGCTATTGAAAACATGGAAGATGATGGTAATGCTCCCAGACCAATTATGAACTACATGGATGCATTTCAAATGAATGATAAAGAATTTAAAAAAAAAAGATTAACGAAAGTAATTACGCAGGAGTTACTCGAAATGGTTACGTACAAGAACAAACTCGCATGTCTGGCTTAATAATTGAAAGAAAGGTAAGCAAATATTCATGTTTGATATCCGAGTATTAACCAGTTACTAAAATTACAGGTTCTTGCAACACTAAACTTTTTTGCAACTTACAGTTATCAAACAGCTGTTGGTAAAAATGCACTATTAGGATTATCACAAGATTCAGTTAGTAGAAGTGTTAAGGAAGTTTCTGAAGCACTAAACAGACCAGAAATATTTAACGAGTGGGTGCACACTCCACACACTATAGGAGAGGTGAATGAGCTTCGTCAAAAGTAATCATACATGTGGTACTAAATATTTCCTTTTAATAAAATAGGGAGTGACGCCTAATGTACACATTTGTTAAATAAAATTAATATGACAGTATTTTACAGCAAATGAAAGATCAAATAATTTATTTCAGAAACTGACGACAAATATTTTTGTTGAGAAGTATATTTAAACACATTCTAAATTACTATAAACAAATGTTTATATGTACAATGTAACAAATCTACATATAGTTTACGCAGAGAAGTGATTAGATATTTTTTCAATAGCTAATGTCTGCCTTTCCATTATTGCAATTTTTTGGCATAGTACCGCTTTCTTATCTCTAACTCTCTCTCTCTCTCTCTATCTCTCTCTCTCTCTCTGAAACTTGTGCTAGCACCTGTATGGCATTTGCACTTATTGCCCGGCGCTTAGCAGGTATTAGTCTTTTCCTTTTTTTTCTGAACCCTTAATGTAAGTGTGATCAGTTGGAGGAGGGATGGGTGTAGTAGCAATTTCTATTGGCGGAATATCTGCCACAGCATATCCTCTTTCCAGGGACGGCTTATGTACTGTACACAGATGGTTCAAAGACCCCAAGTGGTGTTGGAGCCGGAGTGTACAGCAGAAAACCGAGAGTTGACATCACAGTAAGCCTTGGCAAGTATGCTACCATCTTTCAGGCGGAGGTTTTCGCTATAGAATTGTGTGCAAGAGAGTTGGTAAACCATCATCTTGTCAACAAAAGTATTTATATTTTATCAGACAGCCAGGCAGCTTTAAAAGCACTGAGCTCCAGCCGGCTGGACTCGAAGCTGGTATGGAACTGCATCGAATCCCTGGATCGCATTGCTACCAGTAACAGAGTAACCCTACTCTGGGTACCTGGGCATGAAGGGGTGGAGGGCAATGAGAAAGCCGACACCCTTGCGAAAAGAGGTGCAGAATCCGAGTTCATTGGACCGGAACCATTCTTTGGCATAGCCAAAAGCAGTGCTAAAGACACTATCTGGAAATGGGCCGAGAGGAAAACTCTCCAGCACTGGAAAGATATGCCTGGGTTAGCTCACTCTAAGGCGTTTATAGTCAAACCCTCAGGTAGCACCCTATCGCAGATCCTAGAATGGAGTAGAAGTGATCTACGCATCCTAATCGGACTGCTGACAGGGCACTGTCGTCTGCAGTACCATCTGAAGAAGCTAGGTCTGAGTCAAACATCGGACTGTCGCTTCTGCAGTGTGGAAGACTAAACGGCGGAGCATATTTTATGCTCCTGCCCTGCCCTGGAAATGAATAGGCTTCGTACGTTTGGTTTTGTACAGCTGGAGCCTACCGACTTCAAGGAAGCTTCACCTAAATCAACCATAGACTTCGTAAGAAGGTGTGGATTGTATGGTGAATTATAGCCCATAGGGGTGAGCCACAATAGGCCTCTGTTGGCCGCAGTGGAGGGGCGAGCAAACGCTCCACTCACATTGAACCTAACCTATCTGCCACAGCATCTGTGTCATCCCACTCAAACGCTATGCTTGTTTCTAACACATTGCTGCTTCCAGTTACAACTGTTGTATTGAGCGACTCTAACATTGGGCGCATTCAGCAGAGAGAACAGTTGTGCAACAGTTTATGATTTTTCTGCTGGCACAAGCGCTCACCGCCAACATGTTGTGGAGCGGTCGCCATTTTTTGTAGCGACAAAAAAGTACGCTCACTTTTTACAACGTGTTGGGAGTTGTGAACATGTCAAATATGGAGAAAGAAATGGAGTATTATTTAATAACATATGAATTGAATGAACAGTTTTACGATGTTAAAGGAACCTCAGAAAATCATGCAAGATTTCGAAATGGTATTTTTCTCATTTCAATTAATTTTAATTACTTCAAAAGCTGCCCGAGACATTCTAAAATGTTCCTTAAACAAATCATCCATGTACAATAGAACTGTTATTTCATAAAAACCTTCATTTTTGGACAAATTTCTTCTTTCGTTGTTTTCAAGGATTTCCAGTGGTTGTGCTAAAAATCATTTACAATTTTCCCTATCAAATTAAAATCCATTAGATCCTTATCAATTAAATATAGATGCAAATTGCCGAAAAAAGAAAACTGTCATCAAAAACTAACTGTCACTTTAGTGTCAAATGTTAAATCATCTAGCGGTGTGTCCAGCAGAATTTCGCTACCGCTTCCCACCGGTAGCAACAACTGTTTTGTCTGCTGAATGCGCCCACTGCTTCCTCAGTCGGCGTCAAAATTTCCTTCGTAGGTGGCCCTCCCCCAGTACCTTGCATGTGCATCCTTGCAGCAGTTTGTTTCTTTTTTGTTGAACTCTTGAGATCTTGCAACAGACGGAGTTGTAAAAATATCCTTGTAAGTGAACAAAGGTATACTAACTTTTTCCCATTGTCTCCAATCCTTATTAGCCCCGGGTATCGAATTTAACATATCCGCAATGTTTTTCCACCTTTCCATACTATTTTTGGCTGTAAAGGTATTAGCAAACTTGCCACTTAATAAATGTTTGTCCCCTATAACCACTTCCGTTAAACGTTGTTTTTGTTCTTGGTTACAATACATTTTTTTCCATTTTCACAAGTAAAATACAATATCTGTGTTGATACAATACAGCAAGGTACCAATGAACTAACAAATTTTTAATTTTGCAAGACGTTTGACATACAAATTTACGTCCCATGGCACAATATTACATCGTTGCCACTTATACTTTCGACAAATAATGTCTCATTGTTTTTAAATCCCGATTCGTATTGTAGAATAGGTCTTGACAATACTGTTCGACACTGGCAGTGACAAATGTAGACTTCGACATTTCGCATTCGAGATTCAAAAATCGAGCCCCTGAATAGAGTTTTTCAAGGGCTTTGAAACGACATATTGCATGTCCAATTCCGTGACATATTGCATCTGTCATTATTTGATAGTGGTACTTCCGTTTGACAAATGTCGTAAAAAAACTAATGGGTTCTTCCGACGGGTAAGTCAAACACCTATACCAAATTTCAGCTCAATCGGATTAAACGTGTGGCCTCTATCGTGGAAGAATACACACACACACAGACCGACAGACAGAC
The DNA here is from genome assembly GCA_963243735.1 of Neocrepidodera transversa. Taxonomy (NCBI): domain Eukaryota; kingdom Metazoa; phylum Arthropoda; class Insecta; order Coleoptera; family Chrysomelidae; genus Neocrepidodera; species Neocrepidodera transversa. The sequence continues at coordinate 2,981,574 of OY725348.1, read as the reverse complement.
TTCCATCTGAAAATAGTCTTAATCGTCTCAGGGGACCCGAAAATGGATATTTCTGTTTTTATCTCGATTTTTTTAGCTCGTTCACAATACTTTCCCTTCTAGGAGGTGGGTCAGGAAAGTTAAAGTACTAAAGATTATAACAATGTCACACAAACATCAAGAAGTAACAATACTATAGAAAATTTGTTATTTGGATCAAATGGCTGGAAACCATAAAAGTTCGGTTATGAAATAAGGCTTTGTAACTTAAAACTATGGAGCGTATAGAAGGAGGGCAATCTCTAATGGACAACACGTTTAAAATGTTGGCAACATTTCTTTTAAAAGTTTAAGTAATGAATTAAAATTATTATTTGAAAAAAAGTCAAAGGAAATGTCAAAACTCGCTTAAACTGTCATCAACAGCACCACCAACTGGCTTCCAAAATTGGTTCCCTTTTTCTAACGTTGCGATGTGCCTCCTTCTATACCCTCCATAATTAAAACCCTCAATTCTGACGGTTTAACTTAAACTTTGCTTAGACCACTTTAAACCAAGTTTGTCTGGCTGCACAAATGAATTTTTATTTAAAGCGAGGCTTACTCTAAAGCTGGGTTTAAATTTAGTCGGTGCAAATGGCCCAAGTAATTTAAGAAAGGCTTACATGTTTGGTGCAACAGATTTATGAAAACTTGACGATTTAAGTTCGTCTTAAAATTTAAGTATAGTTCGTGCAAACGGCCCTAAGACTCGTAACTTTTGGGCATGCTTATTGCATTTTAATTATTAATAACAGTCCTATAAACAATTGAAAAAAATCTAAAAAAACACGTTTTTTGCGGTTTTTTTTTTTTCAATAACTTTAGAACGGATTGTCTGATTTTGAACTTTCGTAGATCATTTTATTGGTCTTTTGATTGCGCATATTTTGCATGTGCATCACTTTTCTCTAAGATGCACAGTTTTTCCGAAAATTCAAAAAAACCAATTTTCCATCCAAATTGTTTAAAATAAAAAACCATCTGACCGTGCTTTTAACTGACACGAGACGAGAGGTCTTTTCTATTACCTTCCCCTACATCATTCCACAAAAATTTAGCGGTTACAAATTTAATAACTTCAAAAAGTCAGCCCGATCCGACTATTTAGTTGTTGGACAATCTATATAATTTTCCCCGTTAATTTAGATTTATATCTTTATTATTTTTAGAATATGTAATGGATAAGGATTTTTATTTATTGTTAGAAGCAATGAATTCTCGGGATATCGTAAAAACGTATGAAACGTTTAAAGTGGCACCGGCTTTGGGAGAAATCGTTGTTGTGATGCATTGGAAAAAATTGTCGCGTGGAATAGTGAGGGAAATTTTAATGGGAGATAATGCCGAAAAAGCTGAAGCTCAAGTACGTTATATCATTTTTATAATTATGTTTATTGATAATTTTTTTTTAAGGTATTCCTTGTTGATTTTGGTGAATACGTTAAAGTTTCTATTAAGGAACTTCGAAAAATTAAACCGCATTATTTAAAACTTCCGTTTCAAGTAAGTGATTTTTTTTATTTTAGTTTTTAAATTTTCAGCAATCAAAAGTATATTTTATTTTTTACGAAAGTTCATAAAAGTTACACTAAATCCATTTTCTATTTTTGAAAACATAGAGTGGTTACACTAAGAAAAATCTCACCGAAAATAACAAAAAGAACTCGCCGAAATAATAGTTTGTATAACAAGTGCGCAAAACGTCACTTTTCCCACGAGCTCAAAAGTTTGTGGTACGAGCCGTAATTTTGATTTTAAGTGGTAGAAAATGGAGAAAAACGGTGGCTTGCATAGAATATACATATACAAGGGCGTAGATATTTTTTTCCTGGTGGGGGAGGTAATCAAATTTTTAGACAAATATTTGTCCGTTTCTACATTTTTTATATTTTATTTCTTCTTTTCGTGCTATTTTTAGTATCCTGGGGGTAATTACCTTCTTTACCCCCCCCCCATATCTACGCCCTTGCATATACGACTGTATAAAGATATAGGGACTTCAGTATTGGATTTTATCTCATTTGATTTTTTTGGAAAAAAATGTGAGAAAACGGGAAATGTTGGGAAAAAAATATAAAAAACAAGGAAAATTAAGGAAAATAGGACAACAAAAACTTTCTTTAAAAATAGAAAAAAATCTCTTTGTTAAATAAAAAGCTACATATAAATAATCGTAATAGGGAAAAATAAAAAAAAATAATAAAATCTAATGAAAAATACGAAAATATAAAAATAAATAGAAAAATACAAAAAATAGTGAAAAATGAGATTAATAAAAAAAAATAGGGGAATATAAGCTAAAATAAATAAAATAGAAAAACTAATAGAAAACAGGAAAAAATAATAAAGATATAGGAAAAAAATAGGAGAAATGGCTACAGTGGTGAAAAATAGGGGAAAATATGGTAAAAAATAAAGTAAAATAGTGTAAACTGAGGAAAACATCTAAAAAAGAGGAAAATAGGAACAAATGGGACAAAATAATGAAAAATAGAGAAAATTTGGAAAATAGTAAAAAGAGCGATAAAATGGAGATAGTAGGAAAATTTTTGAAAAATTAAGAAAAAAATATGGAAATTTGGGAAAAATCCTGAAAAAGAAATATTAAAGAACAGGGCAAAATAGGGAAATTTGGGAATAATATGAAAAAAACAGGAAAAAATAGAGAGATATAGAGAAAAATAGGAACAAATAGGGCCAATTTTGGGAAAAATAGTGACAAAATATGGAAAATAGGGCAAAATACGGAAAAGTAGGGAAATATGGGAAAAATAGTAAGAAAAACAGGAAAAAATATTCAAAAATAGGATAATTAGAGAATAAATAGGGAAAAATAAAAAAATACTTAAAAATAGGGAAACAGTAAGGAAAATAGGAAACATGTGAAAAAATGAGGAAAATAAGAAAAAATAAGTACAAATAAGGATGAATACTGAAAAACGTAAAAAATTAAAAATAGAGAAATTTAGGAAAACTAGGGAAAAGAGCGAAACAATAGAAAAAGTAGGGAAAAATTAAGAAAAAAAAACGGGGAGAAATCGTTAAATTTGGGAAAAATAGTGAAAAATTAAAAATTAAAAAAAAGTACAGAAAATTATAGAAAAATAATAAGAAAAAATAGGATAATTAGATAATTAATATGGAAAAATAGGAAAACAATAGGGAAAATAGGGAAACGAGAAAAAATGCGGAAAAAAGGAAAAAATATTAAAAAATACGTACAAATAAGGATAAATACTGAGAAATAAAGAAAATAGGAAAACAGGAAAAAGTAGAAAGATAGATATAGGAAAAATTGGAAAAATAGAGGAAATAGTCAAAAATACGGAAATAACTGGAGAGAAATTGGGAAAACTAGGAACAAATAGGGAAAACTAGGAACAAATAGGGAAAACTAGGATAGGGCCAATTTTGAGAAAAATAGTGACAAAATAGGGAAAAACATGTAAAATAGGGCAAAATAAGGAAAAATATGTGAAAAAGAGGAAAAATAGGAAAACATTGGGGAAACAAGGAAAATATGGAATAATAGGGAAATCAGAGAATCAATAGGGAAACATATCGGAAAATAGACAAAGTAGGGGAAAATGGGCATCCCCATTTTCCCCGAATCTTGGCTATTTTTCCGTATTTTTTCCTATTTTTCTTTATGAATCCCTATTTTTCCCCAATTTTTGCTATTTTTCCTAATTACTCCTTATTTTTCCCTATTTTTTTTCTTATTTTCCCTATTTTTTCTTATTTTTTTCCAATATTTTGTCCTATTTTATTCCATTTTCCCGCTTTTTCCCATTTTTCTTTTCTTTTTCTAATTTTCCCTATTTTTCCAATTTATCCCAATGAATTCTTATTTTTATTCTTCTATTTTTTCCTAATTTTTTTTATATTATCCTGTTTTCCCTTATTTTTCCAAATTTTTGATATTTTCCCTTTACTACTTTTTTCCCATATTCTCTACTTTTTCTGATTTATCCCCATTTATTCCTATTTTTTCCCTAATTTTTGCTATTTTTTCCTATGTTTTGTTATTAATCCCTATTTTTCCCCAATTTTTGCTATTTTTCGGTATTTTTTCATGTTTTTCTTTATTAAGTCCTTTTTCCCTAATTTTTGCTATTTTTCCTTATTTCCTGATTTCCTAATTTTTTCTTATTTTCCCTACTTTTGCCTATTTTTTGTCCCATTTTATTCCATTTTCTCTGCTTTTTTCCATTTTCCCTATTTTCTCTACTTTTTCAGATTTATTTAAATTTTTTGTCCATTTTTCCTTAATTTTTCCTATTTTGCCCCTTTTTCTAATTTTTGCTATTTTTCCCTATTTTTTTTTATTAATCCATATTTCCCAAAATTTTTGCCATTTTCTCTTCACTGCTTTTTCCCATTTTCTCTACTTTTTCGTACTTATCCCTATTTATTCCTATTTTTCTTTTCTATTTTTCCCATTTTTCCCTAATTTTTCCTAGTTTCCCAATCTTTTCCTCTTTATCCCTATTTTTTCCTCTTTCCCCTATTTTTTCCCATTTTTCCTTATTTTTCAATGATTTTACCTACTTTATCCCAAATTTTTGCTATTTTTCCCCATTTTATTTCGATATTATTAACTTTCTGCTTCGCTATCGAAACTTAATGAATTTATCTTTCAGAAATTAATTATCTTAAGGTTAATTTTTCTTTTATTATAACTTCTAGGCCGTCGGATGTTACATCCACAACTACGAAATGAACAAAAATTGCTCCCAAAAAGAAGCCAAACAATTTTTTTACAAAAATTTATATTTCAAAAACTTTACAGCTATCACAATGTGAGTCTAATAAAAATTAATAATAATAAAAATAATAATAATTTCCCTTGCAGGTCTTCATATCCACCTTTAAAGGTACAACTTAAAAACCAAAACGGTCTCATAGACGTAGGAGCTACATTATCAGCGAAGGGTTTCGCTATAAAACGTATCGTTGATATGAACGCCAATGATTATTGTCCTTTGGAATTATGTTGACAATAATTTTTTATTTTTGTCCAAATTAATATTTTGTTTCGTTCCAATTGTCAATAAGTTTCTCTCTCTCTATCTATCTGTATTTACTTCGTTAATCTCCCCCCAGGAAAAAAGTTATCTACGCCATTAATTGTTTCATATTTACTAAACTTGCCGCTAGATGGTGGTGTAACGCGCATGTAAATTTTTGATGAAATCAAAAGGTAGAAACTGATGATGACTTTTTATATATTTAACTTTACATGCTATTTTTATAGATTTTCATACTCTTCCGTCCAGTAAATAAAAGAAATAGCGTAGTAAATACGCCCTCTGGTGTTGATATTTTAAATCAATATAAATAATAAATTACCCTGTTGCCAAGTCAAATTAATAATCACGAAATCTGGAAATTAGTATAAATGATTAATTACTCTGTTTTTTTTTTGTAATTATCTAATGAAGTACAAATTAAATTTAGAATTTATAAAATATGTTAGGGTTTGTTTGTAAAATATTTGTATTTATTTCATTTTCTACCTTACACCCTTAAAGGTAGATGGGCAATATGGATTAAGTAAGTATTTAATTTTCACACAACGACTTGATTATTTAAAAAATAGTGATTAATAATTTCTGTATGAACTTTTTATAGTTTGTAAGTAAAATATAGAATTATATATAAATATTATTAAAACTATTATTTTTTTTACAATTGTGTTTTTTACAAGGTATTTCGTTAAAATTAAAATTTTATTCCAGATTCATAATCAGCGACCCAAAAAAAACTAGATGTTTTTCTATACACATTTTTCTATTAGTTCCGCCATTTTGTTTAAAAAAAAATGAATTCCAAATTCATAATCGACGACCCAAAAAAAAATCCCTATATTTTGTTACTCCATTTTTTTTTAATGTCCGGCATATTGGATCTGCCATTTTGTTTCTAAAATTGCCATATTGTATCCACCATTTTGTTCCTGAAAAAATGAATTCTAGATTCATAATTAGGGACCCAAAAACCTCTTGGATTTTTTTACACCCATTTTTTCAATAATATGTCGCCATATTGGATTCGCCGTTTTATTAAAAAAAAACTAATTCAAAAATCATAATCGACGACCCAAGAAACCCCTAGATTTTTTTTACTCCATTTTTTCTAAAACATGTGCGCCATATTGGATCTGCCATTTTGTTTCTAAAATTGCCATATTGTATCCACCATTTTGTTTCTAAAAAAATGAATTCCAGATTCATAATCAGCGAACTAAAAAACTCCTAGACTTTTTGTATTCCATTTGTTCAAAAATATGCCCTCCATATTGAATTCGCCATTTTTTCAAACATGCCCGCCATATTGGATCCGCCATTTTTTTACGCATTTTTTCAAAATCATGTCCGCCATTCTATTTAAACAGAAAAAATAGTTCAAAATCACTGACCCCAAAAAACTTTACAAATTTTTCAAAAATATGTCCGCCATATTGGATCCACCATTTTGTTTCTAAAACAAATTTATTTCAGGTTCATAATCTGCGACCCAAAAATCGGTAAATTTATTTTCTACACATTTTTTTCAAAATCATGCCTGCCATATTGGATCCGGCATTTTATTTAAAAGAAATTTTATCCCATATTTATAATGACCGACCCAAAAAAAACCTAGATTTATTTTTCTACAATTTTTTTTCAAAAACATCCGCCATATTGGATCCGCCATTTTCCTTTTAAAAATTTAATTACACATTCATAATCAGCGTACCAAAAAGCCTTTATGGATTTTTTTCTACCCAAAAATTTTTCAAAACATATCTACCATATTGTTTCTAAAAAGTTAATTCCAGATTCATAATCAGCGACTCAAAAAACCACCAAGTTTTTTTACTCCATTTTTTTCAAAACAATGTCCGCCATATTGATTGGATCGGCCATTTTATTTCAAAAACGTGTCCGCGATTTTAGTTTAGAATCAATCAACGACCCAAAAAAAGTCCTAGATTATTTTCAAAAATATGCCCACCATATTGGATCCGCCATTTTTAAAAAGCTTAATTCCAAATTTATAATTTGCGACCCAAAAAACACCTAGATTTTTTTTTAAAGTTCCGCCATTTGAAAAAATAATTCCATATTCATAATCAGCGACACAAAAAAACTAGATTTTTTTCTATACAAATTTTTCTAAATTGTCCGCCATATTGTATCCGCCCTTTTTTAAAAAAAATAATTCCAGATTCAAAATGGGCGGCCCAAAAAAAAACCTAGATTTTTTTACTCCATGTTTTCTAAAACGCCCGCCATTTTGTTTCTAAAATTGCCATATTGTAGCGATCCAAACTCCTACATTTTTTCTACTCCATTTTTTCAAAAATATGCCCTCCATATTGGATCCGCCTTTTTTTTACACAATTTTTTCAAACATGTGTCCGCCATATTGGATCCGCCATTTTACTTTTGAAAAATTTAATTCCAAATTGATAATCAGCGACCCAAAATCGTCCTAGATTTTTTTTACAGCCATTTATTTAAAAATATGCCCTCTATATTGGATCCGCCATTTTTTTACACAATTTTTTCAATAATGTCCACCATATTGGACCGCCATTGATAATCAGCGACCAAAAAACCCCATTTTTTTCAAAATTATGCCTCCTATTTCATAATCACCGAGCGATAAAACATTCCAATTTTTTCTACACAAATTTTTTAAAAAATGTCCGACATATTGGATCCACCATTTTGTTTCTAAAAAAAAATCATTACAGGTTCATAATCTGCGAACCAAAAAAACCCAGAAATTTATTTTTTACACATTTTTTTCAAAAACGTTCGCCATATTGGATTGGCCATTTTGTTTTTAAAAAAAATTATTTCAGGTTCATAATCTGCTAACCAAAAAAACGTAGAAAGTTATTTTCTACATTTTTTGTCAAAAATACGTCCACCATTGGATTCGCCATTTTATGTAAAAAAAATAATTCCAGATTCAGCCAATGAAACGTCAGTTTTAATACGTCAAAGTTTAAAATGCGAAGCGCAGTTTAACTCAAAATAGGATGGTAACACTGCAAACTTGACATTGATTGTTAATGTCAAAATGTGAAAGCGTCTAAAACGGTATTCTCTTTTGAAATTGTTACTATATTCGGAATTTGTTCGAGTTTAGTGTACTAATAGGTGATATTAAAAGACTATAAGTTTGTGTATACTAATTTAGTGCCCCAACAAAGGAAAATGGCAGTGATTATCTATTTTCGGTAAGTAAAATAATCCTTTGCCAAGAGCTTATAAACTTTCGTTAAAGTAAATTTAAGCAGCGAATATAAAATCTCAATTTAAAAATTGTCTGCGAAACTCAAATGTGTTGCCTGTTGCTTCAATTTAAAAGACAGCATTAATATTCCAGACTTAAAAATTGATTCATTTAGTTTACACAGATATTCAATTAAAAGGACCTAATAGAAGACTGTCTCATTTTGAACAAGAAAAAATAAACGAGAATAAGTAGTTCGCAGCTTATTTCAGTTCTTAATTGAATATGATTTTACTTCAATTTAAAATAGACTAATATAAATGTCACTCTAACGTCAAATAAAACTGTATTAAATATTGATAATTTTCAAAAATGTTAGAAAATACATACAGTAGATTCATCGTAATCAGTATTTTTTTCCTATGGTATGTATAAATGATTTTGAAAACCTTTATAACATATTTAATTATTTTTAGCGTTCTTTTGTTAATACTTGTATTACTAATAGTTGCATATACAATGTTAATAGAAGCTTAAAAGAATGAAATGATTTTTTTAAATGTATTTTATTAAATATAAATATAAACATTGATTTTAATATATTCCAATAGGTGGTGGGCCTCCAAATACGTAAGCCCAAGAACTAGGATATTCAACTTTCTTCAATTCTTTTTGTATGTTTAATACATGAAACGTTTTTTCTAATAATGTTTCAGCATCTGGTCTATTATCACCTTCGCTTATATATTTTCCCAATAAAACACATTTTAACGTCTTAGAAATAACTGTATATAAATTTAAAGCAAATCCTGCACCATTTATTAAATATTTTCCATGATCATCCATTTCTAATCTCGTAATATTAGATATTTTTTCTAAACTAGTATCCTGTTGATTATCCAAATAGTAAAATCTTTCCTTATTAATATTATGTAACTCGTAATCAAATGCACTTGATAATATTATAACTTTCTTCAATTCCATTTCTTTTATACTATTATGAAGATCATCAAAAAACTTTTTTGCTAATTTATAATCTAGTGTAGATCTCAGTTGTACACAAGCCACTTTTAATGATTTATTTAAATATAACTCACATGCCGTGCACATATCTGATGAATTAGAACTATAAGGATCATTTCCAACTGTTGATATAATTGCTGGATGCCATATCGATGCAACTTTATCAAAATTGTATGTTTTAATCAAAAGATCGACTGTTAATTGAGGCACATTACCGACCGATACACCTGGTATTAATAATATATAATCGCTTAAATCTGTAGGTTTGGAAAATTGTAACAACGGAGCCATAATTATAAGATTATTTTAATCAAAATTGAAATCAACAAAGAATCAAAATGACTAAACATAAACTAAAAAGATTGAGGTTATGATAAATCGTTCGTTTGTTACGATAGTTGCTCAGATAAAGGAACTTACTCTGAGGATAGTTGTCATTGTAGCTGTCAGTTGATTCTAGGGATGTTCGATCTAAATCGATTATTCACGAGATCGATCTTTTTATCTGCGATTCTCGATCTTTTCACATGCGATTAATCAGTGTATCGATTCTTTTATTACCAAATCGCTTAAAAAAGATCGGATGTTCCCAAATTATGTTCTTACTGCGACATTTAAATTTAGACAGAAACAGGACCATTTCCAGCCATTTGTTTCATTTCATAAATAAATTAAATAAATAAATATTTCTAAAGGACAGACAGAAGGAATAGAAAACTACCAAGTTTCAAGTATTTTTGTTAAAATGTGTGAATAAATATTATAATATTGATTTTTAAGAGAATTGATTTTTTTGATTCGATCTTTAATTGCATCGATTAAATACCAAACAATCTGAATCGATTCAGAAGATTGATCTTTTGGAAAGAATCGTACATTCCTAGTTGATTCTACTAGTGGAACCAGTGTTGTCAAATGTAGCACAATTATGCTATATGTGACAGTTTCAGCTCTAGAGTGGTACCAGAGCACGCAATATTGTAAAATAGACAAAAACGAGCAATATTTAGTTCTATGACGCTTTGTTTTGTTATTAAATATATTTCTTGACATAAGTATGGCCAGAAAATGATAAATTGAACATCGTGCAGTGAACATTTTGTTTTTTTAAAGTTGCGAGAAATTTTGAATTTGGTCAATGGCAAACAAAAACACTATGAACTGAAAGACGCGATTTTATTATGTTAAAGTCCTCAATTACCACAGCTATTCGGCCATTGGTTGTGACCAATGGCTGTAACGGATTTTTGACATTTGACAAGACCAAACAGTTTCAAAAATCCTCCCTGTCATAGTTGTTATATTCAATTTGTTACGTTCTTTCTGCGTAACTCATTTGCTATAATACACTTTAGAATATATAGTAAGTAGGAAGGAATATATCACTTTTGCTCGGTGGAATGGGATGTGTCTTGCAAAGGGCGGATTCCCCCGATATAGGTATATTTAACTTTCTAAATATGAGTCGTACGTAGGTCTTCTCCTGATCCTTACTACTAGTAATGCTCATAATCGGATTATTTCAATAATCGGATGATCATGAAATCATCCGAATTAAATATCATTTGAGTACTCCACAGACGTTATGAACGGTGCTTGTCCTCGCGTCTCCACCATCCGATTCAAATTTTGGTTCGGTCCGACTCTGTTGAAAGCCGATTTGTTTTTGGCGTCACTCATACTCAGCACTTCTATGATTGTTCGGTTATTTTTCAGAGTGTACACTACAAATCGGTTATATTTATTCGGATAGTTCAGTATAATATTCGATATTCAAATGATACGAATATTTCAATAATCGGATTGTCGATTATTTTTCATTCGAATTATCAGATCAATACTCTAAAAGTCATTGTTTGGAGTCAAATGCCGTGTCGCAGATTACAGTGTCTTGTTAAATATATAATATATTTTAACATCATAAATATGAATTTAAAGTTCAGGAAACTTTACAATATCATAAAACTAATTTTGTTATATAATAACTAGATCTATGGTAACGTTTTTAAAATCACCAGGTAATTTGGTGTTTGCATTTATTTCTAATCAAAAAAACGTACATGATCTGTCAATGTCATATGTCATTAATGTCATATATCAATAACAACGACCTAGAATAGAAATATTTTCGTAAAAAACATCTACAAACAATGGCTCAAATGGGCGAACCTTTAACATTATCTCGAGGTAAGTCCAGACACATTTAAAACGATATTCTTGTTCTCTAATCACCTCTTCGTAGATATCAAAAGATCGATAGAACTCCTAGAAAAACTGCAAAAAAGTGGCGAAGTTCCAGCGACAAAACTCGCTGCTCTACAAAAAGTCCTCCAAAGCGATTTTCTCAACGCAGTACGTGAAGTTTACGAACACATATATGAAACGGTAGATATACAGGGGTCACAAGATGTAAGAGCCTCAGCTACAGCGAAAGCTACTGTAGCTGCGTTTGCAGCTAGTGAAGGTCACGCTCATCCTAGAGTAGTGGAATTACCAAAGACTGATGAAGGATTGGGATTTAATGTTATGGGAGGTAAAGAACAAAATTCACCTATCTATATATCGAGAATTATTCCCGGGGGAGTGGCTGATAGACATGGAGGACTTAAAAGAGGTGATCAATTATTGAGTGTTAATGGAGTGGTAAGTTTTTTCTATATAATATAATTTATTTTAAATATTAATTAATTTATTTATTATAGTCTGTAGATGGTGAAAATCACGAGAAAGCTGTAGAACTTTTGAAACAAGCTCACGGTTCTGTAAAATTAGTAGTGAGATATACTCCTAAAGTATTAGAAGAAATGGAGTTGCGTTTCGATAAACAAAGAGCTAGAAGGAGGCAGCAATATAATTAAGTATAAAAATTATACTCACAGTATATTATTGGATATTAAACTCTCTTGTAGGTGTTTTAATATATTCACAATTTTAAATTGCTTGTGCAATACATGTATCAGTATTAAATTTGCATTAATTGGTCTTTTAGTAATTATAAGTTTTATATTTAAAATTTTTATTTATATTTAATGTTATTTTTAAGATGTTTTAATACTGTAACCACTTGTAATGTTTTAGAGATCTGAATAATACTTTTAATTAATATATACTTTGATTGTTTTAATTTTTACTTTCACGGTCCCATCAAAGGGAAAGTATAGTGAATGAGTAAAAAAAAAATCGAGATATCCATTTTGAGGTCCCCTATGAAGATTGAAACCATTTCCAGGGTATGGTCTGTCTGTGTGTAAACCTGCCGAACGGGTTGACCAATCAAGCTGAAATTTGGTATGCCTCGAATACGACCATTAGTTTTTGGTTTAAATCGATACAGTGGAAGGTCCTCAAGACCGACATTGATTGAATATATGAAAGATTTTTTGCCTTTTTTTACATTTTTAGGACAAACAATATAGTTTAGTGCAAAATGTTCTAGTACAAAGTTTTAGAGCATAAAATTTCCTACAATTTTTGTTTAAAATATTTTCCAGAATTTATAATACTTGCGACACTAGAGGACGCACACAAAATATGCATGTAGATGTTCCGCAGTTTTTAGAAAATTTTAAGGACAAATAATTCACTTTGGTGCAAAATTTTTTAGGGCAAAATTGTAGAGCACCAAATTTCTTTTGTATTTAACTTTTTTTCGGATTCCCCCCTAGTTTCGCCGTCAGGGGGCTAAAAATTACACATTTAGGCTTTTTCCATTTTTTTTGAAGGCAAGCAATGGACTTTGGTTCAAAATGTTCAATAGTTTTTTATCCCTATTTTTCTTTAAAATCCCTATTTTTCCATATTTCTCTCCATTTTGCCTCATATTTCCCCTATTTTTCTCTATTTCCCCATTTGTTTCCCTATTTTTCTCTAATTTTCCGATTTCCTCTTATTTTGGCCTTTCTTTCCATTTATTCCTCTTTTTCATTGTTTTTTTCCTGTTTTCCTTGTTTTACGTATTTTTCCTTACTTTTCCTTATTTTACCTTATTTTTTCATATTTTTAACTCTTTGTCCCCTATTGTTCTTATTTTTGGCTATTTTGCTATAGTTTCCCTATTTTATCCTGTTATTTCCTATTTTTCCCCATTTTCACCTAATTTTTCCTATTTTCCCTATTTCTTTCCATATTGTCTCCTGTTTTTCATTATTTGTCCCTATATTTGTCTCTATTATTCGCAATTTTTTCCTGTTTTCATTTTGTTTCTCGATATTTCTTTATTTTTCCCTGTTTTTGTTATTATTCCTTAATTTCCCTATTTATCCATATTTTTCCTTGTTTTTCTCTATTCTCACTATATTCCCTATTTTTCACTATTTTCCCAAATGTTTCCCTATTTTACTCTAATTTTACTATTGCTCTATTTTTCCCAATTTGTCACTTATTTTCCATTATTTCGTATTTATTTTTCCCTATTTGTCCCTTATAGTCCCTATGTTTGCGTTTTTTGCTCAATTTTTTCCTATTTTCTTCATTTTTCCTGTTTTCTCCATTTTCCATATTTTTCTCTAATTTGCCTATTTTTCATTACTTTTCCCTAGTTTTCAGTATTTTCCCATTTGTTCCCCATTTTTCTTTATTTTTTCCCCTACTTTCCCTATTTTTTCCAATTTTTCTTGTTTCTTTCTATTTTTTCTGTTTTTCATTGTTTTCCTTATTTTTCTTTATTTTCCCCTATTTGTTCCTAATAGTCACTTATATTTTTGGCGTATTTTGCCCAAAATTCCCTATTTTTTCCTATTATTCTACATTATTCCCTATTTTTCCGCATTTTGCCCTATTTTTTCACCTTTTTCTCAATGTTTCCATATTTTCCACTTTTCCCCTATTTTTCACTATTTTATATAACTATAAACATGGGCGGTAATAAAAAATTTTAATTAGCAACATTTACGTGATGGAAGTGGCGTAGCTCTAGGGGGTTTTAGGGGTTAAATTCCTCACCCACATCAATACACATTTTTTGTTTTATGTAGTTTTCTGTAATATATTCTCGTAAAATTTCTCCCTACTTTTTTGAAAATCCCCCCTAATAGGTAATTCTGGTTGCGCTACTGGGTGATGGTATAATGATTTTAGTTAATCGATTAACTCTAAATGATGTTTTATCTTTGAATTTTTTATTTTTACAATGTTTGTTTGCGATTGTGCATTATAAGTTTTTCGTTTTTCTCTTGTTTTGCGATTTTCGAAATATGGCAACTCTGTGTGTATGATTAACATATGTCAATTTTGAATTTTTCAGCATATTTTAAAAACGAAAATTTTTATTTTGAGATCTAATTTTCTTGTATAGTCTGTTATAATGTTGACAAATGAGTAAATAATAAAAATCGGAATTATGTATTTGTGTATTAATAACATTAGACATTTCTTTATAAAAACAATTTGCCATAAATAGTTAAAAATTAATTATTCTACACATCAGAGGTGGGGCGTTACTAAAAAAAGTAACGCATTAGATAAACGTTACCGTTAATTTTTAAAAAAAGTAACGATTTATTCGTTACTTTCCAAAAGTAACGTGTTACTTTTAAAGTAATAACACGTTACTTTTCTATACTTGTTCCATATGTCTTCTCGTTCTTTTATTGTCCAACGCACCATTTATCGCTGTTATATAATAAAAACATTATTTCACATTAAACAGCAATAACCAAACAGAAAAATCATAGTTTTAAAAGGAACGCGTTACTGTAACAATTTAGCGTTACTTTTACAAAGTAACGCAAATACCGTTACTTTTCACCCACTTTAGTTTTAGTTTCGTTACTCCCAGCTCTGTTACACATAAATAGTAGCAGGCTTTTTGTTGTTAATTACAACCAATTTTTTTAAATATTTTTAATGGGGGAGTTCCCTCAATGTTGCCAACCTAGAAAAAGGTCTACCAAGGGGGAAGGATTATTTTTGGTCAAAATCTACTTCTATATTTTCGAAATGATAAAATATGTGCACAAAATTCTATTGAGCTTTCCAGAATATATCTTACTTCTGATTGGTTGAATTTTTGTTGTCAAATGCCATTCGTCATAGAGTAAGTATAACAGAGCGACATGTTTCATTTTCAGATTATAGAATATTCATACTTGCCAACTTCAGTTTAGTTCCACCAATCCTCCAAGTATGGAGGGTATAGAAGGAGGCACATCTCAACGTTATAAAAAGTGGCCCGATTTTGGAAGCCAGTTGGTGGCGCTGTTAATCGACTGTTGATGACAGTTTTGACATTTCCTTTGATTTTTTTCAAATAATAATTTTAATTAATTACGTAAACTTTTAAAAGATATGTATTTTATAAAAATTGGGTGGATCATTAAATAAAAAACGTTATTTGAGACTATGGATCTAATCAATCTACAAACAGTTTTTCAACATATGATCGTCAGCGCCACGTCGGTTATTTTATGTACCATTAGTTGCGTATAAAATTTTGGCCACATTTTAAACGTGTTGTCCATTAGAGATTGCCCTCCTTCTATACGCTCCATACCTCCATAGGTCAGTCGCTGAAAATGAAACATGTCGCTCTCTTATACTTACTCTATGATGAATGACATTTGACAACGAAATTTCAACCAATCAGAAGTAATATTTTATTAAAATCATTATATTTCGCCAACGATACATTCTGGAAAGCTCACTAGAATTTTGTGCACATATTTTATCATTTCGAAAATATAGAAGTAGATTTTGACCAAAAATAATCCTTCCCCGTTAGTAGACCATTTTCTAAGTTGGCAACATTGAGGGAACTCAGTGTCAATTTTTATTGATTTTTTTTAATACAAATTCTTAATTTAGATGATTTTGACTCAAAAATGTTACGTATTAAGTAGGCAACGGCCATACCACAATGAAAACGCCAGTTCTCGTCCGATCACTGCAGCTAAGCATTGTTGGGCGCGTTTAGTACTTGGATGGGTGACCGCTTGGGAACACCGCGTGTCGTTGCCCATTTTTGTTATTTTTTTTTAACAATCTCATGTTTTAAATTTTTTTTTTAATAAAAGGAAAAAAATTGTGACTTGATTTTTAAAAAAAAAACGAATATGTGTCACTTTAACAAAGATCTACAAAGTTATTTCTAGACGCTTAACGTGTTAAATATTTGGAATTTGTCAGTAAATAAATGTTAGTTTTTAAATAAAAAAAAGTACAAAAATAGCTGTGCATTATTTATTTTATTAACTATAGGTACATCAATTAAACATATACTTTCATAAATCTGTCTACCTTTAAATTTTTTAACCATTATTTATATAATTGGTGATAAATAGCAACATTTAGTTTAATATATAATTGTTTGAGAGATTGTAACATTTATTTTTTGTTAAATATTCTCCACCTATCGAGGAATATAAATTTTACTACTTAATACTGCATTTATTAATAAATAATATAAATATTAAAAAAAAATCACATATTTATGACTAGAAACAATTTATCAGATCAACACAAATGTTATTTTGTATAATAAATAAATAAATAAATAAAATATTTTGTCATAACATAAATTAGAAGTCTTAGTTTTATTAAAAATATATAAAATGAGATCTTTAACAAAATATTTAAATGCAATTCCTTATTTTTCTACATTTTAAACAAAATTACGATGCTTATTTGAATATTTTTTACACGAAAACATTGAAGCTTTTTAGTGGATTTTGTTACCCATTTGAACCTTCGAGACCATATAAACACCAACAATTAAACCAAAAAGACCTATAGCACTACCGAAAATTTCAATGACTAGAATTTTCATAAATAAATTCGAATCAGCAGCATCAGCTAAAGCTGCTCCTGAACCAACTATTCCAACAGCCATTCCGCAAAATAAATTAACCATTCCAACTGATAGACCTGATCCGAACATTAAATATCCTAAAATATTTATAAATAAATACATAAATTGGATAAAATTAACAGTTAACTTACCTGCAAGCCAATTTTTACTTTTTAATGAATCTTCTTTTAAAACCAAACTCCATGTAAAATCTTCCATATAACCAGATAAAACAATAGCAATAATTAATCCATATATAGCGACTGCTTCGCAAAAAATTACAGATATCAAATTCTTAGTTTTGATTCTAGGTGCTTTCACTCCACCCCCAATAATAGTCACCCCTGTAGTGTGTATTCCCACTGCAGCCCCGACAATCGATAACGACACTGAGAGACCTATACCCAAACAACACCACATATGGGGCGATGTGTTTTCTAAAAACCACCCAAAACTAATTCTTTCACCTTTACCGGTTAATACATGATATAAAACGAGAATTATTGTTGATATAAGTGACGTTACTAATAGAGTACTGCCTAAAACTGTTTTGATACTTATGTGGTTCATTGTGGAATATTTAATGGAATGTTGTTTTAAATGTTTAAAAGCGTCAAATTATTATTTACTTTTATTTAAAGTAATTTCATTGTAAACATTGTAGTAGTTCAATAAATTTTGTTTATTGACAACTTTGACAGTGACAATTCAATTGTGCCACTTAACCAGTGTTGCCAATAACAAATCATCAAAATACCCGCAACTTTGCTCCAAAATTCTAAAATACCCACTTACAATTTGATGTATGTGTCATTTATAATGTTTTTTATTGTATACAACAGATTACAATATAAATTGTAACATTCAAATGCAACAAAAACAAGAGCTTAAATTGAGAGTAAATAATCTTCTTTTTCCTTTTTGAGGCCTCAGCTGCCAGGGCTATTTTCTATTGCACTTTGACATCTGACGTGAATTATGTGTAAATGTTGCCAAGTGTGTTCAATGCAAACCAATTACTTTTTTTATATATTTTTTTAAAAATAAGGTAACTGTAGCGGTGATATTTATATTTATTAAAAGTGGCCTCATTCCCACAAAACATTAAAACAGTGAATAATTGACATGAGATGAAGATGTAAGGAAATACCCGAATTATACCCGAATACCCACAAAGCAGAAAAAAACCCAAAGATCAGGTAATTACCCGCAGATTGGCAACACTGCACTCAACTTGATCACGTTTTCATCGCTAAAAAAAGAGGCGTGGTTTATGATGTCATAAAGTAGCAGATTCCATTCGATTGTAATAACTTGAATTTTTTGTTCAGCCCACAGATGGCGCGATTTCAAACAATAAATAAAGAACGAAATAGTGCTCGTTTTTGTCTATTTTTCAATAGTGCGTGCTCTGGTGCCACTCCATCGATGAAAGTGCCACTTTTGGCACAATACACCTTTTCAGAGTAAGACATCTTGAAGTTGCATAGCTTGCTGTGCCATCTATCGGTTTACATAGCAGGTAATAGAAGCAAACTGTATTTCAAAGAAAACTGTTATTTTTGGTCTGTCTAAGTTTACGGCATCGATATACACTTCTTCTTTTTTTAAATATCATCTAAGTTCCTCGTCGAGTGGGCGAGGACAAATTTCTTCTTTTTTTGTCATTAAATCCCCAGTGAAACCCACCTTCATTTTGTAAAAAAATTGTCCATTTTTGTGTTGTTACATGTATTTCCAAGAGGTTAAAAGATATTGATAAAATGATAAAAAGTAAAATTAAGAGGTAGGTGTGCACCTTTTTTTTAGTTTTATTTTTCTTCGTTAAAGACTTACCTTTCTTCCATAAGTCAATTAATATAAATGTAAAATTAAAATAAATTACTAAATTTTACACAAATGAAAAATGTAATTAGTTTTTACACAATAAAGGTGCTTTTCCAAGCGGAATTAATAACAAAAAAAAAGAAGAAATGTGTCTTCGCCCACTCGACGAGGCAGTTTGCTTCTATTACCAGCTATGTAAACTAAATTGTTAAATATAAATAAAAAATAATATATAATTAATATTTTATCATTAACGTTTAATTTTAACTCAAAAATCTAATTGTAGTAATCTAATTTCATTTCTGACTTGGTAATTTATGCTGTGATACAAAAATGTCAGAAATAAAATGAGATTACTAAAACTAGATTTTTGAGTTAAAATTAAACGTTACTGACTTATTATAATATTATTTATTATTTATATTTAACAATTTAGAACGTGTTACTATTTTAACATTTTAATTTAAGATTATACAAATTATTGCTACGTACAAGGCCATAAATTATCAATACTTGTTTATTTATACTGTGGTCATAACTTGTCATTATGTATATAGAAAACTGTAATATCGGCCGAATTAGTTGTGCAAGTTGAAGCTACGTGATATGAAGAAAATGTAATTTTATTTAACATTTGAATCCAACAGGTTCATAATTACAGGAATTACGTTTTTTAGCACCTGTAATATCAATATTTGACCATTTCCAATTGATGCAACCAATAGAACCACAGAAAATATATACAGCAGTTCTTTTAGTGGTACCAGTAACGTTAGTGAGGGTTAAATTCGTGATAGGAATGTTATTTTCTGCATGTCCAGTGCTGGTTCCGTTAGAATAATCTTGCTGGATATTAATTCCATAATTGAGAATATCTGTATAACCAAATTTAAGGTAAGAAAAAAATTATATTTATTAGTTTTTACGTACCAGAAAGTTTAATGTTCCTGTATATAATATTTTTAATTTCTCCAAAATATCCATCGGTGTGAGTCTTAACATGGATTCCATTTTGTGATCTAACTACAGTACAATCAGTAAAGGTAACGTTATGGACAGTATTGTGAGAATAAGATCGTTTACTGAATCCAACTGATAGGCTAATACCATGACCTCCTGAACAGTAAAGATTCGATATTAACATGTTAGAACCTCTGTTAATGGCCACACAATCGTCCTGATTTCGAACTATAGAATTTTCTATGATTATATTTTGACCGTAAATAACATCGAACCCATCAGTGTTATGACCTAATTGTCCCTAGTACAGAAAAAAAATAATATTTTGATTAATTTTGTTTTATATACAATTACTTTGTCTCCATCTGAAACGTCAATATTCCAATTACTAATGGTTAAGTCACTGCTTGAAATAATTACGCAATGATGTGGACAATTTAGTAACGTAATATTTTTAAATATTGATCCTCCTGTTGTTTCGATTTGAAAAAAATAGGGTTTAGGGAGTCCCCCCATACCGCCCATTTTATCCCAGTATAGAGCTCCTTGTCCATCGAAGATAGATCCTATGAACAATTATAATAAAATAATTATCTATGAATCTTTTATGTATTTAATAAGCCAAGTTTATACAAGGTCTTATATATTTATTATCTTAAAATAGTAAATTTTGTCTACATAGCTAAAGCCTGATTTGAACATTCAGAAAGCAACAAATTTTATTCGAACCCATTACATTATTTTATTTCAACTAATAATAATTTAGTTTCTAATTTTGTTCATATTCTAAAGTTATAATATTTTAATATTAATATAAAATCGCATTTTTGTATTCTTACCTGGAGTACCCTGTACGTAAATTCCGTCTCCTTTAAACCTAATTAAAGGACCAACCCATGATGCGTTGTTAAAAACTAAAGTACCTTTAAAAGTTATATAAGTACCATTTTGAAGATCAAATTCTAACGTAATGCCTGGTGGTACTTGAATGTTTGATACGGTGATGTTTTTGCAATTTTTGGTAATTTGGGAAACTTTAGAATAGTCATTAATTGTACAATTTAAGTCTTCGGATTTTGTAAACGCAAAGAATGTTGTTAAAACTATAATTTTGAGAATCATGACTTAAAATTGTTAGATTTATGATCAATATAAGTACCTAGTAAATATTGTTTATCGATGCTGATAATCTATAAATAATATATAAGTGATGATTTGTAGTGTATCTAATACAGAGTGACGCAAACAAAAACTATTTTTTTTAATATCTACATAAGAATTAAAAAAAAATTGTGTGTACTTAAGACATTACAGGCAAAGTAAAATTTTTGGAATTTTGAATTTAAAACTTTTTGAAATAAAGGATCCTTTCACCTCGGAGAATTTTACTTGACAGTTTCCAAGATTTTTGCGTGCCTATAACGACCTTAGTAGCGTTTTATTATGTCCCTAAAATGTCTTTAGGTCCGAGAACTTAAACGAACATTTTATAAACGTTATTTGAAACACGTTTTTAAAAGATACCCAAAAGGACGTTTTATAAACGATGTTTGAGGCACACTTTTTATAAGTATGCAAGAAGGACGTTTTATAAACGGTATTTGGGACACGTTTTTAAAAGTTACTAAAAGGGACGTTTTATAAACGATATTTGATGCACATGTTTAATAAATATGCAAAAAGGGCGTTTTATAAAAGTTATTTAAGGCACGTTTGTAAAAGACACCAAAAAGGGTGTTTTATAAACGTTATTTAGGCACGTTTTTAAAATATACCAAAAACGACGTTTTATAAACGATATTTGAGGCGCATTTTTAATAAAAATGAAGAAATGGCGTTTTATAAACGTTACTTGAGGCACGTTTTTAAAATTTACCAAAAATGACGTTTTATAAACGATTTTTGAGGCACGTTTTTAAAAAATACCGAAAGGGTGTTTTATAAACGATATTTGAGGCACATTTTTAATAATTATACCAAAAAGGGCGTTTTATGTTGGTTGTTGAACGTTTTTAAAAGATACCAGAAAAGACGTTTTATAAACGTTATTTGAGGCATATATTTAATAATTACCAAAGATGGTGTTTTATAATGAATTTGCTCGTAACTTGTGATGATTTTTTACCATCTTTTTGTCCCTCTTCCAATACTATTGGACAAAAGAGACAGAAAATGATCTTCCTATTCACGAATTTGAATTGTACTATAAAAGGACGTTTTTAATTTGTTTTTTGTACTTATAAACCGACGTTTTTTAAATCCCACATTTTGCATCATAAAAACGTTTTTTATAACGTCCAGACGTTTTTTTGACGACATTGTGGTATTGTTGAAAGTTTTGACTTCAAAAATACAAGAAAAAAACAATTTAACAATTCTCTAATTTATTTATTATAATAAAATAAATTTATACACTCTGGAAAAAAATATTATTTACAAACAACCATAAAAAAGGTACAACATGTATTTAATACAGGTTTTATGAACATTGCATATAATGTCCCATTAGCCTCCATAACAATATACTTTTTGGTTTATTCTTGAAGAAAAAAAAATCTTACATATTTCAAAAAAAAATATTTAACACGAGACAATTCCTTTAGACGTTTTCTTTTATAGACTTCAAAGTCATTATCTTGAAAAAGACTTATTGAATAAACGTCACTGTTGAATTGTTAGCGAATATCTTTAAAAGAACTTAGGGCATAAGGGATCTTTTTAAAAAACCAGCCTTATTAAGAGGACTGAGAGCTTGAGCATCAACGTTTATTTATTATGGACTTAAGGCTTAATTGATAGATAACCATCTAAAGGTTATATATTTAAATTATCAGAATGGGCCAATGTTAAAAAAGGACTTTCGAAGTCAACATCGAATTATTGGGGGGCTTCTTTAAAGGACTTAAAAGGCTTTAAGAGTAAATATTTATTTCAAAGAAAATCTCTTTAAAAGGACTTTAACAAATTGTGTTGAAATTATGAAGAATTTCTTTAAAAGGACTTAGATGTTGAAATTATGGGGAACCCTTTAAATGGACACGGTGAAATTATGGGGAATCTCTTTAAAAGGACTTAAGAAAAATATGTTGAAATTATGGGGAACCTCTTTTAAAGGACTTCAACAAGATATGATGAAATTAAGGAGAATATAGAATTATGTCTTAAAGTACTATTAAAACTCTTTGAAAACTTATGTTAATTTTTTTTTCTTAAAGAATAAATGTCCTTAACTTACGACCTATTTTTAAACAAAAACTTATCGATTAATAATAGATAAAAATATTTTTTCGATAAGCTACACAGTCTTTTTTCCTTTTCGAAAATTTTCCAATTATTCAAAAAAAACGACAATTTATAATCATCGGGTTAAATTATATTAAAAATGGCCGTTAAATAATTTAATAATGGTGATATATATATTTTTAAAAGCAATCGAAAAGAAAAATAGAAAAAGAGAAATGAAAATGGAAGAATAAAAATTATAAATAAGGGTAGGGTAAACTAAAATATTTATTTCAACGAGACAAAAATTTTTTGCCGTTATTTTAAATCAATAGAAAATAAATAAAATGTATTGGGCGATTTTCAATCAAAATTCTCGTAACCCTATAAAAAAAAATTAGTAGTGCCGACAGAAATTTCCTCTTTTAAATCTATATTAATTTTTAACGGTGTAAAATCTAAAACTATTGTGCTTATTATTTAAAGTAAAAGTAGAAGGTAGAAGTATCCTATGTCTATGAGGTAAAATGTAGGTAAATAATCTAGTAGCCGATATAAATAACAACAAATAATTAAATTGACGTTTGACATAATGATTTTTGACATTTGACTTGATGTTCTTGACATTTGACGTTAAAAGTCAAGTTTTGACATTTGACGTTTATTTTACTTGTTATTATTAATATTTGACGTTTGGTTTAAGATTTTATTCTGTCGTTATTTATACCGGTCGGAAGATCAAGAATCTGCGTCAAAATATTCGTTTCAATAAATACTTTGTGTATGGACGAAAATGATTGTGTGTGTGTATGTTTGTGTTTGATTTTTACGAAATGGGATGTGACTCATAGCCGGTGATTATAAATTGACTATTCGTTTAATATTAAATTTAAGTACCGCTGACGAAACTCCTCGGTTTTATCATCATCACCGATTTTTTCAACGTGTAATCCCATCCTTTCCATCTGAACCATACTATACCTGTAAAAAATCAATAAATAGAGAAAAATTAACCGAATATTAGGTTACATACATAATTATTACACTAAAAAAAATTATTTTTGTCTTTTTAAGCATATTTTTGACATTTGAATCAAATCACATTTGAGCATATTTATATCTTTTGAAGCATATTTTTGACACTTAAAACATATTTTTGACATTTGAAGTAGATTTTTGACATTTGAAGAAATTTTTGACAATTGAATCATATTTTTGATATTTGAAGTATGTTTTTGGCATTTGAAAAATTTTCATATTTAAGCATATTTTTGTCATTTGAAGCATATTTTTGACATTTGAGGTATTTTTTTGCGTTTTGAAAAACTGTTTTTATATTTAAGCATAATTGTGATATTTGAAGCATATTTTTGACACTT
Organism: Neocrepidodera transversa; assembly: GCA_963243735.1. Classification (NCBI taxonomy): domain Eukaryota; kingdom Metazoa; phylum Arthropoda; class Insecta; order Coleoptera; family Chrysomelidae; genus Neocrepidodera; species Neocrepidodera transversa. The sequence goes on along the minus strand of OY725348.1, from coordinate 2,957,127 downwards.
GAATCATATTTTTTACATTTAAAGTAGATTTTTGACATTTAAAATTTTTGACAATTGAATCATATTTTTGATATTTAAAAGGTTTTTGACATTTAAAGCATATTTTTGACAATTGAAGTAGATTTTGGACATTTGAATCACATTTGAGCAAATTTATGACTTTTGCATATTTTTGATGTTTGAAATATATTTTTGATATTTTAAGTAGATTTTTGAGATTAGTTGTTTTTGTCCCAATTTTTCTCTTTTTCCCCTTATCCCTCTTTCACCCTCTTTTTTGTACATCCTTTTTTCATCTTTCCCCTATTACTTTAACAACTATTGGTTTTTGTCCCGTTTTTATTTTGTTAATTGATTTTTGTCCTTTTCCCCTTTCCCTATGTTTTCCCACTTATCCTTTATTTTTCACTTCTTTGTTTATACTTTTGTCTTGTTCCATTTTTTCCAATTTTTTTTCTCTACTTTCTTTTCCACTATTTTCTATTAGTTAAAAAGGTAGAAGAAAATGGGGGAAATATAGTCGGAAGTCATATAAAAATTAAATGCGCGGGTTTTCTCCGGACCTCGCTAAAAAATCTACCTCAGATTGTACTTTTTTCATGCTCAGATTTGTCCAATATTGTATCTGAATGTTTGTAACAATCATTCGATTTGTAGTACTAGCGCTATCTTACTCTAATCATCTTTTGCACTCCGTTCCTAACTATCTTTTTCTGTACATATTTTCTTCATCCTTGACTCAATTTGATGAATTTCAATATGACATAAATTATAACCTAACTTTCTATCAATGAGGTGCTTGCATGATTTTAGGTAAATGGGCCATTAGAAACCTGAAGAACTATTTTGACATTTGAAACATATTTTTGACATTTGAAACAATTTTTGGACATTTAAAATAGATTTGATATTTGAAGAACTATTTTAATGAGTATATTTATGACTTTTGAAGTATATTTTTGACATTTTAAGGATATTTTTGACACTATGTTGAGATATATTTATTTACCTTGTCTGGCTGTTAAATCTTGCGGATCATTAAGATAAAGTCCGTTCAATCCTCTACCGCACGACTTCCACCACCATCCGCCTTTCAACATGGACGCGCAATTTAGACTCGAACGATCGTTATCTCTGAAAAAATGAATAAAAAATAACAATAATAAGAAATTAATTTAAAATGGTAAAATAATACCTGTTGTATGTTGAAAATGGACTGTTGTTGCTTCCGTACCAGGGATCGTTTAGGGAATCACCGGCGTTGCCTTCGTATCCGTCTATCTCCAATTTGTAGTATTCTGCTTCCGAGTAGATTTTGAAATGAGAATATTGCGCGTATCTAAAAATAAATAACTTTTCTGTACAGTGTTTTGTTAAAAAAATAACTTAATGTAACGAGCCCGGCCCTGTGTTTGATGGAATGTACACAGAATCTTGGTGATTGACTAAAAATAGCGCGCGAGAAATCCGTCGACTATTCTGGAAACGACTTGGGCGTTCCAGATCAAGCAAAATGAATATAAAAAATCCGTAAGGATGGATTTTATTTGTGTTAGTACATAAATATTAATAACTAAAAAAAAAGATAAAAACGCTATTTGTTAATAAATAACCAGAAAATATTTTCTTAAATCGTCACTGTTCCATTAAAAATAATGAATTCTCTTACACAACCGATCATAATGAACGAATTGCTTACGATTAGAAATAGTGCATTTAACATTGACATTTTAATGGTCGTCCATCATACTCATCCGAAGATGGATGAAACAAATGAACAATATTCAAATAGCGTGTGTATCTAGACGTTACCAAACGCCAAAATGTCTCGCGTCTCTTTAAGTAAATGCCGGCTCACGAAATGCTAATTTGGTATTTAAATCGACGACTACTACCGACAGTGTTTCGAAACTTTCCTATCTATGTAGATTTTTTTTAGGCGCAGGAACGGCTTCATAAATTTTAGAACACATACAAACATTAATTTTTTTCTGGACTTGAAATTGTCAAAGTAAATTCCATTTTTGTTAAACTATTACAAATACAACACTATTAGGCAGTAACGCAGACAAAAACAATTTCTAATCATATGAAATTTAAATGTGGCAATGACGCGTAGCGAGATTTTTTTTGAGCACACCATCTAGTGATCATTAGCGAAAGATTTTCAGATCTATCCATTGCTAATGGATCTTAAATAGTTGGTGTTTCCTGGTTTCGGAATAAATGCAACTTTTGATCTTCTCCAGTTTTAGTTATGTAACCTATTGCCAGACTTGTCCTAAAGACCTTTAGTAGATGTGGTGCCAGGATTTATATGCCCTTCTGTAGCGGGATAGGTTGAATATTGTAAATAACGTGGATATTTATAGTAGGGCTCAAATATTATCTTGTTTTAGGTGATGATTTGCTTTACAATTTTCTAATCCTCTGGGGGTTACCCATTGATAGGAGGATTTTGGGTTGCCTTGCAAGTCCCTATTTATTTCCTCAGGGGCCCTCAGTAAGACGTTGAGGGTTTTTTTTCCTGTAGGCATATATTCGCCATTTGCATTTTTTAAGAATCCTATGGGATTTATAGGATCTTTGGATAAATAAGACTGGACGAGAATATTTAAGTGAATAAAAAAAAAAGCTATTACCGACAATTTCACTCACCCTTATTCTGGAAAACTGAACTGCAGCGGCGCCGCTTTATGAAGTTATAACCATATGACTTAATTGCTTTTGTTGTATACTGGATTTATCAAACGGTGATAAAACTAATGGTCACATATGGCTCAGTAGCCGCTGCGGCCAAATTATCTGGTCTCCAGAGATTAGCTTGTGTGGCTATTACAGGCGCCATGTCAACTACCCCGACAGCGGCAATGAAAAGATCTCTGGGTCTTACTCCTTCCTCTCCACATATTATTGGAGCAAGAGGCCATGTCGGTGGTTAGTCAAATTGAGGGGGAGAGGCCATGGGACCACTCTGGATTGCTGCGAGAGATGAGTACTCACCACACTCTCCTAATGGTTTCGGACGTGCTCTCCTCCAGAAACAGAAGTCCTTTAACGTCGTTTTTCCGAGAAGTGACGAATGTGAAAAGGGAGAGATCCTCTTTCCAGAGACGGCTTATGTACTGAACACAGATGGTTCTAAGACCCCAAATGGTGCAGGAGCCGGAGTGTACAGCAGAAAACCGAGAGTTGACATCACAATAAACCTTGGCAAGTATGCTACCATCTTTCAAGCGAAGGTCTTCTTATGTGCAAGAGAGTTGGCAAATCATCCTTTTGTTAATAAAAGTATCGGAGAGCCAGGCAGCTTTAAAAGCACTGAGCTCCAACCGGCAGGACTCGAAGCTGGTTTGGAACTGCATCGAATCCTTGGATCGCATTGCTACTAGTAACAGAGTAACCCTACTTTGGGTACCTGGGCACGAAGGGGTGGAGGGCAATGAGAAAGCCGACACTCTTGCGAGAAGAGGTGCAGAATCCGAGTTCATTGGACCGGAACCATTTTTCGGCATACCAAGAAGCAGTGCCAAAGACACTATCTGGAAATGGGCTGAGAGGGAAACCCTCCAGCACTGGAAAGATATACCTGGGTTAGCTCATTCTAAGGCGTTCATAGTCAAACCCTTAGGTAACACCCTATTGCAGATCCTAGAATGGAGTTGAAGTGATCTACGCATCCTAATTGGACTGAAGAAGCTAGGTCTGAGTCAAACATCGGACTGTCGCTTCTGCAGTGTGGAAGACGAAACGGCGGAGCATATTTTATGCTCATGCCCTGTCCTTGAGATGAATAGGCTTCGTACGTTTGGTTTCGTACAGCTGGAGCCTACCGACTTTAAGTAAGCTTCACCTAAATCAACCTTAGACAAGAAGGTGTGGTATGGTGAATTATATAGCCCATAGGGGTGAGCCACAATAGGGCCTCTAGACTCCGCTCATCGAAGAATGAATATAACAAAATTTTGATCTTGATACATAGGCGGACTTAAATATTTTAATAACTGGGTGTAATAAAATTATAAAATTATATCTCCGTACAAAGACTTTGTGGAGTCTTGCGGCTTCAGGCACATTCTCAATAGTCTGACTAAACTTCCTACACGACTCCCTCTTTGTCACTTTTATTGTAGCTCGTTGCCTATATAGCTCCCCCAGTGGCCTGTTTTCTTTGCGCACTTCTTTTCTTCTTTTATTCAGATTGCTATTTCATTGTTGGGTTTCCTTTGAATAATTGTGCTTTATGATATGATAATCTGATTGATTTTTCTATGCGATTGGTGCTCTAATGCTATCCAGGTTTCCATTTAGGTGTTGCTTGTATGCCTCCCAGTTGGTTTTCCTTGGATTTCGATAGGTACCAATTGTTTTCTTGTATATCCTCCATTTTTCAACTTTGGATCCAATGTATGGGGTTCTAATAGTTATATCAATTACTTCCTCCCTATTTTTGTTTTGGAAGTTGATGTTTAAATAGTAAGTCGCCCCGGAGCGCCACGGCAAATAATAATAATAGCCGTCCCTTCCCCGCACAAGCCATTGGCTTCTAGGGTTCACTCGTAAGGGGGTGAAATGTAGGGTGAGTATTATTATTATTATAAATGTTTAAATTTAAATGCAAAACATAGGTCGTGAAAGACTTATTCATTCAAGTAAATAAAAAAAATCTAGGGACGCTAGTGTACAGTTTCCGGATTTCGGTTATCGGAATGGCTAGTGCGATCCTGGTCAAACATATTATGCATGCATGTGACGTGGAAAAATTTAAACCAGAAAAATGTTTTCCTATGCCAAACACTTAAGATACCGAAAGGGTCGGCCCGATTCTGGTCAAATTCAATAGGGTTCTTCCCTGGAGAAAACTATCTTGTAATGTGAAAACAGAACTCGATCGGAGCTCTCGTTTGATAGGTATGTGTTTACATCCAAACAGACGCCCGGACCGGATTTGTTTGCATTTTCGGACTGTGCGAATTCAAAGAGTCCTTTTCAGACAATAATACTTTCGATATTTATATTTATTCTAAATAATTTGAAGGCCGTCTCTGTGGACATGTTTAATGTTTGAATGAATATAGCCCGAGTGCATTTTGATAAACACAGTTTATTGGCTCGTGTTAATTGTGAAATTGCTCAACAATGTAATAAAAAATTCATTGAATTTACGATTGCCCAACGAGGCATATGGTATTTCGGTTTCAGTCTATAGAGATATATATATGAATAGATCTCGATCTCAGGTGTGCTAATGTGGAAAGCCATTATTTATTCTTTATAACCTGTATGGATAATTTATTTTTGTACGCGGTACATCAAAAAGTTGAAAAATAAACATCGTATATTGAATTTATATAAAATTACGTTTCTTTTGAGCCTAAATAGTACAGAAAATCATGTGCAGTAGCAACGACAAAAGAGTACTAGCGCATATCTTCGTTATTATTTATTGAATTTTAACGAAAAAAATTGGCTCTGTATTATAAATAAGGCACAGAATCAATACGTAAAAAAAAATTAGTCACAGTAGCAACGCTAAAAGAGCACTAGCACTTATCTTCGTTACTATTGGTCGAATTTTAACGAAAAAAACTGCTCTATATTATATGTCACGTATACATAAGCTTTGGCGATATAATACAAACCTTTTGTTTCCTTCGAAATCTTCAAGTTCTACTCTTAAAGAATATTCCTCGTTGTTGGTCAACATGTAGATATTTTCGTTTCCGAGCCAAAATTCTTTAGACGGATCGCCAAAACCGTTTTTATAGTCGTTCCAATCCCTGTTGAAATTTTCTCTGGGATATCCCAAATCGTCTCGTCTTTGAATGACCTAGAAAATAATTATTGTTATAAAATCGATCTTATTACATATTAAATAAATTTAGAAATTTTTAGTTTCCACCAGATGTCCAATATTAGTTACATAACTAAACTCATTAAAGAAAAAGACAACTATCAAAATAATTTATAGATAAATCTCGTTCGATATTGTGAAATTTCCATGTTAGTAGAAAAGTATAACAAGCCGTTATATCCAAATACGGTGAGCTGGAGCAGTTAATGAATTAAGTTGACTTTATTTAGAACATTGGGAAGTGTCGGGAATGCTTTTATGTTTTACTTCCGCCATTATCGTAACCGAAATGGGTTTTTTTCCATTAAGTCTGGTTAATGTCAACCAAGTTTTTAAAATCCTTTACTACTATTAAGTTATATATTAATTATTCAACTGCTTTTGGGCAATTAATAGTATCCATAAACAAATAGCGTGAGTTATGACTCCATAACTCACTATAGTGAGTTATGGATAGGAATGTATATTATTGTATATTTGTTATAAAAAGTTTAGGTAAGATTATTGAGGGAAATAGGTAATACTTTTTCTATTTCTGTCTTTAGTTTATAATTTTTTTCTTATTTCTCTGTTTTTTTTTCGATTTTTGTGATTTTTTCATTTTTATTTTTTTCGTATTTTACAATTTGATTTTTCATTTTTTTTCTAATATTCTGATTTTTCTTTCAATTTTTTATTTTCTTTTCCGATTTTTTCGATTTTTTTCTCATTTTTCTAATTTTTTTTAAATTGTCTACTTTTTTCTCGGTTTTTCCCATTTTTCTGATTACTTGTTTTTTTTTGCAATTTTGCTCATTGTTCTGTTTTTTTTTATTTCTTTTAGTTTTCTGATTTTTGTTATTCCCCTGTTTTTTTTTTCTTCGATTTTTCTTATTTTTTGCGCCTTTCATTCATTTTTTTTGGTTTTTTTTTATTTTTTCATTTTTTTCCCATTTTACAATTTGATTTTTCATTTTTTTCCAATAGTCTGATTTTTCTTTCAATTTTTTATTTTCTTTTCCGATTTTTTTCCCATTTTTCAATTTTGCACATTGTTCTATTTTTTCTATTTCTTTCTTTAGTTTTTTGATTTTTGTCTTATTCCTCTGTTTTTTTTTTCGATTTTTGTGATTTTTTGCGCCTTTTTTCATTTTATTTTGGTTTTTTTTTTATTTTTTCATTTTTTTCCCATTTTACAATTTGATTTTTCATTTTTTTCCAATAGTCTGATTTTTCTTTCAATTTTTTATTTTCTTTTCCGATTTTTTCGATTTTTTTCTCATTTTTCTAAATTTTTTTTAAATTGTCTACTTTTTTCTCGGTTTTTCCCATTTTTCTGATTACTTGTTTTTTTTCCAATTTTGCTCATTGTTCTGTTTTTTCTATTTCTTTTAGTTTTCTGATTTTTTTCTTATTCCTCTGTTTTTTTTCCAATTTTTCGTTTTTTCGCTTTTTTCTTTTTTTTTTCATTTTTTTGTTTTTTTTGTTATTTTTTGCTTTCTTCGAATTCTTTCACTTTTCCCCCATTTTCCTTGTTTTTACCTATTTTTCTCCATGTTTCACTATTTTTTCCTCTTTCTCTTTTCTCCATTATTCTTTATTACCTTATTTTCCTATGTATCCTTATTTCTCTCTATTTTTCCACATTTTTTCTTGTTTTGCCCTACTTTTTTTTCCTGTTTTTCTAAGTTTTCCCATTTCTCCCTATTTTTTCTATTTTTCCCGGTTTTTATTGTTTTTCTTTTTTCCTATTTTTTCCTATTTTCCCTCATTTTTCACTAATGTTCCCTATTTTACTCATTTTCTCAATGTTTCACTATTTTTTCCTTTTTTTTCTCACTTTTCTGATTTTTGTTGTTGTTTTTTGATAATATCCACATTTTTCTCATTGTTAAATTCAGAAAGTGAAGATGTAGATACACCTCCAGTAATAAGACAAATAGATGCTACAATACAGAATTTACCCGAAAAATCACAAAACAAATATAAAGGTGTATACAAAAATTTTCAAGATTGGTGTACAGAAAATGTACTTTTTGCATGAAGGAACTTAGCAATAAATATAAATCATCGTCTGTGTAAACTTTCTACTCCATTCTAAAAAACACTCAACAATTGTGAATAAAGTACTTTCTATATACATGCAGCTTAGTATTTATTCTTATAGTCGTAGATAAAATATAGTATTTAACTTGCGGTAATGATCATAACTCACTTGATGAATTACAGCACTCGTCTGCGGCTCGTGCTGCAAACTTCATTACCGCTCGTTGAATAATATACTATTATTTAGATTTCAATACGTTATGTTGATTTATAGTGTTCTATTTGACGTCAATAAGGTTAAGCGCGATCAGTTGAACCTCCGCCCGACAGATGGAATCACTCGTACACTGGCTTTTCCAGACACAACAAACATTATCGTATACTACGATTCAATTCGTTCGAGTTCCAGCTATTTTTAAGTATTTCCGTGGAGTGATTTAGTTTGTTTAACCATCATCTACCGTTACGTCATTATTGGTGACGTATTCTGCTGTTTTACGTTTATATTATTTGAATGTTATTTTACACTTAACCTCAAAATATAATGATTGTTTTGAATGACGCATGTTAAGGTGTGTTTGTATGAATAAATTGAATTTTTACATAATTTAGTATTTTTTTTCAACTTGAAACCTTTTTGTTTTGATTTGTTTGAATTTTCTAGCTTGGGGATGTTTAACGTCCCTGAGCATGATTTGTGACTCAATTAAAAAAATTACGGATGTGCGAATCGTGATTATATTTTTGGGGTGAACTCAAACGTTGTAGACTGCATTTATCAAATGTAATGAATCAAGTTCAAAATTAAATTTTGCTCTTTTATGTATGCATTAGTTAAGAAATACGTTAATGACGTCATAATTTCGTCTCATCTATTTCATGAATAAGAGATCGTATGACGTAATGGCAGTTAATTGTTAAACAAACTCTATACACATAAATCTTGTTTGTAGACACGGTCAATAATAAATGATAAAGTCATTGATGACGCCGCCATAATTTAGGTATAATATGTATTTTCATATTAAAAGAAATGTAACGAACACTTTGGAGGTTTTTTTTCTTATCTGTAGTATCTTTTAGTTATTTTACATTTATATTATTACTAAGGCTCCAAAAGACCGCAAAGAGCGTTATAATTCACTGACCGTACAATTATCCGGTTTCCGTTTTTGACCACGTTGTGCATTTCTGACATGTGATCAGAATTTTGATTATTTTGACACAATTTTAAGAGTCAAATGATTTATTTTTTCAAATACCCAAATTGCAATGTCGAATCTAAAACAAGGTACGAGTCAAGGGCCCGTCAAGGGCCCAACCGTTGAGAAACGAAAAAAAATTACTCTAGTTGATGATTATAGACAAAGATCTCACAGCCTTTCAAGATCGATTACAATAGAGCCCAGTAGAAGAGATTATATAGCTCAAGGTTACTGGGAAACTTTTTTGAGTTACGAAGATCCCTCTAAAGATATAATGTCGGCGTTTCTTATTCTGAGAAAAAACGATTCTTCAGTACCTGATGAGACTTCGTTAGTGTGCGAATTAAGAGTATACGAAAATATCGTACCGTTGATAAATCCTTACGAAAGAAAATCACAAAATCAATCATTGGGTATCCATCTGATGCAATGGGCCGAAAGAATAGCGATTAATGAACACAATTCATCGCAAATAGCCACAGTGAGTTCGGAAGCTAATAGGAATTTTTTTAGAAGATTAGGTTATCATATAGGAGATGCATCTTATTTGTTTAAAAGTTTGGAACCTGATGATTACATAAGCGTTCTTGAATACACAGATGGTCCGGATCTAAATTTCGATGCCAATCAGGGTTTAATTCATAATGTAGTTAATTCTGATGCGGAAGAAGACGAATGGCTTAGACATTTCGATCATGAATATCTCATTCATAAATCGCACTGAGTTTTACTTTAAAAAGTGTTATAACTGATATATTTAATAAAAAGAAGATGTATATTATTATTTTTTGTTAAGTTGGCAATAAAGATTCGCCAAAATATGTTTAACACCCTAAAAGTTATGTTCAAAGTCGGTAACTTTTGACAAATTGATATGAGGGAAATATTTTGAAAAGATAAAAATACTACAGGGTACAAAGTGAAGGCATCATACAAATAAATTAAATGCTTCTATAGAAAGTTTACCATCATTCTTCCATCAAGGGTCAAAGTTTGTTGAACTGCGCCAAAGCGTTGGATAATCCCGAAAAACCTTTCTTAGCTGAGTTTGGCTTGAAGAATTTGGAGCGATAGGAGTAGAATGTGAGTATTTGGAGTAACGTCTAAACCGAATTTTTGTCGGATAGATCAATAGTGAAAAAAGTAATCCAGCCGAATTTACCTCTTTGTAATGTAGTGCAATGTAATCGTCTAGGGTCGCCATGTGATGTGGGATAGTAAGGTAGCCATATAGAGTATCTCAATGTTTAGAAGATAAACAGTAGATACTTTCAACAACAAATTTTAGTTACTGGTACATGTTTACTACAATATAATAAATCAATACCTCAAATGAATCAAGCATCGAGAATGAATAAGGAATCAAGAATCAAGAATGACTGTACTCTCTCAAAGAGATAACAAACCATATATGCAAACTCAACAATAAACAGTTCCTGACCTACGGGCAACGACCGGCATTCAACCTGTCAGCGTTACCTTGCTGTATCACGTTACATATAATTCACGACTTAATATTATTTAAATTAAAACTAGTTTAATGAACTACGATATATTATTATTATTTAAGGTTACATTCCATGTGGCCCATCTTGGTGGTGCCAAAGTAGCCGATAAAATTCAACTTAGTGAGAACTTACTCGAGAAAGTTAAACAAATTGGTCATCAGAGGTGGAATGGCTTACACGTTTCTGAAAGAAAGAGATGGAATGCAAATCGGTGGATCCTTGTTAGACAAAGACGGCGCTAAAATTATAGGAAAACTTTTAGACAAAGCCAAATCCAAAGACGTACAAATTCATTTACCAGTGGACTTCGTCATAGCTGATGGATTTAGCGAGAAAGCAAATGAGGGTTGCGCAACAAAGATAAAACTGAAGATAGGTCCAAATTAAGTATCGACCTGAAAACAGGGCCGTAAATATATAAAAGCACTCCGTTCTTAAAAAAAAAAACAATTGACTGATATTTTCTATAAAAAGCAACTTATACGCTAACAAACTAATTAGACCTTAACTGACTTGAGATCAGTAATTGAGGTCTAACCGGAGAAACGCTGGGGGCCTGACGTCACTTTTGGACCGGATCTGACCCTGAGTCGATCATGTGGTTTTACAACAAGAAAAAAATTATTCTTGAATGAGCCCAGCACCTGAAATTTTGTGACCGCAGCGATCCTCAATAACTCCTACAGTCGCAAGTTTTCAGATTTTGGGTTCATTCAAGATGGCTGACAATCGGGCATTAATTTTTTCCCGGTTCCTGTGTAACCACTCGATCTGACCCAGGTTCATATCGGGTTCAACAGTACCATCAGGCCCCAGCGTTCACCAATAACTCACGCGGTGGTAAATTGTCAGGTGCTGAGTGTACCCAAGATGGCCGACTAGCTTAGATTAATTTTTTCCTTACTTTCGGGACCAAAAGGATCTCCAGGTCCTCAGCGTTCCTCCAGTTGGTTTGTCGTGCTGAGAGTTCGAATATCGGAAATTAACTTTCACTATTCACTTTTTATTTAAATATTATATTCTTGTAACAATAAGAAGAATTCAATACAAAAGAACCACGTCAAATATAAAGAACCCCTCTTCAGAGATAATTCGCCTTTTTATATTCATAATAATAAACACTCAGCGTCACATTGTTTGTCTAAAAATATAATTTACTTTTACTGTTACCGATACGTGATGATTCAATGTCATCAATTTTTTTAAGGGGATTTCAAGAGTGAATTGGTTTATGAATTCGGTGATGTAACTCGAGGGGTAGGTGGACCGTCTAAATCTAAGACGTTTCGAACGTTAATCTCTCTTCACTCATTTGAATCTTGCCAGGGCGGAGAGTAAACTGTCAAAAGTTCCTTTTCGCGTATTCCTAGATTGCTAAAAAGCTGAAATTTATCCATTTTTTTCTTTATTTTGATATTCTAACGCCTTACCTAAGTTTTTTTTTTCGATTTTGGCGATATCTCAGTTGTTTATCGATACTATTTAAACAAGATATTACTTGACAGTCTTTTTGACGTCTTAGTCCAGGTAATTTCTGGTTTTTATGATAATTTTTGATAATTTTTGACAATTTTCTTATTTTTTTGACAATTTTTTGTAATCTTCGATTATTTTGGGTAATTTCCTTTGTTTTATATTTTTCTAAAAATTTTCCTGTTTTGACAATTTTTCAAAAAAATTCTGTTTTTTTTTTAAATTTTCCTGATTTTTGACAGTTTTTGCCAATTTTCTTATTTTATTGACAATTTTTTTGTAAATTTTCTGGTTTTTATGATAATTTTTGGCAATTTTCTTATTTGTTTGACAATTTTTTGTAATTTTCGATTATTTTTGGTACTTAATTTTTCTGGTTTTATGACAATTCCAAATATTTATGTCTTTTTGACATTTTTTGTAATCTTCGATTATTTTTGGTAATTTTCTTCGCTTTATTTATTTTTTAAAATTTCCCTGTTTTTATCAATTTTTCAAAAAAATTCTGTTTTTTTTTCTTTTTTCCTGATTTTTGACAGTTTTTGGTAATTTTTCGGTTTTTATGATAATTTTTGCCAATTTTCTTATTTTTTTTTTGACAATTTTTTGTAATTATCGATTATTTTTGGTACTTAATTTTCCTGGTTTTATTACAATTCCAAATATTCCTGCCTTTTTTTGTAATCTTCGATTATTTTGGGTAATTTTCTTTGTTTTATATTTTTCTAAACATTTTCCTGTTTTTGACAATTTTTCAAAAAAATTCTGTTTTTTTTTTTAAATTTTCCTGGTTTTTGACCGTTTTTGGTAATTTCTTTGGTTTTTATGATAATTTTTGACAATTTTCTTATTTGTTTGACAATTTTTTGTAATTGTCGATTATTTTTGGTACTTAATTTTCCTGGTTTTATGACAATTACATTTTTTGTAATCTTTGGTTATTTTCTTGGTTTTATATATTTTTTTAAACTTTTCCGTTTTTGTCATTTTTTCAAAAAATTTCTGTTTTTTTTTGACAGTTTTTTTAATATTTTCATAATTTTTGACAGTTTTGCTAATTTTTTCAGTTTCTATGATATATTTTGCCAATTTATTTTATTGACAATTTTTTGTAATTTTCTTGTTTTATTCCACATTTTTTTGTAATTTTCAATTATTTTTGAGACTTTATTTTCCTGGTTTTACGACTCCCCCTATTATGAAAGATTTTGTATCACCCGGTATATATTATAGTGATAGTTTAAAAAGTACTTAAATATTAATAAAAAATGGTTAATATCTCATCATCAGTATAAGACAATTTAATAATAATAATAATAATAATAATAATAAAACTAAGAATTTTGTTTAATATAAAAATGATTAAAACTTAAAAGGAAACGTCAATGTCATTAATCAGTAAAAATAAGAAATAAATGATTAATTTTTTTTTTGGTTATTTGCAAAAGTTTACTAACTTAATTGGCAGGAAATTCATCATCATTCGCACTTTTTCTATTCTACTAATAAGTATGTAATATACATTTAGTAAATTTAATAGATCTTTTTACTTATTTTTTTTTATGTCAATTTCTTATAAACATCTTGAACGAAAGTATTTATTATTAACATTAGACTAATCAATGTAAAAATAGATTAATTACTAAACAGATAATTATAAAAATTAATAATTAGTCTAATCATTTTTCAATTTTTTTGGTATTTTAAATTTATGGTTTTTAACGGTCTATCAATATAACCCAGCGGCACTCCTGATGCGTTTAATATATTCATTCACTGGGTTATATTAAATTATGATGAAAGTGAAAGTATATTTGAAAAGCAAATAAAATTAATTTCATTAAAGAAATATCCTTTTTTTTACTCATTGTCTTAACGTGTTATTTTGAAAAATAATTTTAAATCACGATTCGAGCGGTGACGCAAAAGTAGGTAGACCGAATTAAAAACTTATCGATAGAATCTAAATTTTCAGTTTATTCACATGAACAAAAAGAAAAAAAAATTAAAAGTACCAAAGCGTGTTGATTAATCCGGTCTAGTAATTGTAGAACGTAATTTATTCCACGATCTCGGTAATCATATAATATATTACGTTGCAAGGTTGATAAATGCATAAAATAGAAAAAAACTTCTAAAATTTTTAAAATTTTGATTCTATAATTTGGCTGTAATACGTAATACGTACGAGTCATAACGTTCGAATGTACAAAAATATATGGGGTGTGCTATTTAAAAATCGTTAATACCGGATGTCGGCCATTTTGTTTTTTTTACAATACTAAACTCTAGAAGAGGTAAAATCCCTAGGAAAGGTTAGGCAAAAAAAATAGAGGGCAAGGAGGGCGAAAGGGAAAAAACTAAAAAAATTGAGACAAAAAATGACAACAATTGAGAAAGAATTTGAGAAAAAAAAGTGACAAAAATGAGAAATTAAAAAAGGTAATTTTAGAAAAAAGAGGTAATTTTTGAAAAAAAAGGGTAAATAAATATTAAATTTTGAAATAAAAGGGAAATTTTTAAAAAAAGGAAAAAATTGATAAAAAAAGCATGAAAAAATGACTTTTAAGTAAATCTGGCAACAATGGTAATAGGAACTTAAAACGTGTTTATCCATTGAAAACTCACTACCCAATTTTTAGCATGAAGGTCGAGAAGGTAAAAATGACAAAATTTGAAAGAAAACTAAAAAAAGTGACAAAATTGGAAAGAAATTAAGGGGAAATTTTGGAGAAGAAAGAGGGGAATTTTGAGACAAAATTGAAAAAAGATATTTTAGAAAAAAGGAGAGTAATTATAGAAAAAGGGGTAATTTCAGGAAAAAAGTGATAAAATTTGAAAGAAAATAAAAATTCAAGATAAAAAGTGACAAAATTGGAGAGAAATTAGGGGAAATTTTAGTGAAGAAAGCGGGAAAATTTGAGACAAAATTGAAAAAAGAGATATTTTACAAAAAGAGGGGTAATTATAGAAAAAGGGGTAATTTCAGGAAAAAAGTGACAAAATTTGAAAGAAAATAAAAATTCGAGTTAAAAAGTGACAAAATTTTAGAAATTAGGGGAAATTTTAGAGAAAGAGGGGAAATTTGAGACAAAATTGAAAAAAAAGAGGTATTTTAGAAAAAAGGAGGGTTATTATAAAAAGAGGGGTAATTTCAGGAAACAAGTGACAAAATTTGAGAGAAATTAGGGGAAATTTTGAAGAAAGAGGGGAAATTTAAGACAAAATTGAAAAAAAGAGGTATCTTAAAAAAAGGGGGGTAATTATAGAAAAAGGGGTAATTTCAGGAGAATAGTGACAAAATTTGAGAGAAAAAATAGGGGAAACTCAAGACAAAATGATGACAACATTTGAAAGAAAAGAGAAAATTTTAAACAAAAACAAGAAAAAAGGAGTAATTTTAGGAAAAAAGGTAATGGTAGAAAAAGGGGTAATTTCAAGAAAAAAGTGATAAAATTTGAAAGAAAATAAAAATTCGAGATAAAAAGTGACAAAATTGGAGAGAAATTAGGGGAAATTTTAGAGAAGAAAGCGGGAAAATTTGAGACAAAATTGAAAAAAAAGAGGTATTTTAGAAAAAGGGAGGGTAATTATAGAAAAAGGGGTAATTTCATAAAAAAAGTGACAAAATATGAGAGAAATTAGGGGAAATTTTAAAGAAAGAGGGAAATTTGAGACAAAATTGAAACAAAAGAGGTATTTTGGAAAAAAGAAGGGTTATTATAAAAAAAGGGGTAATTTCAGGAAAAAAGTGACAAAATTTGAGAGAAATTACAAGAAATTTTGGAGAAAGAGGGGAAATTTTGTAGAAAGAGGAGAAATTTAAGATAAAATTGAAAAAAAAATATTTTAAAAAAAGGGGGGTAATTATATAAAAAGGGGTAATTTCAGGACAATAGTGACAAAATTTGAGAGAAAATAGGGGAAACTCAAGACAAAATGATGACAACATTTGAAAGAGAAGAGAGAAAATTTGAAACAAAAACAAGAAAAAAGGAGTTATTTTAGGAAAAAAGGTAATGGTAGAAAAAGGGGTAATTTCACGAAAAAAGTGACAAAATTTGAGAGAAAAGAGGAAAAATTCGAGACAAAATGGTGACAAAATTTGAAAGGAAAGAGTGGAAATTTTGGAGGAACAGGAGAAATTTGAGAAAAAATAACAAAAATAAAAGTATAAGAGGTAATTTTGAAAAAACGGGGTAATTTCTGGGAAAATTGATAAAAACTGAGAGAAAAGAGGGGAAATTTGAGACAAAAAGTGAGTATTTGAGAGAAAAGAGGAGAAATTCGAACAAAATGGTGACAAAATTTAAAAGGAAAGAGTGGAAATTTGAGACAAAAATAAGAAAATGGGGTAATTTTAGAAGAAAAAAGGTAATGGTAGAAATATGGGTAATTTCAGAAAAAAAGTGACAAAATTTGAAAGGAAAGAGTGGAAATTTTGGAGGAAGAGGAGAAATTTGAAAAAAAATAACAAAAATAAGGGGTAATTTTGAAAAAACGGGTTAATTTCTGGAATAATTGATAAAAACTAAGAGAAAAGAGGGGAAATTTGAGACAAAAAGTGACAGTATTGAGAGAAAAGAGGGGAAATTTTGAAGGAAAAGGAAAAATATGACAAAAATGAGAAAATTACTTTGAGAAAAAAGGGGGTAATTTTATAAAAAATTGGATATTTTCAGAAAAAATCTGATGTGGCCAGCACATGACCTCTCGCCATTTTTGAATCAAAAATTTACAGGTTGACACAAAAAAGTATGAAAAAAAATTATTTTTTTGTAAATCTGGCAACAATGGCAAAAGTTTCGAAAATTTTAATGAGATGAAAATAAACTATAGGGTATACAAAATATATGTGTAAAACTTTATTGCCGTTTTGTATAATAATGGCGTCATTACCCATAGCAACTGCCACTTCCGGTTGTGCGATTGGCACCAAAATCTAATCAGATCTAATCTAGGGTATCAGAATGCTGTGTGCAAAATTTCAAATTTTTTTATTCAGTAGTTTTTGAGTTATCGTTACTACAACATCCATCCAAACACACACACTAACACACACACACACACACTAACACACACACACACAGACATCATCGCGAAAATATTAAAATCGTATTCTAGGGACCCTAAAACGTGTTTATTCATTGAAAACTCACTACCCAATTTTTAGCATGATTCCTATACCTCTCTTATCTGAAGGGCGAGAGGTAAAAAGTGACAAAGTGAAAAGAAGAAAAATTTCAGACAAAAAATTAACAGCATTTGAGAGGGTACATTTATTTCGCAAAAAAAATATATATCAGGATTCGAACCTGGAACTTTCATATGAAACGTTTACACTCTACCACTAGACCACATCGTTCACAGTGATGAATAATCAAACTTTCAAGTTAACGTACAATAAAAGCCGATTAGGGCCAAACGAATAATGCGCAATAGTTTTAAATACAAAACCAAAGAATCTACTGAAATCTACTAGCCTCATTTTTTCTTAAAAATCTACTAATTTAGTACGAAATCTTCTGAAAACGGTAACCCTGCAGACAGACGACTTGACAATTTTGTTTTGCAATTTCGGACTATGAGAGCCCAGAAATTGATATTTTCTTTATTTATTAATATGAGAATTATGAAAACAGATTCTAATAAAAATTGATTCAGGAGAAATCAGATTTGAAATCTTCAATTTTTGTTATGTTGTAATATTTTTTTTTATCCAAATTGTTAAATTAATTGATGAAATTAAAACGACAGGTCCGTAATTATAAATTGTTGTCACTGATAAAACGTCGTTAAAATGACAAGTGTAATATATCTCTGAATTTCAATTATCAATTGTTGTACTAAAAATGGCAGGTCCGTATTTAAAAAAAATAATCTGATGGTGGCCGTTAAGACACGAAACGTTTTATCGAAGATTTATTAGTATATTTTTGTAGAAAATTTGAGATACAATAAAAATTTCCTTTTGAATTTTTTGATATTTCTTTTAATAAAAATTCTATGGGGAAAAAGTTAGCACATGATTGATAATTTTTTTTATTTTTTTTACAAACTTTTTATAATACAATTTATTTAATTTTATTTTCGAACACTCTGTACTTTGGTGATTGATATATCTTCTGTCGGATATCCTTTGTTGGACCGAAGACAAATTAATTTAATATAGCGATAAGAACTACCAATGACAATGCAACAATTATTATAAGAAGTGCGTAGGGGGTTTCGCTCGATTGTGCATTATATTCGTTTCCTTATTTATTCGCGATTTTATTTTTACATAAATAAATGAATTCATTGTCATGAACACGAATCCATTCAAATTGAATTATAATTTTTTTAATAATGTAGAATCTGGTTGTTTACCTCGAGATTGCAATAATAATAATAATAATAATCATTAAAGTCGTACCACAAAATTATATTATATAAAATTCAATAATAATAAATCGGCGACATGTTTCGGTCTACAAGGGCCATCATCAGGATATATATTGTAACCTCCCACCCCCCTGGCCATTTATCTCATGAAAAAGGCGAGTACAAAGTAACAAACCGATGGCCATTTCGGTAAGAAACTTTTATACTCAAATTTATCATAAAATATACCTGATCGTCTAGTATTGTTAAAGGACCCAGTTGTGCTGTATTTTTTCATTCGTTATAGTAAAGTTTGCTGCAAGTTAAAAAAATAAAACACTGAAAAACCTTCAAATCGTATATTCCGTAATTTCAACCTTTTATGATAATTACAAAAATCAAAACCTTGAAACATTATTTACTCTTTACTCTATTTGTATGTGAGGACCCCTCACAGAGACCCGCCACTGGGTGGACGAAAGAGAAGACATTTGTCACATTTTACCAATTTGTATTTTGTGTTTGTGTAATTATTTTTATATTTCTGTTTGTTTCTATTTTATAGCCTTTTTAATTGAGTGATTTGAAATCACGTGTATTTACTATGGTCAATAATGTCCTAATCATTCAGGTAGGAAGATGGAATGCCCGCGGGTCTATTGCCGTCTGCGACATCCCTCATTGGGAAAATTTCACAGGGAGGGGAGATCACATTGCCTCCTACCATCCCAAAATAATTAATTCTTTTTTTGTTTAAAAGGGACCGTACCTTAATAGACATAGTAACAATCTTGACCAACTCATAAAAACACAAGATTTTCTGTGTAATGTATTGTGTATTGTTGTAATTGGTAAATGAGACTCCTGACTTAACCCTTCCGAACATACAACGGCGCGCCGCTGTGAATGGTCAATTAAACAAATGGTTTACTTGTCCGGACGCAAATTAAATATGAGTTTTCTTCCCCGGATTTTGAATTGGGGGTGTTTTTGAGACATTTTATTTAGATAGATATTTTTATTTTGTAGCGAATTTTAGATTATTTTTCTCTACTTATTTTCTCTTTGGTTTTATGGGCAATTGTTTTCTATATATAGGCAAAGGCCTACAAATAATTATTACGGGGTCGAAGTTGGCGGTAGACACAGGTCTACAAAATAATTGTTGTTTTCGTCGAAGGGTATTTTTAAAGGAACTGTTTTTTTCCTCTCTGGCTGGTTTTTTATTTATTCTTTCTCGAAGCGAAGCGTAGGTACTGTTAGATAGTTTAGGCGATGGTAAAAATTTTCAGACTGCTTTATTTCTCATTTTATGCCCCTTTTATACCCAGAAATTATCTCATTTCGTGACGTAGGCATTGTAACTGCGTAGTGAGAATCTACCCTCTTGCGACTCGTTATGTTATCGTAGATAACTGCATTCCTGAGGACAACTTTTTAGCTATTTTGAGTCTTTTACGAATTTTAAGAGAAATATTTGAAGCGTAAATTTTATACAGGGAAAAATAAAATTAGAATTTATAAGTAAAATAATTCTACGGAAATAGAAAAATATAGGAAAAATAGTAATTAAAAATGGGAATTAATAAGAGATTAAGTGGCCTAGGGTAGGAACGTTTCAATATAGAATAGGATATATACAGAACATGTGTAGTAATAATAATAATAATGTGATTTTAAAATTGTACTTACCGTCCAACCTCCATCGGCTATTTCTTGTTCACAAAATACTTTTAAAAACCAATAAGTGGTACCCCTGATTTGAAGATAATAAATTCCAGAATTCCTCATTCCTGCGCTCAAAAAATCC
The DNA here is from genome assembly GCA_963243735.1 of Neocrepidodera transversa. NCBI lineage: Eukaryota > Metazoa > Arthropoda > Insecta > Coleoptera > Chrysomelidae > Neocrepidodera > Neocrepidodera transversa. The sequence goes on along the minus strand of OY725348.1, from coordinate 2,936,889 downwards.
ACGCAAGAGTATCCCTGTAACAAAAAAATAAAATAAATTAACCAACGTCACTGTTTTTACGATGATATTCATAAATTTAAATATTACTACATTTCATACAGTTTTAAATCCAACAAAAATTGCCAAAGAATTTCGTATTAAATAAAATGTTATTATTATTTTTTCTAAAAAATAAATATTTTGTCATTAAACAATATTTTTGTTAATTAAAACTCGCAGATCCACAAAAACATTTAGATTCTTAATATCAATATCTTTAAAAGTCAGCCATTTTGGATCAGATATTATTAATTTTCCATTTTTGAAATCAGCGGTCAAAAAAACTTTAGATATCAATTTTTTTTGATATCAGATTCAGCCATTTTGTGTCAGCCATTTTGAATTTTAATATTTTTGAAATCGGCAAGTTCGCTATTTTAAGAAGTTATTATGTGAAAATAATTATTCTCAGATTTACTTTTAAAAAATAAATCATTGCCAAACGGCCAAATTCCTGTTAAAGCATTTAGTATGAAAAATGTAAGCTTCGGTATCGAGACGTTGAATTTGGAGCTTCAATTTGATAAATCATCTTGATAGTTCGATTTTTGAAATTAGACTCGTTTATTTTTTTTTGAGATTGACATTATCAATTTAAATATTGAATCGCACATTATTGAATTTTGACAGAATTAGCGAGACGTCGTAAACATATGGGCGTCTTGAAGGCGGATAGTTGCGTCGGCGTCGAGACGTTGAATTTGGAGATTCAATTTGTAGGTACGACGAATATTATATAATCTTGATAGTTCGATTTTTCAAATTAGATTCGGTTTATTTTTGGAACGAAGTTTCATTACGCGTAGGAGATAATTGGCAGAATACGTCACGTAAAGAAAAAGCGTTATTCCCCCTCCAGGCGACCTTCCCTCTCTATTTCTTTCTCTCTTGTTCTCGTTCTACAATACGATGATAAGAGTTAAAAATGATTTGTTTTTATTTAGATTTTTTTTTATAATTTATAATTCACTGTTTTATACCTAATGAAAAGAGAGAGAGATTCATTTTTTCCGATTTTTTTTTTCATTGATATGTTTTTTTTCCTTTTTGTTTTTTGATTTTTTTTTTCATTTTTCAGATTTTTTTTCGGATGTTTCTTCTATTTCTTTTGTTTTCTGATATTTTTCTCATTTTTTCTTATGTTTCGATTTATTTCAATTCTTTCGAATTTGTTTGATGGTTACAGTTGTTTCCGGTTTCTTGCAATTTTTTGATTTTTTTTGCTTTTTCCGTATTGTCCAGTACCATTTTTCTTCTTTTCCAATATTTTCTGGTTTTTTCAATTTTTTACATTGTTTTCTATTTTTTCCGATTTTTTTCTTATTTTTCCGATTTTTTCAAGTCTTTTTTTCTCATTGTTTTGTTCTTTTTTTCTATTTCTTTCTTTTCTTTTCGGATTTTTTTGTCATTTTTTTCTTATTCTCCTGATTTTCTTCGATTTATTTCAATTATTTCGATTTTTTAATTTTATTGATAAGGGACAATTGTTTCCGGTTTTTCGTAATTTTTTGTATTTTTTTCCAATTTTTTATGATTTTTTTTGCGTTTTTTTCCAATACATTCTTGAATCTCTTAATGGATTAATAAAGATTATTATTATTATTATTATTATTTTCGGTTTTTTACAATTTTTTTGCTTTTTCCGTATTTTCCAGTTTTATTTTTTTTTCTGATTTTTTCAATTTTTACCAATGTTCTCTATTTTTTCCAATTTTTTTTTTGTCCGATTTTTTCAAATCTTTTTTTCTCATTGTTTTGTTCTTTATTTCTATTTCTTTCTTTTCGGATTTTTTTTTCATTTTTTTCTTATTCCCCTGATTTTCTTCGATTTATTTCAATTCTTTCGAATTTTTTAATTTTGTTGATAAAGACAATTGTTTCCGGTTTTTAGCGATTTTTTGCGATTTTTTTTGCAATTTTTTGTGATTTGTTTTTGCGTTTTTTAGCATTTTTTTCACATTTTTTTTTGCTTTGTCCGTATTTTCCAGTTTTATTTTTCTTTTTTTTCATTATGTTCCGACTTTCTGATTTTTGTCTTATTTTTTTCGGTTTTTCAATTCTTTTTTTTTCTGTGTTTTTCGACTTTTTCTAATTTTTTTTCTCATTGTTTTGTTCATTTTTTCTATTTTTTTTTTGTTTTGATTTTTTCTCATTTTTTTCAATTGCTCCGATTTTCTTCGATTTATTTCAATTATTTCGAATTTTTTAATTTTGTTGATGAGAGACAATTGTTTCCGGTTTTTTGCGATTTTTTTTGCAATTTTTTCAATCTCATGTGATTTTTTTTTGCATTTTTTTTGTGATTTTTTGCGACTGTTTTCGTTTTTTGCGATTTTTAGCGTTTCTTGCGGTTTCTTTGCTTTTTTTTATGTATTTTTTTATAATATATTTGATTTTTTGTTTTTCCGCATTTTACAATTTTTTTTTCCTTTTTTTTCAATATATTCTGATTTTTTCAATTTTTTCCATTGTTTTCTATTTTTTTCTTATTTTTCTGATTTTTTAAATTCTTTTTCATTGTTTTTCTGATTTTTTTCTAATTTTTTTCTAATTTTTTCTATTTTTTTCTCAGTGTTCTGTTTTTTTGTCTATTTCTATCTTGCTTTTGTTTTTTGATTTTTTCTCTTTTTTTTTTGTTATTCCTCTAATTTTCTTCGATTTATTTCAATTCTTTCGATTTTTTTAATTTTGTTGATGGGGACAATTGTTTCCGGTTTTTAGTGATTTTTTTGCAATTTTTTGCCATTTTTGCGAATTTTTTTTTGCAATTTTTTCAAATTTTTCTGATTATTTTTGCAATTTTTTGTAACCGTTTTCGTTTTTTACGATTTTTAGCGATTTTTGTTGTTTTTACGTTTTTCATTTTTTTACAATTTTTTTGATTTTTCGTTTTTTCCGTATTTTAGAATTTTATTTTTCATTTTTTTCTCAATATTTCTCAATATTTTTTGGTTTTTTTATTTTTTCAGGTTTTTATCTATTTTTTCTCGTTTTTTCCCATTTTTCTGATTTTTGTTTTTTTCTGTTTTTTTTTTTCGATTTTTTCTAATTTTTCCTCATTTTTATCTCATTGTTGTTTTTTTTTTTCTAATTTTCTTTTTATTATAATTTTTTCTTATTCCCGTGATTTTTTTCATTCTTTTCGATATTTCTCGTTTTTTTTTTCGATTTTTCGGTTTTTGTTACACGATCTTGATAGTTCGATTTTTGAAATATGACTGGCTTCAACAGTTTTTAATATGAAAAATTGAATAGTAATACGATGATTAACCTCTTGAGGCCATAACTAATAATCATAAATTCTTACGACTGGAAAGAATTATTATCTACCTTTCATCTTTATATATTTTTGAAAATTATACGAACAAAATAAATCAATTTTAAAATAGCTTAAGTGTTCGGTTATCTATTTGTAAATATAGACAAGTGACGTTACTGTATAAAAATGAAGAAGGAAAAATTAATATTTTAAAATAAAATTCATAGAGGGCGTTAATTTGACAGTAATTAACTTAAGCGATTTTATTAAAAAAAAAGAAGATAAATCTATGTTTTTGATGATCAGTTTTCTTCGTACATATCGAATACTAAAAATTTACGCCGCCTATGGGTTAATAAATGTCGGAAAGTTCATTTTATCTTTACAATTTAAAAAGATAAGTCCCAATTACCGGTGAATAGTGTTTAATTTGGTAACTTAACAACGCCGAGGCCGTCCGCATGGTAAATTAAAAACAACAACAACATGCCGTTTGTCGTGTATTTATGTCAAAAAAAAAATATAAGGATTATTAAAACCGATCACAGAGACAACCAGATAAAAGGATTCGAACAAAAAAAAAATTTTATGAGAAAAGTATATATAAAATTTATATTTTTTTTTCATTATCATTTGTAAAAGTTTGAAAAAAAATACTCAATGATGTAACAATTTGAAAAAACAAATAAAAGTACTAAAAGTTTTTACAATATTTATAAATGATTAGTAATAATCATTGACTTACTTATGACAAAGCACGTAAAGAGCGTAGGAGGTATAAATAAAAAAAAAACGAATTATTTATTACAACAAACATATTGTTGAAATGACGACAAGTTGAGATGAAATCTTTCCCACTGACTGTTAAACATTGTTTGATAACATCACAACAAGCTCTTCGAATTTTGTTCCGAGTCACTTTTTTAATGATTGCATTTATAAAAAAGTGCCGACAAATAATCGTCTCGGAAAAAGCGAATTATTTACGTCATACTATAAACAAAATGACGTTTGCCAACGTGGGGCGTGAAATTGGTACTCTAAGCATCGTAAAAATAACTTTTTTAAAGATAAATCTGAGAATAATTATTTTTACAATATTAAAATATATCGTCTTGGTTTTAACCTCATTAAAGGATTTATTATTTTATATTGCTTGTTATTGGAAGAGACTAAAATATATTATAAATTTAGAATTTTATATTGCTCATCAAATGGTATAAAAATCCCATTTTAATATCTTTAAAGTTATTCTGTAGAAAAATAGAGAAAATAAGAAAAAAAATTGGGAAAAATAAGAAATTGTAGGCAAAAATAAGAAAAATGGGGAAAAATAGAAAAAAATGGGAGAAATTGGAAAAAATAGGGAAAAATGGGAAAAAATAGAAAAAATATTGAAAACAGAGAAAAATAAGAAAAAATAAAAAAAGAAACAGAAAAAAATAGCAAAAAAATGGAAAAAATAAAGAAAATATGGACCAAAATATAAAAAATGGGAAAATTAAGGAACAATAGGCAAAATGGAAAAAATAGAGAAAATGGAAAAAAATATGAAAAATCAGAAAAACAGAAAATAAATTAGTAAAAACAGGAAAAGTAAGTAAAAAGGGAAAAATGGTAAAAACAGGAAAATGGAAAAAATATGAAAAACAAGAAAATTGGGAAAAAATAGGCCAACGTAGAAAAAAAGGGAAATGATATGGAAAAATAGGAAAATTAAGAAAATGAAAAAAGTAGTGAGGAAATGTAGAAAAAATGGGAAAAATAAAAAATATAGGCAAGAGTGAGAAATATGGGGAAAAATTGAAAAAAATGCGAGAAATTGAAAAAAAATAGGAAAAAATGAGAAAATTGGAAAAATAAGGAAACTAGGAAAAATAGAAAAAAAAACAAACAGGAAAAAAAAGAAAAAATAAAGAAAATATAAGCCAAAATATAAAAACCCGGAGAAATTATTGAAGAAATGGAAAAAATACAGAAAATGGGAATAAATATAAAAATCAGAGAAACAGAAAATAACAATAAAAAGTTAAGAGAAATAGGATAAAATGGTAAAAACAGGAAAATGGAAAAATAAAAAAATTCGGGAAGAATAGGCAAACGTAGAAAAAAATAAAAAATGATTGGGAAAAATAGGAAAATTAAGAAAACGAAAAAAAAACTGGGGAAAAAATAGAGAAAAATAAGATAAAAAAAGGGGAAAAATAAGAAAATGTATACAAAATAATATTATATTTATATCAAAATTGAAATTTTAATAGCAACATTTCAATTTTTTAATAATACTTTAATTTCATAAAAATTTAAATGTAATGTAATTTTTATAGCAACATTTTGAGTTTTATAAAAAAATTTCAATATTTATACCAACATTTTATTTTTTATAGCAACATTTTTATTTTTTTTAGCAAAATGTTGATTTTGCTAAATTTCATTATTTTTATAGTTTAATTTTATGTTTTTAACAGAAAAAATAAAAATGTTATTAAAAATTGCGCATTTATCAAAATATTTTATAAAAAATAAAATTTAAAAAGGTAAGTACTAATTTTAAATTTGTTTAAATAATTTACAAGATTTTTTTTAAAAGCCTACTTTTTTTTCTGTCAAAAAATATAAATTTGTTATTGAGGCGAAGGACTTGGGTTTTTTTTTATATTGAGGCGAAGGACTTGGGTGTTTTTTTTATATTGAGGCGAAGGACTTGGTTGTTTTTTTATATTGAGGCGAAGGACTTGGGTGTTTTTTTACATTGAGGCGAAGGTCTGAGATGTTTCTTTTAATATTAAATAAACGAACAAATTCAAAAAACAAAAACAAAACTGAAACAAAAACAAACTATTTTAATTTTTGAAAAATCATTTAATAGAAAAATATTTTCTGAGTCATTTTTTTTTGAAAAAATAAATGTTGGTGCAATCTAGATTAATGACGAAAATTCAGTCTTAGTTTGTCGGGAAGAAATTTTTTTACTGTACTCTTTAATGATGATTTAAGTCCAATTTATAACTGGTATCTTGATAAAAAATCTTAATACTGATCGGTAAAAAGTTACTTTTTGAAAAATAAAAAAAAAACAGTATCGCTAACAACATCATAAAAACAAGTAAAGATAAACTGGAATTTGTAATATGTACTTGGTCGACTTCCGTTGAACCCCCAGTGGTCAATTTCCGTTTTCTAATGATCCAAGTCAGTGTCGGATAGAGACGAGAACACAATTTTAACATGTAATAAATTGCTTTCTTTTAAATGTTCGCTTGACCCAGTCTGCGATTACGTAATTCTTGATTTCTGTTTGTTTTGTATTGTAAAAATATCGTTAAGTTTTTTTTTTTCGTTATAGTCATTTTGACTAATGAAAGTCAAACACTTCATTATGTGTTCGATAAGAGAGAAATTAATTTCATTGTTGTTATAACTGTTTTTCATAGGTTTGAATTTAAATTGTTTATGATAAATACTATACTTTGTTATTTTTAAAATGTATAAAAGTTAGTTTTAAGACTGAAGATGGATAATTAGTCGAAACTAGTCGTCTAATTTGTATTATTTTATGAGATATGGAGTTTTATTTCCGTAATAGAAAAAATGAGGCAAAAAACAATAGTTGTAAAAGAATACTGGAAAAATGGTAAACGAGAGCTGTAAAAGAAGAGGGTAGGGGAATTGCGACAAAAAAAAGGAAAAAATGGAACAAAACCAATAGTTGTAAAAAAGGGGAGAAAGGGAGAAAATAAACAATAGTTTTTAAAAAAGAGTCATGAAACAATAATTGTAAAAAAATGGGGAGAAATGGGACAACAAAGAAAAAAATGAGATAAAACAATGCTTGTAAAAAAAGAGGGGGAAATGGAACTTAAAACAGTAGTTACAAAAAAGGAAGGAAAATGGGACATAAAATAATGTTTGTAAAAACAGAATTAAAAATGGGACATATAACAACAGTTGTAAAAAAGGAGAAAAATGAGACAAAAAAAAGTTGCAAAAAAGGGGAACACGGGACATAGACTATTTGTAAAAAAAGAAGAAAAATAGGATATAGAACAAAAAGTGTAAAAAATTTGTAGCAAAAAACTAAGAAAAAAAGAAGAATAAACAATTACATAAAACAATTGCAAAAAAAGGAGAGAAAAAACAGAGTAGGAAAAAAAGGGGGGTAACAAATAATTGGTTTGGCTCGGATCCCCTAAAAATATGGTGAGTAAAAATTCATAATTAAAATAATTACTAATAATCTCGCTTTATACGGTTTCCCCTACTCCACGACTTCCCCTTTAAAGAAAAAAAATCAGAATTAGTAACTCGTAGTAGAACATCGCATCTCTCGGAAAAAAAGAGGGGAAACAACACAAGTGGGAAAATAATTGCGAAGAAAAATGGGACAAAAACAAGTGTGAGAAAAATACGGTGAAAAAAATTTGACATAATAATAATAGTTATTCGAAAAAGTTTGGAACAAAAACAATAATTGTAAAAACGGAATAAATGGGACAAAAAAACAAGACTGAAGAAAAATAATTACTAATAAACCATTTTCTACATAAAAAAATTTATAATTAATTACTAGCAGTTTCTTCACTCCACTTCCTAAAAAAAAATATTTAAAAAAAAAACTTTCAAGAACTTCACTTCGCTCAGAAAATCATAATACAGTTTCCGACTTCACTTTCACTTGTAAAAATCGGTTGTGTCACGCCAGATCTTTTCCGGCTCGGCTGTGGAGAATAGGATTATTTTAATTACAAAATACAAAATTCCTGAATGGGTTTTAGGGCGGAAGGGGCGTCTTCATAACAAAAGTCAGGTCCACATCTTTCATATTTAAAAAAAATTGAGTAAACACCAATTTAAAGCAAAAACTAATGAAACGATACTTTATTTTGTTGATAATAAATAATTTGAAATATATCAGAAGTAGAATATAAAATAAAAAAAGTTTTGGACGCCAGTCAAATTGATTTTTTTATGTAATTAGGAACAATTGACAAAAAAACCATGATATATTTCAAAATTCGTCATTTTTTTTCGGGTTAAGGAAATTAAACTCAAATAAATTAAACGTTATATTTGTTTATTTCATAAAAATGGGGTTCCAGAATTTTTTTACTTTTTCTTAAAAAACAACTTTTTTCTTGAGGGATTTTTCTTGTCTTTTTTCTCCAAGGGAAACTGCGGCCCAAGACTTGGTCCAAAGAAGAAACAGAAGAATCTGTAGTCCATAGATAAAAAGGTGGTCCAAAGGAAAAACGAATTCCAGAGGAAAAAAAAATACTTCCCAGGAAAAAACTTCTTGACCCAGAAAAAAAACTTTTGGCCCAGAAAAAAAAACTCTCCAGGGGAAAAACCCCTATAAGATGAGGGGAAAAAAAGAAATCTTAAGTAAGCGACACGAACGAAGGGATATCAAACAGGTCTGAAATTAAGATATACTGAGCAGAGAACTAATGAAAATACAGGGTGACACAGAAAAAAAAACGTAATACTAGATGGTACCTTTGGGCTCCTTAAGGGCTGTTTGACTATCTGAGAATTCTTTTCCCCTAAAAAAATGTTATTTCTGATATAAAAAATGAGCTGGCAACGTTTTAGATGCATTTTTAGTCACCGTCAAATGTCAAAAAACCATCAAATATCAAAAACGTCACAATTTGTTATTTAATTGACATTTGACATTTGTTGACAGTTTTGAAACTAAGAAAATTATTTATAATACAAATAGTAAGCTGGAAATGTTTCAAAGGCATTTTAGTCAACGTCAGATGTCAAAAACCATCAGATAAATGTCACAATTTGTTGATTAATTGACATTTGACGTTTGTTGGCAGTTATGACATTAAAATTGAAGATTATGTTAAAAACAGTAAAAAATTGATTTCTAAAATGAGCTGGTAACGTTTTAGATGCATTCTTAGTCAGCATCAAATGTCAAAAACCATCAAATATCAAAAACGTCATAATTTGTTGTTTAATTGACATTTGACATTTGTTGACAGTTTTTACACTAGAAAAATAAATTCTAATACAAAAAGTAAGCTGGAAATGTTTCAAAGGCATTTTAGTCAACGTCACATGTCAAAAACCATCAGATAAAAACGTCACAATTTATTGCTTAATTTACATTTGACGTTTGTTATTGACAGTAATGACATTAAAATTGAATATTATGTAAAAAACAGTAAAAAATGATTAAAATTACCTGGCAATGTTCGAGATTAATGCTTCTCTTCTCTTAACGAACAAATTAGACCCAAAGACAACTATATATTCCTCTCTGATATTTTTAAAGATCTCTTTTAGTCCCTTTTCCCTGTCTGTCCATCTTCCACCTTATCTATCTCCTCCTGCTCACTTTTCTATCCCCCTTTTAGCTTATATTCGAATTTACGTTTTCGACTATATTTATTTTTGTTTTTATTTTTGACGTCCAGTCATTATAACCTTGCTCCCTGTCATCTGTCATTCTTCTTTTCCCAACTGTCACTGTCAGTTCACACTGAATTCCTTCTTCTTTTTCTTCTTGTTACAATGTTCCCTCCCTCGAGCCTGCATTCAGTCCCATGATGTCAAACTCAATTATTGTTTTATAACATTTTTGAATTAATATTGTCGTAGAATGTATTCGGTCTATTATTGTTATTTATAACGCCTCCCTTAAGGTTTAACTTTGTTAACTATATTTTAATTTATTGTTTTTTGTATTTCCCACACTTAATATATGTCACTTGTCAATCGGTTAATCTTCACAACGTTCCATTGCGCTGTTTGTGAACACGTAGTCTGATCGTTCCATTTTTTAACAATTTAATTTTAATTACATCAATGTTAGCAGTTTTAAGCTGCATGTTCTATTGTGTAATGGGTAGGCCTCCTACAGGATCGCCCTCCCACATACTACCACAATTGTTATGCCCACCGCTGTTGCCATCGTTTTGTATGTTAACTTGAAAGTTTGATTATATATTATTGTGATACGAAGTGGTCCAGTGCTAGAGTGTATGCTTTACACATAAAACTTCCTGGTTCGAAACCCGAGGATTTTTTTTTTAATTTTTTTTTTTTTTTTTAATACACAGGTAGATTTAGATAGTCAAGACTTCTTTTAATAAAATAAATATTTTTCTTTTCGTCAATGAAATATTTAAACCTAGCAACAGCGGTGAGTTGCAATTGGGATCTAGACGCTAGTCACTTTGTCGGACTACTCGCCGGCATTTCCTTTAGTCCACTCATAATGTGGCTGTTAAAATCACTTTAACTTTTGAAACTCTCCTACGCCACTGTTTAGTTCCCTTTTTTCTCAACAACGGCTCCCGCCAAAATGAGCACTGTGACAACCCTCTCTTCCACTTCAACCGTCGAGCAGTTAATATGTAAATTAATATACTGCTTCGTTTTATACCTGTGTATGGTTTTAATCCTAAAATATAATGTCTAATGTGTGGAATTTAAGGTAACGGATTTTTTCCATTTTATTACAAATATGCAAAGACCACGGGTCTATTTTATAATTAATCAATCATATGGATCATCGTGCATGAGAGCGGTGTTGCCAAAACTAACAGACCAATTTAGAATTCCTTAGGACACGGTCCAGGATATATCAAGGGAGAGCTCCTCTTATGGACACCCTTTTTTCTGTAATTATATCTTTTTTATATGCGCTGTTGTAAAATGTATTGTGCTATATTCGGAACTATTTATGTCTTGTTCTTACTTTCATTTAAATGTACTGTATCAAACATTACCTATTTAATTGTTGTCGTTTACTAGTAGAATTTAATTGTTGTTTACTAGTAGATGAATTTCTGTTTAATTGTTGTTGTTTACTATTAGATAAACATTGTTTAATTATTGTAAATTTATGTGTTAACCTTTAACGTTTAAAGCTTGCTGATTAAATCTTATCAGAAAGCAGGACGATATGTTTTATTGTCCCACGTCCCCTAAACGTGTAATAATTATAGGGTGGTCCTTCGAAATCTTTATTCGACCACGCGATAGCTTATGTGTGATTTTTTGAACCAATCTTCTATTACTACAAAGTCCACAAATCCATTCACTCTGATTCACACAGTGGCTTTCACACAACACCATGGGTTGTTATCCTTTCATTAACCCTCCTCTTATTTTACCCCAATAATTCCCCTTTCCCCCAGTACCACTATCCCTTTGTTAAACAATATGACGATTAAATAGATTTAATTAACAAATCTAACCCAATTATAAATCATATTTAAGGCTAATAATATTTCAATGTCCTCGTACAAGTTTGTCGACCTTAATTAAATTCAATAATACATTAAAATAATTAAAACAGGTACCTACGTACGTATAGAAAAAATCGCCTTCCCATTATAACCTATCCAAGTAGGCATTTCCTTGAAACGATGCATTTTTCTTATAGAAAAACAACTTTTACTCAGCTCTATTTGTTAATTAGAATTAGTCGGGACATATACTTGTATCTATAATTACATACGGACACATTGTCAATATAAATTATTGGGTATTACTGTATGACCCAAATTTATTTCAAATTGATATTATTAGATATTAGGTAAGATATATATATCTTGGAAGTTGTTCATATACGTTGGATGTAATTAATCAAAGATAATAACGATTTCACAAGATATTTTAATATCAAAGATATAGCGACTACTTAATAAATAATGATAGGGCAGGGAGTTGTGTTGTGTTCAAACTGAGCGCATTAACAACTAGCCAGAAGGCCTAATACAAAATAGAAATATTATATTTCTAATTCATTTAAACCAGCAAGATACTGAATAATGTTCGCTTTCAAGACAGATTGTTATCTCGTTTAAATCTATAACTAATAAGAAGATGATTTAATCATATTAATTATGATATAAACCTGTAAAATTATTTATTTTTAATTGATTTAAAAATAACAAACTATTCAGGGTTAATGTAGTATTTTTTTAAAAAAAATTAAATATCAATAAGAAGAGTGTTATGTTAAGTCTTTGAATTTAGAAATTTTGCTGAGTCATAAAATTGCTACAATTATAATTTTTATTACATTTAACATTTTTTTAAACTATTATTTTGGATGGATTTTAAATTGAGAATTAATTGGAAAGCGCACGCCACTGCGAGGTGTATTTTAATAAATAAGAAAACATTTGTAAAAACAATTTGTTGTTACATGAAGAAATTTTATGAAAAATGTAAATTTGAAAACCAAAAATAAAGTTTCAAATTGTTTTTTTTACTTTCCCGGTCCCATCAAAGTTATAGAGCATAAAATTCCTTACAACTTTTGTATCAAACTTTTAGAATGTGTACCATTTTTGTTTTTTTTTGCCACATTTTTGGCTTTATTTTATCTTTATTTGGCCTTTTTTTGCTTTTTTACCTTTTTTTTTTCTTTTTTTTTTACTTTTTTAACCCTTTATTCCATTTTTTTTGTCCTTTTTCTTGCTTGTTTATTTTTATGGTCTTTTTTGGACTTTTTTGAGCTTCGCCTTTTTTGTCTTTGACACTATTTTGCCTTTTGTTGCTTTTTTTACCCTTTTTTGCCTTTTGTTGCTTTTTTTACCCTTTTTTGGCCTTTTACCCCTTTTTTGATTTTCTTGCTTTTTTAATTTTTTGGACTTTTTTGAGCTTTGCCTTTTTGTCTTTTTTTGACTCTATTTTGCCTTTTTTCCTTTTTTTTACCTTTTTTCTTTTTTTTTGTGCCTTTTTACCTTTTTTGCCTTTTTTCTTGCTTTTTATTTTTTTTTTTAATTTTTTAGTCTTGACCTTTTTGAGATTTGCCTTTTTGCCTTCATTTGACTCTATTTTGCCTTTTTTGTGCTTTTTTACCTTTTTTCTTTTTTTTTTGGCCTTTTTACCACTTTTTTTGCCCATTTTCTTGCTTTTTTAACTTTTTTTAAAATTTTTTGAATTTTTTTGAGCTTTGCCTTTTTTGTTTTTATTTGACTCTATTTTGCCTTTTTTTCCTTTTTTTTTACCAGTTTTCTTTTTTTTTGGACCTTTTTACCCCCTTTTTTGCCCTTTTTCTTGCTTTTTTAATTTTTTTTATCTTTTGGCCTTTTTTTTGACTTTTGCCTTTATTTGACTCTATTTTGCTTTTTTTTTGCCTTTTTACACATTTTTGCCCTTTTTCTTGCTTTTTTAATTTGCTTTTCTTTCTTGAACTTTTTTTGAGCTTTGCCTTTTTTGCATTCATTTGACTCTATTTTACCTTTTTTCTTTTTTTTGTTTGCCTTTTTACCCCTTTTTTGCTCTTTTTCTTGCTTTTTTAATTTTTTGGTCTTTTTTGGACATTTTTTTGACCTTTGCCTATTTTGCCTTTGTTTGACTTTTTTTTTGCTTTTTTTACCTGTTTTATTTTTTTTTTGGACCTTTTTACCCCTTTTTTGCCCTTTTTCTTGCTTTTTTAATTTGTTTTTCTTTTTTGGACTTTTTTTGAGCTTTGTCTTTTTTCCAATTTTTACAAATTGTATTAAGATTTTTATCGTATTTTTGATTTTTGCTTATTTTCACTCATTTTAATTAGTTTTAGTTATAACCGCTCTTCCAGCGAAAGAGGAAAAGTGTCTTCGGTTGTCCTGGTCTCAACCTTTCCGGCCCTCGGCTACGACTCGAGTGGAGACGGGTGTGGATCAAACTTAAGAAAAAAATAAATCCAGGATACTGTTATTATAATTATGGGCGCCAGCTAAGTTAATATACCCCTCAGGCCTTCTCCGTAGTTTCTACCCCAACCTAGCATGGATAGAAAACATAGAATAAAAGACAGACCTCAAAAATATTCACATTTATTCCTTAGTTCGAAAAAAAACTGACCGTAACAAAAAAACCAATTATTTATACAGGATCACAATGTCCTTAACCAGAACTCACGTAGGTATATCTAAGCTAGATCTTAACTAGACGTTACCAAAGTCTCACATTATACTAAATTTATTTCAAATCCAAAAAAAAAAATATTTAAATTCTCCCCTCCCAAGTGATTACAATTACCTATATAGATTAAGAAAATAATTGGGTAAGAAAACAGTAAAAAAAAATCAAACCGTTATTTGAACTAAATGTTATACGTTCAAGCCGCTTATAGTTTGGTACCAACCTACACGACAACTTTCAGATAATAAGTAAATTCATAATATCCCGAATAAAATCATGTTTTCAAACCCGTACACATTAACCCCAAAAAAACATTTGTAAATATCAAATAAAAAAAGTACTAAATTTTGAAAATATCTTAAACTAAGTAAGAGAGTAGAGATATATAACTCCGCAAAATTACTGTCATCACAGCTTTTCTTAAAACTTAAAAATGGTCATATTCAAAAGAAATAACAGATTTAACTTCACCAAAACTAGAAGAACTTCTCTGAAATGTAGGTTTTTCCATCATCCTCCGTAGGCCAATCACTCCAATATAGGCCTTCGAGACCCTCGCATGAACATAAGTCCTTAGTTTCCTCACCAGAGAAAAACTCCTGGGCCTCCCACCAGAGAACCCTTAAAATAAGTAAAAGAACCCCAATTTAATGTAACTCTAATTAATTTAAATCCCTGTGGCCCCTTCATTAAATTTTTCGCAACCCTGAACCAAATAACTAGAAAAATATTTATCGAACAAGGCATTTACCATCAATAATATGCAAGTTAACCCCCCGACCAAATCTTACTAATTAAAACAGATGTTAAACAACCGTATGACAAGAAAAAAAAAGTGATATTACTTATATTAAAAAGAATTCACTGTATCCCCCCATTTAAAATATTATAAGAGGCCACCCAATAGATGAATAAGGTTTATACACTTAATACATAAAAAGACATACCTCCTTCGAGGGTGTAAAATGCAACACAGAGAATCTCCCTTCAACTTTGGTTTGTTTTCCCCCTTGGACTCCTAGTAGGACTTCATCGAACAACTAAATTCAAAAATGGGAAATTACTCTCTGAATAGCCATAAAGATGAAAAAAAAGAACTTACCGACAGAAAGAAGCTAATTAAGTTATAATCCCGATACAGACGGCGTCGAATACAGGTAACTCCACAAATACCGCACCAAATCACAATTGGCAGTAAATATCACCAAAACCTGTCACTCCGACATACATGGACACGAATTTAGATAATCCCACAATTGGGTGACTCAACAGGCCATTAAATATTACAGATTCGTTCCAAAACTTAAAATTCGCCTTCTTCCATCAGACAAGCAAAGTACTTCTCGGCAAGATGGCAGATGACAGCCGAAAAACCGGATATCCTACCCAGAGAAATGTCAAACACAGACAAAAAGACACAAGAGATTAGTACCCTAATAGAGCAGCGCGCGACAAACGCGCTTACGGCGCCCTCTACAACACAGGATGTCAGAATCCACAACTCAACCTCAGACGGTTATACCACGACCCGCAAGTCAATTTAGACGTCCTTTCCGCTCAACATTCCTAAAATTTTAGAAGCGACAAACCCTTGTCTTCGGACCCAAATACGGGTCTAGAGCTGACGTCATCAGGAACCACCAAAGTTGATGTCGCGAAAACACAACCTACGGCATAGCGCGCTCCGATCGCAAAGTTCTCACAGCCGACTCCGAACATGGCAACAGACCCATGAACGAGCTAAACGAACACTCTCCGCGTCGATTTGCCTGGCACGACCGATAGTGACAGAGACAAAAATAAAAGAAGAAGAATAAAATCCCGTTACTGACAAACATGTATACAAATCGTTAATTAATCAAAAATATGGTGATGAATGGAAATAAGAGAATGATTATGCCCAAGATGAAAAGGAAAACCAATGAAAACAAGTAAGAAACCTCATGAGACATTTACTGACCCTGAAAAGCACTAAAAACCTACATTAAACCCAAAATAACTTCATAATTCACAACCTTTAGAGGTTATTTATTCCCCACAAATATATCCCAGTGAGTTATAGTACTCACCACACTAAAATGTTTTAGGATTCTGCTCCAAGGAGACATACGAAAAATGTACCCTAGCTGATTCTAGCATCAGCCAAGCTAAAACGGAAAAATATACTAAAAGAAAAAAACATAGATCTAGCTTCAAGAGACTGAAAATTGATGAACCACTGCTGCCATAGCTAGTGATCCTAGTGTAAGCTAAACCTAGAAAAAGAAACGAATACCCCCCCTTGACTCTAAAAATAACCTTATATGATTTTAGAATCGGTGACAACAACAAAAAAAAAACTATAACGTCTCGATATTCGACCAAAAAGGTGGTTACAGCCAGCAATGCTTCGCCAGAGGGCAATGGCAGGATTGTCACAAAAAAAATCCTGGGCTGACAAAACGATGTCTAGATGTTCGACAGAAGGTTACAGCCTGCATTATTTCACCGGCAGATAATGGCAAGGTCGGTCCTTGGGCTGACAAGAACGAATACAATATGGAATTAAAAGGCAGGACTACCAGACACAAGCATTTTGAATAAAACCCTAGTGAAAATATCAAAAATGTCTACACTAAACTCAAGGTAAGCGCAGGAGTCTTAGTGCGGAAATTGAACCGTTACATCACCCCCCAACTTGAAGAAAATTCACTGGCGAATTTTCACCAGCGCTAGCTGCTTTCAAATCTTTGATGCTCCATGTACCCTTATCATTGCCGTTCTCATCTTCTAGCAGATACGTCCAGGTGGAAACTTTCTTCCTTATATAAAAAGGTCCAACCCATCTAGGGGCAAGTTTTTTGGTGAAAAAGGCGGCAGCATCTGACAGAGCGAAATTTCTTCTCCAGACGGCTTGGTGAGGTAAGAACTCTTCAGGCCGATGACGCAAATTATAAGTTCTCTGATTCTTCTCAGAAGCTTTATCCAGGCGTTTCCTGACGTCGGCAAATATACCCTTCAACACTCGCGATCTACCCTCGGGGACCTCTCCGCTAAGGTCTTCACCATTTACTTCAGCGATCTTCTCCCTCCTACTGAAATCACGTCCATCCAAAACCATTTTCCTCCCAAACGTTATAAAATAAGGATCCTGTCCCGTCGATTCGTGATAAGCGGTACGGGTAGCACAAGCCAATTTTGTTAAATTTACATCCCACGTTCTGTGATTATCCGAGACATAGGTGGCGATCATCGTCTTCAGGGTGCGATTATATCGTTCAGCCGGATTTGCCTGAGGATGATAAAAGGCGTTATATCTGCACTCCACACCATACGTCGTCATTAACTCTTTAAAGACCTTAGATGTATACTGAACACCGTTATCGCATATGAGCAAACGGGGAACCCCAAATAACAAAAATACCTCATCCTCAAGTTTCTTCAAGACAAAATGTGCCTTCGATGACCTAAGTGGAAACACAAGAGAAAATTTACTAAAATTATCCATAACCACCAAAACAAATTTATGCCCCTGCTTCGTCCTAGGTAGAGGTCCTATAAGGTCAGTGGCAATAATCTCCCACGGCCGTGTCGCTCGTGGTTGGGGTGTCATAAAGCCCCTAGGTGCCTGATTTTCTATCCTATGCTCAGCGCACTTAACACAATTACGTACGTAGCGTGCGACGTCACTCTTAAGTTTAGGCCAAAAATACTTTTCACAAATTCTCCTATAAGTCTTCAAAACGCCCATATGACCTGCAAGAGGTTCATCATGGAACTTGTACAAAATAGCATTACGTTCTCCTCTAGGAACTACTTCTTTCCAATTCTCCACTTCTAATGTCAAAAATTCGGATGACGGACGAACATACTTGAAGAGTCGGTTTGCCACAATCCTCCACTGAGGATATTTCAGCGGTTTGTCAACTACACCCCTAAAAACTTTATCATACCAACGGTCTCCAGTGTGTAAATGAGTTTCAATGACATCAACTACCGGAACTGAGCGACTAAGAAGATCAGGGACAACATGGTCTTTGCCCCGACGGTGTACGATTTTAAAATCGAATTGCTGCAGCCTAACTGCCCAACGCGCTAACCTACCCGTGGGGTCCTTTAAATTCTGCAGCCAGACCAAGGAAGCATGATCCGTGATCACGGTGAAGGGTACTCCCTCCAAATATGGACGTAGCTTTTCAATTGACCACAAAACAGCAAGACACTCACGCTCGGTTGTCGAGTAATTACGCTCCTGACGACTTAGCGATCTACTCAGATAGCTGATTACACGGTCTCCTTCGGGAGTACTCTGAATAAGTACGGCCCCAATGCCATAACCAGAACTGTCACACTGTACCACAAAAGGCTGACTATAATTCGGACAATTTAAAACAGGAGCAGAAACAAGGCACTCCTTGATCTTTTGGAAAGACTCATCACATTCAGAAGTCCACGTAAACTTACGCCCTTTTTTTAACAAAGCAGTGATTGGGGACAATAAAGTAGCAAAATCAGCAATGAAACGACGGTACCAAGAAAAGGTTCCAATTATACTCCTAACCTCCTTCACTGATGTAGGGGCGGGAACAGTCAGCATGGCCTTGACCTTATCCGGGTCCACGTGCAATCCGTTTCTATCTACAACATGCCCTAAGTATTTCAGCTCCGGCCTACAAAAGAAACTCTTACCCCAACTAACAGTTAAACCAGCCTCACGCAACCTACAAAGTACTTCCTCTAAAACCCTAAGATGTTCCTCGAACGTATCCGCAATAATAACAATGTCGTCAAGATAGGTGAAAACGTGTGGCTCGAGGTCAGGACCTAATACCCTATCAATCAACCTCTGCCAAGTAGCAGGCGCGTTATGAAGGCCGAATGGCATCCGACAAAACTGAAACAATCCTCGGCCAGGGATAGTGAAAGCAGTATAAGGGCGAGAAGCCTTTGCTACAGGAACTTGCCAATAGGCAGACTTAATATCGATCGTTGAGAGATAGTGAGCATTCCTCAATTTGTCCAGGATCGACGAAATGTACGGAAGAGGATAACTGTCCCTCTCCGTCACGGCATTAAGCTTGCGGTAGTCGACGCAAAATCGGAACGATCCATCTTTCTTCTTGACCATCAGAATGGGCGATGACCAAGGACTATTAGATTTCTCTACGACTCCTTGGGAAAGCATCTCTTCGAGTTCCTTATCTATGTGTGTCTGAATGACAGGTGACACCGGATAATACCTCTGCTTTATGGGAGCTGTATTACAAACAATAGTGTGTTCAGCGACATTTGTACACCCTAGACTAGATCCCATGAGTTCACGATTCCTCGATACTAGAGCATCTAGTCGAGCCTTCTGCAGATCAGTCAGCACGGTCTGTCCGCGGAGATGATCCACGACTCCAACAGTGACCGGAGAGTCTGAAAAATGCCACTCATTGTGTCTTAGATCCGGAACAATCCCCACAGCTCTCCAGAAATCAGATCCCAAAATAAGGGTATGAGGAACACCTAAGACCACTAAAACCGACAAAACATTCACTCTACCCCTCAAACAGAACGGTACTAAACATTCACCCAAAACTTCACAAGTCTGACCATTAGCAACTCGACAAGTAGACTTCTTCGCCAAATCTAAATCTAACCCTAAACATTGAAGTAATTTCCATCCACTACTTCCAACTATCGTCCTCGAGGCCCCTGAATCCAATAAACCTAAGACTTCAGTACCTAAAATATTAACCCTCAAATATGGTCGCTCATCGTTGATGGCGTGATCTAAAATAAAATCGAGAACAGGTAGTACATTGGTCGCCTTATCCCCAGCATCACTCACTCGACCACTCCATGATGCTGGCCTCCGTTTCCCGACCTGCAGTTGGGACAATTCCTCACTGTAAAACCCTCTTTGTTACATTTAAAACAATGTAACTTCCTTGGAACGGAACAACCCACAGCTTTGTGCCCCGGCTGATTGCAGCGAAAACACACTACGTTACTAGGAGGTCTCCTGGCACTACCAAAATTCGTTGAAGCAGTAGCTACTTCTACTCTATCTACACCCCCACTGTCGACATCCACATAGGCCAGGTCTCTCTCCAATACATTACCCCTCCTAACACTAGGTTCCACATAACTGTTGATACAATCCCGTCTCTCCTCCATACTACGACATAAAACTCTAAGCTCCTCCAGTGTAGATGGTAAAGGATCACGTAACCTATCCTGATAAAATGGGTGCAAATTCCTCATGATTATCGATAACTTGACGTCCTCCGATACAAAACAACGTAAACGACTAAAGTAACTACTCATTACAGCTAAATATACCCCTATCGTCTCAGACGAATGCTGTGTCCTTCTACGGAGCTCCTCAAAAAGTGCCTCTCCGTGGTGCGCTGATAAGTATTCTCTACGAAACTCTTCGACCAATTCGGCCCAATCCCTCACCCGCAGACGTACATCCTTATAAAATTGGTAAGCTTTGTCTGAAAACAAATCTATGCCTGACTCAAATAAAATATGATCCGGAACATGACGAGCTAAACTAAGTTCCTGTACCGTCTCGAAAAAAGCAGAAACTGACATACCTCTAGGAGAACCAGAAAATTTTTCAATACCCCATTTGTGGGGAAGTATCATCCCAGAGGAAGAAATAGGGAGAGCTCCCTGTATTCCAGAAGTGCCAGCATTAGCAGCCACTGATGTTGGTACCGCTCCAGGGGAAGAAGCATGAGCTTGGCCAATCCCCGAATGAAAAGACTGATTCAACACCGAAAGAACATTGAGTGCAGCAGGTACTGGGACAGCTCGTGTTGGACGCACTTTATCCTGTAGGTCACTTGCTAAGACCAGGATCGTAGCAAGGAAATCCGATTTGACTACCCGGGCTGCCACGACACCATCTCCTGTTGGCAACACCATCCGATCAATCCTACCCAACAACTGATTAGTTTGAGTTTGCAACCTCAAAGCCTCACTGCAAGTAGGAGTACCAGCAAAATTTCCAACAGCTGTGGACAGCTCTACAAGTTTAGCCTCAACCGCAGCCTTGTCCTCATCGTACGTGTACGGATGTGCAGGATAAGTAAAACTTTCATTAGCAGCCTCTCGTTGATATATAACACAAAGGGTAGACCTCATACGATCAACGGTACCAGTAGCCACCCCACGAATCGAAAGCTCATATTCAAGCTCTTCCTTTCTTAAGTACTTGGGTACAATTTTTCCAGTCATTATGAAATAATATTACCTAACGATATCAATATATGCAAAAGAAAAATTAATTAAACTCACTAATTATAATATTAAAACACAGGTAAGTATATTTTATTAGAGGATAAGCATAGATCAAATAGTAATAAGTAGTTTTCTTTATTCCAATGGCATGTACAATAACCAATAAATTCACAATAAGTCTACAAAGTTCAAAGTACACTCAGTAATGTTTGCGCCAAGTTCCAATTCAACGCCAAAAAAAAAAAACGAAAATAAAAAAAATACTCGAAGCGTCGATCCTCTGTAAAATACGCAGGTCCAGAGGGTAGAAATATTTCAAAGCCCAATGCTAAACAATTCTTCCAAGTTCCCAAAAGCCTGAAATATTTCTAAGTCCCAATATCTTCGAAAAATCTTCAGAGTCCAAGTCGATAACCTCTTCTTAAATACGCCAAGTCCAAAATTCCAAGGAAAAATCGCACTTTCTTAATTCACCAAAAATACATTTTCCACAAAAATTACACCAAAAACATTTCACTGCACTGTGCACAATCCCACTAAAGCGCAATAGGGGTAGTCCCAAATAAGCATGGAACGAAACACCAAAAGAAATATTTTAACTCTACCCCACAGCTAAATTGCAAAATATCTATTATTACACAATACAAGAAAATTACTGAAAAGCTATGAAATAGATGTGAGTCTTTGGTTAGCGTCAAGGACTGTCAGAATTTCAGAACTAGGCCAAAAATGTAAACCGCCCCACGTTGGGCGCCAAAAATATAACCGCTCTTCCAGCGAAAGAGGAAAAGTGTCTTCGGTTGTCCTGGTCTCAACCTTTCCGGCCCTCGGCTACGACTCGAGTGGAGACGGGTGTGGATCAAACTTAAGAAAAAAATAAATCCAGGATACTGTTATTATAATTATGGGCGCCAGCTAAGTTAATATACCCCTCAGGCCTTCTCCGTAGTTTCTACCCCAACCTAGCATGGATAGAAAACATAGAATAAAAGACAGACCTCAAAAATATTCACATTTATTCCTTAGTTCGAAAAAAAAACTGACCGTAACAAAAAAACCAATTATTTATACAGGATCACAATGTCCTTAACCAGAACTCACGTAGGTATATCTAAGCTAGATCTTAACTAGACGTTACCAAAGTCTCACATTATACTAAATTTATTTCAAATCCAAAAAAAAAAATATTTAAATTCTCCCCTCCCAAGTGATTACAATTACCTATATAGATTAAGAAAATAATTGGGTAAGAAAACAGTAAAAAAAAATCAAACCGTTATTTGAACTAAATGTTATACGTTCAAGCCGCTTATAGTTTGGTACCAACCTACACGACAACTTTCAGATAATAAGTAAATTCATAATATCCCGAATAAAATCATGTTTTCAAACCCGTACACATTAACCCCAAAAAAACATTTGTAAATATCAAATAAAAAAAGTACTAAATTTTGAAAATATCTTAAACTAAGTAAGAGAGTAGAGATATATAACTCCGCAAAATTACTGTCATCACAGCTTTTCTTAAAACTTAAAAATGGTCATATTCAAAAGAAATAACAGATTTAACTTCACCAAAACTAGAAGAACTTCTCTGAAATGTAGGTTTTTCCATCATCCTCCGTAGGCCAATCACTCCAATATAGGCCTTCGAGACCCTCGCATGAACATAAGTCCTTAGTTTCCTCACCAGAGAAAAACTCCTGGGCCTCCCACCAGAGAACCCTTAAAATAAGTAAAAGAACCCCAATTTAATGTAACTCTAATTAATTTAAATCCCTGTGGCCCCTTCATTAAATTTTTCGCAACCCTGAACCAAATAACTAGAAAAATATTTATCGAACAAGGCATTTACCATCAATAATATGCAAGTTAACCCCCCGACCAAATCTTACTAATTAAAACAGATGTTAAACAACCGTATGACAAGAAAAAAAAAGTGATATTACTTATATTAAAAAGAATTCACTGTATCCCCCCATTTAAAATATTATAAGAGGCCACCCAATAGATGAATAAGGTTTATACACTTAATACATAAAAAGACATACCTCCTTCGAGGGTGTAAAATGCAACACAGAGAATCTCCCTTCAACTTTGGTTTGTTTTCCCCCTTGGACTCCTAGTAGGACTTCATCGAACAACTAAATTCAAAAATGGGAAATTACTCTCTGAATAGCCATAAAGATGAAAAAAAAGAACTTACCGACAGAAAGAAGCTAATTAAGTTATAATCCCGATACAGACGGCGTCGAATACAGGTAACTCCACAAATACCGCACCAAATCACAATTGGCAGTAAATATCACCAAAACCTGTCACTCCGACATACATGGACACGAATTTAGATAATCCCACAATTGGGTGACTCAACAGGCCATTAAATATTACAGATTCGTTCCAAAACTTAAAATTCGCCTTCTTCCATCAGACAAGCAAAGTACTTCTCGGCAAGATGGCAGATGACAGCCGAAAAACCGGATATCCTACCCAGAGAAATGTCAAACACAGACAAAAAGACACAAGAGATTAGTACCCTAATAGAGCAGCGCGCGACAAACGCGCTTACGGCGCCCTCTACAACACAGGATGTCAGAATCCACAACTCAACCTCAGACGGTTATACCACGACCCGCAAGTCAATTTAGACGTCCTTTCCGCTCAACATTCCTAAAATTTTAGAAGCGACAAACCCTTGTCTTCGGACCCAAATACGGGTCTAGAGCTGACGTCATCAGGAACCACCAAAGTTGATGTCGCGAAAACACAACCTACGGCATAGCGCGCTCCGATCGCAAAGTTCTCACAGCCGACTCCGAACATGGCAACAGACCCATGAACGAGCTAAACGAACACTCTCCGCGTCGATTTGCCTGGCACGACCGATAGTGACAGAGACAAAAATAAAAGAAGAAGAATAAAATCCCGTTACTGACAAACATGTATACAAATCGTTAATTAATCAAAAATATGGTGATGAATGGAAATAAGAGAATGATTATGCCCAAGATGAAAAGGAAAACCAATGAAAACAAGTAAGAAACCTCATGAGACATTTACTGACCCTGAAAAGCACTAAAAACCTACATTAAACCCAAAATAACTTCATAATTCACAACCTTTAGAGGTTATTTATTCCCCACAAATATATCCCAGTGAGTTATAGTACTCACCACACTAAAATGTTTTAGGATTCTGCTCCAAGGAGACATACGAAAAATGTACCCTAGCTGATTCTAGCATCAGCCAAGCTAAAACGGAAAAATATACTAAAAGAAAAAAACATAGATCTAGCTTCAAGAGACTGAAAATTGATGAACCACTGCTGCCATAGCTAGTGATCCTAGTGTAAGCTAAACCTAGAAAAAGAAACGAATACCCCCCCTTGACTCTAAAAATAACCTTATATGATTTTAGAATCGGTGACAACAACAAAAAAAAAACTATAACGTCTCGATATTCGACCAAAAAGGTGGTTACAGCCAGCAATGCTTCGCCAGAGGGCAATGGCAGGATTGTCACAAAAAAAATCCTGGGCTGACAAAACGATGTCTAGATGTTCGACAGAAGGTTACAGCCTGCATTATTTCACCGGCAGATAATGGCAAGGTCGGTCCTTGGGCTGACAAGAACGAATACAATATGGAATTAAAAGGCAGGACTACCAGACACAAGCATTTTGAATAAAACCCTAGTGAAAATATCAAAAATGTCTACACTAAACTCAAGGTAAGCGCAGGAGTCTTAGTGCGGAAATTGAACCGTTACATAGTTTTTGCTGAAATTTGGCAATTTTTTATCATTTTTAACAATTTTTTGAAAATAATTCGTTACCGTTTTTAGTAATTTTTGTCGTTTTTCATTTTAATTAATTTTTGAGCAGTTTTTCAATATTTACCCATTTTTTTTATCAATTTGCTTCATTTTTATAGCATCATTCAGGAATTTTGTATTTTTTAATTAAAATAATCATATTCTCCACAGAAGAACCGGGAAACTTCTGGGGTGACACAGCCGATTTTTTTTAACAAAATCAGGCATAAAATTATAGGCGGATCCTCTTAAGAATTTTTAAACAAAAATAGTGGTCAAATGTCCTCGTTTTTGTAAGTTGAGGTATTTCCATTCTCATTAGACAGAGATGAAAAGCAATGTTCTCTTTATTGAGAAATGAGGTTTGAATTTATTTATTTGAAAATGTTTATAAATTTCCATTACTCTTAGAAAGAGATGGGCAACAAAGTTTCTCGTTATTGAGATCACCTGTATAGCTGGAAAGTAAAAAAATTGAATTAGCACTAAAAATAGATTTGAGAGATATGTTTTAATCAGATTTTTCCCACGCGAAAAGTGAAAATTTTTATAATCCAACATCTAGAACCTGAACCGATTATTAATCGCTTCAAATGAGTTCGTACAGGTTAAAAAAAAACAAGCAGGCGCGGTGAAAACTACTAGTTTAATATATTTTTATGATTATCGTTCTCTCCATATTTATCATACAAAGTTATTTATTTTCTACAAGACAATGCAATCATGCGATATATCAAATGCGAATATTAAACTTTCTAATATGAAATTATATTATCATTATTGTTCATTATGTTCATGCTCGTAGATTTGTCGCTATAAATAATTTACAATTAATATCATTTACCACCAGGATTTGTGTTATAGCGTTTATTCGTTGATGGAATGCTTAATTATGAAATTATTATTAATAAACAATCACATTTTATTTAAGATTACTATTGTCGTATTCCTACGATGGGATTTTTTTTTTGACGAATTTCAAAGAATCTTATGACAACTACCAGCATACAGGGTATCTAATAAATCTATGACTTATCCAATTTATGTGATTTTAATTGAAACACCCTGTACTTTTCAAAAATCTAACCTATAATACACATAACCAACGACTTTTGATACACAAGACCCATGACCTAAAATTTACGCATATATGAAGTGTTCTATATATAATACCATTTGTACCCTAATGCCCTTTTGTCTTTGGTTCTGCACATGATTTTTTTCGACGTCACATTTCAAATATACATAATCAATTTTATAATTATTTGTTTTTCTAGTTATTTTTTTATACACTTTGTATATATATTAAGATACAATTTTTATAAAAAAATGACTAAAGGAAAGCAAGTTTAAATAAAATCGATTAAATTAAAATAAGCATCAGAGTAACGAATTCTTTTTTAAGACAATCTGTATGTTTGTTTTCACGAAATTCAATTTTAACGCATCGTTTACTATATTTCATAATAATAATAAAAATAATTATAAGTATTTATGAATAGAAAATTACTAATTTAAATAAGAGACTAAAGTACAGTCAATGTATTGAAAGTCATTTTTTGGACCACTCTGTATTTTTAAATTCAGGGTGTAATGAGTAAAAATAGTCCATATGGCTAAATATATGTATACCAAATTTAAAAAAAAATCGCCCAACATTTCAAAATAAAAAAAATGAACTGGCAATGTTTTAGAGACATTTTTACTCAACGTCAAACCTCAAAAACCATAAAAAATGTCACAATTTGTTGTTTAATTGACATTTGACATTTGTTGTTGACATTTTTGATATTAAAATTGAATATTATGTAAAAAACACTAAAAAAAGTTATTTCTGATATAAAAAATGAGCTGGCAACGTTTCAGATGCATTCTTAGTCAGCATCAAATGTCAAATAACCATCAAATGTCAAAAACGTCACAATTTGTTATTTAATTGACATTTGACATTTGTTGACAGTTTTGAAACTAAGAAAATTATTTATAATACAAATAGTAAGCTGGAAATGTTTCAAAGGCATTTTGGTCAACGTCAGATGTCAAAAACCATCAGATAAATGTCACAATTTATTGTTTAATTGACATTTGACGTTTGTTATTGACAGTTATGACATTAAAATTGAAGATTATGTTAAAAATAGTAAAAAACTGATTCATAAAATGAGCTGGAAACGTTTTAGATGCATTCTTCGTCAGCATCAAATGTCAAAAAACCATCAAATATCAAAAACGTCATAATTTGTCGTTTAATTGACATTTGACATTTGTTGACAGTTTTTACACTAGATAAATAAATTCTAATACAAAAAGTAAGCTGGAAATGTTTCAAAGGCATTTTAGCCAACGTCAAATGTCAAAAACCATCAGATAAATGTCACAATTTGTTGTTTAATTAACATTTGACTTTTTTGTTGACAGTTTTGACATTGAAATTGAAAATTATGTAAAAAAAAACAGTACAAAATGATTTCTGAAACAAAAAGTAAATTGGTAATGTTTCTGACGTCATTTTAGTTAATGTCAAATGTCAAAAATCGTCAAATATCGACAATGTTACAATTTATTGTTTAATTGACATTTGACATTTGTCGTTGATGATTTTGTCGTTTAATTTAAAGATTCCATAGAAAATAATAAAATAAACTTGAAAAATTCTACTATAAAGGTGAACTGTCAATGTTTACGAGTTCTAAAGCTAAAAATATAAAAAAGGTAAATAAAAATCTTAAAAATAATTGACAAAAAGTATTTTTAACTTAAAAAAAAAAAAACAAAAAGTGCGAAAAGATATCTAAAACCGTGAAAAATGTTAAAAACCGCAAAACATACCAAAAACTATGTCAGACCATCAAAAAATGTAAGTAACTGTCAAAAAATGTCAATAATTGTCGAAAATGTCAATAACCGTCATATCCTATGAATTATGACGTTTTGCAGTTGACAGCTGACAGTAAAATTTAGCTTTATGTTGATGTTTTTTTGATTTTACAATTCATACTTAACAATTTTGACATTTTTATAACGTGACATTACAGTCAGTAAATTTGCCAATTTTGAAAGTTGACAGATAATACTTAAATCAGAAAATTTGACAATTTTGAAGGTTCTAACCTGTTGCCAAAAATATTTATTTTATTAAAAGAAGTCTTGACTATCTAAATCTAACCTGTGTATTTAAAACAAATATTTATTTTATTAAAAGAAGTCTCGACTATCTAAATCTAGCCTGTGTTTAAAAAAAATTAAAAGGAAATTGTGCGATTCGATCTCCGGGCCCACTGCTCCATTAGCGGGCACTATGTCACGTTGCTACTAGAGTTCATGCTTAAATATGTTCAAACTTGTTATTTAAGCGAATCACGTTTCACTCAAGTGAGCGATGTGGCAACAGCGGAGTTAGAAGCTACAGGTGCCTCTTAATTTTGAGATTTTGCAGTTGACATTACAATTAAAATTTTTACTATATTGACGTTTTTATAACCTGATAGTTGATAATAAAGTCAACAAATTTATCAATTCTGACAGTTGACAGAATACTTAAATCGGAAAATTTGATAATTTTGTAAATTCTATGACTTGACAGTCAACATAAAACTAAAAAAATTGACGATTTTCCTATATTGATGTTTAAAAATTAACAAAAAATACTTAAAAAAGAAAATTTTGAAGTTTCCACGTCTTGGTAGTTTACATTAAACTAAAAAAAATGACAATTTTGATGTTTGGCAGTTGACAGCTGACATTACAATTAGAATTTTTTACTATATTGGTGCA
The DNA here is from genome assembly GCA_963243735.1 of Neocrepidodera transversa. Lineage (NCBI taxonomy): Eukaryota > Metazoa > Arthropoda > Insecta > Coleoptera > Chrysomelidae > Neocrepidodera > Neocrepidodera transversa. The sequence continues at coordinate 2,907,905 of OY725348.1, read as the reverse complement.
TTTTTTAGTTGATAGTTAAATCAAGTCTTTAAATCAGAAAAATTTAATAATTTTAAGGTTCTGAGACTAGTTAACATAAATAAAAGTAAAAAAAGCTGACAATTTTGACGTTTGACAGTTGACATTACAATTATATTTTATCTTGATTTGACAGTTAACGCTAAGAAAATTATGACAGTTAATATATAATACTTAAATCAAAAAATTTACCAATTTTGACTTGACAGTTAATAAAAAAGTGATAATTTTGACGTTTGACATTTAACAGCTGACATAAATAATTTTTTTCACTATATTAATACAGGAAAAAATTGCAACTTACCTTGACATCTTTTATGGTCTGCGAAACTTCAGAAGTTACAAACGTTGAATTAACTTGCGTAGGTTTATTTTTAATACTAGGAAAAATCACGCCTCCTTTTCTCTTCTCCACTCTCTTTTCCGTGGTAGAAGCGGAACCTCCTACTAGCGATGAGACACTATTATGAACAGAAGTTTGCGTAATTGGTGGAGTTAACGTCGTAAAACTACCACCAGGAAGCGTTGTATCTGTCGAATAGTCATCAATATACCTGGTAGATTCGTAATCATCTAAGTTATCCAGAGATGGATTTAAAAGTAGTTCAGCTGGTACAGGTTTTTGTGCTAAATTAGCTACATCGTCTTCTTGTTTTTTTAATCTCTTTTCAACTTTATCTAGATTCGCTATGATCTTGTTCGTTTTCATTCTTAAATCATTATGGATTTCACCGATTGCACGTTCTTGTCTTTGCGTTTGTGTTAGTAGCTCATCAGATTTCGGTACTAAATCGTCAACGGAGCTTTTAGTACCGACTACAACGTTCCATACTTCATCCATTTTTTCAGAAACTGTTATTATAGGTTTGATTTTTTCAACTAAATTATCTATTTTATTTTGTCGTTCTGGTCTTGTTGTCGTTGTACTTGATCTATTATAATAATAAGTTTTGCGATCATCTATTATAGCATGATGTACATCTGACATTAAATTCATTATTTTTCCTAAATTATCTTGTACTAAATTTATATGGAATTGTAATTTTCTATCTACTCCACTAGTTGTTTCTCTTAACTGTCCTAATTCTTTAGTTATATGATTTATAACTTCAGTATTTAAAGCTTTAGTTATTTCTATAACATTCATACTAACTGATCGTTTTTCGCTAGCTTCAGCATTAATATCATCACCTTGTAAAGAATTAGTATCTAATTGATTTTTCAAAACACTTAATTTATCATCAATATCGGTCACTTTTTGATCTAAAGACAGTAATTTTTTTCCCAAACTAGTACTTTCCGATTCTGAAAACGAATCAGATTTTTTTTCAAAATGAATCCTGTTTGGCGTTGTAAATAATTTCGAATCAATTGTTCGTAATTTCGCTATCACAGATTCAGTTTTATCAATGTTATTATTTACTCTATCATCTAATCCTTCAACTCTTCTCATTAGATGTTCAACTGCTTTATCTAAATTTTCTATTCGTTGTAATTTGGATTCTAGAGTGGATATTATTGCTTCGAATACGTTAAAGAGGTACTGCTCCCTGAAATAAAAAAAATATAAATTATTATTCTGACGCATATATATTTAGTTGTCAATAAGATCGCATGTCCGGTATATAAAAATATCGTGTCGATCTTGAGTGAGGTCTGTGTGTCCGACATGAAATTAGTTTCTCATTAACCTTAGCAAAAGGACCACACATGCTCTTAAATATATTTACACGCAATAATTATTCATCTGGTAAGATTTATGTAGTATGCGCATCATCTGTTTGTGAAATTTGATTAACTAAACTAAATAAATTAATCAGGTTATTGTCACATTACTAAATGGCATTGAATCATCACGTACCGGTAACAGTAAAAGTAAATTGAACTAACACGTTTAGACAAACTATGCGAAGATTAGTGTTTATTATTATGAATATATAAGGCCAAATATCTCTGTAGAGAGGGTCTTTTATATTACATATGACGCGGTTCTTTTGTATTTAATTCTTCAGTATAATTGATCGAATAATATTGGTACCTTTGATCCACTCTAGTTATTCATTTTTATTGTGTGTGGATTAAAATGAAAAAAAATATTATTTAGTAGTTTTAGATTAAATAGTTACTTTTTTGACATTTACTACAAAATTTTTATTGCATCAAATTGTAATTATTTGTAGAGATATAAAAACATTTAAATTATTTCACCTGCATGGATAATTTTTTGATTTATTTGACGTTTAGAATATTTCCGAATTTATCATTTTAATCATTCTCATATTCTATGCTTTCATTCGAACCATAAGTATAGGGCAATTTTTAAAATTGCCCGATGCCGATGCGATTTTTTTGAATTATTTCAGCCTTGTTATGAGAGATACTTCAATTCGGTTCATATAAGCGATATGAAATATGTTGCTTTTCGTAAATGATCGCCCGGTTTGTGTACCTTATGCACTTGTAATTACGTGAATTACGTAAATTGTTTATTTTACTACATCAAAGGCGGCTGAATTTTTGAATAATACAAACTACGTGTCCGTTATTAAAAATTAAAAATAATTTATTAAGCATTCATAAAAAACTATAACTCATTTTAATTTTTCTACTATTAATTTATCGTAGTCAAAGTCAGCCTATTTCGAACGGAGATCAGAATAAGGCTTTTCTCGGTCCGAAGGCCAAACTAAGACTTCTTCAGGCATTTAAAGGCGAAACTAAGTTTCCTTCCCGACTCGGAGGCTAAAGAAGACCTCATCTTAACCCAAAGACCAAACTAAGACTTCTTCTCGTCCCGGATGCCAAACTAAGGCTCTTCTCGACGACTGGGCGCTCAAACTAAAACTTCTTTTTGACCCGGAAGCCAAACTAAGGCTTCTGCTCGTCCCGGAAGTTAAACTAAGACTTCTTATCAGCCCGGAAAGCCAAACTAAAACTTCCTTTTGGCCCGGAAACCAAACTAAGACTTCTTCTCGTCCCGGATGCCAAACTAAGACTTTTCTCGACTGGGAGCTCAAACTAAGACTTATTTTTGATCCAGAAGCCAAACTAAGACTGCTTATCAGCCCGGAAGCCAAACTAAAATTTCCTTTCAGCCCGGAAGTCAAACTAAAACTTTCTTTCGGCTCGCAAAACCAAACTAAGACTTCTTCTCATTCAAGATGCAAAAATAAGACTTTTCTCGACGACTGGGCACTCAAACTAAGACTTCTTTTTGACCCGAAAGCCAAACTAAAACTTCTTTTCAGCCCGGAAGTCAAATTAAAACTTCCTTTCGGCCCGGAAACAAAATTAAGACTTCTTCTCGTCCCGAATGCCAAACTAAGACTTTTCTCGACGACTGGGCGCTCAAACAAAGACTTGTTTTGATCCGGAAGCTAAACCAAGACTTCTGCTCGTCCCGGATGCCAAACTAAGACTTTTCTCGACTGGGATCTCAAACTAAGACTTATTTTTGGCCCGGAAGCCAGAATAAGACTTCTTACAAGCCCGGAAACAAAACTAAAATTTTCTAAAATCGATGACCAAACTAAGACTTATTCAGGCGTCCAAAGGTGAAACTAAGACTTATTCTCGGCCCGGTGACCAAACTAAGACTTCGTCTCGGCCCGGAAACCAAGCTGAGACTTCTTTTCGAGCCAAAGGCCAAATTAAAACTTTTTCATCAGCCTAAAGGTCAAGCTACGACTCGTTCTCGGCCCAGAGCCCAAATTAAGACTTATTTTTTTCCCGAAACCTGAACCAAGACTTCTTCGTGTTACGTTTTCTTGTGCCACCCTGTATTTTCATTCTTCGTCTACTCTGTATATTTTATAGTTTAATGTTCGCTTGAATTTCCCTTTCTTATTTCTACTCTGTTTGACTCTAAGACATCTTCTCGACCCAGAGATCAAACAAGGACTTCTTCAGTCGCCTAAAGGCCAAACTAAGACATCCTCTCGGCCCGGAGGCCACACTAATACTTCTTCTTGACCCAGAGACCAAACTAAGACTTTTTCTCGGTCCTGAGGCCAAACTAAGACTTCTTCTGGACCCGGAGGCTAAACTAAAAATTTTCTCGGCTCGGAGGTCAAACTTAGACTTCTTTTCGACCCAGAGACCAAACCAAGACTTTTTCTCGGTCCTGAGGCCAAACGAAGACTTTCAATACGAAAGCCAAACTTGGCCTAGAGGTCAAACTAAAACTTCTTCTGGACCCGGAGGCCAAACTAAAAATTTTTCGGATCGGAGGCCAAACTAAGACTTTTTCTCGGCCCGGAGTAAGACTTCTTTTCGGCCCGCAGGTCAAACTAAGACTTTTTCTCAAACCAAGATTTCTTTTCGGTCCAGATGCCAAACTAATACTTTTTGTCGGTCCTTTGACCAAGCTTATATTTCTCGGTCCGGAAGCTAAACTTAAGACTTCTCGGACCACTGACCAAGCTAAGATTCCTTTTTTAATAATTTAAAAACTAAAAATTTTTAAGCTGGGTGTGAATTTTTACGCGAAATTATAATAAAACAGCAGATAAATTACACTAATATATTTCGTTTAAAAAAAATGTTTTAACGACCAGAAATTTAAGATAAATTGTCTGTTACGAAATATTTATTATAGTAATTTTCGTATCTTTTAGCATCTTTATTGTCCAATTAGCATTTCAAATTTCTAAATAAAAAGTATGTTTAAATGATGGGAATTCTACACTACATAAATTGAACTTTATAACTTTATTCAGGTAATTTATTAACTATTAAAATAAATTTATATTCAACTAGTGAGAAATAGAAAACACTTCTGTCATTTTGAAAATATATAAAAAAAAAATAAAGATTACATAGTTACTATTTACTTAATATCGGCAATTAGCATGTTAAAAAAAAACAAATTAATAATAATTTATACCGTAACAAATAGCTTAATATCTTTTACACCTCTGTCATTAGTTTTGTTTTGCGATTTGCACAAAAATCCAATTATTAAATCTTTTGGAACGAATTTAATTAGATGATTTGAATGTCGTAGGCGTATTTATTTACATTTATTTTTGACCAGAAATTTCATTCGTCCATCGAACTGGGTGGCCTAAAGTAGAAAAACATCTGTTCGATCGTTTGAATTGATTTAATTCAGTAGCGGACACATTTTATATTTGTTATTTTTTGTTCCTTTTTATATCACACTCAACAAATTCGTAGAAAAAATTTAAGATTGTAGAAAAATGGACAAAGCCGGCTACATCGAAAACAAAACTAATTTCTGAAATTTTTTTTAAGAGATTTAAGGAAATTTTTGCTGAGCTGGCAACATCTAAAAGACATTTAGACTATGATTAACACTATAACTAATTTATGAAATTTAAGGAAAAAAATTGGTAGAATTGGCAACCTCGGAAACATAACTAATTTCCAAGATTTCTGGAAAGTTTTATAGAGCCGACAACATTGGAGGGGTAATAGATGAGTCTAAGATTTAGAGAAAATTTTGTGGAGCTGGCAACAACGACAAGACATTTAATATTTTCTAAGATTAATGGAAAAATCGGGAAAATAGCAACGACGTAAACACTATAACTAATTTATGAAATTTAATTTGCTAGAATTGGCAACGTCGGAAATATTATGACTAATTTCCAAGATTTATGAAAAATATTATAGACGTTGGAGGAATAGTTAGAGCTTAAGATTACGGGAAAATTTTGTGGAGGCAACCTGGCAATAACGAAAAGACATTTAATATTTTCCATGATTTATGGAAAAATCGGGAAAATGACAACGACGTAAACATTATAACTATTTATAAAACTTAAGGAAAAAATTGGTGGAATTGACAACGTCGGATAGATTACAACGGATTTCTAAGATTTCTGGAAAATTTTATAGAGCCGACAACGTTGGAGGGATAATATTGAAAATTTTGTTAAGTTGGCAACATCGAGTAGACATTTAACACTTTCTAAGATTTATGAATAAAATCTGGAAAATGGCAACGGCGTAAACGCTATATGTAATTTATAAAATTGAAGGAAAAAATTGGTAGAATTGACAACGTCGGATAGATTACAACGGATTTCTAAGATTTCTGGAAAATTTTATAGAGCCGACAACGTTGGAGGGATAATATTGAAAATTTTGTTAAGTTGGCAACATCGAGTAGACATTTAACACTTTCTAAGATTTACGAATAAAATCTGGAAAATGGCAACGGCGTAAACGCCATATATAATTTATAAAATTGAAGGAAAAAATTGGTAGAATTGACAACATCGGATACATTATAACGGATTTATAAGATTTTTGGAAAATTTTATAGAGCCGACAACGTCGGAGGGGTAATAGATAGAGTCTAAGATTTAGGGAAAATTTCGTGAAGTTGGCAACATCGAGGAGACATTTAACACTTTCCAAGAGATTTATGAAAATATTTGGAAAAATGGCAACGCCCTAAGTGCTATACTTAATTTATGAAATTGAAGGGAAAATTTGGTAGAATTGACAACGTCGAAAATATTATAACGGATTTCTAAGATTTCTGGAAAATTTTATAGAGCTGACAACGTCGGAGGGGTAATAGAGTCAAAGATTTAGTGAAATTTTTTTAATAGTTTTATGGAAAAATCTGGAAAAACGACAACAGAAAAAATTAGTACAAACGGAAATATTAAATGCATCTACGATGTTGTCAGGTCTACAACATTTTCCATAACCTAGTATATATTTATCCCTAAATTTTAGAAAGTAATCATAATACGTCCGCTATTGCCGTTTTTACCGATTTTTCCCTAAATCTTGGTAAGTAGCTATAATGTATCCGCCGTTGCCAGTTTTCCAGACTTTTAAATTTTTGAAAGTATTAAATCTCCATCCGATGTTGCCAGATTTACAAAAATTTCAATCTTAGAAAATATCGACTACTTATGGCGTTGTCAGTTTTACAATTTTTTCCTAAATCTTAGAATTTGCTATAATGGATCCGCCGTTGCCAGTTGTTCCGATTTTTCTCTAAATATTAAAAAAGGTAACATGTGTCCCCGAAAAAAATTTTAAAATCCATTAAAGTATATGTTTCCAACGTCGCCATATTTCTAGATTTTTTTTAAATATTAGTAAGTATTAACCGTCGTTGCCAACTTTACAAATTTCTAAATGCCTTAGAAAATATTTAAGATCTATGGCGTTGTCCGTTTTACAATTTTTCCTTAAATCTTAGAAAGTTGCTATAGTAATAGATCCGCTGTTGCCAGTTGTACAGATTTTTTTCTTAAAAATATTAAAATTCAGAAAGTATATGTTTCCGTTACCATATTTCTAGATTTATTTTTAAATATTAGAAGCTATTAAATCTCCATCGGACGCTGCCAACTTAACAAAATTTTCACTGTCTTAGAAATTATCGATGGCGTTGTCAGTTTTACAATTTTTCCCTAAATCTATTTTCTATAAATATTAAAAATAAATCTAAGAAAGTATATGTTTCCGACGTTTAAAATTCTACTGATTTTTCCCTTCATCTTGTTTTTGCCTTTGCTGTTTTTCCTGATTTTTCCATAAACCTTGGAAATTAAATGTCTCTTCGTTGTTGTCAGCTTCATAAAATTTTCCCTAAATTTTAGAAAACATCTTGTCACTTCGACGTTGTCAGATCTATAACGTTTTCCTGAAATTAGTTATAATATTTCTGACGTTACCAATTATACTAATTTTTTTCTTAAATTTCAAAAATTAACTACAATATTTCCGCCATTGTTAAAATTTATAAATTTCTGAATTTTTGCTTTCCCGACAAACCATCCGAGAAGGGAAGGTATTGTGAACGAGCTAAAAAAAATTTTCGACAAAAAAAATGGAAGTATCCATTTTGAGGTTCCCTGAGACGATTAAGACCATTTCTAGAAGTCCATCTGTCTGTTTGTGTGTCTGTCTGTGTGTATTCTTCCACGATAGAGGCCATAAGTTTAATCCGATTGAGCTCAAACGGAAGTGTCACTGGGGAAGTTTTGAAGCGACACAATCGATTTTTGTTATTTGAGTAAAATTCTAATTTTAGTATCGGGATTAATCATTACGAAAAGTTTGTGTTGGGTCAAAAATTTTTAAATTTTTTTCTTATTTTCGATTTTATCGTATTACAAAATGAAAAATCTTGATAACAATTATCATATTTTATTATTAAATTATTCTTGATTAAATATTATTCCCATATTTATTAATTATGTGAAACACATTATCAAAAATAATTTTTTCATTGTACAGGAGAAATCTTACACTTTCGTCTTGATAATATTATTCCCAGGAGTGGAAAGTGAAAAGGTCTTAGACATAAGGATGTTTGTTGATATCTATAAATACAAATTCTCGATTCGCTCTACTAAACACAAATGTGTTTCTTTATAGCCGTGATCTTAAACTTGTATATATACAAAAATAAACATTTTTTTTTACTCCTGGAACCATTACTGTATTTTTTTTGTTAAATATACAAAGTTAAAGGTTAATTAAAAGGTTCTATTTTTAATTAATTAATTAATTTAGAAACGATTAGTGACGAGAAAGTCTCATTTTAAATATTTAATTATTGACAAACAAATATTTATATGTTATAAATTATTTTATATTGATAGTCGTTTCGTATGGTTACTATATACATCGCCAGATCCTCATTACGGTTATTATGGCATGAGATAATAGTGTATGTGTGAAAAGTGAGCCGGCTTTAGCCTGGCGGTCCATTCCGTCTTCTTCGTGGATATCAATCAGTTTTAATGAAGTGTTTCATCACTCGCCGCCTGATGCATCATCAACTCTCGAGGAGATCTCAGACAGAGCAGGCGTTTCAAAAGAAAAAATATCGATTATTTCGAGATATTTAAGTATGTGTCTGATAAAAATGTTCTATAAAATTAAATATAAATAATGGGGTATAGGAATGAGCTGATAGAATAGATAAATGGTCAATTTGTGTATCACATACCATATCTATTTTATAATCATATTATTTATTTATATATATTAAAGTACATTAAAAATACCAGTAAATATATGTAAGGAATTATGATGACGAGGCAAAGGCTTTGAACCTGACCACTTAAAATGGCGTCGTAAATCAATGGGTCTTTAAACCTAAACATACAATAAGCTCATTAACCAAGAAGTCAACCAAAAACTATTTGGACTTGCCTCCTTCATTGCCTTAACATCACTCCCTTGTAAAAAACAAGGAAAAATGGGATGAAATAAGAAAATGTAGGATTAAAATAACTAGGCAGAATCTGCGTTTTTTTAACAGGCATTCTGAATGGTCACTGTTCGTTAAGAAAACCCCTCAAAAACATAGAGCACTCAGAGCTGCATGGGGTGTGAACTAGAAGACAAGACAATCGAGAACATCCTTTATGATATCCCGACTCTCTCGTAAACTAGGATAATTGTGTTCGGCGCAGTGTTGCCAATGACAAATCAACAAAATACCCGCAACTTTGACCCAAAATACGCGATTTTACCCGCGTGGAATTCCAAAATGCCCGCATTGTACCCACTTACAATTTGAAGTGTTTGTCAGAGGGTTTCTCTTTTTAATTGAAATAAATCGTTTTTTAATTGAAACAAATCATTGTTTAAATGTAATAAATATTTATTTAACTCAAATAAATCATTATTTAAACCCACTAAATATGTTTGGATTTCAAACAAACCGTAATTTCTCATCCCTTTCCTAACCTTATATACAGGGTGGGCCACGCTCAACGGGAAAGAGCTTACTGGGAAAACGAAAAATGTTATGAAAAAGTTATTTGACAGGAGTACGTAGGTTAGTGACGACTACATTTCTAAATTAGATAATTGTGTTCGGCGCAGTGTTGCCAATGACAAATCAACAAAATACCCGCAACTTTGACCCAAAATACGCGATTTTACCCGCGTGGAATTCCAAAATGCCCGCATTATACCCACTTACAATTTGAAGTGTTTGTCAGAGGGTTTCTCTTTTTAATTGAAATAAATCGTTTTTTAATTGAAACAAATCATTGTTTAAATGTAATAAATATTTATTTAACTCAAATAAATCATTATTTAAACCCACTAAATATGTTTGGATTTCAAACAAACCGTAATTTCTCATCCCTTTCCTAACCTTATATACAGGGTGGGCCACGCTCAACGGGAAAGAGCTTACTGGGAAAACGAAAAATGTTATGAAAAAGTTATTTGACAGGAGTACGTAGGTTAGTGACGACTACATTTCTAAATTAGATAATTGTGTTCGGCGCAGTGTTGCCAATGACAAATCAACAAAATACCCGCAACTTTGACCCAAAATACGCGATTTTACCCGCGTGGAATTCCAAAATGCCCGCATTATACCCACTTACAATTTGAAGTGTTTGTCAGAGGGTTTCTCTTTTTAATTGAAATAAATCGTTTTTTAATTGAAACAAATCATTGTTTAAATGTAATAAATATTTATTTAACTCAAATAAATCATTATTTAAACCCACTAAATATGTTTGGATTTCAAACAAACCGTAATTTCTCATCCCTTTCCCAACCTTATATACAGGGTGGGCCACGCTCAACGGGAAAGAGCTTACTGGGAAAACGAAAAATGTTATGAAAAAGTTATTTGACAGGAGTACATAGGTTAGTGACGACTACATTTCTAAATTAGTTAGACATATACAGGGTGTTCCAAAAAAAGCGTGATATATCAAAGTTATGTTTTTTTTAATGGAACACCCTGTTTTTTATTTTATTTTTGAAGTATATTGAACAAAATAATGTCACTTTATTAAGGGCTCCCTATACCCATTCTTGATAGTTTTCGATTTAAATGACTTTTTTTGCGAAATTAATATGATTTAAATACATTCATTAAACTTCGTCGCATAAAAATTAACTAACGCATTTTTGTTTATTAATTGCCGATTAAGGAGGCCATCGATACGAATTATTATAATGTAAAGTTTATTTACAGGGTGTTGTTAATTGAGAGTTTCATGACAATACAATATTTTATACGATTACTGCGTTATTCTAAATGGGACACCCTGTATTTTGTTATTGTAATAAAAGGGTAAAACAATTCCCTTTCAAATTACTACAAGGTTTCCTATACCAATATCTAAACCAAATAACTTTTCATAACATTTTTCGTTTTCCGAGTAAGCTCCGTCCCGTTGAGCGTGGCCCACCCTGTATACAGATACAGAAATGAAACGAATCGTTTTTTAATTCAAACAAATCGTTTTTTAATTAAAACAAATCATTGTTTAAATGTAATAAATATTTATTTAATATGAATAAATTATTATTTAAACCCACTAAATATGTTTGGATTACAAACAAACGATATTTTTTTATCCCTTCCCTAACATTATAGATACAGATACAGAAATGAAACAAATCGGTTTTTTTAATTCAAACAAATCGTTTTTTAATTGAAACAAATCATTTTTTAAATATAATAAATATTTATTTAACTCGAATAAATTATTATTTAAACCGACTAAATATGTTTGGATTACAAACAAACAGTAATTTTTTTATCCCTTTCCTAAAAATTATAGATACAGATATAGAAATGAAACAAATCGGTTTTTTAATTCAAACAAATCGTTTCTTAATTGAAACAAATCATTGTTTAAATGTAATAAATATTTATTCAAATCAAATAAACCATTATTTAAACTGACTAAATGTATTTGGATTACAAACAAACTATAATTTTTCATCTCTGCCCTAATATTATAGATACAGGTACAAAAATTAAACGAATCGTTTTTTAATTCAAACAAATCGTTTTTTAAATAAAACAAATCATTGTTTAAATGTTGTAGTATAGGACTCGAATTGGAGGTAGTATGTAACTCTGATATTATTCCTCAACTAAAAAGGATGGCCAGAAATAAATGGGAATGTACTTATAACAATACTGTTGAAACATCTACGAGTCATTATTATAAGATTCATCCTAAATTACCAAGAAATATCAACCATTTTTCTAATTCACCTTCCAAAGCATATACTTCAATTATTACTCGGCTAAAAATACATCATGCTAGATTTCCGGCTCACCTTCATAAAATCGGTATTCTAGAATCTCCTCTCTGTCCATGCAATAACCTTTCAGTTGGAGATTTAAATCATATGATTTTTGAGTGCAACAACAATAGAAATGCATCTAATTACCTAATCTCAGAACTTAACAAACTGCAAATTCCCCTACCTACAAATATTACAACGCTGCTTGCTCTACATGACAAAGCCATAAATGATTTAATCGTAGACTTTGTACATAAAACAAACATATTACTGTAACAATAATTTAAAAAATGTATGTGGCAAATGGGCTAGATCCGATGCCAACAGCGCGCGCACACACACACACACACATTGTTTAAATGTAATAAATATTTATTTGAATCAAATAAATCATTATTTAAACCGACTAAATATGTTTGGATTTCAAACAAAACCGTAATTTTTCATTTTGTTGGTTTTATTGACACAAATTTTTTACAACTCAAATTTTGTTTGATTAAAAAAATTCTTTATAACAATAAATTTCAAGTAACAAATAATATGATCACTACTTATCTAAAATAATAATAATAAATTAAAACACAAAATTTATAAACAAAATAACAGAAAAGAAAGGAAATTATATTTATTTATATTTTGCACTTAAATAATGAAAATAACGATTTTTTATAAGTACGCTCATGGTGTAATTAACGCTTTCTTTGAACAAATTCACATGAGGCGTTTTCGATATTTTTCGCGGCTCTTTTGTAACTCCGACAACGAAGGATTGTTCTTTCTCGATAATGGCTTATGATTGATGATCAAATTGACAGTCGAGTGCTCCATTATATCCATAAAAATCGGGTTAAAAGTTTCAACCACTCACAAAATCATCAGAGACACGCGTTTTCCTAATTAAATTGGAATATTTAATAAAAAAAAACAAGCTATAATAGTTTTTTTTTGAAATCTCAGTGCTCATTTGACTTTTAGTTAGTTTAAAAATAATCTAGAGTAGAATTTTTTTTCTTTATTTACAAGAAAATATGTTCAAACGTAGACATTAATTTTCTATTTCAGCAATCGATATGCAGACATTAATCCATTTTTTGCTCTAAGACTTAATTAACATAGCAGATTCAATTTGTAAGTACCTTTGGGCTAAGAAAAAGCGTATCATTACTATAAACATGCCGGAGATAATTACTGACCGTTATAGCCGTTAATTACGACAAATAAACGAGTCGTTAGTTGATTTTCTGTTATCCGATTTCGAAATTCTAATAAATTATATTTTCAACTGTTCCTTATGTCTTTGTAAACTGTTAATTACGTGATATTTATTGAGAAAAAATTTCATTCCATCTTGATATGTGTATTTGAAATTTTCTATTTCCCCTTTGAAAAATAAAATATATACAAGTTGCATTGTCTATGATTTTTATATGATTAGATCGATAGTGGGCGATGATGTTACTATTGTTATCGTAGGTAAAAAAGACAATTATTATTTGGTTATGGGATGTACCAACCATTATAATAAAGTACATTATTTGACATAGTAAATACTTACAAGTAACCTTTATAGAATAAAAAAATTAATACATTGAATAACAAGACAAGACGCCAGATGTTTTCGTTAAAAAATCTACTAGTACTTTATTCAATAATATATAACAAAATGTTTCTTTACTATTTTATTACATTAGGACGAGCGAACCTTTGCGTGTGAATTCTGATAAAATTAATTATATCAGTATGCATTAACCAACATTATTACGAATATCTGCAAAATTTTACCCATCTTCGCCTTTAAGCTATACAAATAAATTACATTGTTTAATAGAAAACAAAAAACAAAAAAAGAACATGTAGAACTACAAATAAATAATTTCGGCGGTTAATATACAAAATTAAAAACACATATATGGAAAAAAAATCGGCTGTGTCACCCCAGAACTTTCCCGGCTCGACCGTAGAGAATTTGTTATTTATTATTATTATTTTAATTATAAAATAGTAAGCATTACAATAATTTATAGAACACATTAAAAATAGCGAGCCGATGGTGAATACGTCTACCGAATTGATATTTCAATGTTGATGACATAAGCTGTGAAAACTATTCGGAATTCGGGAAAAAATTTTCATACAGTAGTTGTAGGGAATTTTATGCTTTACAACTTTGCACTGAAACATTTTGCACTAAAGAGCTTAATTTATCTATAATTTAAAAAAAATGGAAAATTATAAATGTGTATTTTTCTCGCTATCTAGCAGCGAAACTATGAGGAATTTCATAAAGAGTTAAACATAAAAGTTAAAGAAAATTTGATGCTTTACAACTTTGAACTAGAAAATTTTGCACTAAAATGAATTGTTTGTCCTCAAAATCAAGAAAAACTAGAGAAAACATACATGCACATTTTTTACGCGCCCTCTAGTGGCGAAACTATTGGAAATTCTGGAAAAAGTTTGAAACAAAAGTTGTAGGGAATTTTATGCTATAAAACTTTGTACTACAATATTTTGCACTAAAGTGTATAGTTTGTCCTTAAAATTTAAAAAAAGTAAAAAATTGAACCATGTGCATTTAATCAATGTCGGTCTTGAGGACCTTCTACTGTACCAATTTAAACCAAAATCTAATGGTCGCATTCTAGGCACACACCGACCCTCCATACCAAATTTCAGCTTGATTGGTCAAACGGTTCGGCAGTTATCGTGGAAGATTACACACAGACACACAGACAGACCATACGCTGAAAATGGTCTCAATCTTCTTGGGGGACCTCAAAATGGATATTTCCATCGATATCTCGATTTTTTTTTTGCTCGTTCACCTTACTTTCCCTTTGATGGGTCCGGGAAAGTAAATGCGATGGGACACAGTGTCACTTGTTATTTGGGAAAAGAGTCCATCTTTATAATAAGAGCCAGTACTAAGTGGAACCGAAAAAAAGTCCACCTTCTGGCTTTTATTACACAGATGGAATATTTTTCCAAGTCATGAAGTGACACAGTATCCCATTGGTAGATGGCGTTAACTATCTACCATCGTATTTACATACACACACAGACACTATTGTGCTTCGAGGTGAGATTTGAATTTTATACACATAGTCGATCCTTCAAGAAACGAAATAGTTGTCTGGTATACATAGAAATCAAATTCTTATACCTAACAAGTATTTAACACATGTTTTTGGGGTTTTATATTTATTGGAGATGGGACTTTCTTTCGGTTCTAGTTAGTACTGACTCTTATTACACAAATGGAATCATTTCTCAAGTAATAAAGTGAGACAATAATTTAAAAGTAACGAGGAAATTTAGACCAAATTTAGAGCAATTTTTATTTTTGGTAGTTAGAGAGTCTCTGCATTTTTTTGTGGTATTTGGTAAGTTTATTTTTTATGATAATTGACAAATTGCTCAATTTGGTGGGTAAATTTATTAAATTTAAATTTGGTTAAGATTGTTTCTTTAAATTTAATCTTTGAATTTAAAAATACTCTTCAGCATAAATTAATATTTTTAAGTTTTTCCATATACCACTGAATATTCTTAATTATTGATTTGTATGTGATACAGATTTTTTTGTTGAAATCGTTCAAAAAAAAAAACAAAAAATGTAATTTTTCATATTTCTGCTTGTTATTTATTATGTGAATTGACGTTTCTCTCTGATCGTAATGAAATTTTAGACATCGATAGAGAAAGATAATTTGAATTAAGGAACACTGTCAGTTTCTTTATAATTTCTTTATTCTAAAATTGATTTTGACCGAATTATGTAGATGTGACGCTCCCACCATTTTTTTTAAATAATCTCAATTTTCTTAGAAACCAAAAGAGCTAGAGAGAAACTGATGTTTTTTTTTGGAATCTACACCCCTAAAACTACTCCTAAAGCATTTTTTATTAAATTTTGAGCGATGAAAAATTTTTGAAGGCCTTGTTCTTTTTTTCGTGTCAGATTTTTTTTCTCTCTGATTGTAATGAAATTTTAGACATAGATAGAGAAAGATAATTCGAATTAAGGAAGACTGTCTGTTTCTTCATACTTTTTTTATTTTAACATTGATTTTGAGAAATTATGTAGATGTGACGCTCCCACCATTTTTTTTAAATCATTTCAATTTCCTTAGAAACTAAAAGAGCTAAAGAGGAACTGATGTTTTTTTTTGGAATCTACACCCCTTAAACTGCTCCCCCTACCATTTTTTATGAAATTCTGAGCGATGAAAAAATTTGAAGATTTTTGAAGGTTATAGCCTTGAGTCAGATTTTTTTCTCTCTGATTGTAACGAAATTTTCGACATAACTAGAGAAAAATAATTCAAATTAAGGAAGACTGTCTGTTTTTTCATACTTTCTCTATTTTAACAGTGATTTTGTCGAATTATGTAGAAGTTACGCTCCCACCATTATTTAAAAAAACTCAATTTCCTTCGAAACTAAAAGAACTAGAGAATGTCTGATGATTTTTTTTTGATCTACACTGTGCAACCATCTGTCATATTTTTTTAAATTTTTTCAGAATCCACGATACGATACCACTTTAAAAAATAAATAAAATTTCTTATCGTCAACAAAACCATAAACACAATAAGAAAGTCTAATGACGGACTCATCAACGTGAAAATATGCGCAAACTTTGTCCGCCAAGGAGACTGTCAATGCTGATTGTTAGGTATGCTGTGGTTGGCTCAAATGTATTGGATTTAAACATTGGTTCCAGGGTACACAATATATCAATTTTCCAATATTTGGTAGCATTGTCTTGGGCCGGCTTAAGGTTAATATTGTACACGTCTTGTTTATGGCCGAGCGAGGCTAATAGAGAGGGAAATATTTCAATCAAGCGTATTATAACATATAATATACTGACCATGGAACACCCGGTATTTCAGATGTCTTATTTACGATTCTCAATCCGGGTTGGGTTAACTCTTAAAAATTATAAAAAGAAATACAATTTATTGATTTTTTTTATCTTGATTCTTCTTTTACCTCCTCCAATTCTTTCTTTTCATTAATTATTACTCTATTTTATTCCTTGTGGCTCTCTCCCGGTATTACCTTCAGTTCATTTTTGTTTTTATATGTATTTTCCAATTTTCCCTCTGTTTCTGTTTTCCAATTTTCCTCTGTTTCTATCAGTTCATTGAATTTAATCTGGAATTTAATTTTATATCATTTAATTCCGCTGTTTGTTTCTTAAAGAAAATATTGTCTCTTTGTTATATAACTTTTATTTCTATTTTACAATATTCAATAATTCGATAACTATTTTCATACAAAATTTTGATATCTGACAATTCAAAATTTATTTTATGTTCAAATTATTACATAAACCAAGCTTCGAGGTTCACTCGTAAGGGAGTGAAATACAGTGTCATCCCCAAAGTATACGCCATATGGGAAATTTATTTTCGACAAAAAGTTATTCTTGGTAAAAGTTTGAGCATCCCTTAAAACCAAATATGCAACAATAAAATATAGTAAAACACGCTTAATATACAAGGAGCCTTCAAAAATTTGATTTTGAGACAAGACTAAAGTACCATTATTTTGAAAGATCTCGGGAAATGTTGTTTAGAAAAATTATTCTGAATTAAAAAATACATCTAGATTTGAAGTCATGGCCGTCTAAGTTAAGTTTTATTTTTTATTAAGAATTATTTTGGACAAAAAAAATGAATGAGTTTGTATCGAAATACTTATTTTCTTTAATGTTTCGTGATTTGATATTGTTGAATATTAAGTTACTTTTACAATACTGTATAATTTTGAGCAATTTTCGGTATTAACAAAAAATTAAAATAACTTTAAAAAATGGATGTATTTTTTAATGCTGAAGAATTTTTATAAATAACATTTTTAAAAATAAGAGTACTTTATTCTTTGTCTTAAAATCAAATTTTTGAAGGCTCCTCATATATTATGTGTGTTTAACTATATTTTGTTGGTGCATGATGGATTTTAGAGGATTAAAAAAATGTTTAACAAGAATAACTTTTTGTTGAAATACCCTTAATAAATAAGTTTACCATATAGTGAATACTTTGAGGATGACACTGTATAATGATAATATTATTGTGAATATTTAAGGAGTTACTTATTCCCTTTCTAATGGTAAAAAATGAATCGTTTATTAAAAATTCATGAACAGGTATTTTGTTTATTACATATATAGGGCGTCTCATAGTGTTGGTTTCGGAGGATTCCATATTAATTTAGTTAATTAATTAAATAAAGTACAACAAATTATTTTAATTATAGTTTATTTCTTATAATCCTAATGATATTTTTGATAAAATTATTTTTTTTTCTCCGATTTTAAATTCTGTTGAATAGCCTCTAACGTTTTTCCTTTAGTTTCTGGTACTAAATAACTGACTAAAACAGCTGAAATGGCATTACAACAACAAAATATTAAAAACGGTGCATATATTCCCAAAGAAGATGTTAATTTATAGAATAAAACATTCATAACTAAATAGCTAATAGCATATGATTCGATAGCAAAAGAGATCGCTTTTGTTTTGATACTAGCAGAAAATAATTCACTTAACATTAACGAAGGAATTATAGTAACACCGAAAGAAGAAAAAACTAAAAATAATAACATTCCTGCTAAAGGAAACCATTTAATACTGGTAAGATTTATTTCAGTAAAATATTTATCTAATAAAAAATAAATACCTTCTAATAATAGTATCAAAGATGTTAAACAATAAGAAATAGTTAAAGATTTTTTTCTTCCTAATTTTTCAGCCAAAACTGATGATATAATAGTTAAAATAAAAGCTTCACCTGTATATATAATTGCTGATAAAGATGGGTCAATAGTATCACCAGATTTTTCGAAAATAAATCTCGTGTAACTTACAAAAACGTATAAACCAGAAAACATTTGTGATACTCTTAAAAATATTCCAGCTACTAATGCTCGTCTATTACTCATTATAAATAATAAATCTTTAATAGTACCAGATTCTGACATTTGTCGCTCCACGTCAAATTTTAACACTTCAAACTCTTCATCAATATTTTTTTTAAGTCTTAACTTTCTTAATGAATTTTTAGCTTCATCGTATTTCCCTTTCATAATGTAAAAATATGGAGATTCTGGCATAAAAATAAATAAAATAATAAATAAAATCGATATTAATAGACTTATTAGAGATGATTGTTTAATTGTATAATATGTCCCTAGAATGTTCATTAAAAATTGTCCAAAATATCCGAAAACTATTATACCATTTCCCCAAACACCTCTAACTTCAGGAGTAGCTATTTCACCAATATAAGCCGGTAAAGATATAAGTATCAAACTATCTGCTATACCAGCAAGAAATCTTGAAAA
Source organism: Neocrepidodera transversa (assembly GCA_963243735.1). Taxonomy (NCBI): domain Eukaryota; kingdom Metazoa; phylum Arthropoda; class Insecta; order Coleoptera; family Chrysomelidae; genus Neocrepidodera; species Neocrepidodera transversa. Next base: position 2,888,512 of record OY725348.1, on the reverse strand, counting down.
ATATAAAACGTATAAATTTGTACAAGAAAATTTTAAAATCCAACAGATTATGGTGGGTATAACGCTGATAAGAAGAGTTGGTTTTCTTCCTAAATAATCAGGAAGTTTGGGAATCAGTGGTAAAAATAATAATAAACCAATTATGTTTGATATAGTGAAATAGGATGCTTGATCTTCACTAATATTGTAGTTGATTGTATCATTTACTATTTTTGGTATGTATGGTGATGGCCATGCCATGGACATACCACTTATCACACTTTGCAGACATCCTAAAAATTGAAAAAAATATCATATTTGCATAATTTGGAATAAGACTTTTCTCTTGGAAAACGACTTTCGGACAATTTTTTAAAAATTTTTGGTATGTTACAAATTTTGATGTTCTGATTAAATATCTCCATGGGACATTTAATCAGAACGTTAAAGTCTTTAACATGCTAAAATTTAAAAAAAAAATGTCCAAAAGCCATTTTCCATAAGTTTCTTTTAAATACTATACACTGAAAATTTGAATATTTTTGGTTATTTGGAAATCAAAAATTGATTCTTATTTTATTATTTTAAATAGAACACCCTATATGTATATTTTAAATCAACGATGGTATAAAGCGTGCAATTTTTAAGTAAATTTTTTTTTTGTAATGTTCACCGATGCTCGAAATATTTTTATGCATAACAGGAATATGACCTATAAATTTAAAAAAAAATCTGAAATTTTGTATCTTAAAACAATTCTAAATTTTATAAACTTGAAAAAAAAACTTGTTTTTAACTTAACTGTACATTTTTTAACTTAAAAAACTCTAAATTTTATAAACTTTTGAAGAACTCTAAATTTTTTAAACTTTAAAAAAAAATTGAAATTTTGTATCTTAAAACAATTCTAAATTTTATAAACTTGAAAAAAAAACTTGTTTTTAACTTAACTGTACATTTTTTAACTTAAAAAACTCTAAAATTTTGTAACATTTTGAAGAACTCTAAATTTTTTAAACTAAAAAAAAAAACTGAAATTTTGTATCTTAAAACAATTCTAAATTTTATAAACTTGAAAAAAAAACTTAACTCTAAATTTTGTAAACTTTTGAAGAACTCTAAATTTTTTAAACTTGAAAAAAAAACTTGTTTTTAACTTAACTGTACATTTTTTAACTTAAAAAACTCTAAATTTTGTAACATTTTGAAGAACTCTAAATTTTTTAAACTTAAAAAAATAAAACAATTCTAAATTTTACAAAATTGAAAAAAAAACTTGTTTTTAACTTAACTGTACATTTTTTAACTTAAAAAACTCTAAATTTTGTAAACTTTTGAAGAACTCTAAATTTTTTAAACTTAAAAAAAAAAATTGAAATTTTGTATCTTAAAACAATTCTAAATTTTATAAACTTGAAAAAAAAACTTGTTTTTAACTTAACTGTACATTTTTTAACTTAAAAAACTCTAAATTTTATAAACTTTTGAAGAACTCTAAATTTTTTAAACTTTAAAAAAAAATTGAAATTTTGAATCTTAAAACAATTCTAAATTTTATAAACTTGAAAAAAAAACTTGTTTTTAACTTAACTGTACATTTTTTAACTTAAAAAACTCTAAATTTTATAAACTTTTGAAGAACTCTAAATTTTTTAAACTTAAAAAAAAAAATTGAAATTTTGTATCTTAAAACAATTCTAAATTTTATAAACTTGAAAAAAAAACTTGTTTTTAACTTAACTGTACATTTTTTAACTTAAAAAACTCTAAATTTTATAAACTTTTGAAGAACTCTAAATTTTTTAAACTTTAAAAAAAAATTGAAATTTTGAATCTTAAAACAATTCTAAATTTTATAAACTTGAAAAAAAAAACAACTCTAAATTTTGTAAATTTTTGAAGAACTCTAAATTTTTTAAACTTGAAAAAAAAACTTGTTTTTAACTTAACTGTACATTTTTTAACTTAAAAAACTCTAAATTTTGTAACATTTTGAAGAACTCTAAATTTTTTTAACTTAAAAAAATAAAACAATTCTAAATTTTATAAACTTGAAAAAAAAACTTGTTTTTAACTTAACTGTACATTTTTTAACTTAAAAAACTAAATTTTGTAACATTTTGAAGAACTCTAAATTTTTTAAACTTTAAAAAAAAACTGAAATTTTGTATCTTAAAACAATTCTAAATTTTATAAACTTGAAAAAAAAACTTGTTTTTAACTTAACTGTACATTTTTTAACTTAAAAAACTCTAAATTTTATAAACTTTTGAAGAACTCTAAATTTTTTAAACTTTAAAAAAAAATTGAAATTTTGAATCTTAAAACAATTCTAAATTTTATAAACTTGAAAAAAAAAACAACTCTAAATTTTGTAAATTTTTGAAGAACTCTAAATTTTTTAAACTTGAAAAAAAAACTTGTTTTTAACTTAACTGTACATTTTTTAACTTAAAAAACTCTAAATTTTGTAACATTTTGAAGAACTCTAAATTTTTTTAACTTAAAAAAATAAAACAATTCTAAATTTTATAAACTTGAAAAAAAAACTTGTTTTTAACTTAACTGTACATTTTTTAACTTAAAAAACTAAATTTTGTAACATTTTGAAGAACTCTAAATTTTTTAAACTTTAAAAAAAAACTGAAATTTTGTATCTTAAAACAATTCTAAATTTTATAAACTTGAAAAAAAAACTTAACTCTAAATTTTGTAAATTTTTGAAGAACTCTAAATTTTTTAAACTTAAAAAAAAAACTGAAATTTTGTATCTTAAAACAATTCTAAATTTTATAAACTTGAAAAAAAAAACTTGTTTTTAACTTAACTGTACATTTTTTAACTTAAAAAACTCTAAAATTTTGTAACATTTTGAAGAACTCTAAATTTTTTAAACTTTAAAAAAAACTCTAAATTACGTATTGAAAAAAACTATAAATTTTGTAACAAAAAAAAAACTCTTACTTAATTTTTAAAAAAATCTCTAAATCTTTAAAAAACTTTGTCAACTTTAAAACAAAATTCAGTAAACTAAATATTAAATTTTGTAAATAAAAAAAATCTTAATTTGATAACTTTAAAACGAAACTTCAAATTTTCTAAATTAAAAAAAATCAAAATTTTTGTGATTTCAAAAAAACTATAAATTTTCTAAACTGAAAGAAAATTTGTAACTGAAAAAAACTCTAAATTTTGTTAATTTAACTTTAACCAAAAAAACTCAGTTAAATAAATTTTCTAAACTTTTAAAAAATTCTAAAATTTGTAAATTTAAGGACTTATATTTTATAAACTTTAAAACAAGTTCTAGCTTAAAAATACTCTAAATTTTGTAAATTAAAAAAAAAGTCCAAATTTTCTAAATTTATTTTGTAAAAGTATAAATTTTCTAAACTTTAAAGAAAATTTAAATTTTGTAAATAAAAAAAACTTACGAGTCTACTAAATTTTGAGAATATAAACTAAATTATGTAAACTTAAAAAAACTCTAAATTTTGTAACTTATAAACTCTTTCATTAAATTTTAAAAAATCTCTAAATTTTTTAAACTAAAAAAAACCTAAAATTTTGTACTTTAAAAAAAAATTTTAAGTTTTCTAAATTTTAAGAAAAAAACTGTAAATTGTGTAACTTTAAAACAAAATTTTCTAAACTAAGAAAATAATTGAAATTATGTTAACTTATAAAAATTCTAAGTTTTGTAAACTACCAGAAGAAAACATATTTATAATTTTAAGAAAAAATTAAATTTTGTTCATTTAACTTAATTAAAAAACACTAAATTTTCTAAAATTGTAATAAACTAAATTTTGTAAATTAAAAAAATGTCTAAATTTTCTAATTTATTTAAAAAAAAAGTCTTCAAGTTTTCTAAATTTTAAAAAATCTTAAATTTTGTAAATTAAAAAAAAAACTCAATTTTCTAAATTTTGAGAAAAAACTCTAAATTATGTAACCATAAAAAACTCTAAATTTTGTTACTTAAAATAAACTATTTCATTAGGTATATTTTAAAAAATCTAAAAAAAAAATTTAAAATTTTGTAAACTTAAAGAAAAAATTAAGTTTTGCTTTAAGAAAAAACCTAAATTTTGTAACTTAAAAAAAAACTCCAAATTTCAAGAAAAAAAACTAAATTGTGCAACTTTAGAACAAAATTTTCTAAACTAAGAAAATAATTTATATTTTGTTAACTTAAAAAAATTTTAAGTTTTGTAAACTACCAGAAGAAAACATATTTATAATTAAAACAAAAAATTAAATTTTGTTCATTTAACTTAATTAAAAAGAACACATATTTATAATTAAAAAAAAATAAATTTTGATCATTTAAATATCCTAAAAAAACTCTAAATTTTCTAAAATTGTAAAAAACTAAATTTTGTTGCTTAAAAAAAAACTTTTTTATAACTAAACTAAGAAAATAATTTAAATTAAAAAAAATTCCAAGTTTTGTAAATTAACAGAAGAGAACAATTTTATAATTAAAAAAAAAAAATAAATTTTGTTCATTTAATTTAACTAAAAAAACTCTAAAATTGTAAAAAACTAAATTTTGTAAACTTTAAAAAACTAAATTTTGTAGCTTAAAAAACTTTTCCTTAACTTTTAAAAACCTCTAGATTTTTTAAACTAAAAAAAAAAACCTAAATTTTCTATAAAAAAACTTGTAATTTTCTAAAATTTAAAACAAAATCTTAAATTTTTTGTAAACTTCTAAATTCTAAATTTTGTAAATAAAAAAAATCTTAATTTTGTAACTTTAAAACAAAAATTCAAATTTTCAAAAAAAAATTCTATATTATCTAAATTTAAAAAAAAACTAATTTTTAAAAAATCTTAATTTTCTTTAACTTTCAAAAAACTGTAAATTTTCTAAACGTTAAGAAAAAACTCTAAATTATGTAAATTTAAAAAACTCTAAATTTTGTAACTTAAAAAAAAACTTTTTCTTAACTTTTAAAAAACTCAAAAATTTTCTAAACTTTAAAATAAAATTTGAATTTTGCAAACTTCTAAATTCTAAATTTTTTAAATAATCTAAATTTTGTAACTTTAAAACTAATTTTCTAATCTTTAAGAAAAAAATTCTACATTATATAAATTAAAAAAAATTTTGTCACTTAAAAAAAAATTTTTTTAACTTTTAAATCTCTAAATTTTCTAAACTTTTAAAAAATTCAAAATTATCCAAACTTTAAAAAAATTCAAAATTACGTAGAGTTTTTAAACTTTTTCTTAACTTTTATAAAATGTTTAAATTTTCTAAACTTAAAACAAAATCTAAAGTCTGTAAATTTCTAATTTCCAAATTTTGTAAATAAAAGAAAATTTAAATTTTGTAACTTTAAAATAAAACTCTAAACTTAAAAAACTCTAATTTTAAAAATCTCTATTTATATTAAATTTTTAATTTCGTAAACTTTTTTAAAAACATTTCAAATTTTGTAAATAACTTAAAAAACTCTTATTTTGTAGAATCTAAATTTTTCAGTTTCAAAAACCTCAAAGTTTCTAAACGTCAAAAAAACTTTTAATTTTATAAACAAAAAAATATTCTAAACTTTAAAACAAACTAAATTTTGTTTAGAAAAATTTGCCTATTTAGACAAAAAAGTTATAGGGGTCTAAAAGTTTCAAAATTTGGGAATTTTTTTTCTTTTGTATCTAAAATTTAAAATTTTAATTTCAGCTTTGGATTCAACATAAAAAGAATAATCAAAAATTTGTCTTACGAAAAATTTGTTTCATATTACAACAAAAAAATTATAGGGTCTGAAATTTTAAAGTTTCTGTTAATTTTTTCCTACTTATCTAAAATTTAAAATTTTAATTTCAGATTTGGATCCAGCATAAAAAAAATAAACAAAAAATTTGTGCTTATTAAGACAAAAAAAATTATATAGGGAGTGTTAAAACTTTTTTATTTGTGTAAAATTTATCCGATTTAAAATCGTTATAAAAAATTTGTGTCTATTAAGACAAAAAAGTTATAGGGGTATAAAACTTATAAATTTTAAATTCGTCTTTTCAACTATATTTTTAAGGTCAATAAAAACACAGTGGCGCATCAAATCCATGGGATATAAAAAATAATAGCAAAAAAGAAAAACCTGTGACTTAATAACAAAATAACGTGGTTATTGTTACTTTTCGCCCACTTTAAAAAATAACGAAATTACTAGTAACGTGTTATTTCTAGTAAAGCGTTACTGAAAAGTTTAAGTTTCTTTAATCCCATCTTTAATGTGTCTGTGAATAATAAATCACTATTTTGATACAAACCAAATTGTATAAAATATTTAAAAAAAAGTTTTTGGAAAATATAAACATTTTTAAAACACTAAACACTTAAATATTAGATATAAATAAATTTTATCATAAACTTACCGATAACAATAGCAGCAATTTGAGCTAAGTTTCTATATTGACATATAACAAAAACCATTCTTTACAAATCCTAATCCAGTCAAAAATAACACTGAATTAGTTATCAACTAATTAACAATTCATTTATATAAATTAACATAATTATTATTAAAAAAAAAACCTGCTACAAAAACTAGTTTAAATACATCTACTAGTTATTAAAAACAACATAATGAACGGTATAACAAACGTTTAAAAAAAGATAAAAATAATTAAAAATTCCCCACTATTTTATATATTTTGTTAATTAACTTACAGCTACATGTCACTGAGCTCAAATTAAAAATCCATAAATCCATTAACACTTCACTTGTCAACTTCTCAGAGTTTTTTTACCACCCTCGTAGTAGTATATAATTTAATTTAAATTATACTATCTGATAGAAGCCTCATACTTATAATGAGTTAAAGGTGTGTTTAATAAATTACGATTATGTCAAAAAAAAATGGGTGGATAACGTAAGTAATTATTTTTTTAAAAAATTAAAATAAAATAGAGGTGTTAAACCAAAATAGTAATTATTAAAAAAATAATTTTAAATTTAAATTAAATAATTAATATTTATGAAACTAAATATAAATTAAATATTATCAGTTTAATTCTTTTATCAATTTTTTTTGTTTATGAATTATTGAGGTCAATACGACCTACTTGACAGATTTATATTTTGAAAAAAAATCTATTTTTTGCAAATTTCCTATTTATTAGAGTCCAAGACGTAGAAAACCACAATTTTAAAGCGAGAAATGTTATTAATTTTTATGATTAGTTATAAAGTTGGTAAAACTGATAAAAGTAACAATCATATTTTTTTCTTCTATTGTCAAATGTTTTTTTACTTCACATTTTTTAAGTAAAGGAGCTACACCGGTTCCTCCCATAAATCCCATAAGAAATAAAGAAATCTTCAAGGTCATTCGTCATCGCTCGCAGGCAATCTGCGCATGCGCTAAATTATTGGATGTCAGATACGTTTGGTCAAGTCATCAGGTCTTTCAGATACGTCTGGTCCAGTCTTCACAGATTATAAATAGAGATACATAATTGAAATTAATGAATACACTATCAGACGTATCTGAGAGACCTTAAGAGGCATGGGAAGCGCGTCATCAACTTTGAATTTTCTCCCGGTTCCTACTACTTCAAGTTACACCGAGTGGGTATCTAATTTACGTCTATACCAAATTTTTTCCTATTTTCCTCTTCCTGTTTTTTACTATTTTTTTATTTTTCCCATTTTTCCTATTCTTTTCTATTTGTTAATTTTTTTCTATTTTTTCATTTTTTTCTATTTTTTCAAATTTTTCCGATTTTTGCATATATTTTCCAGTTTTTTCTTATTTTTTCCAGCTTTTTCTATTTTTGCTGGTTTTTTCGATTTCATTTTAATATTTTCCCTAGATTTTCCTATTTTTTTAATTTTTTTCTATTTTCAACCATTTTGCCTATATTTCCCCATACTTCCCTGTTTTTTTTTTTAATTTTTCTCTATGTTTCCCTATTTTTTTACGTTGTGTTATTTTTGCCCATTTTTTTATGTTTTCCTATTTTTTTCTATCATTCCCCATTTTTTTTTACTATTTTTTCTTAATTTTTTTTTCTCTTTTTTACTAATATTCTATTTTTTTCTATATTTCCCTGTTTCTTTGTTCCTGTGTTTTTCTATTTTGCCTATTTTTCCCCATTTTCCCCATTATCTCTATTTATCCCAAATTTTTTTACTTTTCTCTAATTTACCTATTTTTTTTTTCAACTTTTGCGTTTTTTATATTTTTATCTATATTTTCTTCTTTTTAGAATTATTTTCTATTTTTTTTCGTATTTTTCTTATTTTTTTCCACTTTCATATTGTATTGTTTCCTGTTTTTTTATCACTTTTCCTGATTTTCTCTAGTTTTTCTTATTTTCCCCATTTTATACAATTTTTTCATTTTTTTTCTTCTTATTTTTTTTACATTTTTTCACTATTTTTTACTAATTTTTCTACATTTTCCTTATTTTCCCTATTTTTTCCCCAGTTTCCTATTGTTTTCCCATTTTCCTATTATTTCCTGTTTTTTACCATTTTCCATTTTATTTCTCTGTTTTCCCTAGATTTTTCTATTTTTTTTCTATTTTCAACCATTTTGCCTATATTTCATCATACTTCCCTGTTTTTGTTAATTTTTCTCTATTTTTCCCTATTTTTTTACGTTATGTTATTTTTGACAATTTTTTTTTGTTTTCCTATTTTTTGCCTATTTTTCCCCATTTTCTCTATTTCTCCCAATTTTTTTTACGTTTCTCTAATTTGCCTATTTTTTGTCAACTTTTGCCTAATTTTTCCTATTTTTATATATATTTTCTACTTTTTCCAATTATTTTCTATTTTTTTTCTTATTTTCCGTATTTTTTCCTATTTTCCTATTGTTTCCTGTTTTTTTTATCATTTTCCTTGATTTTCGAATGACCTTGAATTAACACAATTTTGCCAGAATGGGGCTTAGATTTTTTATGGGATAACACATGGGGAATTTGGAGGAACCGGTGCAGCTTTTACTGAACAAAATACATTTTTTAATTTTCCTACATATGTCACTTATTTATAAAAGGAATTTTCAAAGATTTATGAATTTTCAAAGATTTATGAATTTTCAAAGATTTTCTAAAGGGTTTTTCATAAATGTCTTAAGGACTTTTTAAATACCTTTCAAGAATACATAAAAGACTACTCATGGATTTTTTAAGGATTCTGTACAAGGAGTTTTCAAAAGTTTTATGAATTTCAAGGATTGTTAAGGATTCTGTAAGGAATTTTCAAAGAATTTTTAAAGATTTATGAATTTTCAAAGATTTTCCAAATACCTTTCAAGGATACATAAAATACTACTCATGGATTTTTTAAGGATTCTGTACAAGGAATTTTCAAAGTTTTATGAATTTCAAGGATTTTTAAGGATTCTGTAAGGAATTTTCAAAGAATTTTCAAATATTTATGAATTTTCAAAGATTTTCTAAAGGGTTTTTCTTAAATGTCTTAAAAATTTTTTAAATACCTTTCAAGAATACTTAAAGGACTACTCGTGGATGTTTTAAGGATTCTGTAAGCAGTTTTCAAAGTTTTAAGAATTTTCAAGGATTTCCTGAAGCGTTTTTCATAAATGTCGTTAAAGATTTTTTAAACTTTTCTAGAATAGATAAAGGACCCCTCATGAATTTTTTAAGGATTCTGTAAAGGGTTTTCAAAGACATTTCAGTTTTATGAATTTTCAAGGACACATATCATCATAGCAAACGTGACCTTTGTGATATAATCACCGAACCTGGAAACCATATGTGATCTCTCCCGGTATCAAATGGATTACTACCAATTTAGGATCCTTCCATTATCCTATTATCTCTTCGGGATAGATTCCGATTGGTAAATAACAAAATTTTCACTTTCTGCTATTGGACCTTCTCTATTATTAATTTCTGGAACTTCATTTTTATTTTCATCTCTTGCTTCCTGTGCTTTCTTCCTGATTTTATTTTGCATATTTTTTCTCTCTCTTCTTTATGAAGTTTCTCAGTTTACTCTTATTCCGCATTATTTTTTCTTTTTCAACTGCACTAGGCACGTTTTCTCTTCTAACTTTGCTGCTTTGCTTCACGCCCAAATTTAAAGTTTTCTTCATCACATTTTGGCTAGCTTCCTTAAGCATTTCTTGATCTACTGTATTTATCTTTTTTTCTTCTGCTTTTCTAACTATTATTATTTCGCTTTCTTCCTTTCAATTTATTCGATCAAATGTATTTTCTGTAAAAATTTCGTACTGACTTCTGATTTTCGATTAAAGAAATTCTATCAAATCTGTTTGAATCATTTTTCTCTAGATCAAATTTCCGCATTACCCAAATACCAGTCTGTCTATTTTAAAATTTTAATTTCTGGAATCAGCATAAAAAAAATAAACAACAAATTGTTTTGCGAAATATTTGTACCTTACAAAAAAAGTTATTGAGTCAAGTTAAATTTGGTAAAATTTGAAAAAATCACCATTACTCCAATTAAATATACGAAAACATTTAAAAAAGATAATTTACATACAAAGCAAATTTTTAAATTATAATACAGAGTGGTAAAAATTTACCTATTAATATTTGTCTGTTTTTATTTCAAAATTTTATTTATTTGATTACTGCTTTATCAATTTTGTATGGAGGGTCGGTGTGTGCCTAAATTGGTACAGTAGAAGGTCCTCAAGACCGACATTGATTAAATGAACATGTAACAATTTTTTAATTTTTTTAAATTTTAAGGACAAACTATACACTTTAGTGCAAAATCTTGTAGTACAAAGTTTTAGAGGATAAAATTTCCTTCAACTTTTGTTTCAAACTTTTTCAAGGAATTTCCAATAGTTGCGCCACTAGAGGGCGCGTAAAAAATGTGCATATAGGTTTTCTCTAGTTTTTCTTGATTTTCAGGACAAACAATTCATTTTAGTGCAAAATTTTCTCATTCAAAGTTGTAAAGCATCAAATTTTCTTCAACTTTTATGTTTAACTTTTTATAGAATTCCTCATAGTTTCGCCGCTAGATGGCGAGAAAAATACACATTTATAATTTTCCATTTATTAAAATTCGAGGTAAATTATGCTCTTTAGTGCAAAATGTTTCAGTGCAAAGTTGTAAAGCATAAAATTCCCTACAACTATTGTATGAAATTTTTTCCCGAATTCCCAATAGTTTTCACACATGATTTTAGGAGATAATAATTGTACTGTGATATACAACGTGCGCATGCGCAGCTTATGTCGTTATCAACATTGAAATATCAATTCGGTAGACGTATTCACCATCGGCTCGCTATATTTAATGTGTTTCATAAATTATTGTTTTGCTTAATATTTTCTAATTAAAATATTAATAATAAATAACATATTTTCTACGGTCGAATCGGGAAGGTTCTGGGGTGATACAGCCGATTTTTTTTTATGTGAACGATTTTTCACTTGTATTTACGCGGTTGGAAAATTTTGACTGCGCGATATCCACTCCCTTATCTCCCGTAGCTCCCACTTGCCAAGACCCCTCCGCGAGCTAATGAAAAAAACCGTGAATGTGAATAATTATAGTGGAATTAATCAGTAGATTTTTTTTCATTTACAAATCTAATGGTCCAATAGTCAGTTTGTTGGGTTTTAAGTGCACTGAATTAAATATGGCTATTAAAAAATATTATATTAATAAAATTGTGGAAGCACAAGATGTACCACAAATTGGAGCTATTGTTGTTGGTAAGTATTATTTATTTCATTATTTATTAAAAATACAAAAATACAAGAATTAGAAATTTTACTTTCCCGCTATTTATTTGTAAAGTAATAATTAATTAAATATTAATCGATTGATTGGTTCGATGTTTCTAACTGAGGTTTAGCCTCATTTAAGTTGTTTTGGTTTACCATAAGAGTTGTAGATACATCTAGACCATTCTAGATGTAATTTTATTGCATACCTAGAGCTGTAATAGATAATTACTTTTTCTTTTTATCCTTTCATGCTTTTCTTCAGATACATTTAATTAAACACTTTTGGGATTTAGATACAAAAAGTTAAATGGTTGTGAATTAATTGGTTTTATCAAAATTATAATATCAGGCTCGGTTTCAGAGATATTTAGGGAAAAATCGAAATTGACTTTATAAAACTTTTTATTGAAGGTCGAATTCAACATAATGTATCATAACTATTTTTTTTTTTAAATACGAACTTGTACTTTTTATTTCAACTTTAAAATCCCCATTTTTTTCTTCTTTATCCAACGATGTGAATTTTACAACAAAATGCGAAACAACACGACAAAAATAGAAAATGAAAAATTTCGGATCATAATATTTACACTGAATGAAAAAAATACAAAAGTTCACCACAAAATATTTATCAATCGACAAAAATTAGAAATTTCACAATAAAATTAGTCTTTATAATATTGAACGACAAAAGGCAGTTTACAATATTACTAGCTCGAATAGCTGCTCGATGGGCCATTATATATTTAAACACATCTAGATATTGAACAAACTTTTCATGTTTTCAAATGTTTTCAATAACAATATTTATTAATTTTGACAAAAAAATCAAAATCTCCGACCCCAAAAACCCACACATACCAATTTTAAACAGAATCAGTTAATAATTATAAATCTCGTCCGCCATCTCGGAATCGCCATTTTGAGTTTATTAATTTTTACAAAAAATTCATAATCTCCGACCCCAAAAACCCCCACTTACCAATTTTGAATGAAATCGGTCCATACTCATAAATCTCGTCCGCCATGTTGGAGTCGCCATCTTGTATTTAAAATTCAAAATGGTTTCCTGCACATCTAGACAACATAACCAACAAAAAGCTTACAATATACTATTTATATAAAATGAGATAAGTTGGAAAAACTTTTGGACAAATCGAAAAAATTATAGCATCAAAAAACAATAACGATAAAATGAGGGAGTTCACGCCAAAATTTTTATATCGAACAACAAAAATGAGAAATTATATCGAACGACTAAAATTGAGAAAAATAACTTTTTTCGAACGACAAAAATTAGAAAAAATGCGAATGTACACGACAAAAATGAAAAAAATTTACGACAAATTTCATGACATCAAACTACAAAATGGGAAAAATCACGTCAAAATCTTTATATTACAATTTTTTGACAAAATGCGAAAATTATTAGCATCGAATTACACAATGAAAAATTTTACGACAAAATCTAAAAAGTTCACGACAAAATATTTACACCGAACGACAAAAATGAAATATAATATATCCAACGACGAAAATGTAGAAAATAACTTTTCTGGAACGACAAAAATTAGAAATTTCACGATAAAATGCGAATGTACACGACAAAATAAAAAAATACGACAAAATGGAAATTTCCTAACATCAAACTGCAAAATGGAAAAAATCACTACAAAATCTTTATAATATATTATTAGAAATTTTTTGACAAAATGGGAAAATTATTAGCATCGAACGACACAAATGAAAAATTTTATACGACAAAATGAAAAAGTTCACGCCAAAATATTTACAATGAAAGACAAAAATCAAAAATAATATATCGAACGACAAAAATGTAGAGAAATAATTTTTCTGGAACGACAAAAATTAGAAATTTCACGACAAAATGCGAATGTACACGACAAAAAAAATTACGACAAACTGGAAATTTCATGACGTCAAACTACAAAAAGTGAAAAATCACGTCAAAATCTTTATATCATTTTATTAGAATTTTTTTTGACAAAATGGGAAAATTATTAGCATAGAAACGACACAAATGAAAAATTTTACGACAAAATGAAAAAGTTCACGCCAAAATATTTACACCAAACGACAATAATGAAAAATAATATATTGAACGACAAAAACGTAGAAAATAATTTTTCTCGAACGACAAAAATTAGAAATTTCACGATAAAATGAGAATGTAACACGACACAAATAAAATATTTTAAGAAAAATGGAAATTTAATGACATCAAACTACAAAATGGGAAAAATCACGACAAAATCTTTATATCATATTATTAGAAATTTTTTGACAAAATGGGAAAATTTTTAGTATCGAACGACACAAATGAAAAGTTTACGACAAAATGAAAAAGTTCACGCCAAAATATTTACAACGAACGACAAAAATCAAAAATAATGTATCGAACGACAAAAATGTACAGAAATAATTTTTGTGGAATGACAAAAATTAGGTAAAATGCAAATGTACACGACAAAAATAAAAAAATTTACGTCAAAATGGAAATTTCATGACAATGAATTATAAAATGGAAAAAATCACGTCAAAATCTTTATATCATATTATTATAAATTTTTTGACAAACTGGGAATGACATAAATGAAAAATTTTACGACAAAATTAATATTCATAATATTGAACGACATTTTTATAGCATCGAACGACAAAATATTTATAAAACGATACAAATGGAATATTTCACGACAAAAGGAAAAAGCTTAAGACATAATATTTATATAAAATGAAATAAGTGGAAATGTTGACGACAAAATATTTATATATAACGACAAAAATGGGAAATCTCACGACACAATATTATATCGAATAAGACTAATCGAAAATTTCATAATAAAATTCGAAATATCACGACAAAATACAAAAGTGACAAAAATAGAAGATGTTACGACAAAATATTAAAAAATAAGGAAAACTATACAAATGAAAAACTTTAAGGAAATAGTCACACATCAAACGACAAAAAGGAAAATTTTTCGACAATAATATTGAACGACAAAGAGTAGTTTACAATAAAATATTTTATATCGAATAAAAAAAATCGAAAATTTCATGGCTAATGTTATGAAAAAATTCATTGCATCAAACGACAAATGGAGAAAGCTCACGACAAAATATTTATATAAAACTACAAATGGAAATTTTCATGGCTAAATGGAAAAGTTCACTACAAAATATTTATATCGAATTCTTAGAAACTTTTTGATACAATCAAAAAAATTATAACATCCAACGACAAAAGAAGAAAATTCACGACAAAATAATTATTAAAAACGACAATGAGAAATTTCGCGACAAAATAAGAAAGTTCACGACATAATATTTATAACAAATTATTTTTTTGACAAAATCGAAAAAATTATAACATTTAAAGGAAATCTAGGATTTATGATAAAAGTTTGAAGAAAAACGAAAATCGCATGGGAAAGTAGAGGAAAAGACAAAATTAATATGAAAAAGAAACGTTCCTACAAGATCAAAACAAATACTAGACAAAAACCATAGGCGTCCCCGAAAAAAAAAATGTCGATATACCGGGTGTGTCCATATTTAAGTTAAATAATGTTAATTTTTTAACAAGCATGGGTACTTTGAATACCTAAAGGGAGCGAGCCGAATAAAAAATAGGAAAATAATTATATTTACCTATTTTTTTCTTTTTCCTATTTTCTCCTATTTTTTTATATTTTTTCCCTATTTTTCCTAATTTCTGCTATTTTTTCTGTTTTTTCCTTTATTTTTCTCTTTTTTTTCTATTTTTCCCTATTTTTTATATTTACCTCGCACTCTAATATTTTTTTTTGTTTGATGAGATACTGATTTAATGACAATATTTGTTTTTAATTTGATATTTTCTGCTTATATATAGTAATTTTGTAATAATTCGTAACTATGGCAACATTGTCTTATGATTCTTATTATTCGAAATTTTACATTAAATTTCTGTTACGTGTGGTTAGTTTGGAGTTATTCAATTATAAATTTCACTGAAAAATCGTGATAAACATTTACTTTTCAAGGTTAATTCCATAAAATAAGTAGCATATGGTAAGGTTTTTTTAAATAGTGCACGATTTTTTTATTATTTATTTAAAAAATAAAACATTTAAATTATGTTAAATACCTGATCTTCCTCAATATAACATATTTAAAAAAATATTTTAATAATATTTAAAAAAAATGTGGATAACTAAAATGTACCGTGATCTACAGAAACAATTTTATTACCAATTATTAAATCTATTTTTTTTTATTTTTATAAATATTTAATGAATATCTTTGTTAGAATTATTTTTTTTTTGTTTATGAACCAAAAAAAAAATTATGAACTCAATTTATATGCAACATACCACAAATTCTAAATAAACCTTGACAATTTTATTACTAATCTATTTTTTTGGTTTATTTAAACAAAAACAAAAGTTATGAACCGAAACCAAAAAATAATGAACCCAATTTAAATGCAACATTTCATAGTTCTAAAGAAACCTTGAGACAATTTTATTACCAATTATTACATCTATTTATTTTTTTTTTATAATTAATGAACTTGTTATCGTAAATTTCAGTTTTATACTAAAATTTTTGTTTTAAATATTTAAAATGAGATTGAAACGTCAGCATGACATTAAATACATTTTATCTTGGTAGCTCTTATGGTTTATTTATTTACATTTTTAATGTTTAACACGTTAAGTGCCACTACGAAATATATATAATCCATATGCAGTGAATTTAAATTTTTTAAGGAGTTTTAAATATCCGTTGAAATTATTTTACTGATTCGGTAAGATTTTAAGGATTTTTGCGTATATTAAAGGATACTTAAGGATTTTTATATATTTTTATTTCTATTGAAGTATTGATGAAATTTTTAATAATAATTTTTTAACAATTAACAAAATTTCGCAGTTTTAATGATTTACAAGGATTTTAAGGATTTATAAGGATATTAAAATCTTTAAAAGTTCATCAAAATAGCCTTGAAATTCATAAGAATCCTTAAAATCCTTCTGAATGTTTAAAAACATCCCATTAAAACATTGTCAATGATTTTTAAAAATATTATCAATAATTTTAAAAATAAAAGATCCTTCTCAATAATCCTTTAAAATTCGCATGAATCTATTAAAAGCTTCATGAATCCTTAAGAACTTTTTAAAAGAAGCAGAAATTCTTAAAAATAATATAAATCTTCATGGACACTAAAAAATCATTAAGAATCCTTATAAATATTTAAAAATCCTTAAAATTATTTAATAAGAACTTAACTGTCAATAATTTAAAAAATAATTAAAATTCTCATGAATCCTCAAAAATCCTCATGAATTTGTAAAAGTCATTTTAAAGTATCCTTAGAATGTTTAAAAATATTATTAAAAAATATGAAAATCCTTAATAAAATTAAAATCCTTTAAAATCCACATGAATTATTTAAAAGTCTCATTAATCCTTACAAACGTATTAAAATAATTAGGCATTCTTAAAATGTATATAAATATCCGCAGTTACTTAAAAATCCTTAAGAAACATCTTTAAAGTCCTTACGAATCCTTAAATCCTCTTGGATTCATAATAAACTTCTAAAATCCTCACTTTAACTTCGTTTATTAGATATATACATGAAAACTACTTTTAAATTCTTAAAACTGTTTAAAAATCCTTAACATCCTTATGCCTTAACTGCCAAAAAAAATCCTGATGATTTTTTAGCGTTCGTTGTATTAATTTCTAAGGATTATTAAACATTTTATTTAAAATAGTGATTTATGAGGGTTTTTAAGGATTCATGAGGATTTTTAAGGATTCATGAAGATTTTTTAAGGATTTATGAGAATTTTAAGGATTCGTGAGCTTTTTTTAATAATTGACAGTTAAGTTCTTTTGAAGATTATTGAGAAATATTTTAAGGATTTTTAAATAGTTTTAAGGATTTAAAGTAAGATTTTAAGGATTTTTGACTCTCGATGGATTTTAAAATTCCTATTTTCATGAGATTTTCTAAGGATCCATGAAGATTTTTAAGGATTTATGAAAATTTTTAAGGATTCATGTGTTTTTTTATAATTGACAATTAAATTCTTTTGGAGATTATTGAGAAAAATTTTAAGGATTTTAAAATAATTTTCAGGATTTATAGTATTTTGAATGGATTTTAAGGATTTATAAAGATTTTTGACTGTCGATGGGGATTTATATGAGTTTGAAAATTCCATCTTTGATGATAATTTTTAAGGATTTGTAAGGATTTTTAAGTGTCCGTGGAGATTTATATAATATTTAAAATTCCTGTTTATTTTATAGAGTTGGTAAGGAAATGTAAAGGATTCATGTGAATTTTAAAGGATTAATAAAAATAATATTGTTATTTCTACAAATTATTGATAATATTTTTGAGAATTATTATGTTTTACAAGATACAAGATTTAGTCGGATTTTTAAAGTATTCATGAGGACTTTTTAACGTTCGTTATATTATTAATAATATATTTTTTTGTAATGCTTTATGAAACTTCAATTCTAGAGTGCAATGAAAGGTACGAGTGTAATCGTTCAGAGTGGCAGATAATGTCTTAAAACAAAGTTAATGATGGAAAACTATCAGTATTTTTTAATTAAAGTATGAAATAATCAAAAACAGATACAAGTTTTAGAATACAAGTTGGAAAAAATTGGAAACAAAAATTGAAAAAACTAAAAAAAAATTTACTGATATAAGTTTTACAGCAAACAAAATAAAATAGTAAGAGTAAGAAATAATGAAGACAACACACTTAAATTCTAGAGTGCAATGAAAGTTACGAGTGCAATCGTTCAGAGTGGCAGATAATGTCTTAAAACAAAATTAATGATGGAAAACTCCAAACAAAATAGAAAGAACTTGAAAAAAAAAATTTTACATGAAACAAAATAAAACAGTATTCATGAATATTTTTAAGGATTCATAAGGACTTTTAACAATTTATGACGATTTTTAGATATTCATCATTAAAGAATTTTAATTTTTTTTATTATTAACAATTAAATAAAAATCACTGCTTATTTTAAAGCATTCATGAAAGGAATTTAAAAGGATTTTTTTTTATTTCTACGAATTATATATTAAGAATCATTGACAATTTTACAAATTTTATAAAATCTGGATCTTACTGATTTTTTTCTTTTAGGTTGCATTTCAAGTTTCGTCACGGGTTTGATCATAGCCTGGCCATCTCCTTCGGTGGTAAAAATATTAGAAGATAAAAAAACCTACAACATAACATCAGAAGAAGCATCTTACTTCAGCACATTGAACGCTATAGGTCCAATAGTTTTTTCAGTACTAGTATCAAGATTATGCGACCGTTTAGGACGAAAACGAACGCTCATGATATCATCAGTGCCGCACTTTATTTGTTGGGGTTTAAAAGCTTTTTGTACCGATTTGTATATTTTATATTTGGCTAGAGTGATCGGTGGTTTCGGTGATACATTCATGTATAATTCTTTACCGATTTATATTGGGGAAATATCGACTCCTAGAGTTAGAGGAGTTTGGGGTAACGGGTTAATATGTAGTTTATATTTTGGTTTATTTAGTATTAATTTAGTAGGTTCTTATTGTACGGTAAGTTTAACTGCGTTAATTTGTTTAATATTCCCAGTATTGTTTTTAGTAATATTTTCTTTTATGCCGGAATCTCCTTATTTTTATGCAATGCATGAACAAGATGAAGAAACTATTAAATCATTGAGAAGATTAAGAGGTACTGATAATGTAATTGAAGAATTTAAACGATTAAAACTTGATGTTAAACGACAAATGTCTGAACCTGGTACTTGGAAAGATCTATTTACCATACAAAGTAATAAAAGGGCTTTAATAGCTGGTACTTTTTTAAGAGTTTCTCAAAATTTTAGCGGGATTTTAGCATTTCCGGTTTACGCTCAATTTATTTTTACCAATGCTATAACTATAGAAAGTATTATTGATCCGAAAATATCCGCCATATTATATACAGGATTATCTGTTTTATGTTATTTAATTGCTGCTAATTTTTCTGATCGATTAGGTAGAAGAAAATCTTATATAGTTTCTATGGGTTTAACTAGTATTCCTTTATTTATGGAAGGAATATTTTTCGTTATCAAAACTTATTTACCATTAGAAATAGCTAATATGTTTTCGTTTTTTCCTTTAACAGGTATGATAATATTTATATTTATAGCATCATTAGGAGTCGGTTTGGTTCCTACTTTGATGCTAGGAGAATTATTTTCAGCTAGTGTTAAAGTGAAATGTTTAAGTATTGTTTCGACGTTTTTTTCTTTATCGTATTTTTTTGCTAATAATTTATTTTATTACGTATCTAAATTCGTTGGTTTATATGGTCCGTTTTTTATTTTCGCTAGCGCTAATGTATGTTCGGCCATTATAGCGTCCAGAGTTATTCCAGAAACTAAAGGAAAAACTTTGGAGGAAATTCAACAGCAGTTAAAGGGACACACAAAAGAAAATGATAATACCTAAGTAATAATTTTTTAATATATAAAAATTATTTGTTATAAAATTTGATACAGTGTGTTCCAAAAAAAAAAATCGAATTAAAATATTTGCCTTTACGTTAATAATTTAGTGGGCTGTATTTTCTGTTACATAGAAAATCAGTAATTTTTAGGGTAATTTTTTTCGTGTGAGTGAGATAGAGACAATAAAATATTTTCTTGTTAGATAAAGATTTTATTTTAAAGTCATGTTAATTTCCACATAAAAATAAACAAATTTAAAGTGAACAGATTAATCAATTTATTTAGAATTAACAAATTATTAAATTTTTAAATAACAAAAAAACTTGTTATTTTTCTTCTGATTATTCTTATTGTTCTCCTTATTTATTTTAGCTGGTTTTTTTATTTTTTGAATATTTTCCATCGGCTATACGACTTTTTGGTAAATAAAGTATGATAAATTATCCAAATTGGATCATTCAAGGTCACCAGTGAAATTTGGCAACATTTTTCCAAAATCCTAGTATATTCATCCTTTTTCTATTCCAGATTTTCACAATTTTCAACCATTTTCATTTTTCAAAATCTATCTATTTTTTCCAGATTTTTACTATTTATATCCATTTTATTCCAAAATCTAACATTATTTATTTATTTTCTTGTTTAGATTCTTACTATATTCATCCTTTTTTTAAAAATCCTGGTAGATTCGTCCTTTTTCTTTTTCAGATTTATACATTTTTCATCCATTTTCATTTTTCCAGAATCTAACAATATTTACCTATTTTTTCCAGATTTTTACTATTTGTATCCATTTTGTTTTCCAAAATTTAACCATATTTATTTATTTGTTTAGATTCTTAACTATATTCATTATTTTTTCGTCCTTTTTCTTTTTCATATTTATACAATTTTCATCCATTTTTATTTTTCCAGAATCTATATATTTTTATTTATTTTTCCAGATTTATACCATTTTTGTCCAATTTATTTTCCAGAATCTAACCATATTTATTTATTTTCTTGTTCCAGTTCTTACTATATTCATCCTTTTTTCCAGAATCCTAGTAGATTCATCCTTTATTATTTTAAGATTCATTCAAGTTTTATTCATTTTCATTTTTCCACAATATAATTATATTTATCTATATTTCCAGATTTATACTGTTTTATTATTTATATTTTCCAGAATCTAACCATATTTATTCATTTTCTTGTTCAGATTATTATTATTATATTCGTCGTTTTTTTTTCCTACAATCATTATACATTGATTGGTTTTTATTTTCCAGATTCATTTTTCTCTTCCAGAATCTAACCACATTTATTTATTTATTATTCAGATTATTATTATATTCATCCTTTTTTCTAGTAGATTCATTGTTTTTTATTTTTAGATTCCTACAATTTTCATTCATTCCTATTTTTCCAGAATCCATTTTTCCAGATTCATATTATTATCGTCCGTTTTCTTATCCAGAATTTAACTATATTTATTTATTTTCTGGTTCAAATACTTATTATATTCATCTTTTTTCCAGAATCCCAGTAGATTCATCTTTTCTTTTCTAGATTAATACATTTTTGATCCATTTTCATTTTTCCAGAATCTAAATGTATTTATCCATTTCTTCCAGATTTATACAATTTTTTTTTCATTTTCTTGTCCAGAATCTAACCATCTTTATTTTTTTTTTTGTTTAGATTCTTATTACATTCATCAGTTTTTCCTGAATCCTAGTAGATTCATAGTTTTTCTTTTTCAGATTCATACAATATTGATCCATTTTCATATTTCCAATATTTATTAATTTTTCTTTTCAGTTTCTTACTAGTTTCATACTTTTTCATTTTTCCAGAATCTAACTATATTTATCCTTTTTTCCAGATTTATACAATTATCATCAATTTTGTTTTCCAGAATCCTTCCCTGTTGGTTTATTCAGAATTTTTTTTTATGTTTTTATATTTTTTTGGATCACATTGTATACCTGTGTTGACAAGACGAATATTGTAGCTCCATCTGTTAATTTAAATGCCGAATCTCTAAGCTATAATAAAATTTTTCATAAAAATAAAAAAATTACCAGTACGTGTATAAAAACTTAATATAATTTTAAGATATTTTAGACTGCGATATATATATATTTTTATAAATATTTAAAATTATGTTATAAAAAATACTCAAATATTTAAAATAGTAAAATTACAAAACAATTATTTTTCATGCATGTTGGTATTTTTAGTAAACATTTGTGAAATAATAATAATAAAATTTACTATTACATATTTCCATGTGTTATTTATAATGATTTTTTATTCCACTTAATTTAGATCTACTGAAGATTAATGGCTTCATTTAGTTATTATATTTAAATTTAAAAAAATAATTTTGTTATCCGTATATAAACACCTGTTTTTTGATATAATTTGAATTTTGATTTTATGTTATCCTCTCGTGCTATTTTTGCAACAACAAAAATTTTTATGATCTTGAAAATAATTCACGTCTTGCCGCATTCCACTAATCCAGATTAAAAAAAATGAAAAATAATTATAATCAGCGTTGACCACGGATAACAAATAACGTTTCGTGAAAAATAATTATTATTAAAAAAAAATTATTTAATAAAGAGAGTAGGGCAGAGAATATAGATGGCACAATTTAATTTGTCTAAAAATAAATTAAAATGTACAGAAATTAATAAAAAATTTAAGTCGTAATTAAATATATTTAAATGTAGTGAATTTAAAAATTAAAAATTCCAGGACTGTCTTTTAAGAAAAAAAAAATACAATTGCAGAAAGTATAGATGCTACAATTTAATTTGTATAAAAATAAATTTAAATGTACAGAAATTAATAAAAAATTTAAATCGTAATTAAATATATTTAAATGTAGTGAATTTAAAAATTAAAAATTCCAGGACTGTCTTTTAAGAAAAAAAAATACAATTGCAGAAAGTATAGATGCTACAATTTAATTTATATAAAAATAAATTAAAATGTATAGAAATTAATAAAAAAATTAAATCATAATTAAATATATTTAAATAGTGAATTTAAAAAGTAAAAATTCCAGGACTGGCTTTTAAGAAAAAAAATACAATGGCAGAAAGTATAGATGCTATAATTTAATTTGTATAAATATAAATTAAAATGTACAGAAATTAATAAAAAATTTAAATCATAATTAAATATATTTAAATGAAAGTAGTAAATTTAAAAATAAAAAATTCCAGGACTGGCTTTTAAGAAACAAAAATGCAAGGGCAGAAAGTACAGACAATTTAATTTGTATAAAAATAAATAAATTAAAATATACAGAAATTAATAAAAAAATTAAATCATAGTTAAATATACTTAAATGATCATGGCAAATTTAAAAATTAAAAATTTCAGGACTGGCTTTTAAAAAAAATACAAGGGCAAAACGTATAGATGCTACAATTTAATTTGTTTAAAAATAAATCAAAATGTATAGAAATTAATATAAAATTTAAATCATAATTAAATATATTTAAATGAATGTAGTAAATTTAAAAATTAAAAATTCCAGGACTGGCTTTAAGATAAAAATAGGACCATTCATATCGAAAAGTTTTTTTTTATATAAAAAGATATTTTTTACATTAACGTTATAATTTGTCCATGGCCATGGACAAATTAAATTGTGACATATATACAAGATTTATTTCTACTATTAAAATCTAGGCAATTTTTTTTAAATAATAATTTAACTGCTTAAAAGTTCTAAATTATTTTCGCCCAGAACTAAATTTCTACTTTATCTAAATACCACGTGATTTACTTTGTAATTAAAAAAA
Source organism: Neocrepidodera transversa (assembly GCA_963243735.1). NCBI lineage: Eukaryota > Metazoa > Arthropoda > Insecta > Coleoptera > Chrysomelidae > Neocrepidodera > Neocrepidodera transversa. The sequence continues at coordinate 2,864,482 of OY725348.1, read as the reverse complement.
CTTTTAAAACTAATTAAGGTATTTTGGATTTGAAACTGGTTTAGTCTGAATTGGAAGTTCATCATAAATTTTAGTTTATTTTAAGAGTGATTTAGAAAATATATTATTTAAATATGATAGTGGAAATAATATTTGGGAAAAATTGTGTTCAAATTGCTGCTATTCTCATTGGTAAATATAATTTTTTTAAAAAATTTTCATATTTGTACAGTGTGTGCTAATAAAATATTTATATACATATTCTTATAAATGGATTTTATATATGTAGATGATACGGTAAAGCTTCCTCGTAATCCAATAAAAATAAATAATTTTTTAAATAAAACACCATTTACCACTTTTTGGCCATTTTTAATCTTATAAAAAATCTATAATTTAGTGAAATTTTCGTTAACTTTGGCAACGTCCGAATGTTTTTATTCAGATTTTATTATTTTTCATGGTCATTTTCTTAAAATGTAAAGGGATCACCCTGTAACATAATATTTTTTTATAACGATTTCATAAAACTTACACGTGTATAAGTAATTTTTGAAATAAACACAGCAGAAAATTTTTCAACAGAGTTTAAAGAAATCAAAAAAGTAGCTCAATTGAAGAATCAGCAAAATTTCAGTTAGTTGAACCTAAGAAATGAAAAATTTTGTCAGTAAGTTAATTTTTTTATTCTAGCGGCGACCAAATTAGTTTTTTTTTGATTATTATAATTTCACTATATAAAAAATAAATAATTTTCTTTATTAGGGAAATGTATTGACCTGAAAAATAGAATTATTTATATTTTCCCTTTAGAATACCATAGAGATCACTTTGATTAACCCGAGGCCCTGTAAACAATTAAAATGTTCCGCCTCTGGTCTCTACCAGTGGAACAGTCCAATATCTATTATTTTTCCATATTTATTGATTTTGCTTAGTTACTTTTTTTATATAGAAAAACGTGAATTTCACCAATTAAAAGCCGAGGAAATTTTCTACTATATAAAAAATTTCTCACTGAAAATTCCTAAAAATTAGCAGATGGGAAGGGGTAGTAAATCATCAAGGATTATTAAGTGAAATTTGGTAGTAGAAATTTTGAACAATTTGCCACAAAATTAGAAAATTACGATATATAGAAAAATGCGGTTTTCATCTGTGAAATTATAAGAAAATTTCTTATAATGCAATTTTTTACCGGAAAATTCTAAAAAATAACCAAAAAAATATTAGGAAAAAATAACAATTAAAAATTTTGAACTAGGTACAACAAAAAGACTACAAACTAGAAAATAAAAATACATAGAAAAATGTAGTTTTCACCTGTTAAAAGAGAAGGAAATTTTTTGCTATAAAAAAAATTTCCAATTTAAAATTCTTAAATTTCATAAAGTGAAAATCGCTAATTGAAATTTTAAACAATTTGCCACAAAAATTAACCACGACTAGAAAATTAAATTAATAAAAAAAATCCGGTTTTCCTAAGTTTAAAGAGGAGAAAATTTTTTTATAATATAACAATTTTTAACTGAAAAATTCGGAAAAAATCATCAAAGCATTTTAAGAAAAATTTATAGTAAAACATAACTAAAAAATGAAAATATGTAAAAAAACGCTATTTCCACCAATAAAAAGAAGAGGAAAATTTGTATTATACAAGCGTTTTATCTCGGAAAAGTTTGAAAAATCAACAGCCACAAAAATGGCCACAACTAGAAAATTAAGATATATAAAAAATGCAGTTTTCCTAAGTTTAAAGAGTAGAAAATTATAATAAAATTTTTAAGCGCAAAATTCTAAAAAAATAAAGCACGTTTCAGAAAAATTTATAGTAAAAAAAATTTGAACAAAGTGAAAAAAAAGAGGAGAAAATTTTGTTTCAAAATTAACAGCCAAGTAGGATTTTGAGGCCGGAGATTATATTTTTTTTGTCAAAATTAATAAATTCAAAATGGCGACTCCAAGATGGCAGATGAGTTTTATGATTATGGTTAGATTCGATTCGAAATTGGTAAGTGATTGTTTTCGAGGCCGGAATTGTTTTTGTTTTGTTTTTGTTCGTTTTTATTTGTTTTCGTTTGTTTCCGTTTGCTTTCGTTTGTTTTTTTTTGTTTTTATTTGTTTCCGTTTATTTTCATTTATTTTCGTTTGCTTTCATTTGTTTTTGTTTATTTTAATTTGTTTTCATTTGTTTTCGTTCATTTTCATTTGTTTTCGTTTTGCTTTGGTTTGTTTTTTTTGTTTTTATTTGTTTTCGTTTATTTTCATTTGTTTTTGTTTGCTTTCATTTGTTTTTTGTTTATTTTCGTTGTTTTCATTTGTTTTCGTTTATTTTCATTTGTTTTCGTTTGCTTTCATTTGTTTTTGTTTATTTTCATTTGTTTTCGATTGTTTTCATTTGCTTTCGTTTGTTTTCATTTGTTTTTATTTATTTTCGTTTATTTTCATTTGCTTTCGTTTATTTTCGTTTGTTTTCGTTTGTTTTCATTTGTTTTGCTTTATTTTCGTTTGTTTTTATTTGTTCTCGTTTGTTTTCGTTTATTTTCATTTCTTTTAGTTTGCTTTCATTTGTTTTTGTTTATTTTCGTTTGTTTTTATTTGTTTTCGTTTCTTTTCAAAAAAAAAGAGGAGCAAAATAACAACAACGTTTTTTGTCTGAAAATTTTGAAAATTAACACTTTAGTAGGATTTTGACGTCGAAGATTATGAATTTTTTCGTCAAAATTAAAAAATTCAAGATGGCAGATGAGTTTTGTGATTATGGTTAGATTCGATTCAAAATTGGTAAGTGATTGTTTTCGAGGTCGGAATTTACATTAAGAAGAAACGATTATCAAATTTCCACTTTTTAGTATATTAAAGCGTTTTTTCTTTTGTTTTATTAAATTTTATTTTTTATTGTACTTATTTGATTTGAGCCTTAATGTTGTTCATGAACGATCACGACGAAGCTTTGCCGGACCTTGTATTAAAAAAATATTAACTTATAATCGTGTGAAATTTTTTTCATTAAAACATCGCAATTTTTAGGTTGTTTAACAAGCTTAATCGGCGGCATGATACTAGCATGGCCATCGCCTTTCATCATCAAAATCACAGAAGATAAACAAAATTACGATATAACAGAAAAACAAGCTTCATATTTTACATTCATAAACACAATAGGATTAGTAACATCTCTACAATTTACTCCTTTATTACCAGATAGATTCGGTAGAAAACCAACATTAATGCTAACTGCTTTACCATTTTCTTTATGTTGGATTATTAAATTATGTTTTACTAATCTTTATATGTTATATTTAGCAAGATTTTTAGCCGGAGTTGGAGAAGGTTTACTTTACGCTTCTTTACCGTTATATATCGGTGAAATTGCAACTCCTGAAATTAGAGGTATTTGGGGAAACGGATTAATTATCGCTAGATTTTTCGGACAATTTATTATGAACATTATAGGAACTTATCTAGATGTTAAACAAACTTCTATAATTTCTTTAACTGTACCTGTTATTTTTCTTGGATTATTTTATTTTATGCCGGAATCGCCATATTTTTACGCGATTAAAGACAGAGATAAAGAAGGTAAAGAAGCATTAAGTAAATTTTTACGTAAAATCGATATCGATGAGGAATATTTAATCATTAAATCTGATGTTAAAAGACAAATATCGGAATCTGGTACATATAAAGATTTATTTTTTATAAAAAGTAATAGACGAGCATTAATTGCTGGAATATTTTTAAGAGTATCGCAAACTTTTTCTGGCATTATGGTTTTTGTGACTTATACCCAATTTCTTTTTACTGAATCCGGTGGAAGTATTAATCCTTCAATTTCTTCTATATTGTATACAGGTTTAGCTTTTATTTTATATATTGTAGCGGCTGGATTTTCAGAAAAATTAGGAAGAAAAAAATCTTATTTTATTTCTTTAATATTAACATCAATTGTATTATTACTAGAAGCTTTATATTATTATTTAGATGTATTAAATAAAAATATAAATCTTAAATGGATACCTTTAACAGGTATGTTAATATTTCTTATTTTTGCTTCGTTCGGTATTGGTATAATTCCGACTTTAATGTTAAGTGAATTATTTTCTGCTAGCGTTAAAGCTAAAGCCGTCTCTGTAGTTATGAGCGTTTATTCTATTATTTATATTATTAGTAGTTTGTTGTTTTATCATTTGACTAAAGCGACAGGTTTGTGTGGTCCTTTTTTTGTTTTTGGATGTTGTAATGCAATTTCAGCTTTTATTTCAATGTTTGTTGTACCAGAAACTAAAGGTAAAACTTTGGAAGATATTCAACAGAGTTTGAAAACTTAATAAATATTGTGATTTTATTTTTATATTAAATAAATGCGTATTTTAAAATTGGTTTTTTTTTCTTTATAAATTACCATAAACTTTTTTGGGATAAAAATCGATATTTATAAAAAATTATATTTTGATCTAATTATGGACCTGTACATTTTATTTACTAAAACTAGGGAAAAATACTGAAAAAATTGGAAAAGGAAGGCAAAATAGGGAAAAAATTGAAAAAATCGATGAAATGGTGAAAAATAGGAAAATTTGGGGAAAATATTGAAAAAATTGGGAAAAAATTAAAATTAGGAAAAAATTGGAAAATTATAAAAAATGGAAAAATAAAAAAATAGAACCAAAAAGGGAATAAATGTGAAAAAAAAAACAAAATTAGGAAAAAAGAGAACAAAAAGGGGAATAAATAGTAAAATTTGGTAAAAATAATGAAAAATAAGGAAAAAAAAAGGTTATATGGAGAAAAATGGGAAAAAATAGAAAAATTATAAAAAAATTGGAAAAAAAAGGAAAATTGGGAGAAAAAAAGGGCACAAAGGGAATAAATGATGAAAAAAAAAGAAAATTAGGAAAAAAAAGGCAAAAAAGGAAATAAGTAGGAAAAATTGGTAAAATGTGAAAAATAGGAAAAAATAAAAGAAAAAAAAAGGGTAAATGGAGAAAATTTGGGAAGAGTAGGAAAATTATGAAAAATGGAAAAATAAAAAAAAGGACCAAAAAGTAAATAAATGTGGAAAAAAAACCAAAATTAGAAAAAAAGAGAACGAAAAGGGAATAAATAGGAGAAAAAAAGGAAAATTATTAGAAAAAAAGGGCAGAAAGGGAATAAACGATGAAAAAAAAAAGAAAATTAGGAAAAAAAGGGGCAAAAAAGGAAATAAATAGGAAAAATTGGTAAAAATGGGAAAAATAGAAAAAAAAGGTAACTGGAGAAAATTTGGGAAAAGTAGGAAAATTTGGAAAAAATAGGAATATTATAAAAAATGGGAAAATTAGGAAAAAAAGGGCAAAAAAGGGAATAAATGGGAAAAAAAAGGAAAATTAGGAAATAAATGGGCGAAAAAGGGAATAAATATAAAAAAATGGAAAATTATAAAAAAAAGGGCAAAAAGAGAGAAAAAAGGGTAAATGAAGAAAAGTAGGAAAATTAGGAAACTAGGAATATTATAAAATAAATGTTAAAATTGGGTAAAAAAAGGGCAAAAAGGGAATAAAAAAAAGGAAAATTAGGAAAAAAATGGGCGAAAAAGGGAATAAATAGGGGGGGAAAAAGTAAAAGTAGTAAAAAAAAGGGCAAAAAGGAAATAAATCGGAAAATTTGGTAAAAATAGTGAAAATTAGTAAAAATCAGAAAAAATAGCGGAGAATAGAGAAAATTGGGAACATAGGGCAAAAGAGTGAACTAGGAAAATTTCAGAAAAATATTAAAAAACAGGCAAAGCATGGAAAAACTAGAGAATAGGAGGGAAAATAGTAGAAAATAGGAAACTTTGGGGAAAATAGGATAAAATTGGGAAAATAGTAAAAATTTTGGAAAAATAGGAAAAATTAGAAAAAAATATTGCAAAACAGGCAAATATGAGGAAATTTGGTAAAAAATAATGAAAAATATGTAAAAGTTCGTAAAAACTGGAATAAACAGAAAAAAGTAGGATAAAAATGGGGAAAATAGAGAAAAATGGGTAAAATAGGTAAAAATAGAAAATAATAGAGATAAACAGAAGAAAATAATGGTAAACAGGAAAAATATAAAGAAATAGGAAAAATTAGGGAAAATAAGGAAACATAGAAAAATGGAAGAAATAGTTAAAAATAGGGGAAAATAGGAAAAAACGGAAAAATAGGGCGAAATAGTGTATAAATTGGAAAATTATAGAAAAATAGCGAAACAAGAAAAAATAATAAAAAATAGGGGAAAATTAGGGAAAAATAGGTAAACATAGGGAAGATAATTAAAAATTGATAAAAAGTATGGGAAAATAGAAAAAATAACTTTAAAATCTTTCCAAAACTAATTGAGAATCTTATAATCTATTTAGACTCACAATTTTTAGACATTTTTTTATCACTTTTAATTTCTGACTGACTCTTCCAGAAACTTTTATAATGATTCAGATTTTTTAAACTTTTTTTTTGATTCAATTTAGACTCTTAAAACATTTTTTACCTTTCTTGGAAGAAAATATTTTTTTGATCCGATTTTAGATTCTAAATGAGTATGAATCTGATTTAGATTCTATCAACTTTTTGGACTCATTCCAGACTCTCTAATACTTTCTAGTTTTTTTTTTTAAATTACCACCAGATTAACTTCAGAATCTTTAAAAACTAATTAAAAATGTCATAATCTATTTAGACTCAGTATTTAGACTCTTTCATACTTTTTAGATTTTTTCAACAAATAAAATTTTTTTTTCGACATTTTTTTACCTTTTTTAATGCATGAATAATTCTCACATCAACTATTAAACTGATTCAAATTCTATCAACTTTTTTGGACTTATTCTATATTATTTTAAAATATTAAAAATTTCTAGTTTCAAACAAAATTTAAAAAAATTTCAGATTCTATCAGATTTATTTTGACTCTCTCATAACATTTTTTGTCCTTTTTCTGAATAAAAACGTTTTTTTTAAAAGAATTTTAATTCCTCTTGCACATTTTTAAAGTCTCTAAAACTGATATAGATTTTTTCAAACTATTCAAGATTAATTCTAACAATTTATATAAAAGACTCATTGTTTAGATTCACAATTTTTAGATTCTTTTCAATACTATTTTAAACATTTTTCGACCACTTTTAATATTTAAGGATTCTCTCAGAAATTATAGAACTAATTCAGATTCTATCAGAATTATTATAATTTATTTAAGACTCAGTCAAGATTTTTTCTGATCCTTTCAAAATTTTAGATTCTCTTGAAAGTTGTCACAGTCGCTAAATAACTTTTTAATTATTTTCAAGACTCATTCTGAATCTTCATTTTAAAGAACTAATTTAGAACCTAACAAACTATTTATAGACTCACTATAAGTAATTTAGACTCTTTCAGACTTGTTAGATTATTTTTAACAAAATGTTTTTTGATCACTTCTAATATCTTTCAAAAACGTATTTAACTTATCAGACTTATTTAGATTCATTTTAATTGATTATGACTGTCTAAATACATTAACGATCCTTTTTTAATGTTCCTAGGAAAGTGAAACAGGAACAGGATTTTAGATATTCTTTTATCATTTTTAATATCTTAGTGAGTACCTAAAATGATTCAGATTCAATCAGATTTTTTTAGATTCATTTTGGACTATTTTAACCTAAACTTAACAGATTATACTTTGGTATGTATTTGTTAAGAATATAAAATAAACTGTTTAATAATTTTCACGTATTAGAAACACTTGTTTTGTGTTTTATTAGTTATTATTGACTATTTTTAATGTAATCAAAGCTCGCAATTTCTTGATACTCATGAATATTTAACACCATTAAGAACGGTAAAGTCTGTATAACAGTTTTTTTTATTATGCAACTCGCATAAAAAATGTATTAACTTGTACTTGACCTTAGAAAAAATAATTTATACATTTAAATAATAATTTATATTAATATAAATATTTTCTTAGTGTATAATCAGAAATGTTCTAATTATCTTCGGTGCAATCTTTTATTAAGTTTTAATCGATCGGCATTGGAGCCATTAAAAAATTAAATAAACGGTAATAAGGCATACATTATAAAAAAAATGTATTTTAAGGTTATAAACAAACGTGTTTAGTTCCGAAAATTGTCAATTTTTTTGGATAACTCTACTATAAATCAACCAAAATAAATTACTAATCAATATACCTTAAGACTAAAAAAAAAAAATTGCAGGTGGTATCAAATGTTGTTTTTCATCTATTCCATCCATTTAAAGTCTCATTAACCGCTAGATAAGGTAATAAGCACTTGACGAAGCAGTTAGATAGGAAACTGTTCGGAATGAGTGAACACAGTTCCTAATCAATCATTAATTTAACGATGGTATGATCAAAATCAATTGATCGAGTGGAAATTGAAATTAGTTTCTTAATGTCACGATTGGCAGATGGATCGTAATAAAATTATATCTTGTTTGGATTCAAATGTCCAATGAAAGTTAACACGTCCGAAATTAAAGAAAATTTTTACATATATATCTTGTATAAAGGTAATTCGTTATGTTAATTGGATGCCATTTAAATTTGTGGTAAAAAATTAAATTCTAATCGTTTTCCATGTTCAAAAAATCAAAATGAACCCCACTCATTGGTCTATTTAGACAGATAATCAATATTCAAGATATTGTACGGTTTAAAATATTGAAATTTGAACACAAATAAGAGTGTTTCTAACAAATTGTAACGAAGTTACTTAATAACCGTGATAATTAAAACATATTTATATCGCGCACGATACTGGACTAGAATTAACTTAAAATTATGGTAAAGGCAACCTTCCTTCGAATATAGGGTCAGTCGTAAGTGTTGTACCTGTCGAAAGATGGAGTCACTGGCGTACGGGTTTCGGATACCCAGACAACTTTATGGTATACCGCGGTCGGAGTCGATCTACTCAGTTCGAGTTCTAATTGCAGTCTCAGTTCGAGTAGGAGCTTCACATTTTTGCGTGTCAATACTTCAACACAAGGACAGTTCAGTGTGTTGTGTCAATACATTGTGTTAGCACAATTGTGTCATATGACGTAGTAAAATAGTTGGCACTACCACTGACATAAGCATAAGACAGACACACATTGTACATAAAAAGGTAATAAAGTGCGAATATGAGAATTTTTCTAAGCAAGGTTTTAGAAAATAATATATAGTAAATAAAAAAAATGAATAAAACGATGCGAGTACACCAGGCCTGTGAAGTTGGCACCCACTTTAGGGAATTTCCCAAAGATTTTGTGTACATTCGTTTGTCCATCGATTGTCCATTATTGTCCACTAATTATTTTCGTTTGTCTACTCTTCGTTTCAAAATGGTGGCCAAAAAACTATTTTTTGGAAATTTTGCTCTCGGCACCCACAAATTGAAAAAAAAATCAATTCTTTGTTTGTCCACCAATTAGTTTTGTTTGTCCACCCACCGGTTAATTATAATTAATTATATAACTTTTAAAAAATTGTAAAATTGTGTATATACTTAAGCGCATTTTATCAAAATTTTAGATAAAAAATTGTGGTTATGAAAATAGAGGGAGAGACCATAACTATATTTTTTCTCATTTTGGTCTCTCCCTTTTCTCAAGGTCACAATTTTTGCTTAAAAATTTTGAAAAAATTTCCATTTATAGAATTTTTTATTCTCTTTTTAATGGTATTAAATAGATTTTAATATATTTTTGAATTAAACAAAATAACTTAGATAATTGTAGATTTTAATAAATAATTTTTTGTTTAACCCCTGTAACAAAAAAACTATCGATACTATTAAAACGTGTTAAATGTTGATAGAAAGAGAAAAAAATATTCTATATTAGTGAATTTTATCAAAATTTTAGATAAAAAATTGTGGTTGTGAAAATAGGGAGAGACCATAATTATATTTTTTCTCATTTTGGTCTCTCCCTTTTCTCAAGGTCACAATTTTTGCTTAAAAATTTTGAAAAAATTTCCATTTATGGAATTTTTTATTCCCTTTTTAATGGTATTAAATAGATTTTAATATATTTTTTAATTAAACAAAATAACTTAGATAATTGTAGATTTTAATAAATAATTTTTTGTTTAACCCCTGTAACAACAAAACTATCGATACTATTAAAACGTGTTAAATGTTGATAGAAAGAGAAAAAAATATTCTATATTAATGAATTTTATCAAAATTTTCGATAAAATATTGTGGTTGTGAAAATAGGGAGAGACCATAACTATATTTTTTCTCATTTTGGTCTCTCCCTTTTCTTAAAGTCACAATTTTTGCTTAAAAATTTTGAAAAAATTCCCTTTTATTGAATTTTTTATTCTCTTTTCAACGATATTAAAATGATTTTAATATATTTTTTAATTAAACAAAATAACTTAGACAATAGATGCTAACGTAGTAAGTGCAGATAGAGAGAAGGAAATTCATACTTCCCTTCCTAGGGAGAAATAGTACTTTTTCTTCTCCTCATTTTAAGTATAGTGTAAATAAAGAAACTTGTGGATCTATTATATTCAAATCGATTCCGTAAATTCTAAAATACTTTGTATTTGAATGAATGTTAACAACGTTTTCAAATAAAAATTTCATCTTCAGGATTCTTGACACATTTTTTAACAGGATTCTCAGATAAATTTTTGATAAAACTATCATAGTATGATGTGGCTCACTGACAGTAAACAATTGACTTTTAGAGCGAAAAGTCGCTACGTTTATTAAACTTAATTGAATTTTTGAAAAATGGAAAGCGATTCAAGTGATATTTAATTTCCAAAAAAACTTATATTAAGGAACAAGCCTGTAGACATTTAAATTAAAATTCATACTTGTGAAAAGTGTCGGATCGCTATATCCCAAGTCAGAATTCTGTATCTAATTCTTTTTACTTAACTATCAGCGATGTTGCCACCTCTAACTCAAAAAATACTACATCTAACTAATGTATGAATACCTATTTTCGTGATAAATTTATAATTTATATAATTATCTATATCTGTTGTGTAACCCTTTGTTCTGATTGGAGCGGGAGAAATTTATATATAAACACTATTTATGACAATAATATTTGTTGCTTCGGCAGCTGGTCCTTCGAACTTTGCTCTTTAACCCAAAAACAATGAAGATAATAAAATTACAAACTTTAAAAATATACTACTTCTTTCTTCAAAGCCAAATTAGCGTCATTAACCTTACTTCCACAAAAATCTAAAGACAGGTATGAAAAATGGTTTAATAAGTGGGTAGGAGAAAAAATCATATATATTACACGGGTGTAAAGTACCTTTACATTTAATTGAAGTTGAGCTATTTTTGAGCCCTTTTCGTGATATGTTATTAAAAAAATTAATAACGCATACTAATAATAATAATAAATTAAATCGATTAAAATGCATAAAAGCAAATAAAGAAACGTGACCGGAACATTCTTTTGTTTTTTCTAATTTATAAAAAAAAAATATATATTCAAAGTAGCTATAAACCTTATAGGAAAGCCATTTAGCGACATATCTTCTGTTAGCGGTACCTTTTGAACAACTTAGCTGGATGAATACAGATGGAATTGTCACTTTTTATCTACTTACACAGAGCATATGCTTTTGTAGACAGAAGTAAAAGTTATATTCGATTTAATGATTAATGATTGCAAGTACTCGCGTGTGAACAAAACTATTAGTTGGCTTTGGCTTTCTGATGATGATTATTTCAAATTCAGGGGCGGCTCAAAATTGCTGCTCTACTTCAAGCTCACTGAATTCCATAGTGAAGGTTAGATTAAGATTAAAGGTCATTAAGACAATTTAAAAAAATTAAATTATTTCTTACTCTAAAAAAAAATAACTTAAGAGAGTCTAAAATAGGATCTAAAATATGATTTGGTTAGAAAGAGTTTAAGAGAATTCTAAATAACTTTAAAATAACTTTGAAAGAATCTAAGATTTTTTGAAAGAACTTGAGAAAGTCTAAAGCACTATCAATGAGTCTTGAATTGTTTAAGAAATTTAATTTATACTAAATATTTTACCGAGAAAGTTAAAAAGAGTCAGAGCATGTTTTGATAGAGTCCAGAATGAATCTAGAAAAAATTTGATAGAATCTGAATCAGTTTAATACTTTCTGTAAGTCTAAGTCACTATCAACGAATAAAAAAATGTTTAAGAAAATAAATTTATACCAAATATTTTACCGAGAAAGTTAAAAAGAGTCAGAGCATGTTCTGATAGAGTCCATAATGAATCTAGAAAAAATTTGATACAATCTGAATCAGTTTAATACTTTCCGTAAGTCTAAGTCACTATCAACGAATCAAAAAATGTTTAAGAAAATAAATTTATACCAAATATTTTACCGAGAAAGTTAAAAAGAGTCAGAGCATGTTTTGATAGAGTCCAGAATGAATCTAGAAAAAATTTGATAGAATCTGAATCAGTTTAATACTTTCTGTAAGTCTAAGTCATTATCATCGAGTCTAAAACTGTTTAAGGAACTAAATTTATACTAAATATTTTACTGGGAAAGTTAAAAAGAGTCAGAGCATGATTCTATAGAGTCCAGAATGAGTCTAGAACAAATCTGATGGAATCTGAACCAGTTTATTACTTGATATAACTTTAAATAACTATCAACGAGTCTAAAAATGTTTAGGAAACTAAATTTATACTGGGAAAGTTAAAAAGAGTCAGAGCATGTTTCTATAGAGTCCAGAATGAGTCTAGAACAAATCTGATGGAATCTGAACCAGTTTATTACTTGATATAACTTTAAATAACTATCAACGAGTCTAAAAATGTTTAGGAAACTAAATTTATACTGGGAAAGTTAAAAAGAGTCAGAGCATGTTTCTATAGAGTCCAGAATGAGTCTAGAAAAAATCTGATGGAATATAAACCAATTTAATACTTTATATAACTCTAAATGACTATCAACGAGTCTAAAACTGTTTAATTTATAGTAAATATTTTACTGAGAAAATTAAAAAAAAGGTCTTAGCATATTTTGAGAGTCCAGATTTTTTTTTCGAAAAATCCAACTTATGACGCACTAGATTCAACTTGAATTTTTTTTTTCAAATTTGGAACATATTGTATACAACGTACAAAAATGTTTATTGTTGGGAAAATAATGATGAATTTGTATTCAATTTTTAATCACATCAAATTTAAACGACAAATTTCTCAACACCTGAATATCATTATTAACAACGTTTAAAACAAATTCAAACCGGATTTTTTTTTTCAACTACGATTTTTTTCTAGTTGTAAGATTAAAATTCCTTATCTAGTAATCACTAAGATGCCTAATTTTCATAACACTTTTTTAATTCGATTAGTTTAAAAAGTACACAAACTGGCCGCCGGGCTGACTGCACTAATGGAATTTCTTTCTCATTAACATCGGTTTGAAAGTGATCTGACTTCTCGTTAAAATTGTGACGGTTTCATCCGGGCTCGTTTATTCGAATAGGGAACGGAAAAAATACGCCAAGAAAACGATATTGGCAAAAAAAATTTTTTTTTTGCTTAATTATTGACTTTTTGAGTAATTATTGCCTAATTGCAATACAATTATGACAGCTTAATTATTGCGTTGTCCAATTGTCTAATTATTATCTTACCATTATCCAAATTATATCTAATTACTTAATTATTGCCCAATTGCCTAATTATTGCATAATTATCAAATTTCTTAATTATTGCATAAGTTCCGCCTAATTATTGTCTTACTATTGTCCAATTATTACACAATTATTTAATTATCATCAAATTACATAATTATGATAGTCTAATTGTAATAAAGTTATCACTGCCTAATTGTCTAATTATTTAATTATAGCTTAATTATAACCCAATGATTGCTAAATTATTGCCTCGTTATTATTTAATTATTGGCTTATTGCTTAATTATTATCTAATTATGACAGTCTAATAGCAATAAAATTATGGGGGCCTTATTGCCTAATTATTGCATAATTGGCCAATTGTCTATTAGCTAATTATTGTCTTATTACTGTTCAAATATTGCCTAATTGACCAATTTTAATACCCCAATTGCAATAAAATTATAATAGCTTCATTCACTAATTATTACATAATTGTCAAATTGCTTAATTATCACATAAGAACCTTCTACTTCTTGCTTTATTATTATCCAATTATTACCAAATATTTTAATTATTATCCAATAACATAATAATGATTGCCTAATTATTTTATATTTGCTCAATTGTCCAATTGCCTAATTATTACATAAGTATTACATCGTATTATTTTCTTACTACTTAATTATTGGCAGTTTAATTACAATAAAATTATAAGAGCCTAATTATATATTTATTGCATAATTACCCAATTGTTTAATTATTACCTAATTATTGTCTTATTATTGTCCAAATATCGCCTAATTGCCTAAGTTTTAATACCCTAGTTACAATAGAATTATCATATTGCTTAAGTAACGCCTACTTATTGCCTTATTATTGTCCAATAATTACCTAAATAGCTAAAAATATATTATAGTGTAATTATAATAAAATTATCATTACCTAATTATCAAATTATTTTATAATTGCTTAATTATAACCCAAATATTGCTTCGTTATTATCCAATTATAGGCTTTGTGCTTAATTACTGGCAAATTGACCAATTGAGATAAAATTATGAGATCCGTATTGCCTGATTGTCTAATTATTACCCAATTATTGTCCAAATATTGCCTAATTGCTTAACTGTTACCCAATTGCCTAACACCATAATTGTAAAAAAATTGTAACAGCCCAATTGTCTAATTATTGTATAATTATTAAATGTTTAATTAACCAAGGCAATAATCATTCTTTTACTAGAACTCACATGTGCCTCGCTCAGCTTATGTAAATAATTAATTATGTGCATAAAAAAAAAACAATAGGTTCGAATTCCGCTTCAATGATTCAATATTTAGTTCGTTTGTTGAACAAAAAAAAAAACTAAATAGTTAAATAACCACTCCTGTAATAAAGTTAGGTAACGATAACAATAAGAAGAATGAAGAACAGTAGGAATGGATCAAGATCTCCGATTTGACATGTCTTTGACTAGGCGCGGTACTGACATCTCTAAGTGAGACATCACGTAAAAAAAAACGATTGATATAGATAAAAATATGTTTCAAATCGCCGACAGTATTTTTAACGTTTACAAAAATGTTTTTTAATAACGTAAAAGTAAACAAAATCTTGCAGTAAAATTTTGAAATTAAATTTTCTCGACTTTATATATACAGTTTGGACCATATGGAAACCTTTTTCATTATTAATTAATTAGGAAATGATTGGCAAGTAATTAGGCAATCATTGGACAATAAATAATTAGGCAATAAGGCTCTTACAAGTTTGTTACAATTAGGCTGTGATAATTAGGCAATTCTGCAATAATTAAGCAATAAGCTAATAACTGAATAATAATGGATGTCCTAATTGGATAATTATGCAATAATTAGGTAGTAGGTTTTATAATTTTGATGCAAATTGTCAAGAATTAGACAATTATTGGGTAATGATTAAGCAATTAACGAATTGTGCAACAATTAGGTAATAAGGCAATAATTAAGCAATTGGGTAATAATTAGTCAAAAATGAGGTAAAATTTAGGCAATAATTAGGAAATTATAAAATTATGCTATAATTAGTAAATTTAACATACTTAGCAACTAATGAATAATTGAACAATAATTGTATTATAATTAGACAATTATGCAATAAAGGCTCTCATATTTTATTGAAATTAGACTGTCTATAATTAGACAATTGTACAATAATTAAGGAATAATTAGAAAATAATTAACCAATGATTTACCAATAATTAAAAAATTATACAATAATTATGCAATTTAACAATAGTTAGCTCATAAGTAATAATTAAACAATAATAAATCAATAATTGTGTAATAATTAGACAATTGGGCAGTTATACAATTAGGCTGTTATAATTGGGCAATTGGTTAATAATTAAGCTTTAATAGAATAATAATTAGGCAATAACTTAGCACTAATTAGGAAATTGAGAAATTATGCAATTATTAGGTAATTTAGCAGATAAGTAATAATTGAACAAGAATTGGGTAAGCATTAGACAATTATGCAACAAAGGCTCTCATAATTTTATTGCAATTAGGCTGTTATAATTTTGCAATTGGGTAATAATTAAGCAATAATAGAAGAATAATTTAGCAATGACTTAGCACCAATTAGAAAATTGAGAAATTATGCAATAATTGGGCAATTTAACAATTTTTAGCACATAGGTAATAAATGAACATGAATTGGGTAATAATTAGTCAATTGGGCAATTATTGTGCAATAAGGGGTCTCATAATTTTATTGCAATTAGGCTGTTTATAATTAAGTAATCTGGCAATTAATTAGAAAATAATTAGGCAATGATGAGGAAATTATGCAATAATTAGGCAATTTAACAATATTTAGCACAAAAGTAATAATTGGACAATAATTGGGAAATAATTAGACAATTGGCCATTAATTAGACAATTGGCCAATAATTATGCAATAAGAGTCTTACAATTTTATTACAATTAGGCTGTTTATAATTAGGCAATCATTACAAAATAATTAGGCAATGATTAGGAAACTATGCAATAATTAGTCAATTTAACAATGTTTAGCACATAAGTAATAATTGAACAATAATAAGGCAATAATTGGGTAATAATTGGATAATTGGGCAAAAATTATGCAATAAGTATCTCATAATGTTATTGCAATTAGGCAGCGATAATTGAGCAATAATTGGACAATAATTTGTCAATTTAACAATACTTAGCATATAAGTAATAATTGAACAATAATTAGGTAATAATTAGACAATTATGCAATAATTATGCAATAATTATGCAACAAGGACTCTCATAGTTTTATTGCAATTAGGCTGTTTATAATGAAGTAATTGGGCAATAATTAGAAAATAATTAGGCAATGATGAGGAAATTATGCAATAATTAGCCAATTTAACAATATTTAGCACAAAAGTAATAATTTAACAATAATTGGGAAATAATTAAACAATTGGGCAATAAGGGTCTCACAATTTTATTGCAATTAGGCTGTTTATAATTAGGCAATGATTAGGCAATTATGAAATTATTAGACAATAAAACAATATTTAACACATAAGTAATAATTGAACAATAATAAGGCAATAATTGGGTAATAATTATGCAATAAGTGTCCCATAATTTTATTGCAATTAGGTAGTGATAATTGGGCAATAATTGGACAATAATTTGTCAATTTAACAATACTTAGCATATAAGTAGTAATTGACCAATATTAAGGCAATAATTGGGTAATATTTTAATACAATTATTTGGCAACAATTAGAAAATTGAGAAACTATGTTTTAAAAATATTTGCTACTTTCATATAACATCCCCACCCTGTATACAAGACACAAACATTAAATATCTACTAGAAAAAGTTTAATGTGTTATCACTATACATAGAGGCATCCATACCATCATCAGACTATTTGATTTTGTCCAATTTTGGTATTAGTTGCAATAAATTTCGAAATCCAAATCAGATATATGATGGTTAAGCATTAAAGTAACTCCTACAGTTTAATCGGTAATTTATATCCAAATCAATAGATCAATAGTGACATCGTATAAACTTTCAATTAAAATAAGGTTCAATGAAATAAATTTTTTATAAAAATAAATTTTGTATTTGTAGGATAATTATTTTAATATTTCATCATATATAATATTGATTTTAATAAATTATGCAAATGCGACAATGTATTTATTTCCTGAAAATAACAATAGAAGGAATAAAGCAAGGTCGTTTACTGTTTATTTAAAAAAAAAAATGATAATAATAGAAAAGTCAAATCAATAGGTGTTCACCTTGCCCAAGTCTATATGTTAAAAAAAAAGAGACTTTCACATAGGTACCCTATAAGTATATTTACAGAATATTGCTTCATATAATAATTAAAGTTGTACTAAAAAGTCTCAATATTTTTTAATGTCATTATTAATTACTTTTATTATTTTTATGTAACTATTAGAATAAAACACATTATTTTTATGAATTTAATTAATAATTGGGAAATAATTAGGCTAATTGGACAATTAGCCCAACGATTGAGCAATAATTAGGCAATTAAGGTGTCATAATTAGACAATTGAACAATAAAAAGGCAATAATTAGGCAATTGGATAATTATGCAATTAGGAAATTAGGCGGTGATAACTTTATTGCAATAAGAATATCATAAATAAGCAATTAAGTAATAATAGGACAATAATTAGGCACTGATATGGCAACAAATGGACATTAATTATGTAATTAGGCTGCCATAATTAAGCAATTTAAGAAAGCATAAGCAAAAGCAATTAAGTAATAAACTGGTAAATTACGCAATAATTAGGCAATAAGGCAAAAACAATTAAGTAATAATTGGACAATAAAAAGGCAATAGTTATCCAATAATTAGACAATTATAATTACAAATTAGGCAGTGTAAATTTTATTGCAATTAGGCTATGATAATTGAATAATCGGGCAATAAGTACGCAATTAGGTAATAATAGGACAATGATTACACAATATTTAAGCATTGTTTAGGCAATAATTAGACAATTAGGTAATTTGAAAATAATTAAGCAAAAGCAATTAAGTAATAAAACTGGTAAATTATGCAATAATTAGGCAATGACATTGTCATAATTAGGCTATTGAACAATACTTAAGCAAAAACAATTAAGTTGAATTCATTACAGTACAATTAGACATAATTAAGCAATTATACTTAAGCAATTAGGCAATAATTGGATAATAATAAGACAATATATGTGAGGTAATTGGACAATAATTAGACAATTGAACAATTATAAGTAAAAATTAGTCAATATAATTGTTAATTTAATTTAATTTTAAAAATTAGTGTTTTTGTATCTCCTATTTTGTTTTAACTTTATAATTAATTTAATATCTTCTAATATTTTTATTTAATCTAAAGATAAAGAGCACGTCAATTAGACAATAATCAGAAAAAAATTAGGTAATACGTCGGCAGTAATTGGGTAATAATTAGAAAATTGGATAATTATGAAGTATTTAGGCAATACTGAGGCAAATTAGGCAATAATGAGGCAATTAGTGATAACTTTAATACAATGGTACTATAATAATTAGGTAGTTGGACAATAATTAAACAACTGGGTACCAATTGGACAATAATGAGACAAAAATTTGGCAATTGGTTAACAATTAGATAATTGAATAATAATGAGATAATTAGGCAATAATGAGGCAATTAGTCATAACTTTAATACAAATGGACTATAATAATTAGCTGGTTGGACAATAATTAAAGAACTGGGTACCAATTGGACAATAATGAGACAAAAATTTGGCAATATTTGGGTAACAATTAGACAATTGGATAATAATGAGGTAATTGGGCAATAATGAGGCAGTTAGTGATAACTTTATAACAACTGGACTATAATAATTAGGTAGTTGGGCAATAATTAAACAACTGGGTACCAACTGGACAATAATGAGACAAAAATTAGGCAATAATTGGGTAACAATTTGACAATTGGGCAATTATGCAAAGGCTGTCATTATTATTTTGCAATTAGACTCATAAGTAAATAATTGAGCAATAATTAAGGAGTTAGGCAATAATTGGATAATAAGGCCATATTTAGGCAATTACAATTGGGCTTATCATTAGGTAGTTGAGCGATAATTAAGCATCTGGGTATTAATTGGATAATAATCAGGCAAAAGTTTGGCAATATGTCATCAATAATTTAATAATTTGGCAATTATACAATAATTAGGTAGTAAGATTATTATAAAAGGAAAATTGGGTAATAATTAAACGGTTATTCAATAATTAGATAATAATAAGGCCATATGTATGCAATTACAATTGGGCTAACATAATTAGGTAATTGGGAAATGATTAAGTAACTGGGCACTAATTGGACAATAATGAGACAAAAATTAGGCAATATGTCAGAAATAATTTGGTAACAATTATGGCAATTATGCAATAATTAGGTAATAAGGCTGTCAAATTTTTTGCAATTAGACTGTAATAATAAAACAATTGAGCAATAAATAAGTAATAATTGGATAATAATCAGGCAACACTTGGCCAATAATTGGGCAATAATAAGATAGTTGGTCAATAATTAAGAAATTATGCAAGAATTTTGCAATTAGGCAATTAGACAATACTTAGCCATTTAGTCATATTTGAACAATAATAAGGCAATAATTAAGCAATAATTAGGCAATTGGACAATAATTAAGCAATAGGGTTGTTATAATTGTATTGCAATTAGACTGTTTTAATTAGACAATTGAGGACTAATTAAGGAATTAGGCAATAATTGGATGATAAGGAGGCAAGTTTATTAGCAGTTCTTCAATATGTATGTATGTATGTTGTCTGTGTCAAAAAACAAAATGGCGGATCCAAGACGGCGGACAAAATTTGTGATTATGGTCCGATTCCATTCAAAATTGCTATATGGGGGTTTTTAGGGTCGGAGATTATGAATTTTTAGTCAAAATGAATAAATTCAAAATGGCGGCTCCAATATGGCAGACGAAATTTGTGAATATGGTCCGATTCTATTCAAAATTGCTATATGGGGGTTTATAAGGTCGGAGATTATGAATTTTTGGTCAAAATGAGTAAATTCAAAATGGCGGTTTCAATATGGCGGACGAAATTTGTGATTATGGTACGATTCTATTCAAAATTGCTATATGGGGGTTTTTAAGGTCGGAGATTTTGAATTTTTTATCGAAAGTAAGAAATTCAAAATGACAGCTCCAAGATGGCGGACGAGATGTAAAATTATGGTCCGAATTGATTCAAAATTGGTATATGAGGATTTTTGAGGTCAGAGATTATGAATTTTTTGTCAAAATTAATAAATTCAAAATGGCAGTTTCAAGATGGTGGACGATATGTATAATGATGGTCCGATTTTATTCAAAATTAGTATGTGTGAGTACTAAAAAAAAGTATAAATATTTCTATATAAAAAAACGTTTTGAAAAAGCACAGCAAATTGAAGATTTTTTTAGCCCCACGCTTTTATTTTTAGTCAAAGATTTTAAGTAAAGAAAAAAACATTTTTGACTTTTTAGTACACTTTTTACACATAAATAAAAGCGTGTTCTTTACAAATTTTTTTATATAGTGTATTATATTTTAATAGTGTTCAAGATTAAATTTTTAGATATTTTAAGTAGATATTTTTCCTTTGGGTTATTAAACACGTTTTGAAGTGCATTTAAAATCCCAATATTTATTTTATCTACTTAATAGTTATTTATTAAAAAATATAAGCTTTCTAAAAAAATATCAATGCCACATATATACAAGATATCTTTTACCAGATTAGAGTATTACTTAAATATTATGTTTATAATACTTGAATGGTATTATTTGCAGATTGCCATATTTAGTAACACGGGAAGGAACTCTTTGAATCGTAGAAAGTTTTTATTAGAATGGTAAATAATTTTGTTTGCGCATGATAAAACATTGATTTTTATTATTTTTTTAAAAAATTTATGAATCTGTGTTAAAACTAATCAAAAAGAAAGTGTCGTTATTGCTCATCAAGACAAACTGAAGTTTGCAGATAAATTTATCACGAACATCGTTAATTATTATTATTACAATTATGTCATTCGGTGATTTTCAAAGGGATCAAAAATATTATGTAATATTTATTACATAAATTTTTTTACGTAGACAAAAACATGTATTAAAAAAAATTGTTTCTCCTAAGGAAATATAAAAATTAGGAATTTGTTATTATTATTTTATTTACTGGAATAATGGAAATTTTATACAGGACCGTTCAAGGGATAAAGTATATATTTATTTACGAATAAATTTTATTTATTGATATCAAAGCGCACAATTTATGATAACTCTTATTGATGTTTTACGATTACAAAATTGATAGTAAATTTTTATTGATGTGTTAAAAGGATTCATAAATGCGTCAAACGGTTCGCATAACTCAATTAAAAAAGAATTAAAGTAAACGTAGAATTCATTAAATTAAAAAATGAATTAAAATGCTCGTAAATATTATTTACGACATCAAGTATGATAAAAATATTAGCGGGTTAATGTTAAAAGTGTTTCGCAAAATTATTGCGTACTTTTATTACATATCAATAAATACATAAATAAAATGAAATTAATATTTTTTTATATCGATAAAAAATTTGAGAGGTAAATTTGTCGAAATCACATTAAAAAAATTAAGCTACAATTAAAAAAAATATATATTTTAATTAACAAATAGTTCTTAATTATGATTTTTAAATTTTGAGAATTTTTTTTTATAAATCCATAAATTACATCCACATTAATATTATAGTAAAAATTCCATGAAGTTTATTATGCTTAAAATAGATTTGTAAAAGTTGTAAAAAAGAATGTAAAAAATGGGACACAAAACAAGTTTGAAAAAAATAAAATTGGGTCATAGTTCTGGAAAAAAGAGGGAGAAAAGTTATGGAAATAATAATAGTTGTAAAAAAATGGGGTAAAAAAAAAAGTTTGAAAAAAAAGGGATAAATAAATATAAGTTATAAAAAAATGAAAATTTGGCAAAACCATAAGTTTGAAAAAGAAGAAAAAAATAATAGCAAAAAAAGTGAGAAAAAGTGAAGCATAAAACAATAGTTTAAAAAAAAGAATGGGGAAAAAAAGATTAAATAAAATTGGGGCATAAAACAACAATTGTAGAAAATCAGAGGAAAACATAAGAGAAAAAAAGGGAAAAAATAGGAAAAAAAATAATAAAATAGATCACTCTAACTTTCCTCACCTTACTCGGAGAATGGCAACAAATTGAGTAGAAAAGGAGGTAAAATGAGGAAAAAATTGAAAAAAGGGAAAAAAGGGGAGATCCAAATAATTACTAAGAAAAAACCTAATTGTAAAAAAAAGGGGAGGAAAAAATAATCACTAATGAAAGAACCTCGCTTCGAGGAGAAAAAAAATGGGGAATAAAAATTTTTTCAAAAACACAAGTTTGAAAAAGAAGAAAAAAAATAATAGCAAAAAAATGGAGAAGAAAGAGGAAATAAAATTGGGATATAAAACAACAATTCTAGAAAAAGGGGGGTAAAATAAGAGAAAAAAGGTAGAAAAATATTTAAGAAAAAAAAAGGGGAAAGATAAGAAAAAAAATAGGAAAATAGATCTAACTTTCCCCACCATACACTCGGAGAATGGCAAGAAATTAAGCAAAAAAAATGGGGTAAAAATGAGAAAAAAAAATAGAAAAAAGGAGGAAAAGGAGATATCCAAATATTAACTCAGAAAAAAACCTAATTGTGAAGAAAAAATAATCACTAATGAAAGAACTTTGTTTCGATGAGAAAAAAGATAGGGAATAAAACTTAAATTTTTCAAAAACACAAGTTTGAAAAAGAAGAAAAAAAAATAATAGCAAAAAAAAAAACGTGAGGAAAAAATTGAGGCATTAAACGATAGTTTAAAAAAAATGGAGGAAAAAAATAATTATTGTAAAAAAAATGGGGATGAAAGAGGAAATAAAATTGGGACATAAAACAATAGTTCTAGAAAAAAGGGGGAAAAATAAGGGAAAAAAGATAGAAAAATAAGGAAAAAAAAAATAAGAAAATAGATCAGTACAACTTTCCCCACCATCCACTTGGAGAATGGCAACAAATTAAGCACAAAAGGGGGTAACAATGAGAAAAAATTAAAAAAGGGGGGAAAGGGGAGATCCAAATAATTACTAAGAAAAAAACCTAATTGTGAAGAAAAAAGGGAGGAAAAAATAATCACTAATGAAAGAACCTCGCTTTGCTCGCTTGGAAGCAAAAAGATAGGGAATAAAACTTAAGTTTGATAAAAAAAAAGTGGGAAACAGAAAAAATTATTACTATGTGTAAAGTGCCTATAAAGTATTTTATTTTTGCATTAACTTTGCTTTTTTTCTTTTAATTCTTCATTTAGTTGTTTAATTTCTGTTTTTATGTACAAATAATTAATATCTTTAGAGAATTTCAAGCAACTGGTGTTAATTTAATAGAGAAAACTTGCAAAAAAAAGTGGGGAGGGGAAATAGAAAATAGAGTTAGTTTAGGGTAGAATAACAGATCAGGATAAAGTAAAAAAAATCTGGAAATAATGGAAAACAGCAGGTTGAAAAAAGCGGAATGAGGAAGAAAAAAAAAAGGGAAAATGGAAAATTCGATCAATCTAAATGAGAATGGCAACAAAAATGAGGATAAAATGGAAAACAAAATGAGAAGAAAAGCGGGAAAAAAGTAGGAAAAAAGGGAGGGAAAATAACAACTACACTAAAAAACTGAAAAAATCTGTTTAATATTGTTTATCGATTTTTTTCTGATTCTTACGATTTTCTGCAATTTCTTACGTTTTTGCTACTTTTTTTTATTTTTTTTGCCATTTTTTTCGTTTTTTGTAATTTTTTTTTGATTTTTTCTTTGTTCGGTATTTTATAATTTTATTTTTCATTTTTTCCCAATATTTTATGATTTTTATTTCAATTATTTCCAATGTATTCTGTTTTTTTTTTGTTATTTTCGCGATTTTTTGCGATTAGTTTCATTTTTTTCGAAATTTTTCATTTTTTATGGTATAAATTGTTTCGGGTTAATTGGTTGTTCTTTTTTTTTAATTTTTGCTTTTTTTTGCGATTTTTTCGATTTCTTGCGTTTTTTTGCGACCTCATTTTCGTTTTTATTTGCGATTTTCATCGTTTTTTTGCGGTTTTTTTTTTGCACTTTTACATTTTTTTTCGTTTTTTTTGCTACTACTTTTTCGGTGTTTTTTTTGCGATTTTTATCATTTTTTGCGATTTTTTTTTGGGAATCTTTACTATTTTGTTTTGATTTTTCTTTTTTTTCCCGTATTTTACAATTTTATTTTTCATTTTTTCCCAATATTTTCTGATTTTTATTTCAATTGTTTCCAATGTTTTTTTTTTATTTTTGCGATTTTTTGCATTAGTTTCAATACTTTCGAAATTTTTCATTTTTTTTATGGTTTTTCGGTGTTTCGGGTTTTTCGGTTGTTCTTTGTTTTTTGCAATTTGTTCCAAAATTTGAGATTTTTAGCTTTTTTTGCGATTTTAATCGTTTTTTTGCGTATTTTTCCAATTTTTTTGATTTTTCTTTTTTTCCGTATTTTACAATTTTATTTTTCATTTTTTATGCAATAGTTTCTGATTTTTATTTCAATTGTTTCCATTTTTTCTGTTTTTTGCGATTTATTTCAATTCTTTCGAAATTTTTAATTTTTTTTATGGTATAATTGTTTCGGGTTTTTCGGTTGTTTTTTGTTTTTTGCAATTTTTTGCAATTTTTGAGACTTTTTAGCGATTTTTTGCGATTTCCTGCGACTGCTTTTTCGTTTTTTTGCGATTTTTTTCGACATTTTTACAAATTTTCTTTTTTCCCGTATTTTACAATTTTATTTTTCATTTTTTCTCATTTTTTTCCGATTTTTTTAATATCTCCTTGTGTTTCTCATTTTTCTGATTTTTTATTTTTTCTTTCTGATTTTTTTCGATTTTTTATAATCTTTCCCCTTTTTCTTAGTCTTCTAATTTTTTGCTTTTGTCCGTCCGTCCGTCTGTTAGCCTGATTCAACTCCGGTACAATTTTACTTTTCATTTTTTTTCCAATATTTTCTGATTTTTCTTTCAACTTTTTCTAATGTTTTCTGTATTTTTCTTATTTTTCCGATTTTTTCGATTCTAATTTTTTCTCGTTTTGTTTCTCATATTTCTGATTTTTTTTTCTCATTTTTTTCGATTTTAATCTTTCTTTATTTTTTTCCATTGTTCTCCCTTTTTATAATTCTTTCTTTTGTTTTCTATTTTTTTTTATTATTCTGTTTTTTTCGGTTTTGTCTGTCCGTCCGTCTGTTGGCCTGATTCAACTTGATATCGGTGAGAAATAGAAAAAATCGAATAACGAAAATCGATTCAGCACCGTTAAAAATCGTTAATGATATTAATCATTGACCTATTTTTACTTTCCCGCTACTTATATGCCTATGGAAATTTATTTTCCTAACTTTAAATTTTCGACAACTCGAAATTACGGCAAAAATATTGCCGTTTTCAGTTGTTTTTTGATTTTTTTATGGTTTTTAGCTTTTTCTCATTTTTACTACTTTACTTTTTCTTTTTGATTTTTCGATCTTTTCGATTTTTACCGATTTCTTTCGTTTTTTTTTTTCTCATTTTAAAAAGTAAATAAATAGCGTAAGGAACTTCATTCCTGACGGGAGTCCCCCAACCGCACAATTTTTTTATCCCTTTTTTCAAACTTGTTTTTTGTCTATCCGTTTTCGTCTGTCTGTTAGTCTCCGTTTTTCTGTCCGTCTCCGTCTGACTGTCCGTCTCCCTCTGTCTGTCCGTCTCCGTCTGTCTGTCTGTCTGTCTCCGTTTGTCTGTCTCCGTCTGCCTGTCTCCGTCTGTCTGTCCGTCTCCCTCTGTCTGTCTGTTCGTCTCCGTCTGTCTGTTCGTCTCCGTCTGTCTGTTCGTCTCCGTCCGTCTGTCCGTCTCCGTCTGTCTGTCCGTCTGTCCGTCTCCCTCTGTCTGTCTGTCCGTCTCCCTCTGTCTGTCTGTTCGTCTCCCTCTGTCTGTCTGTTCGTCTCCGTCTGTCTGTCCGTCTCCGTCTCCGTCTGTCTGTCCGTCTCCGTCTGTGTGTCCGTCTCCGACTGCCTGTCCGTCTCCGTCTGCCTGTCCGTCTCTGTCTGTCTGTCTATCTCTCCGAGCGATAACTCGAGAATTTTTTCGAATTTTTGAATTCTGTTTTCAGCAATCAATAGTTGGTCACTTTAGCTCGTCCATCTACTAATTTCAGTTACTTAAGTTAGCTATAGCTGCCTATCTGTCCGAAGCTGACCTACTTGGATACTGTTAGCTTGCGATGTATATTTTTTAGTAATGTCCACGCATTTTTCCAATGGGTACCATATCAAAAAATACACAAAATATTTCGTTAGTTTGACCCAATTTTTATCAATATTACAATACCGTACCAGATTTAATTATATCCCATGTTTACATAAAATGACAGGCACATTAAAAAGATAAAAATGAAAGTAGTACCGCCACTAGGAACCAGGCTATAAAAATAACAACCATACAAATTGTTTATTAAACCTGTTTATATTTCGCTTTTCGTGTCGACAGTCAAACCGAACTTAAATATAATAGAAAGGTAATGCGCTGTTACATAATGGATATTTTAATGGTATTGTATTATCCCAGTAATGATATACCTGGTTAGGTTACGCCCTAAAATATGTCAGCGTTATACTTTAGCACAGTCTAAATATATGATAAATTTTATAAATAAAATAAAAAACAAATATGTACTAAATATATGTCAATCATAATAATAATAATAATCAATAAATACGGGAATTTAAAATCAAAGTATATTAGATTTTAAATGTGTTGAGGTTGATAATTACAAAAAAAAAATACTTGCAATTTGCAACAAAGTTGCTGAAACGACTACGACGACCGCTTATATTATCGATATTATCGATAAAACGATCGGTGGCCTGCAAAACAAGTGCTTGGGTTCTTTAGAGTTACGTAATAGTATGTTATATCCATAAGTTAGGTTGCTCTCTGATTTTATCAAGGTCTACCTGTATTTCTGCAACTACAAAATCTAACGGTAATTTGTTGGGTGAAATTAATAAATTTTCGAATATTTAAACGATTTAAACGGAGTAACAGGTTTGACATATTTAAACATTTTTATTTCCGGTAACTTAAAAAAAAAATTAAAAAAGGACCAAAAATAAAGACGTTTCTATTGTATAATTTTTTTTCGGTATCGCCACTCCAAGGATGTATTGCACCTTCATAATTTCTTCACACATCCAGAAAACGTTAGAAACATGTTATGAAATTTTTTCCCGCATTACCAGATGTTTAAGGTGAATCCTACGGTCCTGGTATTGACGGGAGGAGGTAAATGTGCCACCAAATATACCTGACCAGAAAAGGGTAAGGGTAAATGTGCCCACCGACCAAAATAATTCTTTAAATACACACAGGTATTTGTGCCACTAACAGTTGAAGTATGATTTTATAATTGCAATAAATTAGTGAAAATTTATTCTTTATACTAATTGTCACACGCTATTGTATTGAATTAACCAGTGTTGGAGTTAGTAGTTATGTGACTACAGTATGTCCAGGAAAGTTGGCAACAAATGTAAAACTTTTTTATTAAAAAATATTCTTCATAAAAACCTTTGCATACTCTAAAACCTAAAATTCAACCATCAAATTTTTTTGGTCGTATGCAAGGTTTGTCAAAAATATTAATTTTGCTTAAAAGTAAAGTACTTTTATTTTATCTTCTACCTTTGTTGCCAACTTTCCTGGATAACTCGAGTAGTAATTTCTTGGTAATCATTGCTTAATCTGTCAGGTAAAGGCCCCTTTCTCCGGTGGCACAAATACCTGTGTAATTTTAAAATCCTAAATTCGTAACAGGTAGAATATTATTATTGGTGGCACATTTACCTCCGCCGGTATTAACGATTCATTGTAAGTTCTTTCGTACTTAATTTATTTCGTTTTACCAAAAGTCTTACTAAATCAACTTTGTGGCAAGAGTTTGAAAGAACTATTCAACTTTCGAGGCTTTTGTCTGAATGACTTTTGCAATTTTTACAGCTTCGAATAGCTACAAAAAACAAGCAAAAAATTTTATCTAATATTACTAATACAGGGTGTGCAAACTTGAAAATTTCTTTTTAATCGTAATTTACGTATTTTTGGTATCACCCTGTATATTTATGATATTTTTTTTCAATTCTATAAATCCTATTTCGATTAGAAACTTTTACTAAGAGTGAAATTTTATTTCATTATAAAAAATTATTTTTACATATTTTTTGCCATCACTCTGTATGTCCTTTATATTTTTTTCCAAATTTCATAACCTTTATTAGATTTAGAAACTTTTATCATGAGTAAAATTTTATGCCAAATTATTAATACAGGGTGTGAAAACTAAAAAGTTATTTTTAATCATAATTTACGTATTCTTAGAATCATCCTGTATATTTTTAATATTTTTTTTTCCAAATTTTATAATTATTATTGGATTTAGAAATTTTTATCATTATTGAAATTTTATGTCAAATTATTAATACAGTGTGTGCAAACTTAAAAAGTTATTTTTAATCATAATTTACGTATTCTTGGTATTATCCTGTATATTTTTAATAGTTTTTTTTTTCAAATTTTATAAATCTTATTGGATTTAGAAATTTTTATCATAAACGAAATTTTATGCCAAATTATTAATAAAGGGTGTGAAAACTAAAAAGTTATTTTTAATCATAATTTACGTATTCTTGGTATTATCCTGTATATTTTTAATAGTTTTTTTTTTCAAATTTTATAAATCTTATTGGATTTAGAAATTTTTATCATAAACGAAATTTTATGCCAAATTATTAATAAAGGGTGTGAAAACTAAAAAGTTATTTTTAATCATAATTTACGTATTCTTAGAATCATCCTGTATATTTTTAATATTTTTTTTTCCAAATTTTATAATTATTATTGGATTTAGAAACTTTTATCATTATTGAAATTTTATGTCAAATTATTAATACAGTGTGTGCAAACTTAAAAAGTTATTTTTAATCATAATTTACGTATTCTTGGTATCATCCTGTATTTTTTTAATATTTTTTTCCCAATTTTATAAACCCTATTAGATTTAGAAAATTTTATCATAAGTGAAATTTTATGTCAAATTATTAATACAGGATGTGCAAACTTAAAAAGTTATTTTTAATCATAATTTACGTATTCTTGGTATCATCCTGTATTTTTTTAATATTTTTTTCCAAATTTCATAACCTTTATTAGATTTAGAAAATTTTATCATAAGTGAAATTTTATGTCAAATTATTAATACAGGGTGTGCAAACTTAAAAAGTTATTTTTAATCATAATTATAGACCTAAACTCAAGCTCAGTTGCTCAGAAAAAAATATTAAATAGAAAACAAACTGTAATTGCTACCCACGTTAATGGACTATCCAAAGTCAACCCCAATGGCTCAGAAAAAAATTAGTTAGGTACAAAACAAATAATTGCTATCCAGGTTAATTATAGATCTAAACTTAAGCTGAGTAGCTCAGAAAAAAATATTAAATAGAAAACAAACTGTAATTGCTACCCACGTTAATGGTCTATCCAAAGTCAACCCCAGTGGCTCAGAAAAAAATTAATTACGTACAAAACAAATGCTAACTGCTATCCATGTTAATTGTAGACCTAAACTCAAGCTGAGTGGCCCAGAAAAAATATATTAAAAAGAAACGTTAATAGTCAATCCAAAGTCAACCTCAGTAGCTCAGAAAAAAATAGATACAAAACAAACTCTAGTTGCTCAGAAAAAAATTAAATTATTAAAAAGAAAAACAAACTGTAGTTGCTACACACATTAATAGTTTATCCAAAATTAAGCTTGGTGACTCAGAAAAAAATAACTAGGTACAAAACAAACTATGGTTAATCTAAACTCAAATTCCGTGGCTCAGAAAAAATTATTCAATATAATATAAATTCTAGTTGCCACCCACGTTAATTCTATTCAAACTCAATAGGTAAAAAACTGAAAGATTAACGATATTTATATTGTATGAATTTAAGATAAGGGCGTAGATATGTGGGTAAAGGGGGTAATTACTCCCTCCCAGGATACCAGACAAATTGCACGAAAAGAAGAAATAAAATATAAAAAATGTAGAAATGGACAAATATATTTGTCTAAAAGTTTGGTTTACCCCCCTCCCCAGGAAAAAAGTACTCCCCCTAGGACAAAAAATGATATACGCCCTTGATTTAAGATTCAAATAATTTAATGCAGTTATGAATCAAGACAGTTGAGGATTTAACGTTAAAATATAGTTTTGCCAACATGAAAAAACAAAAAAATAGCGTGTCATTATGATACTCGATTTGGACAATTTCCAGCACCAAACAGAATAAGTATTTATTAATAAATTAACAAATATACGTTGATGAACCGCCACTGTTAAGTTAAATTGTAAGATATTAATGCGAATCTAACAGGCGTTGCACTCTGAAGGTCGTATTGTATGCAAATGGACCTGAAGAGGCTGTGGCTGACTGGACACTGACTATTTCTAAAGAAACAGTAGGATATGATAAACTAAAACTTACATATTTACTTTCAAGGACGACTTTAATGTAAATTGTTATACTAAAAAATTGCGATTAAAAAAATAGTTGAGGATAAACCCTTTATAAACCCTTTAAAGACGAAACGTTGTTTTAAAAAAATGGATACGCTATATTAACCGGTATTTGATAAAAAAAAAAAACTTATTAAATTATTTTTTATCTTAAAAAAAACTAAAATCGTCAATTTTGATTTTCCTCAAATATCTCGGAAACCGGTCCTGATATTTTAATTTTGACAAAACTATTCAAATACGCATTTTTTTCCATTTGTATCTATAACGGTTTACGAAATCCCAATTAAAGATGCACCACGCTGTATAACTATTTTTTTTTAGTTTAAAATAAATGCGTTGTTGTCAGATAATTTTTTTTTTATGCGCCACCCTGTTTATATTATTTTTTCTTAAGTGTATAATAAGTGCGTGGTTGCCAAATAATTTTTTCATATTAAGGCGGCGATGGCAGATGGATAAGCATAGGGAAATTTTTGAACATATAAGACCGGACTATCCGGGCAAGAAATATATGCGAATTTGCTTTTATAATATCCTAATGGTATTAAATTAGTTCCTGAATATATTTAAAAGTGAAAACAAAATTAAGAAAATGGAAAAAAACAATGGAATAATGAAAATTTAACTTCAAAAAAAGGGTATCAAAAAGCTGTTATTCTGTCAATTTTCCAGTTCACGTACTTTTTTATAGATGGCGCCACCTGCAAAATAATTATTTTGGGGTATATAATTCATGTCTTCGTAACGCAATGTTGCCGTCATATATTTAAGTAGCAGAAAAAAGTAAATTTTATATTTTAATAGAAAATTTATGTCTATTTTTAAAATGCTGCTAAAATTACTATTTTAGTATAATACCTAATAAAAACTAGGTTTCTTTTAGAATTAAAATTATGGTGACTAGATTTCAAAGTTCGAAATTCGGGAGGAGGAAAAAAAAACAAAAAATCATAAAAATGAGAAAAAACCGAGAAAAAAATTGAAGAGTTGAAAAAAATAAAAAAATAAAACAGAAAAAGTCGGAAAATAAGATTTAAAAAAAAAACAACAAAATTTGGAAAAAATTGGGAAAAAAATGAAAAATAAAATTGTAAATTCCGGAAAAAATGAATAAAAAACCGAAAAAAAACCTCTGAAAATCTCAAAAAAAAAACAAACAAAAAAGAATCAAAAAAACGCAAGAAATCGAAAAATATCACAAAAATAGCAAAAAAACCACAACAAAATCAGAAAAAAAAATGCCAAAAAAATCGCAAAAAACCGCAACAAAATTTCGAAAAAAAATGACACAAAAATCGCAAATTATCACAAAAAATCAATGAAATAAAATAAAAAAGACAAAAAATTAGAAAACAAAAAAAAAGACTATAAAAATAGAATGAGAACAAAATAAGGAAAAATTGGAAAAAATCAAAAAAAAATCGGAAAAAAGCGAGAAAAATCGAAAATCATCTCAAAAAACTATAGACAACCAAAAAATCGGAAACAATTGTAACCATAAAAAAATGAAAAGCAAAAAATCACATCAATTTGGTCATATTTATTTTTCTATTTACGTCAAAGTTATCATATTTTTATTCATTATCCTATGTACCCCTGAATCATTTACACTAACCGTAATAACAATAATAATAAAATATTTTTTTTGCAAATAAAAAAAAAAAATGGTCACCTAATTAAAATCAGAAAAAATTGAAAAATTGGGAAAGTAATTAATATATAAATTTTTTGTATAACTAACAAATAATTTCCACAAAAGTAAAGACTTCTGTTACTGAAAAAAAATCATCAAACCGAGGTTATTTATTTGGAGAAAAGAATTTAAGACCTATAATGAAATATACAGGGCGGAGCACCGAAAACGTCGCGTTAGTTTTTATATGGAAAACGGTGAGATTGTGTAAAATATGTTTACTGCAGCTACAATTTTAAATTATTTTGATATATACAGGTTGCCTCAATAAAAAGATCTGCACTATAGTATATTATTTTAAATGGAACACTCTGTATTTTTTCATCCCTCTCTTTCTCTTACTTTCTGTCTTTTTTTACAGTATGAATTTTATCTTATTTAGATTTTTTGTATATATCATTTGTAATTATTTTATAGAGGTGTTTTTTTTCTAGTTTTTTCTCATTTTTATGATTTATTTTGATTTTTTCTAGTTTTTTTGTGGTTTTTAGATTTTTTCTACTTTTTCTTATAATTTTTCATCATTGTTCTGGTTTTCTTTTTCTATTTTTTTTTTGTTTTAAATTTTTTCTCATTTTTCTTATTCTTCTGATTTGACGCAATTATTTGCGATTTTTTGCAATTTATTTCCCAATTTTTCATTTTTACGGTTAGTTGTTTCCTATTTTTTGCGTTGTCTATGGTTTTTTTTTTGAGGTGATTTTCGATTTTTCTCGCTTCTTTCTCATTTTTCCGATTTTTTTTTGATTTTTTTGATTTTTTTTTAATTTTTCCTCATTTTTTTCTTCATTTGTTTTACTTTTATATCTTTTTTTTTGTTTTCAAAGTTTTTCTCATTTTTTTTATTTCATTGATTTTTTGTGATAATTTGCGATTTTTTTGTCATTTTTGTTGCAGTTTTTTTGCGATTTTTGTGATATTTTTCGATTTCTTGCGGTTTTTTTCGGTTTTTTATTTCTTCATTTTTACCGTAATTTACAATTTTATTTTTTATTTTTTTCCCAATATTTTCTAATTTCTCTCAGTTTTTTTCCAAATTTTTTTATTTTTTTTTATTCAATTTTCCGACTTTCTGTTTTTTTTTTAATTTTTTTAGATTCTTCAATTTTTTTTCTCGTTTTTTTCTCATTTTTATGATTTTTTGTTTTTTTTTTTTTAGTTTTGATTCTTATTGGTAAAAATTATATTAAAAATAGCCTTCCGAATTTCGAACTTTGAAATCTAGTCACCATAATTTTAATTCTAAAAGAAACCTAGTTTTTATTAGGTATTATACTAAAATAGTAATTTTAGCAGCATTTTAAAAATAGACATAAATTTTCTATTAAAATATAAAATTTCCTTTTTTCTGCTACTTAAATATATGACGGCAACATTGCGTTACGAAGACATGAATTATATACCCCAAAATAATTATTTTACAGATGGCGCCATCTATAGAAAAGTACGTGAACTGTAAAATTGACAGAATAACAGCTTTCTGATTCATTTTTGGTGATGTTCTATAGTTGAAATTATAAATTTTTGAAAATATACTTTTTTTTTTCTTTTTTTTCTTTTTTTCACATAATACTTGTAAATGAATGCAAAAAATGAAATATCTCTTATGTACTATCTCTAATGGAAACAATCTAGTTCCTGAATTAGTTTTTATAGCGATTTTTGATACCTTTTTTTTGAGGTTAAATTTTCATTATTTCATTGTTTTTTTAATTTTCTTAATTTATTTTCACTTTTAAATATATTCAGGAACTAATTTAATACCATTAGAACATTATAAAAGCAAATTCGCATATATTTATTGCCTTGATATTCCGTCTTATATGTTCAAAAATTTCCCTATGCTAACGCCGCCTTAAAAAAAATTGTTTACTATAGAAATATTGAGTTTATATATCGGATTATGGGTCAGTAGTTTTTGACCAGGCGAGTTTAATGGTGTCATAAAAATCTTCCATTTAGTTTACCTGAGATGGTCACTAAAATCCCAAAGTCACTCAAAATTAAAACCCTTCGGCGGTCGTTACATCTGGCAACTAAGCAAGTATTGCTGGAGGATAATATACATTTAAATTTTTACGCAGAAAGTACATCTAATCGCCATCTATCGAACATTTAGTTAATTAATAGTTTTTGTTATGAAAACCATGGGGTACTAATTCCGTTTTAATAATATTTTTCGACAATAAAACAAATTGATTTTTGTTGTATAATTTGAAGGTTAGAGGAAACGAAGGACTTCTCGTCCTTTGACCCTTTCACTCACGATTCATTCGAAATTTTCTCGTAACTTTTAAGAATGTAAATTAATTACGCATGACAGTCTCGTGATCTGTTTCCGTTAGAAATAAACATAGATTATTTTCTCGCGTTTGTTATTTTATTGCGGCAAGGACAAGTTTTAGAATTAATTAATCAATCAGTGCGGCGGTTACACCCTACAAAATTACAACACCGGACTACATTTATTACATCATATTAATGATACAGATTTACAGTTAGTTATCTAATAACGTAGAATTATGAATGGTTAAATATATAAAAAAATTTTTTTTTCGCATCATATATTGTTTTTATTAATATTAATATCAGTAAGGTAGACTAGCATTTTTGTGATTAAAAATGTTAATAATAAATATAGGTATTATTTATTATTAATTCCATAAATAGCTGGTCGCATTTTTTAATAATAATTCATAAAAAAAAATTGCTTTCTTAAAAATTCCTCACGATTCCGAATACAATACGAAATAACAATTTTAATAATTAAATTAAAATCCATGACTTGAAAATAATTGTATAATATGAATCTGATATCTTATAAATTACGTAATAAATTTATTTTAAGTACCCCCTAGGTTGTAGTCACACTTTCAAAAATTTGTAGTTAATAAAATTTAATTGTTGTGTTGTAAAATTTGGTTAAGTAATATTGATCGTAATTGTAATTAATAAAAAAAAATATGTCATTTTGTTTGTTGAAGAGAATTTATTAAATTTTGATAAAAATTTTTAAATTTTTATCACAAATTTTAAAAATATCAATCAAATATTATCATTACAAATTTTAAAAATGCCAATCAAATATTATCATCACAAATTTGAATTAAAAATTCCAGAAACTTCAAAAATTCTCAAAAATTCATTAAAAGTTTCAAAATTTTCATCACAAATTTTAAAAATGTCGATCAAATATTATCATTACAAATTTTAAAAATGCCAATCAAATATTATCATCACAATTTTGAATTAAAAATTCCAAAAATTTAAGAATTCTCAAAAATTCATTAAAAGTTTCAAAATTTTCATCACAAATTTTAAAAATGTCGATCAAATATTATCATCACAAATTTGAATTAAAAATTACAGAAATTTCAAGAATTCTCAAAAATTTAATAAAAAATTTCAAAATTTTCATCACAAATTTTAAAAATGTCGATCAAATATTATCATCACAAATTTGAATTAAAAATTACAGAAATTTCAAGAATTCTCCAAAATTTAATAAAAAATTTCAAAATTTTCATCACAAATTTTAAAAATGTCGATCAAATATTATCATTACAAATTTTAAAAATGCCAATCAAATATTATCATCACAATTTTGAATTAAAAATTCCAAAAATTCAAGAATTCTCAAAAATTCATTAAAAGTTTCAAAATTTTCATCACAAATTTTAAAAATGTCGATCAAATATTATCATCACAAATTTGAATTAAAAATTACAGAAATTTCAAGAATTCTCAAAAATTTAATAAAAAATTTCAAAATTTTCATCACAAATTTTAAAAATGTCGATCAAATATTATTATTACAATTTTGAATTAAAAATTCCAGAAGTTCAAGAATTCTCAAAAATTCATTAAAAGTTTCAAAATTTTCATCACAAATTTTAAAAATGTCGATCAAATATTATCATCACAAATTTGAATTAAAAATTACAGAAATTTCAAGAATTCTCAAAAATTTAATAAAAAATTTCAAAATTTTCATCACAAATTTTAAAAATGTCGATCAAATATTATCATCACAAATTTGAATTAAAAATTACAGAAATTTCAAGAATTCTCCAAAATTTAATAAAAAATTTCAAAATTTTCATCACAAATTTTAAAAATGTCGATCAAATATTATCATCACAAATTTGAATTAAAAATTACAGAAATTTCAAGAATTCTCCAAAATTTAATAAAAAATTTCAAAATTTTCATCACAAATTTTAAAAATGTCGATCAAATATTATCATTACAAATTTTAAAAATGCCAATCAAATATTATCATCACAATTTTGAATTAAAAATTCCAAAAATTCAAGAATTCTCAAAAATTCATTAAAAGTTTCAAAATTTTCATCACAAATTTTAAAAATGTCGATCAAATATTATCATCACAAATTTGAATTAAAAATTACAGAAATTTCAAGAATTCTCAAAAATTTAATAAAAAATTTCAAAATTTTCATCACAAATTTTAAAAATGTCGATCAAATATTATCATTACAATTTTGAATTAAAAATTCCAGAAGTTCAAGAATTCTCAAAAATTCATTAAAAGTTTCAAAATTTTCATCACAAATTTTAAAAATGTCAATCAAATATTATCATCACAAATTTGAATTAAAAATTACAGAAATTTCAAGAATTCTCAAAAATTTAATAAAAAATTTCAAAATTTTCATCACAAATTTTAAAAATGTCAATCAAATATTATCATCACAATTTTGAATTAAAAATTCCAAAAATTCCAGGAATTCTTCAAAAATTCAATACAAAATTTCAAAATTTCCTTCACAAATTTCAAAAATGTCAATAAAATGACAAATTTGAATTAAAAATTCCAAAAATTTAAGAATTCTCAAAAATTCATTAAAAGTTTCAAAATTTTCATCACAAATTTTAAAAATGTCGATCAAATATTATCATTACAATTTTGAATTAAAAATTCCAGAAGTTCAAGAATTCTCAAAAATTCATTAAAAGTTTCAAAATTTTCATCACAAATTTTAAAAATGTCAATCAAATATTATCATCACAAATTTGAATTAAAAATTACAGAAATTTCAAGAATTCTCAAAAATTTAATAAAAAATTTCAAAATTTTCATCACAAATTTTAAAAATGTCAATCAAATATTATCATCACAATTTTGAATTAAAAATTCCAAAAATTCCAGGAATTCTTCAAAAATTCAATACAAAATTTCAAAATTTCCTTCACAAATTTCAAAAATGTCAATAAAATGACAAATTTGAATTAAAAATTCCAAAAATTTAAGAATTCTCAAAAATTCATTAAAAGTTTCAAAATTTTCATCACAAATTTTAAAAATGTCGATCAAATATTATCATCACAAATTTGAATTAAAAATTACAGAAATTTCAAGAATTCTCAAAAATTTAATAAAAAATTTCAAAATTTTCATCACAAATTTTAAAAATGTCGATCAAATATTATCATCACAAATTTGAATTAAAAATTACAGAAATTTCAAGAATTCTCAAAAATTTAATAAAAAATTTCAAAATTTTCATCACAAATTTTAAAAATGTCGATCAAATATTATCATTACAAATTTGAATTAAAAATTACAGAAATTTCAAGAATTCTCAAAAATTTAATAAAAAATTTCAAAATTTTCATCACAAATTTTAAAAATGTCGATCAAATATTATCATCACAAATTTGAATTAAAAATTACAGAAATTTCAAGAATTCTCAAAAATTTAATAAAAAATTTCAAAATTTTCATCACAAATTTTAAAAATGTCGATCAAATATTATCATCACAATTTTGAATTAAAAATTCCAAAAATTCCAGGAATTCTTCAAAAATTCAATACAAAATTTCAAAATTTCCTTCACAAATTTCAAAAATGTCAATAAAATGACAAATTTGAATTAAAAATTCCAAAAATTTAAGAATTCTCAAAAATTTAATAAAAAATTTCAAAATTTTCATCACAAATTTTAAAAATGTCGATCAAATATTATCATCACAAATTTGAATTAAAAATTACAGAAATTTCAAGAATTCTCAAAAATTTAATAAAAAATTTCAAAATTTTCATCACAAATTTTAAAAATGTCGATCAAATATTATCATCACAAATTTGAATTAAAAATTACAGAAATTTCAAGAATTCTCAAAAATTTAATAAAAAATTTCAAAATTTTCATCACAAATTTTAAAAATGTCGATCAAATATTATCATTACAATTTTGAATTAAAAATTCCAGAAGTTCAAGAATTCTCAAAAATTCATTAAAAGTTTCAAAATTTTCATCACAAATTTTAAAAATGTCAATCAAATATTATCATCACAAATTTGAATTAAAAATTACAGAAATTTCAAGAATTCTCAAAAATTTAATAAAAAATTTCAAAATTTTCATCACAAATTTTAAAAATGTCAATCAAATATTATCATCACAATTTTGAATTAAAAATTCCAAAAATTCCAGGAATTCTTCAAAAATTCAATACAAAATTTCAAAATTTCCTTCACAAATTTCAAAAATGTCAATAAAATGACAAATTTGAATTAAAAATTCCAAAAATTTTCGTCACAAATTTCAAAAATGTCAATCAAGGAAAGAAACAAACGCAAATTACATCACTAACACCCCTATCGGAGTTAATGGAAACAAAGTTTTTACTTTAGTTTGATGATCTTTTTTATTTGAAAATTTTATTTAAAAAAAAAATACCGAATTTAAAAAATACCTTATTTTTAACTCTGTATGTAAAAATCAGAGATGTTTAGAGTTCATTAGGGATTTATAATTGTCCATTATCGAACCCGAATTTTCCGTTAAAAAAATTAAATATTGCATAATTACCAACTCAAGTAACTTAATTTTTTTAATTCGCAAATAACCAACCAAAATAAAAAAAAAATCTCTTGTAACGAGGTAGATATTTCGTAGTATAGATTTGTAATAAAGATTAAGGCCGTGATCGCATCTCTGTTATTACATTCATTTAAAACCAATTACATATTTTTCCCAGGGATCATTATGAAGTGCATATAACAAAAAAAAAACTCATTTTGAAATTGCGCCGATGAGAAAATCGATCATTCTCGCGAATGCGCAATCTTTAATCGTTTGATTTTGCATCTTTAAAATTTCTTAACGAGTTTTTAAATATATATACGTCATTTTTTAAATGCAAATATTCATCTAGTTAGAAATCAATCATAATAATAAAAATATGGGTGAATAAATTGAAGGTGGTCTTGCAAAAACGAAACATCAAACATTATTTTATTAATTATTTCAATTTTTTTACTTGTTTTTTATCACCCTAAGTGATCTACCGACTAACAAGTGTCTTTCTGTGCTACCAACCTCTACCACTTCCATGAGATATCCGATCTCATCCGACCTGGTTAGGGAATGAAATTTCACATGATACAAATATCATTTTACACTTGCCCAAAGTATTATCCAACTTTTTTTCAACTTGAGATTCAATGGGATTCGAACCCACTACCCGGAAATCGACCAAGTATAAATGCTGATGCCTTAATCAACCTGGTTATAGTGTCAAATACTAACCATGATAGAATTATAATACAAAATTTGACAATCGGTAACTAGTTTCGGCTAACAAGCCATCTTCAGACCTAGAAATTTACGTTATACTCGGAACAACCACTTGGTAGGTGGTGACACAAAATTAGCAAGAATTAAATCATAAAATTATTACAAAAAGTTATTTTTGTTGGGCAGTGTAATTAACAAAATATTCATATTTTGTAAATAAATTCTAAAAAATTGATAATTGTAAACAAAAAAATAATTTTAGAATTTTATAAATTTCCTCGACTTAACAATAATTATAAACTTCGTACTTTTTTCTCAGTGTATATTTTTCTTTGCATACTGTTTTCATTATTTATTATTTTTAATGTATTTATTTTTAATGATTCTTCAATATTTTACCAAGTTAAAATATTTTTTTCTCAGTGTATATGTTTTCATGTGTTATTTTTTTTAGTGTATTTTGATATAATTTTCTTTGGTTTTAGGAAAAATATACCTTTCCATGTTACTCGATTTTAACAAAAAATATTGTTTATTATTCATGAGTGCAACTAAACCGTACCCAGTTTAATTTAATTAAAATTATTGCTACATTTTTTTTACTTTTTTAATAATCATAACACCCTGTATAAAAGTATGTAGATTGAACAAATTTCTCAAAAATTTTAATAAAAAAAATTCAACACAAATAATAAGTATTTTTTTTTATACGTCAAATATGATACAGGGAGTAGATCAATTGACAGTAAGATTTAAAAATAATCCCTATAATAACCATGTATAAAATCGAAATATTTACAATAAACTAGTGGTCGAAAATTAACCGTAATTTATTATAAAATTTAAAGTTTATGTCTATACCTATTATTTCATATGTTTTCAATTTTTCTATATTTTTTCCTAATTTTAACTATTTTCCTTCGTTTTTTACTGTGTATTATTTATTTTTCAGCATTTTTCCTATTTTGCCTATCTTTTCCTATTTTTCTATTTGTTCTTATTTTTCTCTATTATTTTCTGTTTTATTTTTTATTTTTTCCTTTTTTCCTATTTTTCTCTATTATTTCTTATTTTTTTATATTTTTTTTCCTTTTGGCTTTTTTCCCATTTTTCTTATTTTTCTGTATTTTTTTTAATTCTTTCAATTTTTTTCTTATTTTTCCTTTCATTTCTCTATTTTTCCCATTTTTCTTATTTTTTCTGTTTTTACTATTTATTCTTTTTCCCTATTTTTTTTTATTTTTCCCCGTTTTCACTGTTTTTTCAGTTTTTTACTATTTTTCTCCCCCATTTTCCTATTATTCCTGTTTTTTTTTTTTTTTTTTTCATTTTTTCGTGTTTTTCCCATTTTTGCTACTTTCTGTTTTTACTATTTTCTTTTCCTATTTTTCCGATCCTATTTTATTTTCCCAATTTCTCTTATTTTTCTCTTTTTTCCGTATTTTTGCCTATGTTTTCCCATTTTGCTCAATTTTTCCAATTTTTCTATTTGTTCCTATTTTTCTCTATTATTTTTCCCTTTTCTTTATTTTACCCCATTATTTCTTAGTTTTTCATATTTTTTTACTTTTGCCAATTTTTTTCCCATTTTTCGTATTTTCTGTGTTTTTGTTTTATTTTTACTTGTTTTTTCTCATTTTTCTTATATTTTTTTGAATTTCTTCTATTTTGTTTTTATTTTTAGCTTCAATTTCTCTATTTTTTCCGTTTTCCTAGTGTTTCATATTTTCCTAGTTTTTCCTATTTTCTTAATTTTTCCGTTTTTACTATTTTTTTTCCCCAATTTTTTCTTATTTCTCCCGTTTTCCTTGTTTTGCATTTTTTTACAATTTTTCTCCCATTTTCCTATTATTCCTATTTTTCCTGTTTTTCATTTTTTCTTATTTTTTTCCATTTTTCTTACTCATCTGTTTTTACTATTTTCTTTTTCTGTTTCCCGATCCATTTTTATTTTTTCCCATTTTCTCTTATTTTTCTCTTTTTTCCCGAATTTTTGCCCATTTTTTCTATTTTGCTCAATTTTTTCTATTTTGATCAATTTTTCCTATTTACCTGTTTACTATTTTTCTATTTCTTTCTGTTTTTTTCCATTATT
Organism: Neocrepidodera transversa; assembly: GCA_963243735.1. Lineage (NCBI taxonomy): Eukaryota > Metazoa > Arthropoda > Insecta > Coleoptera > Chrysomelidae > Neocrepidodera > Neocrepidodera transversa. The sequence continues at coordinate 2,821,828 of OY725348.1, read as the reverse complement.
TTCTGTTTTATTTTTTATTTTTTCTCTTTCTTTCTTTCTATTTTTTTCTCATTCTCCTTATTTTTTTTTAATTTGTTCTTATTTTTTCTTCAATTTCTCTATTTTTCCCATTTTCTAGTGCTTCCTATTTTCCTGTTTTTTTTGTTATTTTTTTTAATTTTTCCGTTTTTACTATTTATTCTTTTTTTTCCTTATTTTTTTCTTATTATTCCTGTTTTCCAGTTTTTTACTATTTTTCTCCCATTTTGCTTTTATTCCTACTTTTGTCCTTTTTTTTTTATTTTTTCTAATTTTTTCCTATTTTTCTTACGTCTCTGTTTTTACTGTTTTATTTTCCTGTTTTCCGATCCTTGTTTATTTTTTCCCATTTTCTCTTTTTTCAGGATTTTTGCCTATTTTTTTCTATTTTGCTCAATTTTTCATATTTTGCCTAATTTTCTGTTTTTCTATTTTTTTCTATTTTTCTCCATTATTTTCTGTTTTTTTTATTTTTCCCCTTTTTCAATTTTAATCTATTATTTTTTATTTTTCCTATTTAGTTTTACTTTTGCCTATTTTTTTCCCATTTTTATTAATTTTTCTATATTTTTTGTCTTTTTATTTTTTCTTATTTTTCCTTCAATTTCCCTATTTTTTCCTATTTTTCTTAATTTTTCTTACCATTTTTGCTTATTTTTCTTACTTTTCTGTTTTCTATTTTCTTTTTCTGTTTTTTCGATCCTTTTCTATTCTTTCCCGATTTTCTCTTATTTTTCTCATTTTTTTTTCTTGTTTTTCTTTTTTGCTCAATTTTTTGGATTTTGTCCAATTTTTTACCTATTTAAAAATCGTCTAATGCACTAAAGAAATTTTCACTTCAAAAACAAAATTACAAAGAAAAATAAAAAACTAGTTTCTAAAAAAAATTGACAGAGTTAGCATATCAGCTTTTTAGCCCATTCGGCCAACTAAAAATGGTTTACACTCCTACTGTATATAAACTTTAACTATGCAAAATCTTACACTCCTAATTTTTTCTGTTTTTCTTTATATTCGAGCATATAATAATAATCTGTAAATTTTTCTTCTTCAAATAAATTAATTAAATAAATTATTACATCAATTTTATTACCTAATGTAAATGTAAATACCGAGTGTTTTCATTAAAATCACTAATAAATTCATTAATCATCATGATTTGAAAGTACGACTATTTAATTATAGGTAATAACATGGGTATGGTCAGCGCAATAGATCGTCAATTAAAAAGGTACCAGTAAAATACATGTCTGACTACTTAATGTCAACTAATAAAAATTTTATAAACCTACCAGTAAAGTCTATACGAAGTCAATTTGAACGGCATAAAAAACTTCTTTATAAACCATTGGCGCCGTGATATAATTTATTTTGAAAATTAATTTTGGGTGGGTAGCTCTGAGAAGGGAAAGTATTGTGAACCAGCTAAAAAAATTTTCTGAGATAAGATGGAAATATCCATTTTGAAGTCTGTCTGTCTGTCGGTGTGTATGCTTCCACGATAGAGACCACACGTTTAATCCGATTGAGATGAAATTTGATATGTGGGTTTGGGAAAGTTTTGGGGCGACACAACCGATTTTTTAACCTTGTTATTGATTTTTGGCTTTATTTGCTTTTATTTTGCCTTTTTTGCTATTTTACCCTTTTTTGACTTTTTAGTTTTTTTTTTTTAACTTTTTTGGCGTTTTTTGCTTTTTCCTTTTTTTTTAACCTTTTTAATGTTGACTTCATTTTTTAGTCCTATTCTCCACAGCCGAGTCGGAAAAGTTCGATTATTTGTTTTTACTTTTTTGGCTTTTTTTGCATTAGCTACATTTATTTTGCCTTTTTTGGGCTTTTTTTTTGTTTTTTACCCTTATTTCTTTTTTGACCTTTACTAAGCCTTTTTTTCTTGCTTTTTTTACCTTTTACCTTTACTAAGCCTTTTTTTAATATCCTTGCTTTTTTGTCATATTTTTGCCTTTATTTTGCCCTTCTCGGCTTTTTTAAAATTTTGTCCTTTTCTTGATTTTCTTAACTTTTTAAATGTTTTTTGCCCTTTTTGCTTTTTTACTCTTTATTGCTTTTTTTACTTTTATGGCGTTTTTTAACCCTTTTTTAATTTTTTTTACTTTCTTTTACCTCTTTTTCTTTTTTTATATTTATGCCTTTTTCGGCCAAAAACAATTTTTTATCATTTTAAATTTTTTTTTCCTTTTTGACTTTTTTGAAATTTTTTGTTTTTTTTTAACTTTTTCTGCTTCTATTTTACTTTTTTTTGTCACTTTCTACACTTTTATGCTTTTGTAAAACTTTTTTTTTCACTTTTCCCTCTACTGTGTCGTATTTAGCTTATTGATTTTTTTTATCCTTTTTCTTTTTTTTCGCCTTTTTCCTTTTTTTTTGCTTTATTTTTTCTTCTTCCTTTTTGCTACTTCTGCCTTTTTATGCAAATTTTCACTCATTTTTTATTAGTTTCAATTTTTGCTCAAATTTGACAATTCTTTTATGATTTTTAACATTTTTTTTCCTTTTTTTGATTTTTTTTAACCTTTTTAATGTTTTTTTGAACTTTTTTTGCCTTTATTTGCTTCTGTTTTACATTTTTTGCTACTTTACCTTTAACCCTTTTTTGTCTTTTTTTTTGCGTGTTTTGTAGTTTTCACTTTACTTTGTCTTTGGCTCTTTTTTACTCTTTTTTTTTGTTTTTTTTTACCATTTTTTCCTTTTTTTTGCCCTTTTCCTTTTTTTTTGCTTTATTTGACTTTTTTCCGATTTCTGCCTATTTTTGCCAATTTTCACTCTTTTTATTAATTTTAATTTTTGCTCAAATTTAACATTTTTTTTCCCTTTTTTGAATTAATGCGTAACCTTGTTGCTATTTATAACTTTTTACCATTTTTATTAACTTTTGTTGTTTTCAAATTTAATTAAAATTTTTACGATTTACTTCATTTTGCTTTCTCAAACAGAAATTTTGTAATTAAAATAATCCTCTTCAATACAGCCGAGCCGGGAAAGCCGATTTTTTTTCATATACCTACAGGTAATTTTTTATTAGTAATAATATTAGTAATGATAAAAAAACATTTTGTCCTGCTATGAGAATTTAATAAAAACTTAAGATTCATTAATCTGAATTTGCCTTTACAATAATGAAGTCAATGAAAGGAGGTAAAATACAATACAATATTTATTCTTCTTTTACAACTGTCGTTTACTTCATTAATAAGAAAACAATTTAGAAAAACACTTTACTACACTTGCTAAAATTCGCAAGAACGTAGAATAAATTAATTTTATATAAATCCTAACCCAAGCCACACCACTGACAATTCACTCGAAAATGCCAATGTAGGACCCGACATTTTTTGACCTTCATATTTCATACTATTGTATTAACTAGTAAATTTATCAGACCCGGTACATCAGTTTTTTTTTTAGCTGTTCGGATTAACTTCGTATATACTATACTTACTAGAATATTTTCCCACAGATAAAAATAATAAAAAAAAAACATAATTTAAAAGTGAGAAGAATACTTGGCAATACCCTTAAAAAAATCTCATTAAAGCAATGTTCCTTTATTTTAAGTTTTTTTTTTTTTCGGCAACAGATTTAAATCACATAGAGAGAGATAGAGAGACGAAACGGAGGCCGCGAGCAACAAATTATCGATATTTTTCGTCCCAATCAAAGACAGAAATTGTGCCGGCACGTACACACAGAGAGAGGAAGAAAGAAGAAAGGCCACCTACATCAATAATTTAAGCACAGAAAAACCACGATTTATTTCATCTCGTACAACATCTATATAAGGAGCGGTAGCGACTGAGCTTGAGAGCTTTCGCAGCGTTTTAAAAAACGCCGCTCTACAAGGTGACACAAAATATAAAATCATATCAAACTAATTTACCTTAAATTAAAATAATAATTACTGAAAATAATAATAAAGCAGCACCTAGGTCCAATAAAATACATAGAAATTAAATAATATCAATATTATATTGAACTATCAAAGAAAACAGCAAAAAAATATCTAACAGATTATCAAAAGAAAGAGAAATGAAAGCAAATAAAATCAGCAAACTAATAGTATCCAAGTAGCTCAGCTACGAACAGACAGACATACAGACTGTTGACTTAGGTCACTGAAAATAGTAGGTGGGCGAGCTAAAGTGAGTAACTATCGATTGTTGAAAATAGAATTCCAAAAATCGAAACCATTCTAGAGTTATCGTTGTGACAGACAGACAGACAGAGATACATACAGATTGTAAAGTCAAAAAGTATCTTCGCTTTACTTCGCTTCTTAATAATGAAAAAAAAATAAGTAAACAAATAACAATAGAAACAATTTGGATCGACTTCCTTTCCTATCTGGTGCAAATGATCAAGAATGGTCTGGAATTGTTTACGAATCTTAAGGAGGATGCCTAATAAATAAGTTATGAAGAAAAGAGATTTGTACAAAAAAAAAATTGCTCTCTCAGTCATAATTAACGTGGCGTTACTATCCGAACAATCACTGAAAACCTGTGAGCAAAACTTGTTATCACCTACAACATGATAAACTGATAAAACTCTATCAGCAACACTATACCACAAGCCCTAGATGTTACTGCCTCCCAAATTAGTATAAATACAGAGATAAAACCCTCCCCCTCCAATATTTTCTCAAATATCCGTCAGCTATATCGTCAGTTTTTAAGATGTAAGACCCCATTCTGAAACCAAATAGTCAGACTTTTAGCAAATAATCACAAGGAAGAAAAATAGATCGAGGTTACCTCTAATCTCGACCACAGGAACGGTTCAATTCAATATCCTTACTGATCAAAAGATAAAGTCCTACTCTCACCTTAAGATGATTGGAAAACTTCTCCACACCCCCGAACCATTTCAAAGCCCATCTCGAAAACACCATCATAAACCCCAATTCCAAAAAGACCACAAGGGTCTCCTCCAAAACATCCTAGAAATTCCCAATCCTCCCATCCAACGCGTTATTCTTAGTCCCTTCACTCGTGATAACATAGCCTCGGCCTTCAGTACTCCATCTTACCAATTTTCTGTAAAATACCATCGTAATCTATAAACCACACATACACAAATTCCTAGGCCTATATCCCTGACGAATGTCCTGGGTAAACTTGAAGACTCTCCTAAAGAATAATATTATATCAAACCTAACCTAACCTAACCTAACCTAACCAACCCTGAAAAGGAGTATTTTACTCCTACACCAGATTCCAGGAAAAACTACAGTCAAAGGACAATATTGGTCACGAGGGTTTAGCAGGTATACCCGAAGAGCGATCGGGGGCTCAGGACAATAGCTGTAATACAAAAATAACCTTCCTACCATTCCCATCACCATTTGCCCCTTACCTCCTTTTATTTATTTTCTAAATGTGGCATAGTATAGATTTAGAAATTTTTATGAACAATGAAATTTTCTAACAAATTGATAATAAGGGTAATAGAAAGAAAAATAAAACATTTCTGGTGCGCCAGTATATTCTTATCGTTATTTTTTTAGTATTTACATGTTTTACATGCACCATGGGTGATTTAAAAGCTTTTATGAAGAATAAAATTTTCTGATAAAGTCATAATAATGCTTATAGAAAAACAATAAAACATGTCTGGTGCGCCAGATATTCTTGGATTAATTTTTTTCATTATTTTTTAATGTTTACATGCTTTATGGGCATCTTAGGTGATTTAAAAGCTTTTATGAAGAATGAAATTTTCTGACAAATTGATAATAACGGTTATAGAAAACAAAACAAAAATTTTCCGGAGCGCCAGTTTATTTCTAGATTAATTTTTGTCGTTATTTTAAATGTTTACAGGAATAATGGGCATCTTGGGTGATTTAAAAGTTTTTATGAAAAATAAAATTTTCTGATAAATTGATAATAATGGTTATAGAAAAAAAAACAAAAATTTTCCGGTGCGCCAGTTTATTTCTAGATTAATTTTTGTCGTTATTTTAAATGTTTACAGGAATAATGGGCATCTTGGGTGATTTAAAAGCTTTTATGAAAAATGAAATTTTCTGATAAATTGATAATAATGGTTATAGAAAAAAAATAAAACATGTCCGGTGCGCCAGTATATTCTTAGATTAATTTTTATCGTTATATTTTTAATATTTACATGTTTTATCTTCACCGATTCAAAAGATTTTATCTAGAATGAAATTTTCTTACAAATTGATAATAATGGTTATTGAAAAAAAATAGAACACGCCCAGTGCGCCAGTATATTCCTAGATTAATTTTTTTCGGTATTTGTTTATTATTATTTACATGTTTAATCTGCATCTTGGGTGATTCAAAAGCTTTTATAAGGAATTAAATTTTCTGAAAAATTAGTAATAATGGCTACAGAAAAAAACATATCCGGTACGCCAGTATATTCTTGGATTAATTGTTTATCGTTATTTTTTATGTTTACATATTTTATGGACATCTCGGATGATTTAAAAACTTTTATGAAGAATAAAATTTTCTGACAAATTGATATATTGATCATCGCGTCTTGAGTGGAACTTTTTTTAGATGATTGGATACATATTTTTTTAAGGCACAAACTTAAAAATTTCAACAATTTTGATAAAAAATTTAAACAATTTTAATCTTTTTCGTGGACCCCTTATACTAAAATCACTTTTAGTCCGAATAAAAAGTCTTTAGGAGATTTTACGATCCTTTTGTTTCTTAACACCAACAATTTATTATTGTACATTTTTTATCTTGTTTACCTTTTACATTGTATCAAGAATTTACGTTTGGAAAAGCAGCCGCAATAAGCCTTACAACGAAATGATAAAATTTGTGATAGTACTAATTTAAAAAACACCAGCGGCGGCGCACATATTAATTTAATCATCATTTCATTATTATTCCTCGCAACTGAATTTACTATAATCAATATTTATTTTTATTTTTGTTAGAATAATGGTTTGAATAAATTAATAGTTTCGATAGTGTATTATATCATCATCAGGAAAATTGTTAGACCAAAAATTTGTATTAATTTAAATAAAATCTATAAATTGGTATTTTTTTAACGTGTAAATTTAAATAAACAATGTATATTTAAATTTTCTACGCCACTGCTTGTATACATCACAATTTACTGGCGCCCCGCAGATACGGTAAAAATTTATGAGATTAAAGAACATGCCGTTAAAGGGTACCTAATAAAGTATTCACATTTTAGGATAGGATTATACTTTTTTTATATTATGCAACTGCATGTTTCTTTTTTTAATATAGCAAATTTGTAAGAGAATTAAAAAAAAAATTATTTAATAATTAATGATAAATTTCCCATTTTCCACAAAATAAACATTTATTTTCATTTGTCAATTTGTATAAAAAAATTTTAATTAAGATTGAGTTAACTTTTGAATTTGTTATAAATAATAAAATTGAAACAAAAAAGAAAATAATTTGGAAAACGCAAATGTAAAATACAGGATGCACTTTGGTACCACACCCTGTATATGAAATCGATTAATTTTATTAAAAAGTGGAGGTAAGCAATTTATTATTTTATTATTTTTCTTATATAGTTGTAGTTGTTTTTATTTTTGTTCATAAAAAAAAAAAAAACCAGTTGAATAATATTTCCTTGGTCATTTAAATTTAAATTAATGCAATACTATTTTTAATTACCAATTTTTACTGTGTAGTAGTAAAACAGACATTAATTTTTTTTTAAATCTGCACTGTACTTATACTCGATTTCTAAAACATTGATAGTAAATATAATTATAATATTTAAATTTTATTAATAAACAAATTCAAAATTAATTTCATTATTATTTATTTTAAACTTAATGAAAATGAATAAAAATTTCTAATCCAAATTCTCAAAAAATAAAAAAAATAAACATATAAGATAAAAAAATGCATTGTTTTATTTTTTAAATCCGTGTAAGAAAAGTACATTGTTGCTTTGTAGTTACAATTGCTTTTTCCTAATCCGAGTGAAAAAAATGAATCGTTTTATTTTCTCATTGCTTTTTCCTAATTCATGAGCAAACATGTATTGTTGATTTATTTTCTAAATTCCTTTTTTCTTAATCCGAGTGAAAAAATGCATAGTTGCTTTATTTCTTTAATTGATTTTTTCCTAATCCGAATGGAAAAACGCATTGTTGCCTTATTTTCTAAATTGTTTTTATCCTAAACTGAATAAAAAAATGTATTGTTGCTTTGTATTAAAAAATAACTTTTTCCTAATCCGAGAGAAAAATTGCATTGTTACTTAATTTTTCCAAATTCGTGTAAGAAAAGTGCAAAATGCAGTGTTGTTTTATTTTTCAAATTCCTGTAAGATAAATACATTGTTGGTTTGTATTAAAAAATAACTTTTGCCTAATCCGAGTGAAAAAATGTATAGTTGCTTTATTTTTTTAATTGCTTTTTCCTAATTGGGAGGAAAAATGCAAAGTTGCTTTATTTTTTTAATTGCTTTTTCCTAATTGGGTGGAAAAATGCAAAATCGCTTTATTTTCTAAATTGCATTTTTCATAATCCGAGTGAAAAAATGCATTGTTGCATTATTTCTTTAATAGTTTTTTCCTAATCCTAGTAAAAAAATGCAGTGTTGCATTATTTTTCAAATTCCTGTAAGAAAAATGTATTGTTGCTTTGTACTAAAAATTGCTTTTTCCTAATCCGAGTGGAAAAATGCATTGTTGCCTTATTTTCTAAATTGTTTTTTTCCTAAACTAAATAAAAAAATGCATTGTTGCTTTCTATTCAAAATAACTATTTTCTAATCCAAGCGGAAAATTGCATTGTTGCTTAGTTTTTTTAAATTGCATTTTTCCTAATCATAAAAATGCATTGTTGCTGTATTTTTGAAATTAGTGTAAGAAAATCGTGTTATTGCTTTGACTAATTCGACTAAAAAAGATTGACAGATGAGGAAGGGGCTTATGTCAAAGATTGACAGATGGGGGCCTTAATCATAGGTGAGGCACTTTAAATGAACCCTGCGCAGCCCCTCCAATGCGGAGCACCTTGTCGCGCAGCCCTATTTGAATTTCCCGCCATTTTAAACACTTTGACAGTTCACTTCCGCTCCAGAACTCATATAGCTCTAACTATTTGAATAAAATGTGAATCAAATGTAAATATAATGTGAATATCATGTGAATAAAACATGAATCAAATGAAAATAAAATGCGAATAAAATGTGAATAAAATGTGAATAAAATATGAATAAAATGTGAATCAAATGTGAATCAAATGTGAATAAAATGTGAATCCAATGAGAATAAAATGTGATTTAAATGTGAATTAACTGTGAATGAAATGAAAATAAAATGCGAATAAAATGCCAATAATATGTGAATGTAATGTGAATCAACTGAAAATAAAATGCGAATAAAATGTGACTAAAATGTAAATAAAATGTGAATAAAATGTGAATGTAATGTGAATCAAATGAGAATAAAATGCGAATAAAATGTGAATAAAATGTATATATAATGTGAATATCATGTGAATCAAATGTGAATAAAACGTAAATCAAATGAAAATAAAATGCGAATAATAATGTGAATATCATGTGAATCAAATGTGAATTAAACGTAAATCAAATGAAAATAAAATGCGAATAAAATGTGAATAAAATGACAATAAAATGTGACTAAATGTCAATAAGATGTAAATAAAATGTGACTAAAATGTAAATAAAATGTGAATAAAATGTGATATATGTTTTTTTAAGTACTTTTTTATTTCATATAGCATGTCATTGAAAATTTTATTTTATTTTGTCACTCATCGGATTGAAATTAAGTCACTATCAATTCTATAAAGACACAGTATAATTTATATTTTTTTTTACATTTTCAGTAAAACAACCTACAAAAGAAATTATACAACAGTACAATTACCCATTTAATTACCGTCTAATCACTAACGGTATCTTAAAGATCAAGCTTTGAATAAATCAGTGTAATTATTCAGTCACAGTTACTCACCAAAACTATTATTTTAGAAAGGCATCAATCATAAAATGCATTTACGTACCTGCAACAAAAAAGAAGAAATAAATACATTTTTACTACTAGAAAGTTATAAATATATAAAATTTGAGTCACATAATTAAATAATTTCGTTAGTACCCTTTACCAGTCACTAGTTACGCTGCTGTTTCCTATGCCTAAAATAGATCATAGACGTACAAAAAGAATTTATGTTTTAAAAATTCCATAACTTTCTCATTTAAAATTTTATTTAATATTGTAATTGTACTTTTTAACAGGAAAAACTATGTTGCAACAAAAGTTTTGGTCTACTAGTTCAATTTCACTTAAAATTCAAACAATTTTTGATTATATATTATTATTTAATGATTATTAATTGTTTATTTAATAATTATGATTCTAAATATTATAAATTCAATATTTTTTTCACAAAAGAAAAACAGAGCACTCCGGCAATAAAAAAAAACAGAGCATTAGTCAAAAAAAAATAAAATTCGAAATGATTATCAATTAATATACAGCGTGTTTCAAAAGTCTGGAAACGGTTCTGCGTGGTTCAAAAGTGTGAAAACGGTCCTGGAATTCAAAAACTATTACAGATAAATAGTCCAAATTTGAGATTTAGTACTAACATATTTTTTTTCACATTTTCATGCGCTTAAAATTTAAAAAACATTAATTTATTTTGGCTACAGGCGGCCATCTTGAATTTTTTTTAAATTTTATATTTTTCCCAGAATTTTGAAACACGGTGTATGATGAAATAATATAGATACAAATCATTAAAGTTTATTCATTATTGTCAGGGGTGTACGACAAGCGACAGGAGTATATTTTATCCAAAATTCTACGGCACTGGTCGAATTTTCATCTTTATTAAAATTAAAATAATTTAATCCTATCCAATATTTTTTTGCAAAAATTACCTGTCAATGAGTCCACTAAAAATTGCTAAAATTGCAAACTAATGTGATATGTTATAGTAGGGGAGGTCGCAATGCTAAATGGGGATTTACTCGAGCGTCGTGAAGACCTATTAGATTTCGAAGCTTAGATGATAAAAAGAAAAAAATGTTATATAATGTATACCCGTTCATCGGTGGGGGGAACGTCTATAGAATTTGAAAAATGTAAAAAAAAACCATTACTTGGAAATATCTGAGAGCGTCAGACATTGATATTATGTATGTCCAACGTATTTTTAATAATCGGTTTGCACGATGGGGGTACGGAAGGGTTGAAAATAGACAAAAAAATTAATCGAGAGTGTCAAATATTTTAAGGGGGTGGCAATTATACAAAAAAAAAAGTTCTCGTTGAATATTCTGACGATTTTGACGTAACGCAAACTCTCAGTGATTTTTGAAAAATGCAGAAAAAAATTGTCGTTTTGAAATACTCAAAAATGTAAAAAAATGGGTACAAAGACATACTAGAGCGTCCCAGACATTAATATGGTATACGGCCTACGTGTTTTTAGTAACGGAAAGACAATAATCTGTCGGCTTGCTAGTTGGGGGTGACCGTACGAACCTGTAGAAATATTTACACTCATTGTCGTAGTTCATGTAAAACTCATTATATTTAATTCATTAAACTTTTTAAAAACACAATAAACAAATCAAGGTGTTGTACACATACGAACACAAACGTGTTATTGCGATCAGCTGGGATGGCATTATGGCGACAGAAAGTAGTGTGGGAACGGCGCCAAAGACTGAGAGATAGAAAAGAGTGAGAAGGGTAGAGCGGCGCGGAGTGGGAAATAGATAATTATCAGCAGCTGCACGCACCACACTTTATTGATAAATTAAATTATTTTGTTCAAAATGAAAAATAAACTAACCGCGCTCGAGTATTTCAAGGTGACGTTTTTTTTTAACAAATTTGTATCTTCCCCACTTCCTTACGTCACACTGAAATCGTCAGATTATTGGAATGTACACCTTTTCTTATGCAATTAACTCACCCTACCTTAATCTGACGCACTCGAGAATTTCTAATGACCAACTTTTTTTTACTATTCTGATCCTTTATCCTAGACGGGCGGCTATATATTAAGAGCTCATATCCGATAAAGGTACTCAACAGGATCCACGGTATCTCCCATATATTAATCTGCCGCGCTTCAGTAAATCCCCAAATCCCCGCTTGGCCTTCCCTGCTATTAGGAGCAGTACCAGCGCAGTAGTCTAAATTAAAGTTTGTAGACGTGTGCTACCTTCATGCTACCGAAATTTTTTTAGGTTTTTTTGATCACATCTCCTAAACTACGCGCTACGCTGATCGATATCCCGAGACCATGAGTTAACCCTCCTTGGCGTTTCCTGGACCTCATTAACACTTGCTCAATGGTCAAATCAGTCCTGACCAAAAGAAACAAGGATCTGTCATTTTCCCTGGGGATTCTACCCATTTCAGCTCGTTCCACCTACGTAGACTGGACCTCATTAGTCAAAATAAAGTGAGCCAGAGCAAGATTGGTGAGCGGTTGAATGGAAGACCTTCTTGGCCTTCTTTTTTTTTTTGTTTGATTTAGTACTTTCGATTGCTAAGATCATTTAGCTGCCATTATATATTTAGATCTTGTTATATATATTCAGATGTCCTAAGTATGAAAGGGAATGTTTTATGCTTTCTTCACTTTTGAATATATTCAGTTGGGAATATGTTGGGCATGGGAAATAGATAGTCTGGTATTGAAATGGTCGCACATGGGACGTTGGCCTCCGGCTAGGAGATATACATGAGTGAGATAAAGTGTCCGATTCTCAGGCGGAAGGTGATAACTTGTTCTCTTCTATTTAAGGATATTGGATAAGTCCATTTTTTTATATATGGTTTTATAGAATTCAACTGGGTGTCTTGTGTTGCCATGATTTGTTCATTATTTCTCTAATCGATTTTTTAACGTCCAGAAACGGAACAGGGATGCCTTCATCTTATGGAGAAAGAGTGGCATGTTTTGCTGCTATGTCTACCTTTTCGTTAGCTGGGATATTACAGTGACTGGGGATCCATAGGAGAGTACATATTTTTCCTACAGACGACAAGTGAGTAACTAGTTCTGCAATTCGTAAGCTATAGAGGGATTTTGTGAATTTGTTTTCTAATGATTGAAGGGCACTCAAGGAGTCTGTACAAATGACGCAGCTTTGTGAGTGAGAAAAGGAGAAAAATAAAAGGTATTGCCATATAGCACACAATTCTGCGGTGAAAATGGAGCACCGAAAGCTCAAGGTCCAGCTGTATTTCTTTTCCTCTATTAATATTGCTGCACCGACTCCGTTTCTGGTTTTCCATCTGTACAAATTATGAGGTTATTTTGGAAGAGGTCTAGCTCGGATCTGAATAGTTCTCTGACGTCTCATTTATTTTCCAGAAGGATAATTTGAGGTTCAACTGAGGGATAGTGAGTTGCCAAGGGGGGTTGAAGGTATATCTTCACTCATTAATGTGAATTCATTAATTGAGTATTACTCACAGGCTTCACGATAACAGATTTGAGCAGGTCTCGATACTGTCGGTCTGTTGGAGAATTCATTATCAGCCAAAATATTGATATGGGTTGGTCGAGAGAGTGAGTAAGTGATGGTTTGAAGGTCTCTTCTCAGATCTAGAGGAAGAATGGAGGTGTCGCATAGAACTGAAGCTGCAGGACTAGTACTAAAGGCCACTGTGCTAAGTCTAAGAGCTGATAGTTGGAGATAGTTTAATTGTTTTAGTTTCGAAGGTCTACAGGAATTGTATACGATCGCTCCGTAATCCAATAGGCTCTGTATAAAAGGATTTCCCTATATGCACCCCATCTTATATTCGCCATACGGATAATGCTCTCTGGAATTTTGCTACCTATGTATTGTGTCCAGTAGAGTTTTTTGTCAATGAAGATGCCCAGAAATTCGATACATTCTAAAGCTCAGGTTCTAATCTGTCTGCAGAAGTGGATACAATTGGTTTTTTCTCTTGAGAATAGAACACCCCGTTGCTTTAATGATTGGTCCAAGGAATCAATCTCGTTATTTAGATTTTCGTTTATCGCATCCATAGATTTGTGATCAGGTCGTCTACATAAAGGATTCTCTTAACATGGTTTTCTCTCCTTTCAAGTAAAAAAATTATGGCGATTGCAAACAGGGATACGCTAAGAACAGAGCCTTGTGGAATTCCATTTTCGAGGATTCTACAGGAGGACTCTATGGAGCTTAAACGGACAAGGAAAAACCGATCATTTAGGAAACCTTGTAGAAAATTCGGCTCCCCAATCGTGTAGCTGTTTCATGATGGAATATCGCCATGTTCTGTCATAGGTCAAAACTGACTGCTACTAAATGTTGTCTCTTGAGGAATGAGTTTTGAATTTCATTTTCAAGGTATACTAGAGCGTCGGTTGTAGATTGTTTACTCCGACATCCAACTTGAGATTCTGATAAGAGTTAGATTCCATCCACCAGGTAAGTCTTGACCTTCTTGATGACAAAGATTTACAATACAGGTACTGGTCTTAACAACATAAGAAAAATTCATTACTATAAGTTTGTAAATAAAGGAGCAATTACATTTTAAAAATGTATGGTAAATCAAGCGTACGCCACTGAAGCTTTATATGTAGAAATTGATCTGAATTAGAAAAAAGATTATCAGTTTACGGTTATTTCGAGATCTTGCAGTGCTGCCAATTGTACTATTATTTATAAAATTTGTATGATAATTACAATTTGATTGGTTTTTCAGTTTTATATTCTTCATTTACTATTTTAACAATTATTACAACATTGGTTATGCTAATGGTTCTAATAGATTACAGTGACGTAACAAATAAAAGTAACGACATAAAAAATATTATCTATATCATAAAATAATAATTGTGCGGCAATATTCAGTAGTCGTGATCCTGGTTTTTTTTTTTTTTTTTTTTTTTTGTAATACCATAATCTATTCTAATTGTTATACAAATTTCTGTTATTTTGTAATTGCTTCACTGACTATTGTAAGTGTTCGGCTTTGGCAATATCGACAAAAAGAAAACTCAATAGACCCATTCAATTTATTAATTAGACTGGTATTGACCGTGTTCCAGTTCATAAAGAAACCAGTCACGTTACAAGAAATTTTGGCGCTTGAAATATTTTATTTTTAACGCATTCATCAATTAAAATTCCTAATAGTTAATCAAATGTCAAATGCTAAATTGCTAAATTTAAAGATAAGAGATTTATGGGGTGGGGTTATTGTTCAGATTAAAAAGTCGATTAAAAAAAAATAGATTTTTTGTGGGAGTCAAATATCAGATTACAATAAATCAATTTTTTTTTTAATCGATTATTTTACTGTATTTGTTAATCGATTTTGTAATTGATCTTTTAATCGATTTTGTAATAGATTTTTTAATCGATTTATTATCGATTCCTATTGTGTATGTATGTGTTTATCAGTGTTTTATACGTTAAGAATAATAACTTTTTACTCTTCGCTGTCTTACTGATGAATGATGGCGCTATTTGACATAAAAGTATAAACATTGTTAGGACTTATAATAGCTCCGCAGAAACGAATTCCTAATTCATGTTGAAATGTAAATTTGTGATAGGAAATTGGTAGAAGCGCGCGTTATTTAATTTACTATAATATGATTATTCGGTGCGGCCTACTTCACTCGTGCGTTTTCACTATGTAGTCAAATAAAGGCCCCAATTATTTCAAATTTGACATCTGGATAGACTAGGGGCTAAAGGGTCTAATTTTGTCAATATTCGGTAAAAACAATTATATTCTAAAAAAAAAATGGTAAAACATGGAATATATGAAAAAAATGAAAAGAATTATAAATACGAAAATTGGAAAAATAGGAAAAACGAACAATATTGAAAGAAAAAATCGAAATTAAAAACTGAAAAAGAAAAAAATTAAAAAAGAAAACAATCGAAAAAAAAACCAATCAAAAAAAAAATAATGAAAGAAGAAGTAGAAAAATCGAAAAAAAAATTAAAAAACCTTAAAAAATTAAAAAGGGAAAGAATTAAAAAAAAGAAGAAAATGAAAAGTAAAAACCGAAAAACAATAAAATCGGAAATAAAACGGAAAAAAAATTGAAAAAATTTTTAAAAAATTGTAATAATAAACAAGAGAAAAAATGCAAAATATCAAAAAATCTGAAAATAATATGAAAACTGAATTAGATAAAAAATGGAAAAAAGCAGACAGATAATCGAAAAAATATAAAATATATTGAAAAAATGAAAAAAAAAAACAAACAAAATACCAAAAAAATATAAAAAAAAATCGAAGAAGGGAAAAAATTGAAAAAAAAAACAAAATTAAAAACCGAAAAACAAAAAAATCAAAAAAAAATCGCAGAAAACCGTAATAATAAAACAGGGAAAAAAATGTGAAAAAAACAATAAATCTGAAAATAATAGGAAAATTCGAATGAAATAAAAACAATAACAAAAGCAAAAATAAAATCGAAAAAAAAAATGAAAAAACATTGAAAAAATCAAAAAATAAACAAAATACCAAAAAAATTAATTTTTTTTTAAATATAAAACAAACCTAAAAAAAATCGAAACAATTGGAGAAAAAAATCGGAAAGATGGGAAAAAAATTGAAAAAAAAATAGAAAAAAATGGAAATTTTATAAAATCGAAAAAATCGTAATAATATAAAAGAAAAAAATTCGAAATATCAAAAAAATCTGAAAATGATATGAAAAACTGATTGAAATAAAAAATGACAAAAATCGAACAGTGAATTGAAAAAAAAATAATAAAAAACAATCAAAATACCAAAAAAAATCGACAAAAATCAGAAAGAAGGAAAAAAATTGAAGAAAAAAAAAATCGAAATTAAAAAACGAAAAACAAAAAAAATCCAAAAAAAAACAATGGAAACAAGAATTGAAAAAATAGAAAAAAAATTAAAAAATCAAAAATCAAATAGCAGAAAACCGTAATAATAAAAATGGAAAAAAAAATGTGAAAAGAACAATAAATCTGAAAATAATTTTAACCGAATAAAATAAATAAATAAAGAACAAAACCAAAAATAAAATCAAAAAAAAAATGAAAACAAAGTACCAAAAAAAATTTAAAAAATTGTAAAGAAACCTAAAAAAAATCGTAACAATTGGAGAAAAAATCGAAAAAAAGTGAAAAAAATTTAAAGAAAATCGAAAAAATGGAAATTTTAAATAAAACAAAAAAAACGCAGAAAATCATAATAATACAACAGAAAAAAAAATGCGAAATATCAAAATAATATGAAAAACTGAATAAAGCAAAAAATAGAAAAAAACAAACATTAAATTGAAAAAAAAAATGAAAATATATTAAAAAAATGAAAACAAAAAAAATATCTTAAAAACCGAAAAACAAAAAATCGAAAAAAATACAATCGAATATTTAAAGCGTCGTTGCCAAATTTCCGAAAATTTCCCTAAATCTGGCGATTTTTTTATGACTCAAAGAAATAAAACACAACATGTTAAAATTATTTTTAAACTAACCAAAAAAAAATATATTAATTTCGTGTTTTTATTAATTTCTGGAAGCATAAATTTTTTTCTTTAATTTAGAGATTTTTAACAATTTTTTTTTAATTTAAGGATATTTGTTTTCATTTGGTTTTGTTTGTTTTCGTTTGTTTTCATTTATTTTCGTTTGTTTTCATTTGGTTTCGTTTGTTTTCATTTGTTTTTATTTATTTTCGTTTGTTTTCATTTGGTTTTGTTTGTTTTCCTTTGTTTTCGTTTGTTTTCATTTATTTTCGTTTGTTTTCATTTGTTTTCGTTTCTTTTGATTTGTTTTAATTTGTTTTCATTTGTTTTTGTATGTTTTCGTTTGTTTTCATTTGTTTTCGTTTATTTTCATTTGTTTTTATTTGGTTTCGTTTGTTTTCGTATGTTTTCGTTTGTTTTGGTTTGTTTTCATTTGTTTTTGTTTATTTTCGTTTGTTTTCATTTGTTTTTGTTTATTTTCGTTTATTTTCATTTGTTTTCGTTTATTTTTATTTATTTTCATTTGTTTTATTTTATTTTCGTTTGTTTTCATTTGCTTTCGTTTGATTTCATTTGTTTTCGTTTATTTTCATTTATTTTCGTTTGTTTTCGTTTATTTTCGTTTAAATAAAATTTCTCTAATTTAACAAAATATTTGAGATTTTTTTGTTAATTAACACTGTGAGGAACTATTTCTTTTTCAGCGTTATAAATAATTAAATAATAATAATAATTATATATACAAGTGATATATAAATATGATTGAGATTTTAGTATTAACGTTATTTGAGTAATTGTATTTCCATACTTAGTAGTAGTATATGTATATCGAGATAATAAAATGTCATTTGTTATTGGTATCCTGCGGTTGTTCTAGTGAGAATGCAAATTCATGTGTATAATGTTACGTTTTTGTTACCTGATGCCCAGAAGGTGGTTAACATCAATAAAATTATATACCTCCAAGATAACATTGAGGTTTCAACATTCAGTTTACTTTCAAATTTACATATATTATATTTTGTAGGTATTGCTGGTTAAATAAACATTGCTTATATATAAATAACCTAAAAAAATTATAATCAATGAAAGTGTTAATAATATTGTTGAAATAAATGTATATGAATCATAGTCTAAAACCACATTTTTGAAATTGTAAAAATTACTGTAGAGATTGACCCAACCTACAGCGTCCCCACCAAAATTTCTCCCTTCCGGTTATAACCGAATAGTGAACAATGGCGGCGTCAATTTTAAACTGCTTCCTGTATTGTTTGTTTTGGCGCCAAATTTAAATAATCTGAACATTTAAAGCTGTATATAAGCGTTAAAATTAATATATCTAACTTTAAACAAGTAGAAGTAGATTTAAACAGTTGAAAATGTTATTTTAAATAAAGAATAATTATAATTTAAGATTTTTTGCTCATTTTAAACATGGATTATTTGTTTCAATTTCTTCTGTCTCTTTTACAATGTTTTATATTTCACTTTGGAATTCATGTTGACAACACCGCACTAAATTCTTATGGAGCGAACAGTTTAAACGGTCTCGTTAAATGAGCTCCGTGATGATTCATAGTTCAACTTATTTTCGCCAGATTCAAATATTTTTTTAATATTAAATCACTCTGTATAATGTACCACTATCTCATATTATTATCTAGTCTACCTTGCTTTCAAAAACCGATCAATTAAATAAATAGTTAACTGATCTATAAAATTAAACAGTGATAGTTTATTTGCGTGATTTTTTTTTATGATTATTTCAAGGGAACTTCCTTAGGCTATTTTTTTTTGTATTTATTTTATTATTATTATATGTAATTTAAATTGTATTATGTCAAATATGGTTTAAAATGTCCATAAAGAAATTATTCGTGCAATGAGATTTTATAAGGATATTGCCAATTATCGATAATTATTAGCTTTAATTCAGATCACGTAGAAATCTTGTAATTGGCAAGGTTATTGGCTATGATAATTTTTTTAATATTTTAAGTTTTACAGTTATATCAATTTGGTCAAAAAATTAGGAAATAAATATGTATAAGGTTCACTAGTTTCGGCTAAAAAGTCATCTTCAAGACTAAATCGGATTTTCCAAGAATATGTTTGGGAGACTATTTTACTATTTTTTTTATTTTTGCCACTTTTGCCTATTCTTTTCTATTTTTACATTTTTTTTCCATTTTTCTTATTTTTGCCTATATTTTCCAATGTTTCTCTATTTTTTCTTATTTTTTCCCGCTTTTTTCTATTTTTGCTGGTTTTTCCATTTTTCCACAATTTCCTATTTTTTTAATATTTATTTCTATTTTTAACCATTTTTCCTTTTTTTCTCTATTTTTTCTATTTTTCCCCATTTTTTACTATTTTTTCCTATTTTATACTATTTTTTCCATTTTTTACTAATTTTCAGTTTTTTTCTATATTTCCCTGTTTCTTTTTTTCTGTTTTTCCTGTTTTTTTTTCTATTGTGCCTATTTTTCCCCATTTTTTCTATTTCTAGGAGTTTTGAAAATGAGTAGAATTTTGGATTTTTCAAATTTTGATTTATACCAATAAAGTGTAACTTAAATGAAATTTTTTTATAATTTTTAATTTAACCGACCGTTTTTTTATAATAAAATGTCCCATTGTAGCAAATTTAAAGTTTCATATATTTTTTTCAATTTTTGTCATCAAGAAAACAGAAAAAAGTCTCTCAATTTGTCGTTTAAAATTAATTTTAAAAAAAGTTTCATAATTTTTAATTTCACCAAACGTTTTTTATAATAAAATTATTAATTTGTAATAAATTTCAAGTTTCTCAGATTTTTTTTTAAATTTGTCATCAAGAAAACAAAAAAATCTTTCAATTGTCCTTTTTTTTTCATTTAAAAGTAATTTAAAAAAAAAGTTTCATAATTTTTAATTTCACCAAAAAATTTTTATACTAAAATTATTAATTTGTAATAAATTTCAAGTTTCTCAGATTTTTTTTAAATTTGTCATCAAGAAAACAAAAAAATCTTTCAATTGTCTTTTTTTTTCGTTTAAAATTGATTTAAAAAAAAAGTTTCATAATTTTTAATTTCACCAAAAAATTTTTATACTAAAATTATTAATTTGTAATAAATTTCAAGTTTCTCAGATTTTTTTTAAATTTGTCATCAAGAAAACAAAAAAATCTTTTAATTGTCTTTTTTTTTCGTTTAAAATTGATTTAAAAAAAAAGTTTCATAATTTTTAATTTCACCAAAAAATTTTTATACTAAAATTATTAATTTGTAATAAATTTCAAGTTTCTCAGATTTTTTTTAAATTTGTCATCAAGAAAACAAAAAAATCTTTCAATTGTCTTTTTTTTTCGTTTAAAATTGATTTAAAAAAAAGTTTCATAATTTTTAATTTCACCAAAAAATTTTTATACTAAAATTATTAATTTGTAATAAATTTCAAGTTTCTCAGATTTTTTTTAAATTTGTCATCAAGAAAACAAAAAAATCTTTCAATTGTCTTTTTTTTTTTCATTTAAAAGTAATTTTAAAAAAAAGTTTCATAATTTTTAATTTCACCAAATGTTTTTTTATACAAAAATTATCCCTTTGTAACAAATTTTCTAGCTTCTCAGATTTTTTAGAATTTTGTCATCAAGAAAACAAAAAAGAATCTTTCAATTGTTCTTTTTTTCGTTTAAAACTAATTTTTAAAAAAAGTTTCAAATTTTTTAATTTCACCAAATATTTTTTTATACTAAAATTATCCCTTTACAATCAATTTTCTATTTTCTCAGATTTTTTGCAATTTTGTCATCAAGAAAACAAAAAAAATCTTTCAATTGTCCTTTTTTTCGTTTAAAATTAATTTAAAAAAAAGTTTCAAAATTTTTAATTTCACCAAACTTTTTTTAAATACTAAATTTATCCCATTTTAGCATTTTTTGGAAATTTGGCATTAAGAAAATAAAAAAAATCTCTCATTCATCCTTTTTTTTTTCTCGTCTAAAAAATGATACTTATTTTTTAATTTCACCAACATTTTTTTTATACTAATTTTTTATAATTTTGTCATTTTGCATAAATTATTTATACCGGTCCTGCAAAAATAATCGTAGGCGATTTAATCTGTTCTCAATAAATTCGTCATTAACGAAAAAAAAAACAAAAAAAAAAAAAACTAGAACAAATATATTATCATCGACCGCCATTTAATCTTGAGTAATGTTTTATTCTATTGTGACTGACATTAGATCTGATTCGAAACACAGTGTAGGTGAGAGCGATTATCGAAGAGGATAATCAGAATTAGGCACTGTTAAAACATTTACATACAATCGAAAGTGTTGTTTGTTACACACCGATTCGAGTTGCATTTCAACGTTGTGAAATTAAAATAATTCTCTAATCGCATTTTATAAAATACTTAATAAATAAAATTTATAGTCAAATTATTTCTTTAATTTATACATTTTAACAGTTGTAATAAAGACTAAAGAAACACAGAGAAATTTAAAGAAAAAAATTTGTTTCATAATATTATAAATTATTAAACCCGAAGGTATGAAATTTAATTCACAGGATATAAGGCACGAACTGCTAGTAGACAGAAAAAGCGCTAAAACAGCGAAAAGCATTACAATTGAGGTCCTCAACGCGTGGTACTACGTCAGATCCATGGCCAATGGGAAAACGGGAGCGCGCGGCCATGGTTGCTCCGAATCCCACAACTAGTCAAAAATTCGCGGGAAATAAAGATAGCCAGCCAATCAGCGAATGTACACGTCAAAAAAGACAGGCCTCACGGGGCGTCTCGACAAATGTGCAATACGACGTGGTCACAAAAAAAATTCAACTGGGCAGTGAGAAACGAGTACCACTTCGCAGCGGTCGAAATAGGCACCGTCGCGGCGTAAAGTCTCACCGGCGCAATCATTTTTTTTGTGTGTGTTAACTCGCAAACGGATAGTGAGCAATAAAAAAAAATTTTCTTGCATGCGCGTAAGAAACTATTATTTGCTTAAACAACCCCGAATTTCAGTTGAGAAACTTACTCTGAATATTACTATCTGAAACAACTGCTTATTGGATCCCGAGCGAAGTTGAAAATTAACTAACTGAAATTTGGAAATAATTTTCAAAGTTACAAACAAAATTAGTGTCGCACACAGTAAATCTTATCGGAATCTAGCAAATCAGAAATGAGAACATTTTACCAAGCGAACTAAGAAGGGCGTTTCCCTTTTTATTACAAATTTGACTTCCCGTAAGCGCTGCCCTCTGGGCAATTTTGAAAGAGTTTACTTGAATTTAATTATGCGATATATCAGCGACTAGCTATGTAAGTAGAATCCGCGCCATACAATATTAAGTCTGATCTCCCGAGACAGGTAAGGTCGGGTTACAATCATGAACTTTGGACTTTACAGGGATGGAAAAACCCGCCAAAAAAACCATCATCCGAAGCTATACCCTGCCCTGTCTTGTGAGCCCGTTGGCTTTTTCCTTTTGCAGAGGCAGTTCTGAAAAGGACAGCCTTTGTACTATTGATTTATATATCCTGGTAAATAGTGAATTATTACAATGTAATACAATGTATAATGTAAACGAAATAGACTTATTTTTCTGAAGTGACTAAGAATTTATTACTTCCTTTATGTCAAATATAAATTAGTAAGACCCCCTGAATAAGGTACTGTTACACATGACTGCTATTAGTGTTATTTTCATAGCCCCAGTTATATTGAAGCAGGCAAGTCTTTGTACCTTGTTCAACTCAGCCACAGCTGTTTTTTGGATTATCTTTGTTCACTATCATGGGTTTCACCATACACCAATACACCATTTTGGGACTTGGTCCCACTCATTTCTATGTGTTCGTTTAGCTACCATTAGTATCCCTTCTGCTTTCTTCTTTACTCTCTATCTCTCTATATCTCTCTTTTTCCACTTCTGTGTCACTTATTTTTTCATTTTTTCCTCATGTTTTAAAACTTTTGTCTACTTTTTCTCCTCTTGTTTTCACCTATTTTTTAACTTTATATGCATCCCTTTTCCCTTCCTCATTTTTAACTTTCTCCCTTTTTTTACTCTCCTTTTTTAGAAGGTTGTTTAAAAATTTTGATCCCTTTGAGTCAACAAGTGAAATTATAATTTTAACACTTACCAAAATTAAAATATCTATAAACCAATTATAAAAAAATACAGTGCGCTACAAATAACTTGAATTGAAACAAAAATCCAAATTGCAAAATCTGTTCACCAAGAAATTTATTATATTAACGTCAAAAATGTATATTTACAATAATAATAATAATTCAAAGGTCCTTATGTGATTTATTTCAGTTGTAACAGAGTATAAAAACACTCAGTAAAATATATTTTGCAATTGTGACCATTTTTAGGGTGACAATCCAATTGACAAAGAACAAAAAATCTGTTTAGGTAGAAAAGATATGGGGATTGTCAGTTTTTAGCAGTTTTCTGATATAAACAATGAAATAAAGTTTTGCTTTAAACAATCATCTGTCAGAAATAAACTAACAAATATTTTCATTTTAGTCAATATTTATCTTTTCAGAGAAATTGTACGTTAAAACTTTTTGAAGATGGTCAGTTTGGTTATGATTAGAAAACCCAGAATAAGTCAGTTAATTTTTGTGTGTCGTTCGGGTAAAACCTGTTTTCAGGCTCTTTGAAATTTTGGCGGGAATAAAATATCGTGTTCAATTAGATAATAATTATTTAGAAAAAGTACAGAGTTTTATTCAACAATAATAATAATAATTAACTCTGATTTTCGGAAATTTGTCAACGTTGCAAAAAATGTCAGAGTTAGTGAAGTCAACTCTGACTTAATTTTTGACAATTTAGCATCGTCGAAAAAATTTCCCATACCTATTTGGTTCATAAAAAAAAATTTAATTTTAAATAAAATTTCTGAAATTTGTCAATGTTGCAGAGAAATTTGATAAACGGCAAAAATGTTTTTTTTTATTCTTATCAACTTTGAAAAAGATTTTTTTGGGAAATAAGCAGATTTTTAGAGATATATACAAAATTTTCGAAAAACAAATGACGTTAAAAATAATTCCCTCGATTTACGGAAATTTTCGGAAATATGTCAACGTCGCAAAAATGTTTTCTTTAATTCACTGTAATTTAACAAGTTTGAAAAGTTGCAAAATATTACAAATAAAATAGAAAATTTAACGGCTTTTCTAAATTATCAATAATTAAATAAATTATTTTATCTCATTTCGAAAAAATCTATTGCGTCGTTGACAAATTTCAAGTTTTACATAAATATAGAAAATATTTATTGACACCTTTAATTCTTCGAAATTCCAATGAAAAATTTAGCTATTTTTTCATAAAGAAAATTTATTACGACTTAGTTAAATTTTTAACTACGCATTTGGAGGGAGTTTACAGCGTTGCTAAATTATCAAAAATAAAAAAAAAATGTTTTTCACTAACTTAGAAGTTTTTAAAACGTTATTAAATGTCAAAAAAAACAATATTAACTTTCTAAACAAAAAACTTTAAACCTGAAAAAAAATAATTATCAAAATTTTATAAAAAAATATTCGACATAATTTCAAAAAAAATTTTATATCAGTTAATAGAATATTTTGCGGCATTGAAATGTTTCCGGTAACTGGAGAATTTCAGATAATTAAATTCTCTACAACTTTTGTATTAAAATTTTTTTCGAATTCTCAATACATTCGCCGATAGAGGGTATGAAAAAATGGGCATGTAGATTTTTCCAATTTTTGGATTTTTGGGGACAAACAATGCAATTTAGTGCAAAATGATCTAGTACAAAGTTGTACAGCATCAAATTGTCTACAACTTTTGTATCAAACTTTATTCGGAATTTCCAATATTTTCGCCGCTAGAGGGCACAAAAAAGTACCTGTAGGTTTTCCTGCATAATTCCAATTTTTGGGGATAAACAATGCACTTTAGTGCAAAATGATCTAGTACAAAGTTGTAGAGCATCAAATTGTCTTCAAGTTTAGTATCAAACATTTTTCCGAATTTTTTACAGTTTCGCCGCTAGAGGGCGTAAAAAAATGTTCGGGTAGGTTTTCCTGAATTTTCCAGTTTTTGAAGGAAAACAATGCACAATAATTGATAGTCAGTGGAAAGGTACTTAATTAATTATGACAATAATTATCATTTTATTGTAATCCACGAGCTAGGTTTGCTCGGCATAATAAAGAGACACAATAATATTATTATTATATAGATAAAAGAAAGAACCCCATTTGTTACACACGAAATAAGGTCCAAAGACAAATCTTGTGACAGAATTTCTTTGGTAAATATATTTTTTATTTATTATTAATTATTTAACTGTACTTTTTTTACTTTCATAGTGGATTAAACATTAAAAAATTAGTACAAAAGATGACCGGATAAAATTGTTTAAAGAATGTTTTGCGGTGGACTCTCTATGCCTTACAACATTCTTAACTTCATTATTGATGTATTTTTAATTGAACTACTTTCGTTCAGGCATTGTTTAAGCAATAATTGGTGGTATTTTGTTTGGTTTCGTTGAAAACCAGATCGAGAGATTATTCGATTCGCAAAAATTTGTTCATTAGCGGATACATTTTCGGGTCCTGCCTACCGGTTTCAAAGAAAAGGTATGAGGTCGTTTCCGTTTTAAAATATAAAATGGTTACAGTGCCGACAAGTTCCCATGATACTTTTTAACACTACAAGCCATAATTAACACTTCGAAAAAATTAAATATATAAATAGATTTAATAAGTTTTTAATTAAAACTAATGCCAAATTTCCTTTTTTTTTCCCAAGTCATTTAATCAATTCGGTGGTTTACAAAACAATGAATCGAGAAAGTTGGCAACCTTTAAATAATGAACACGAACGAACGCATTTATTAGGTAAGAAAAGTGAGAAAATTTGATGATCGTGTCGACGATTAAGTGTAACTAAAACATGTACCATCAAATTACTAGTTTATTATTAATTTATTACCATACCAAGCCGATTATCTATCCTTTCACTTTAACATATTGCACACCTAACTATCTACGATTCTCATAATTTACGGTTATAACATATTAAATTTTATTTAATAGTTTTTAATAAAATTGAGTATATAAAAGTTCATGATTAGATTAATTTTTTTAAAAGTCTACTATTCTAGTTAGAATAAAATAGGCGCCTCGTTAAAAAAAAATATTCCTAGTAAGAAACCAATAGTAAAAAAAAAATATTTTTAAAACGATTTCAAATAGAACGAAATTAAAATTGGAATATCTCGTTAGAAAAAAACAAGCGCATCGCTAAAATAAAATAGGCGCCTCGTTAAAAAAAAATATTCCTAGTAAGAAACCAATAGTAAAAAAAAGTTTTTAAAACGATTTCAAATAGAAAGAAATTGAAATATGAATATCTCGTTAGAATAAAACAGGCGCATCGTTAGAATAAAATAGGCGCCTCGTTAAAAAAAATATTCCTAGTAAGAAACCAATAGTAAAAAAAAAGTTTTTAAAACGATTTCAAATAGAACGAAATTAAAATTGGAATATCTCGTTAGAATAAAACAGGCGCATCGTTAGAATAAAATAGGCGCCTCGTTAAAAAAAATATTCCTAGTAAGAAACCAATAGTAAAAAAAAAGTTTTTAAAACGATTTCAAATAGAACGAAATTAAAATTGGAATATCTCGTTAGAATAAAACAGGCGCATCGTTAGAATAAAATAGGCGCCTCGTTAAAAAAAATATTCCTAGTAAGAAACCAATAGTAAAAAAAAAGTTTTTAAAAAGATTTCAAAAAAATGTTCATAAAACGATTTGAAATTAAAATTGGATGTCTCGTTAGAATAAAATAGGCGCTTAATTAGAAAAATAATTGCCTATATTCCTAGTAAGAAACAATAATGAATAATAAAAAAAAATCCAATAAATGATTGGAAAAAGATTTTGAATAGAACGAAAGTAAAATTTCCACGTCAGAATAAAATAGGCGCCCCGTTACAATTAAATGGGCGCCTCGTTGGAAAAAAATATGTATATTCCTAGTAAGAAAGAAACAAAACAATAATAAAAAAATGTTCATAAAACGATTTTAACTATATTTTAAATAGGATAAAGTATGCGTCTCGTTGGAATAAAATACTCGCCTCGTTAGAATAACTAATGAGGATTGTTAGAAAAAAAAAAAATGCGCATGTTCCCAGTAAGAACGAAACAAAATGTAATAATAAAAAAAAATGTTTATAAAACGATTTTAACTGGATTCTAAACAGGATAAGGTATGCGTCTCGTTAGAATAAAATAGGCGCCTCGTTAGAATAACTAATGATGCTCGTTAGAAAAAAAAATGTGCATATTCCTAGTAAGAGCAAAACAAAATGTAATAATAAAAAAAAATGTTTATAAAACGATTTTAACTGGATTCTAAACAGGATAAGGTATGCGTCTCGTTAGAATAAAATAGGCGCCTCGTTAGAATAACTAATGATGCTCGTTAGAAAAAAAAATGTGCATATTCCTAGTAAGAGCAAAACAAAATTTAATAGTAAAAAAATTATCATAAAACGATTTTAACTAGATTTTAAATAGGATAAGGTATGCGTCTCGTTAGAATAAAATAGGCGCCTCGTTAGAATAACTAATGATGCTCGTTAGAAAAAAAAATGTGCATATTCCTAGTAAGAGCAAAACAAAATTTAATAGTAAAAAAATTATCATAAAACGATTTTAACTAGATTTAAAATAGGATAAAGTATGCGTCTCCTTAGAATAAAATATTCGCCTCGTTAGAATAACATAGGCGCTTGGTTAGAAAAAAAATTGCGCATATTCCTAGTAAGAACGAAACAAAATGTAATAATAAAAAAAATAGTCATAAAACGATTTAAAATAGATTTATATTAGAACGAAATTAAAATTTGATATCTCGTTAGAATAAAATAAGCGTATCCTACGCCACTGGCCATTCATGAATATTTTTTAGTTTTTGACGGTTCTTTTATAGTTTTTGTTATTATTTAGTTGTAGTCAATTTTGATAAATTTTGGCTGGTTTTTAGATGTCTTGATACATTTTTATGATTCATTATAATTTCAGGCGCTCCATTAATGTATTTTATTGGTTTTTAATAGTAGTTTTATGATATTTTATAGTTTGAACAAATCTTAATTATTTTTCATGACGTTTTGTTTTTATTTTTATTGATTTTGAATTTTTTTACAATATGTGACTATTTTATTTTTTTTTTATTTTTATTCATTTGGAATATTTATGATCTTTTTTATGGTTTTTTGTTGTTTTTTATGGTTTTTATGATTTTGACAATTTATGACTTATTTTATTTTTATTTTCATTAATTTTGTATATTTATAATGGGTTTCGAGTTTTTAACAATTCGTGGCTGATTTTATTTTGCTTTATTTTTATTCATTTAAATTTTTTATGGTTTTGAAAATTTGTGACTAAATTTATGTTTATTTTCATTAATTTTGAATATTGTTTGTTTTTTTTACTGTTTTTAAGATTTTGGCAATTTCTGACTTATTTTATGTATATTTTTAATAATTTTGAATATTTTTTATTTGACAATTTGTGACTAATTTTAAATTGTCTTATTTGACGAAGCGTATCCTCCGCCACTGGAATTAGCTCGGGACGATTGCCTAGAATTGATATCGACTCGATCTCTCGATCTAAGAACAATAATTACTTCCTCAGAAGGTGGAGTACATCACGATGATTAGATATTAGCTTATAAATTAACATAGTAAACAATCATTTCGATGAATAATCAATTTTTGTTCTCGTATTATTAAATAGTCACGAGCATTTTAAAACCTTGTTTAAAGCACGTGTATGAAAATTTATAGAACGAACATAATAAATAACTAACGCCATCTAGCTGTAAAAAATATTAAGTAACTTTATAATTAAATAAAAACAATGAATTTTGACAGATTTTTGACAGTTTTGATAGCACACAAAACGCAGGACCCAGGATACAGGATGCAGGAAACAGTAAACACGACTCAGGATACAGGACGTAGGACCCAGTGAACAGGACACAGATGCCAGGACATAGGACGCAGAACCTAGGACACAGGACGTAGGACACATGATACAGCACGCAGGGCACAGACACAGGACTTGGAATACAGGACATAAGGCAAAACATAGGATATAGGACAAGGACACAGAGCTTAGAAGACAGGACACAGGACCCAGAATGCAGGATACAGGACACAAAGGACAGAAGTCAGAGGATAGAAGACAGAGGGACAGAAAACAGAGGACATATGATACAGGACGCTGGGCACAACACAGACGCAGGACATAGAACGCAGGACGCAGGACATAGAACGCAGGACGCAGGACACAGGATACAAGACGCAGGACACAGGATACAGGACGCAGGACACGAGACGAGAATGATGTCAAAAAAATTGTCGTCTTCTATTTTTTTTTTCTATCAATTCTCGTAATTTATATATAAGATGTGATTTTTAAATTAATAGCTTTTAATTTATTTTTTGGACTTGAAATATTTACCTTTTTTTTATACATAATTTTACATTTTTTTTTTTGAAGAATATTTGTTTTTATTTAATTTATTTCATTTAATGAACATTATTCCAATTTATTTCAAATTAAAATTTTCTATTTTAGGAGGAAGAATTTTAACATCTTTCTCTTCCGAAATTTAAAAATCAACAACCCCTTAGTTACGTCCTAGCAACCGAGAAAAGCAAAGCTGTTTGATGAACAATTATTTCAATGGACCAATCAAAATGCTTTATTATAAATGAGTTTATTAAGATTTTTTATTGAATTTACTTTGTGGGATTATTTTCAAATTTCTAAATTACTTTTTATTCGTAAGTTACTTCAATTTTTGACATTACTTAATTTGAACCAAATTATTAAGGTGGCAGTTTACCATTAAGGTAGGGTAATTTGTGTACAGGGTGTTATTTTGTTTACTGTTAATCTGTTAATAAAAATTTTATTTTGATGGTTTTTATGATTTTTAAACTTTATATTAAAAAAAAATTAATTGTTTTTTATTCCGTATCAGGATATACTATAGTCTCAAAAAAGTTGTTAAAGCCAGGATATGAATTAAAATAATGAAAATTTTAGAAAAACCTTCAAAAACCTCGAAAATTTTTAAAAATTGTCAAAAAATCAGAAACGTTGTAAAAAACCAAGAGAATAAGTAAAAATAAACAAAAATTGTCAAAAAACCAGAAAACTACCAAAAATGGCCAAAAAATCATAAAAGTTGATAGAAAATTACTAAAAATAATCAAAAGTTTAGAAAAATTGTGCCAAAAACCAGAAAAATTGTCAAAAAATCAAAAAATTGTACAAAAAAACCAAGAAAATTACCAAAAATTTTCAAAAATTTGAAAAGTTGTTAAAAAAACTTTAAAATGAATAAAAATAATCAAAAATTTAGAAAAATAACCAAAAACAAAAAAATACCAAAATTGGTCAAAAAATCATAAAGTTGATCGAAACCGTAAAAATTACCGAATAAAATCAGAAATTTAGAAAAATTGTTAACAAACCAGGAAAATTGTCAAAAAATCAAAAAAATTGATAAATATCAGAAAAATGACTAAAAATAATCAAAAAATTTAGAAAAATAACCAAAAAACAAAAAAATACCAAAAAATCATAGTTGATCGAAACCGTAAAAATTACCAAATAAAATCGAAAATTGTCAAAAAATCAAAAAAATTGATAAAAACCAGGAAAATGACTAAAGATAATCAAAAACTTGGAAAAATTGTACAAAAAAAACAAGAAAATTACCAAAATTGGTCAAAAAATCATAAAGTTGATCGAAACCGTAAAAATTACCGAATAAAATCAGAAATTTAGAAAAATTGTTAACAAACCAGGAAAATTGTCAAAAAATCAAAAAAATTGATAAATATCAGAAAAATGACTAAAAATAATCAAAAAATTTAGAAAAATAACCAAAAAACAAAAAAATACCAAAAAATCATAGTTGATCGAAACCGTAAAAATTACCAAATAAAATCGAAAATTGTCAAAAAATCAAAAAAATTGATAAAAACCAGGAAAATGACTAAAGATAATCAAAAACTTGGAAAAATTGTACAAAAAAAACAAGAAAATTACCAAAATTGGTCAAAAAATCATAAAGTTGATCGAAACCGTAAAAATTACCGAATAAAATCAGAAATTTAGAAAAATTGTTAACAAACCAGGAAAATTGTCAAAAAATCAAAAAAATTGATAAATATCAGAAAAATGACTAAAAATAATCAAAAAATTTAGAAAAATAACCAAAAAACAAAAAAATACCAAAAAATCATAATTGATCGAAACCGTAAAAATTAACAAATAAAATCGAAAATTGTCAAAAAATCAAAAAAATTGATAAAAACCAGGAAAATGACTAAAAATAATCAAAAACTTGGAAAAATTGTACAAAAAAAACAAGAAAATTACCAAAAATTTTCAAAAATTAGAAAAGTTATTAAAAAAACAGGAATATGAATAAATGATTAAAAATTTAGAAAAATGACCAAAAAACAAAAAAATACCAAAAAATCATAATTGATCGAAACCGTAAAAATTACCAAATAAAATCGAAAATTGTCAAAAAATCAAAAAAAATTGATAAAAACCAGGAAAATGACTAAAAATAATCAAAAACTTGGAAAAATTGTACAAAAAAAACAAGAAAATTACCAAAAATTTTCAAAAATTAGAAAAGTTATTAAAAAAACAGGAATATGAATAAATGATTAAAAATTTAGAAAAATGACCAAAAAACAAAAAAATACCAAAAAATCATAATTGATCGAAACCGTAAAAATTACCAAATAAAATCGAAAATTGTCAAAAAATCAAAAAAAATTGATAAAAACCAGGAAAATGACTAAAAATAATAAAAAATTTAGATTTATTGTTAAAAACCCAGAAAAATTACCAAAAATTGTCAAAAAAAAGGAAAACTACCAAGTCTGAAGGCAGCATTTATTAGATCAGTTAGTTTAATTATTATTATTATTATTATTACATTTTTTTACGTTTAGACAATTATCAGTTTCAAACCGTTTTTAATAATTTTTTATTCCTTATAAAGACGTTTTTTATAGTTTTTAAAATTTCTTCATGGTTTTTTTACATTTGTTGACGGTTCATACGTTTTTTATGAATGTTTCTTAATACAAAATCATCATAAAAACCCCATGATTTATTAATTAATATTGAAACGAATTACCCAATATTGTATTGATTTACTCAACTGATTTATATTAAACATTCACTAATTTGATTAATATTTCGGATATAATCATTATAATTATTCTAAATTTTTTTTTATAACCTTTTGATGTGTGTTAATAAAATTGTGCAAGTTATAAATAATATCAATCGTAAAAATTCTTATTGATCAGTTTTAGTCTATTAATTATAAATGATATTGAATCCAATCAAAAATAAAACCACAATTTTTTTATCTTTTTATTAATAATCAATTAATAAGCAATTTTGTGGTTTTTCAAATAGTTATTTATTGTAGTGTTTATTTATTAAACAGAGGCGTATCACTAAAAAAATATTTTCTCTAGGTATATATTTAATTTAGATACTTCTTAATTTCTAATAAAATTAGTAATACATCAAATTGAGAAAGACATAAATCATATTCGCAGAATGAAAGCTAACAAATGTGCCAACATTTAATAAAATCAAATCGAAATTAAACGTTTGAAAAAAAAAAAAATTGTTATCCAATTAGTTTATGTTGGTAATGAATAATTTGTGTCTGCCTAACCGGGTGTTATAACCGACGGTTGTGCAAACTTTAATTATATTATTGCAAAAAAAAACACATCATAATATACCTAAGCGCAAAATGTATTTGGAATTCTATTCCTAATATGAAACATATTTTTTTGTAATTGCAACATACTCGTCGTATTTGGTATGTTGGATTTTATTGGTGTCTATTTTTTAAATTAATAAAAAAAATTAAAATTTTCTGTGGATAGTAAATTTGAAAATATAAAACATAGTACTATTTTTTGTCGTAAAATAGGGTTATTAATTCCTTATTGGTATTTCAAATATGGTTATAGCTAAAACACTAGAAAAAAATATGGGAAAGAGTAGAGCAATAAATACAAGTGAAAAAATGCAGGAAAACAAATGGAATAAACAATCAGGGTAGGAAAAAAAGGGACGAAAAAGAGGTGTGGGAAAAAAGTAAAAAAAAATGGGGAAAAAATAAGACAAAAAAACAAGTGGGAAAAAGGGTAAAAAATATAATAGGGGAAATGAGACAAAAAATACAAGGTGCTTCACTCCCTAAAAAACATTGTTGGTAAAAATTTATAATTAGTTAAAATAAGTACTAAGAATTACTAAAAATTAGCAAAAATGTTCAACAATTTAAAAAAGTTGATATTAAACAGAAAAATTACCAAATATAATCAAAAATTTAGAAGAATTGTCAAAAAAACTAGGAAAATTGTCAAAAATTTAGAGATATTGTTAAAAACTAGGAAAATTATCAAAAATACACAAACATTTATGAAAACTGATAAAAAACCAGGAAAATTGCCAAAAATTATCAAAACTCAAAGAAGTCGTTAAAAGTCATGAAATGATTAAAAATAATCAAAAATTTAAAAAAACAGTCAACCTTGAAAATTGGTAAAAATTGTCAAAAAAACAGAAAAGTTATGAAAATACAGGTAAATGAGTAAAAATAAACAAAATTTGTCAAACAAACAGAAAAATTACCAAGAATGGTGAAAAAATCATGAAAGTTGAACGAAACTAGAAAAATTACAAAAAATTGTCAAAAAACCAGAAAATATGTAAAAAAAAAGGAAAATGACTAAAAATAAACAAAAACTGTCAAAAACCCAGAAAAATGACTAAAAATAAACAGAAATTGTCAAGAATCCAAAAAAAAAGTCAAAAAATTATAAAAATTTATGGAAATCAGGAAAATTACTGAAAATAATAAAAATTTTTGAAAAATTGATAAAAAACCAAGAAAACTTCCAAAAATGGTCTAACTAAGAAAAGTTGTCAAAGGAAATAAATACAAATTTAGAAAAACTGTCAAAAACCTCGAAAATTTTTAAAAATTGTCAAAAAATCCAAAAACCGGGAAAATTAACAAAAAAGGTCAAAAAAATCAGAAAAGATGTGAAAAAACAGGAAAATGACTAAAAATAAACAAAGTTTATCATAAAGCCAGAAAAATGGTCAAAAAATCATAAAAATTTATAGAAATCAGGAAAATTAGTAAATATAATAAAAAATTTGAAAAATTGACAAAAAAAAACAGGAAACCTCCAAAAATGGTCAAAATTCAGAAAAGTTGTAAAGGAAATGAATAAAAATAATGAAAAATTTAGAAAAACTGCCAAAAACCTCGAAAATTTCCAAAAATTGTCAAAATATCCAAAAACCGGGAAAATTACCAAAAAAGGTCAAAAAAATCAGAAAAGATGTGAAAAAAACAGAAAATTACTTAGAATAAAAAAATTGTCAAAAAACTAAAACTAACAAAAAATTTAAAAAAATTGTCAAATAACCAGAAAAATTACCAAAAATGGTCAAAAAATCATAAAAATTTATAGAAACCAGGAAAATTACTAAAATAATAAAAAATTTTGAAAAATCGACAAAAAACCAGGAAAACTTCCAAAAATGGTCAAAACTCAGAAAAGTTGTTAAAGGTAATGAAAAAAATAATGAAAAATTTAGAAAAACTGTTAAAAACCTCGAAAAGTTCTAAAAATTTTCAAAAAATCAGAAAAGTTGTGAAAAATCAGAAAAATGAGTAAAAACAAACAAAAATTGTTACAAAAACAGAAAAACTACCAAAAATGGTCAAAAAATTATAAAAATTTATAGAAACCAGGAAAATTACTAAAATTAATTAAAAATTTAAAAAAATTATAAAAAAACCCAGGAAAATTACCAAAAATTGTCAAAAAATCTGAAAGGTTGTGAAAAACCAGGAAAATGATTAAAAATAAACAAAAATTGTCATAAAACCAGAAAATTACCAAATATGGTCAAAAAATCATAAAAATTTAGAGAAACCAGAAATATTACTAAAAATAATCAAAAATTTAGAAAAATTGTAACAAAAACCAGAAAAATTACCAGAAAATCAGAAAAGTCGATAGGAACTGGTAAATTTCCAAATATATTCAAAAATTTAAAATATTCAGGAAAATTGTCAAAAAATCAGAAATATTGATAAAAATCAGGAAAATGACTAAAAGTGATCAAAAGCGTAGAAAAATTGTGCCAAAACCAGAAAAAATTGTCAAAAAAACATAAAAATTGCGCAAAAAACCAAGAAAATTACCAAAAATTTTCAAAAATTAGAAAAGTTGTTTAAAAACCAATAAAGTGACTAAAAATAAACAAGAATTTAGAAAAATTGCCAAAAACCAGAAAAACTACCAACAATGGTTAAAAAATCATAAAAGTTGATAAAAACCGTAAAAATTACCAAATATAATGAAAAATTGAGAAAAATTGCTAAAAACCCAGGAAAATTGTCAAAAAATCAGAAAATTGATAAAAACCTAAAAATATTCAAAAATTTAGAAAAATTATCAAAAATGGTCAAAAAATCATAAAATTACAAATTATAATCAAAAATTTATAAAGATTGTTAAAAAACCTGGAAAGTTGTCAAAAAATCAGAAAAATTGATAAAAACCTAAAAATATTCAAAAATTTAGAAAAATTATCAAAAATGGTCAAAATATCCAAAAAGTTGATAGAAACCGAAAAAATTGACAAATATAATCAAAAATTTATAAAAATTGTTAAAAAACCAAGAAACTGCCAAAAATCAGAAAAGTTGATAAAAACTAGGAAAATGTCTATAAATAATCAAAAAATTAGAAAAATTGTGAAGAATTAGAAAAATTATTAAAAACCAGAAAAATGACTAAAAATAATCAAAAATTAAGAAAAAGTGTTAAAAAATTAGGAAAATTGTTAAAAAATCAGAAAAGTTGATAAAAAACAGGATACTGATTAAAAATAATCAAAAAATTAGAAAAATTGTTAAAAAACCAGGAAAATTGTAAAAAATCTGAAAAGGTGATAAAAACCAGGAAAATTACTAAAAATAATCCAAAATTTAGAATAATTGATCCAGAAAACTAAAATAATCGATTAAGCTATTACTTTACTATGAAAGTTGGATGGGATAACCCCCTCATTTTTATATGTAACTTCGGTCAAGTTCAACATGATCTACATCAACAATTGTACTATACTTAAATTAAGACTTATTTATTAAAGTGTATACACTAATGCAGTTTATTTGATATTTTATTAATAAAGGTATCAGTAGGCGCCAGTATATTATTGAATTTGTTTATAAAAATATAGAATTTTTTTAATTTTTGCTGTTTCAGCATTCTATTTTATGTATTTTTGGTTTACAAATTTAGTATTTTAGCGATCTTTTAAGTTATTTAAAATTTTTTTATTTTTTATCTTTATTTTTACCAATTCCAAGTATCAATAATTTGAATACTCATAAAATGTTTCAATGGACTTAAAAATAATTTTTTATTTATTTCTATTAATTTTATTTGGGTACGTTAAAGTGATACCATGATTTTTATTTATATTTTCATAATTTAATTTACGCAAATTTCATTATAATTTTTTTTTATTACAATTTTTTTTTTAAATAATAAAATTTTTCAATAATCACTTTTTATATAAAAATTAATTTATTATATTTTAAGTGCAGCCACTGGTATCAATTTTTTTTTCGTGCAAGTAACACCTGTAACCGGTTCACCTCCGAACAAGGCCGAAAAGTACAATCTTTTGACCAAAAGTATGCCTAAGGGACGTATGTAGACTAAGGCCGGATAAAGTTTGGCAAAAAAGATTGATTAAACGTTAATTTTAAGCTAATTAAAAAAAAAATAACCTTTGATTAAATCTAAATTTAGTTTATTTATTTCGAATATATAACAATAGTGAAATGTCAAAAAAATTTACATATATCGATTAAATAATTAAAATCAACATTCAAAAATTTTGTTAATGATCTTGATACATGGTAATAAAAAGTTTTAACATCTTTATTATTAAATTATTTTTCTATGTTCCGGTTTGCCGCTCTAATTCCTCCTAACCTAACGCACTTATAATATTACATGTTGAAAATATTAATATCAATATTTATTCAACCACATCTATCTGCATAATTAGATTCAGAGAAAAAGTCAGTCGATCGTGAACGTGATCATAACTATCATTTCAAGGACGCCCTAATTTTACCGGTTTTTTTTTTTATAATAATCATAATTAATAATTGTACTATTTTTGTACTTTGGGTTCGCTCTAATTTAATATTCTATTTTATATAACACAACATAAATTATTCAACTGACAATTGTTCGTCCTTTCGGATTATTTATATTAATGTTGCTTGATCTAGAACGCTCACATCGTTTCCAGAATAATCGATGCATTTCTCGTACGATGAGTCACCAAATTCTACGTACATTCCACCAGACACATGACCGGCCTCGTTACATTGTGTCTCCTTAAGACGGCGTTAGCAAATGGATAAGCATAGGGAAATTTTTGAACATATAAGAAATATATACGAATTTGCTTTTATAATGTTCTAATGGTATTAAATTAGTTCCTGAATATATTAAAAAGTGAAAAAAAATTAAGAAAATGGAAAAAACAATGGAATTTTTAAAAAAGGCATCAAAAATCGCTGTAAAAACTATTTCAGGAACTAGATTTCTTATATGTTCAAAAATTTATAATTTGAACCAAAAACACATCAGAGACCTGTTATTCTGTCAATTTTACAGTTCACTTACTTTTTTATAGATGGCGCACGTGCAAAATAATTATTTTGGGATATATAATTCATGTCTTCGTAAGGCAATGTTGCCGTCATATTTTTAAGTAGCAGAAAAAAGTAAATTTTATATTATAATAGAAAATTTATGCCTTTGTTCCAATATTTTTAAAATGCTGCTAAAATTATTATTTTTGTATAATAAATAATGAAAAGTAGGTTTCTTTTAGAATTAAAATTATGGTGATTAGATTTCAAAGTACGAAATTCTGAACCCTATTTTTAACATTTTTTTTACAAAACTTGGAAGAATCGAAAAAAAAAAAAAAAAAAAAAAAAAAAAAAAAAAAAAAAAAAAAAAAAAAAAAAAAAAAAAATTGAGAAAAAATGAAAAATAAAATTGTAAAATACGGAAAAAATGAAGAAATCACAAAACCGAAAAAAAAATGCTAAAAATCGCAAAAAAAAACCAAAGAAATAAGAAAGAAAAACAAAAAAAAGAATAGAAAAATAGAACAATGAGAAAAAATTAGGAGATTAGAAAAATTGAAAAAATAAAAAAAGAGTAAAAAAACAAGAAATCATAAAAATGAAAAATAATGAAAACAATCGAAAAAATCTGAAAACAAAACATCGGAAAAAAAACAAAAAACTTTGAAGAAAAAGAAAAAAATTTAGAGAGAAATTAGAAAATTTTGAGAAAAAAATGAAAAATAAAATTGTAAAATTCGGAAAAAATGAAGAAATCACAACCGAAAAAAAACCACTAAAATGCGCTAAAAATCACGTACTTTTTTATAGATGGCGCCACGTGCAAAATAATTATTTTGGGATATATAATTCATGTCTTCGTAACGAAAAATATAAAAAAAAAATAAAAACTTTCAAAAAAACTGAGAGAGAAATTAGAAAATATTGGGAAAAAATGAAAAATAAAATTGTCAAATATGGAAGAAATCACAAAACTGAAAATAAAATGATAAAAATCGCAAAAAAACGAAAAAAAAAGCCTAAAAAAACTCGAGAAATCGAAACATTCACAAAAAATCGTAAAACAATCGCAACAACGCAACAAAATCACAAAATGACAAAAAATTTCACAAAAAATCAATGAAATAAAAAGAATGAGAAAAAAAACAGAAAAAGAATAGAAAATCAGACCAATGAGAAAAAATGAGGAGAGATTAGAATGAATTGGAAAAAAAAAAAAAAAAAAAAAAAAAAAAAAAAAAAAAAAAAAAAAAAAAAAAAACAATCGAAAAAATTAGAAAAAAAATCTGAAAAAATCGAAAAAAATTAAAAAAAAACAAAAGAGTTTGAAAAAAAAGAGGGAGAAACCGAGAAAAAATCAAAAAAAAAAATAAAAAAAAATCAAAAAATGACAAAAAAGCGAGAAAAATCGAAAAACATCGCAAAAACCAAAGAACAACCAAGAAACCGGATACAACTGTAACCATAAAAAATGAAAAAATTCAAAAAAATTGATATAAGTTGCAAAAAACAGAAAAAATCGGAAAAAAAATTAGAAAAAAAAACAAAAACTTTGGAAAAAAGTGAAAGAGAAATTAGAAAAATTTGGGAAAAAAATGAAAAATAAAATTGTAAAATACGGAAAAAATTGAAGAAATCACAAAACTGAAAAAAAAACCTAAAAATACGCTAAACATCGCAAAAAAAAACGAAGAAAAAAAAATGAAAAAACGCAAGAAATCGAAACATTTTACAAAAAATCGTAAAACAATAGCAAAAAACCGCAACAAAATCACAAAAAAATGAGAAAAATGAAATAAAACAAAAATGAGAAAAAAAACAAACAAAAAATAACAGAAAAACAGAACAATAAGAAAAAAAGAGATTAGAAAAAATTGAAAAAAATAAAAAAAAGTAAAAAAATAAAAAATCATTAAAATGAAAAAAAAATGAGAAATAATTAAGACAATTGACAAAACTAAAAAAAAAAACAGAAAAATCAGAAAAAAAAATTATTTGTTCTAGTTTTTTCTCATTTTTCTGATTTTTTGTTTTTTTTTCTGTTTTTGTGTTTTTTTCTTTCGTTTTTTAATCTTTTCTCATTTCTTCTGATTATTGCAATTAATTGCGACTTTTTTGGAATTTCTTTGCGAATTTTTGCAATTTATATCAGTTTTTTTTTTTAATTTTTTATCGTTACAGTTGTTTTTTTGGTTTTTGCGATGTGTTTCGATTTTTCTCGCTTTTCACTCATTTTTCTGATTTTTTTCGATTTCTTCTAATTTTTCCTCATTGTTCTGTTTTTTTTTCTAATTTTTTCTCATTTTTTCTTATTCCTTTGATTTTTTATGATAATATTTTATAATTTCTCTCTCAATTTTTTCTTTTTTTTTAAGTATTTTGTTTTTTTTTATTTTTTCCGATTTTTTCAGTTTTTTTTAATTATTTCTCTTTTTTTTTTTCATTTTTATGATTTTTACTTTTTTTTTCAATTTTTTCTAATCTCTCCTCATTTTTTCTCATTGTTTTTCTGTTCTTTTTTTTTTGTTTTTTTCTCATTTTATTAATTTTATTGATTTTTTCCGATATTTTTTGTTATTATTTTGTTGCGGTTTTTTTGCTATTGTTTTACTATTTTTTGTGAAATGTTTCGATTTCTTTCGTTTTTTTAAGCATTTTTTTTCGTTTTTCTGCGATTTTTAGTGCATTTTAGTGTTTTTTTTTCGGTTGTGATTTCTTCATTTTTTTCCGAATTTTACAATTTTATTTTTCATTTTTTTCCCAATATTTTCTAATTTCTCTTTCAAGTTTTTGTATTTTTTAAAATTTTTTTTTTTCAGATTTTTTCTGTTTTTTTGCAATTTATATCATTAATTCATTTTTCATGGTTACAGTTGTTTTTTAGTTGTTCTTTGGTTTTTGCGATGTGTTTCGATTTTTCTCGCTTTTCACTCATTTTTCTGATTTTTTTCGATTGTTTCTAATTTTTCCTAATTGTTCTGTTTTTATTTTCTATTTTTTCGTTTTCTAATTTTTTCTCATTTTTTCTTATTCTTTATACTAAATATATTTTTACTTAGTCAAAATAACCGACTTCATACCGCTTAATATAGCATATCCAATTTCTCAAAACATTGTTTTGTCTTTAATGAGCTAACCTCAACTATTTTTTTTTAATACGGACCTGTACTATTTATTTCATTTTTGAAATTCCCATTTATTCTCTATTAAATCATGTAACACTTCATATTTTTTTATTAGATTTTTGCGGTTTTTTTTTTAAGAACGGTCCTATTCATTTTAGACGTTAATTTAAAATTAAATAAAAAAAACACAAAAAATCATGCGCAATAGTCATAACAAAAAGATATATCAGCTATATATTTAAAATAGAAAGTAGAATAAAATCTGCGTAGTAGCGATGGTAAAAAAATATTCTAATTGTTTTTTATATCATAAAAATACTATAAACTCCTGTTTATACACTTCTTATCACTTGAAATGATAAAATTAATTGTGTGGGGAGTAATAATAAATAAATCTAATGGTTTTTCTTTTGGAAAATTCTAGAAGTATGTTTAGCGTCTATTAAATGATAAACGATAAGGTCACTCGTTATATTCCGACAGTGGTAGCTCAAGAGGGTAACAAATATATAATTTTTTTAGAAACCGATTAAAATTCGTTTCAAAGAAAAAATATTCGTTCTACGCCATTGCGTAAACGTTTTTCGTGGTACTTATTCTTTTGAATCGATTGGTAAGTACCGAGTCGAAGTAACAGGTAGATTTTTACATAATTCTCGACTGGTTTTATTCAAACAATACGTAATACGACAAGGTGGTATTGTTTGCAGGAATTAAAGTATACCACAAGGTTATACATAAAAGAGATTGTAAAATATATATTCAAACCTAATTATCTTTCATATTAGTGTAATTTAAAATAATAATAAGGGATTATTATTATTTTTTATTTAATTATTTAAATTTTTAATAACCTCTTCATGTATAATAAGTAGTTTTTTTATTTGAAAGAAACGATTTGTTTGTTTATCTGTCACCGAACTTTTCAATCTTGATGATCCTAAAGAGGTTTTAAAAACTGTGAAGATGCTACTTGAAGACCTTAGCACTATTAAAACAAGTCTTACTTAAGATATTACTATAAAATATGTGCATCGATTGATATGTCGAAAGAAACTATGTCGAGAATTAAAAAAAAATGTTTAAAAATAAATTAACAAATTTTTAGAAATACAACAATAAGATTTTTAAAGAATAAAGAACATTAAAAATTATTCCCTAGATTTAAAGACATTTTAGAACATTTGTCAACGTCGCAAAAAATTGTGTGTTAGTACATTCTTGGTTTTTGAAAAAATAATTTTCTTCATATTTGCTCAATTTTCCAAATAATTTCCCTGATTTTAAATTTTTAAATGCCGCAAAATATTCTTTAAACTGATTGAATCTTATTTTTTAATCTGTCAAAGTCGCAAATATTTTTTTATAAATACAGCAATAAGATTTTTGGAAAATAAACGACATTAAAAATTATTCCCTAGATTTAAGGAAATTTTAGGAAATTTGTCAACGTCGCAAAAAATTGTTTCTTCAAGTTAGTACATAGAAAAAATGATTCTTACGATTAATTTTTGACAAAACAATTTTCTTCATGTTTGCTCAATTTTCCAAATAATTTCCCTGATTTTAAATTTTTAAATGCCGCAAAATATTCTTTAAACTGATTGAATCTTATTTTTTAATCTGTCAAAGTCGCAAATATTTTTTTATAAATACAGCAATAAGATTTTTGGAAAATAAACGACATTAAAAATTATTCCCTAGATTTAAGGAAATTTTAGGAAATTTGTCAACGTCGCAAAAAATTGTTTCTTCAAGTTAGTACATAGAAAAAATGTTTCTTTCGATTAATTTTTGACAAAACAATTTTCTTCATGTTTGCTCAAATTTTCCAAATAATTTCCCTGATTTAAAATTTTTAAATGCCGAAAAATATTCTTTTAACTGATTGAAGGTTTTTTTTTAATCTGTCAAAGCCGTAAATTTTTTTTACAGATTTATTTTTACAATTTACCACTAATTGTATTTTTTTCTGGTTTGGTGTTTTTTGTTTGAAAATTTTAAAAATGTTTTCTGGTTTTTCAATCATTTCCAGATTTAGGCATATTTGAGAAAATTTCAAAAAATCTATGCGACAATTTTTTTTATTTAACAACGTTGCAAAATAGTTTTTCTTGTATTTCCTATAAAATAAGGCCGCAAATAATTTTCTTTATAAAAAAAAACTAAATATTTCACCAGGTTTTCCGAAAATTTACAAAAATAAAGAGATTTTTATAAATATGGCAACACCGCAGACATAATTCTCTGTATTTAGGGAATTTTATTGAAATTTGTCAACTGCGCCAAATTTTTTTGGAAAATTACTTATTGTTTATATTTAATTTTTGAAAAATTAGTAACTTAGCAAAAAATATATTTTTTTTTAAATTTCGCTAACATTTTTCTCCAAATTTTGAAAAATATTTGCGACATCAAAAATAATTCCCTAAATCTGTGGAATGTTTTTTAAAATTTGTCAATGTCGCAAAATATTCTTTAAAATAATTTGGATTTTTTTGAAAATATGTCAAAGTCGCAAATAATTTTGCGCCAGGTTTTTTGAAAAAAAAAAATGGAAATATCAACAAAAATTCTGTCGATAAATAAAACGGTAAAAACGATATTTTTAATTCTCGGTAATTTAACAACTTTGAAAAGTTAAAAACGCCGCAAAATATTTTAGAGATATTTATTAAAATTTGTCAACGGCGCCAAGATTTTTTGGAAAATTGCTTATTGTTTATTTTTAATTTTTGAAAATATAGCAACATCGCTATTTCTTCAAATTTTGGAAAATATTTGCGACATCAAAAATACTACCCCAAATCTATGGACATTTTTTTCAATGTCGCAAAATGATTTAGAGATTTTTTTAAAAAAGTCGCAAATAATTTTTTATCGATTTGTAAAATTTGATGGCGACTCAAATTTTTAGTAAAATTTTATAAAAATGTTTGTGAACCTAAATAGCAAATAAATTCTTTAGATATAAGATTTTTATAAATATAGCAACAGTG
The DNA here is from genome assembly GCA_963243735.1 of Neocrepidodera transversa. Classification (NCBI taxonomy): domain Eukaryota; kingdom Metazoa; phylum Arthropoda; class Insecta; order Coleoptera; family Chrysomelidae; genus Neocrepidodera; species Neocrepidodera transversa. Next base: position 2,777,325 of record OY725348.1, on the reverse strand, counting down.
CAAACAATTTCTCCTTCTTTTCGAAAAATTCTAGCCATCAAAAACAATTCAGTAGAATTAGGATTTCTTTTATAAATATGTCAACGCTGCAAAAATTATTTTAAATAAATTTACGTTTTTTAACTTAAAAAGTTATCAAAAGCAATAATTTTTTTTTGAAAATTAAAAAAATAATAAATATATATAAAAATACATTTTTGTGTCAGTGTAATTAATCCATATGAGAAAAAAACTTTAGTTATAATTTTTGAAAATTTAGTTAAATTAATTAAAAATATTTTTTATTTTATTTCTTGAAAATATAGAAAAAAATTTCCCACAATTTTTTTCGAAACCTGGCGGCAAAAAAAAATTCTGTTTTAGGGAAAATATTTAAAATTTGTCACCGCCAAAGAAAAATTTTTGGAAACTCTTTTTGGAATTCTGGTCCCTGAAAAATTTTGAAAAATAAATCAAAATCAGATTTTCGACGTTAACAATAATTCCCTATATTCAAGAAATTTTTAAAAAATTGTCAATGTCTCAGAAATTTTTAACAGTGTAATACATTGAAATCTAACTATTACTTATATTTAATAATGGTGATGAGGTATAGCCAAATTGCGCCATCAATCATCAGTAAGTCGCTCCGGAGTGCCGCGACAAGTAGGGATATTATTATTATTAATTGTTTAAAAATAATTACTTAGATTTGGGGAAAGTTTTCTGAAATTTGTCAACAGCGTAAAATATTAAATAATTTAATAAATTTTTAAAATATGTCATTTTACATTTATTCTAATTTCATTTAATTCGCACAATACAAATTTATCATATACAGGGTGATTTAAAAAAATATAAATTAATAAATATTTAAAAAAAAAATAGATTAGAAGAGGTGGACCATTTCATTAGCCAGCTCGTTTTCCAGATATAAACCCCTGTGATTTAAAATCTCTAGAATGTGTAAAAATTACATTTTCAAACTGTATGTTAAATCAGACGTACGCTACTGAAAGTGAAATAGGTTATGTTGAACTTGATCTGAATTATTGTACGATTTTATTTTGCACTCAATATGTTATTAATAAATTACAAAATAAATAATTAAAATGATACAGTGTGTGTAACATTATTAATATGCTTTCATTATCACTAATAGTTCAAAACGCACTTGCATAACAGTTGGATTATTAAAAATTTACATATTGGTCTACTCAATTATTGCATAATTCTTTAATCCCATCAAAAATTAGTCCAAATTCGGTGGAGTTTCACAATAAAACTAGTTCTAATTTTAGCATCGTAATAAAATTAATATAATAAAAATCATATATATATTTTTTTTTTATTTTAATAGAAATTTGTGAAAATGGTATGTGACAGCGTGAGAAATTTATAGATCCAAGAGTTGTAAAATTTAATTGATAATCAATTCATTTTGTATTTAAATAATATTTTACAACGATAGTATTATAAACAAATTTTATTATGACCTAAATGAATCACCCTGTATAATAAAATAGTACTCATACGATTACCAAAAAAAAACATTTTTATGGGTAGGAACATAATAATTACATAACAAAATGTCTATTTTCTTTCATTGTCAATTTTTACTATTTAATTAATAAGTTATGAACCACCCGGTATATTTATTTTATTTTATCAATCAATTGACATATTTGATTGATAGTCACTGGATTTTGTATTTAAATAATATTTTACAACGCTTCTATTATAAACAATATTTAATATGACCTATATTAATCACCCTGTATAATAAAATAGTACTCATACGATTACCAAAAAAAACATTTTTATGGGTAGGAACATAATAATCAAATAATAAAATGTCTATTTTCCTTCATTTAAGGATCATACAGGGTGTTTCATTATCAATTTTTACCATTTAATTAATAAGTTATGAACCACCCGGTACATTTATTTTATTTTATCAATCAATTGACATATATGATTGATAGTCACTGGATTTTGTATTTAAATAATATTTTACAACGCTTCTATTATAAACAATATTTAATATGACCTATATTAATCACCCTGTATAATAAAATAGTACTCATACGATTACCAAAAAAAACATTTTTATGGGTAGGAACATAATAATCAAATAATAAAATGTCTATTTTCCTTCATTTAAGGATCATACAGGGTGTTTCATTATCAATTTTTACCATTTAATTAATAAGTTATGAACCACCCGGTACATTTATTTTATTTTATCAATCAATTGACATATATGATTGATAGTCACTGGATTTTGTATTTAAATTATATTTTACAACGCTTCTATTATAAACAATATTTAATATGACCTAAATGAATCACCCTGTATAATAAAATTAGTACTCATACGATTACCAAAAAAACATTTTTTTGATAGGAACATAATAATTAAATAATAAAATGTCCATTTTCCTTCATATAAGGATCATACAGGGTGTTTCATTGTCAATTTTTACCATTTAATTAATAAGTTATGAACCACCCGGTATATTTATTTTATTTTATCAATCGATTAACAGGTCCGGCTTCACGAAAAATTACCAATTTCTTGTACCCACAAAACAACACCGTAACCACCCGGTATATTTATTTTATTTTATCAATCGATTAACAGGTCCGGCTTCACGAAAAATTACCAATTTCTTGTACCCACAAAACAACACCGTGTATATTAAAATTGAAATTCGTTTGAAAATTTACATAAAAAAATGAATGCTTTTTAAAAAAATTCTTTTTGGTCCGTAATTTAAGGCAAAATGTCCGTTATAAAGGATGTAAAATCTAAATACAACGACACCCCGTATATTAAAATATTTCAAATCCGTTTGAAATTTTTTTTACTGTTTTTTGTTATTTTCTGCTTTTTTTCGCGAATTTTTGCAATTTTTGGAGATTATTTTGCATTTTTGGGATGATTTTTAAATTCTTTTTTTTTGCGTTTTTTTTTCTCTTTTTTAGTTTTTTACAATTTTTTTGATTTTCCCGGTTTTTTCATACATTACAATTTTGTTTTTTATTTTTTCCAATATTTCCTGACTTTTTTAACTTTTTCCAATGTTTCCCTTTTTTATCGATTTTTTCAGAATTTTTTGTCGTTTTTTTTCCTCACTTTTCTTCTTTTTTTTTCTAATTTTTTCTCATTGTTCTGTTTCTTTTTTCTACCACCTGGTACATTTATTTTATTTTATCAATCGATTGACATATTAATCCAGGTCCGGCATCACGAAAAATTACCAATTTCTTGTACCCACAAAACAACACCCTGTATATTAAAATTGAAATTCGATGGAAAATTTACAAAAATAAAATAAATGAATTCTTCTCAGATTTTTTTTTTGGTTTGTAATTTATAGCAAAATTATAAAGGATGTAAAATCTAAATACAACAACACCCCGTATATTAAAATATTTAAAATCCGGTTGAAAAACTTTAAAGATGAAAAAAATTAATTATTATGTTTTTTTTTTTGGTAGTTTTTTGGGATTTTGTTTTGGGATTTTTTTGTAATTATTTGCGATTTATTTGAAATCTTTTTCATTTTTTTTAAATTCTTTCCAGTTTTTAATGAATTTTTGCAATTTTTGGTGATTATTTTACATTTTTTTGGTTTTCACAATTTTTTTGATTTTCTCGTTTTTTCATATATAACAATTTTGTTTTTTATTTTTTTCTAATATTTTCTGCTTTTTTTAACTTTTTCCCATGTTTCCTTTTTATCGATTTTTTCAGATTTTGTGTAGTTTTTATTTCTCATTTTTCTTCGTTTTTCCGTTTTGTTCTTATTTTTTTTAATTCTTATCTAATTTTTCCTCATTTTTTTCTCATTTTTCTGTTTCTTTTTTTTTATTTCGTTTGCTTTTGATTTTTTTCTTATTCTTCTAATTTTTTGCGATTTATATTAATTTTTTTATATGGTTACAATTATTTTCGGTTTTTTGGTTATTTTTGCCATTTTTTGCGATTTTTTACGATTTTTTTTGCAATCTTTTTCCGATTATTTGCATTTGTAATTTTTTGTGATTTTTCTTTTTTTAAATTTTTCTTTGCTATTTTCTGCGAATTCTTGCGTTTTTTTTTGAGATTTTTTGCGTTTTTTTTGCGCATTTTTACGATTTTTTGCTACTGTTTTGGATTTATTGCGTTTGTTAGCGACTTTCTTTCTGTTTTTTAGTGATTTTTTTTCTAATTTTTTTCTGTTTTTTGACCATTTTTCTTATTTTTTATTTTGTTTTTCCCTATTTTACCCATTTTACCATATATTTCTTTTTTTTACCTATATCTTACTATTTTTTCCTGTTTTTCATATTTTTCCCATTTTTTCAATTTTTCCTATTTTTCTTACTTTTGTCTGGTTTTACTTTCCTGTTTTCCCTATTTTTTCCTATATTTTCTATTTTCACAATTAAGCTCCCAGAGAAGTTTTCACTTTAAAAATAAAATTACAATAAAGAAAAATAAAAACTAAAAAAATACACATATTATATATTAATATATTAACTTTACCTTTCTATTCCTGTATATAAACTTTAACCATACAAAATCTCATACTCCATTCGCTCATTAGAAGTACGAAGTTTTCTCTTTGCGTATTAACTGGGATTAACAATTTTAATTTTTTCAGATACAAATGATAAAGAAAATAAATTTTATATGTAAATTTAATGTTTAAAGTAAAACATACGAAAGCGTATAAAGTTTATATTAAAAAAAATTGCTGGTTAAAATTAAAATTTTTATATTTTTAAAAATAAGAAATTCACCAAAAAATTTTCACTTTCTTGACAAATAATTTCGACATCCTTATTTAATTTTCGTTTAATCTAGATTTTTAAGATAAGTTAAATTTGTTTTGGAGAAGAAACAAGAATTCAAGAATGTTAATGAGACGTTTATTTTCTATAAAAGACGGCTTTAATGGTACTAATTTTTTCCTTGTCATCGTATTGGACTGTACCAATTAATATCAATTTCGGACGGTTCCATGTAATCAATTCTTCTTATGTACATTATATACCTTTAATTATGTCAAAAGTTTTAAAAAAACCAATACCAATGGTTTACGTTTATATACAATCAAAAAAAAAAAAAAAAAACACATTAATTTTTCCTAATGTTCTTAAATAATATACAGAGTGACGCAAATTTAATTGGGGTACATACAAAGTTGGTTAGATGGAAACAAGAGGGGAAATTTTTGATTGGAGAGAGGGGAAAAAGTACTTAAAAAGTGACAAAATTAAAAAAAAGTGGGTGGAAAAGTACTAAAATAGTAACAAAAATAAGAGAGAAAAAAAGGAAATTATTAAATAAAAAGAGGGGAAAAAGTAATTATAAAAAGTGACAAAATTAAGAAAGAAAAGTAGGGGGAAAGGATACTAAAAGAGTGACAAAAATAAGACAGAAAAAAAGGAAATTATTAAGTAAAAAGAGGGGAAAAAGTAATTATAAAAAGTGACAAAATTAAGAAAGAAAAGTGGGGGGAAAGTATACTAAAAGAGTGACAAAAATAATAGAGAAAAGAATGAAAAATTTTGAGTGTAAAAAGGAGAAAAGTGCTTAAAAAGTGAAAACAATAAGAAAGAAAAGTGGGGGGACGTATACTAAAGAGTGACAAAAATAAGACAGAAAAGAATGGAAATTTTTGGGTGTAAAGAGGGGAAAAGTGCTTAAAAAGTAAAAAGATCAAGAGATAAAAGTGGTTTAAAAATTGACAAAATAAGAGAAAATAGGGGAAGTTTTCGAGTTTAAAGAAGAAAAAGAAGTACTTAAAAAGTGACAAAATTTAGAAAGAAAAGTGGAGGGGAAAGGATACTAAAAGAGTGAGAGAATAAGACAGAAAAGAATCGAAATTTTTGAGTGTAAAGAGGTAAAAAGTGCTTAAAAAGTGGGGGGAAAGGATACTAAAAGAGTGACAAAAATAAGAAAGAAAAGAATGAAAATTTTTGAGTGTAAAGAGGGGAAGAGTGCTTAAAAAGTGAAAACATTAAGAAATAAAAGTGGTGTTAAAATTGACAAAAATAAAAGATAAAATAGGGGAATGAAGTACTTAAAAAGTGAAAAAATTAAAAAAAAGTGGGGGAAAAGTACTAAAAAAAGTGACAACAATAAGAGAATAAAGAGGGGAATTTTTAGAGTGGAAAGGGGGAAAAGTAAAAACAAATTAAAAGAGAAAAAGGAAAAATTTTCAAGACGAATATCAGGTTCGGTTTCAAAGATATTTGCGAAAACCCGAAATTGACGATTTTCGTTTAATTTAATTATCCCTTTAATTTTTATAAAGATAGAAAAACCTATTTAATATCCATTTTTTTTAAACAAAGTTTCGTCTTTGAATTGCCACCGTCAAGATTTTTTTTTTAAATAAGAACCTGTACTTTTTATTTTATGTTCGAAATCCACATTTTTGTACATTAAACTATGTAGAATACTTAATTTTTTAATTAGATTTCGACAATGAAGGAATTTTTCTAAGTGCGGTCCTGTTCCATTTGGTACATCATTTTCCAAAAATGTTTTTTCTTTTCGATATTTAGTAATGGAAAATTAAAAATCATTGTTTCTCACTCTACAAAAACAATAAAATTCCTTTTGATTCCATCTGTTTTTGATTGTTTAATAAAATTTTAAATAAATACCATTTTGTTTTTTGAAAGTAGCAATTTTATGATCAAAATAACAGTGAAAATCAATAATTACAATCGACTCTCTAATAGTACATTTAAGAAATCAACATAAAATGGCGATTTTAAATGCAAATATTATGCGAAATAATAAATTTTAGTTTAAATAAATAACGCGGAGACTGACACCAAAATCTCCAAAATAACAATTTTTATAAAAATAATGAATTAAGTAAAGAAAAAATAAGACTGAAGAAGGAGTTTTCGAAATTTTTGAAATTTTTAATTCTTGATATTTTTTGATTTTTTTGTTAAATATTTTCATAACTTTTGAAATAATAAAACAATCTCTACTTTTTTCGGTAACTAGTTTTATTTAAATGCTGTGTTGGTCAAAAAAAAACAAGGAAAAAAAGAGACATTTAGGAAAAAATAGAAAAAAATTAAGAAAAAAGTAAGAAAAAAACGCAAAAAACGAAAAAAAAATCACTAAAAAACAGAAAGAAAGTCTCTAGCAAACGCAAGAAATCCAAAAACATTGTAAAAAAGCGCAAAAACTAGTACAAAAAACGAAACAAAATCATAAAAAACGCAAAAAAATCTCAAAAAAAAAACGCAAGAAATCGCAGAAAATAGCAAAAAAAAATAAGGAAAAAATTACAAATGCAAATAAACGGAAAAAAATTGCAAAAAAAATCGTAAAAAATGGCAAAAATAACCAAAAAACCGAAAACAATTGTAACCATATAAAAAAATTAATATAAATCGAAAAACAATAGAGGAATAAGAAATGAGAAAAAATCAAAAACAAGCGAAATAAAAAAAAAGAAAATGAGAAAAAAATGAGGAAAAATTAGATAAAAATCGAAAAAAATAAGAACAAAATGGAAAAAAGAAGAAAAATCGATAAAAAAAAAACGACAAAAAATCTGAAAAAAATCGATAAAAAAAGGAAACATTGGAAAAAGTTAAAAAACCAGAAAATATTAGAAAAAAATGAAAAACAAAATTGTTATATATGAAAAAAACGAGAGCACCAAAAATATTGTAAAAACCAAAAAAAATCACAAAAAAATCGCCAAAAATTGAAAAAAAGAATAGATGAAAAAAATAGAATAACATGGAAAAGAATAGATAGAGAAAAAATAATATGGAAAAGAAGAGAAAAAGAAGAAATTCACACAAGAAAGAAGAGAAGACAAGCCTCCTATTTTTCTTATGATACAATTTTTTTTTTTTTAAAGGTAAAAGAACCGGCAACATCGCTTTATATTTTATTTTCCTAGAAATTAGTCACCATTTATATTTTTTGCAGAACGCTAAAATTTTTATGGTAATGGTTTATGGCGAAACTCGCGGTAAAAAGTTTAATTATTTTCATTTTTTGCTGAAAATTTATATAGCATTAAATAATTATTTTTCGTGTACAGTGTTGCCAACTTTTTAAATGCATCTTGATAAAAATTAGTTTTAATTTTTCTGGTAAAAATTCCTAATTGGTACGCCTATGTCAATACCAACTTGATAAAAATTTACTATTTTTTTTATAAATATTAAGCAATCGTGGTATATTTATTACAATGATGTAAGATTGTTAACAAAACACAATGAAAAATATTTTAATTGTTTTAATGAGAAAAAAGAAGAAAAAAACAAGGATTTTTACAAATAGAGTGTTTAGTAAGGCTGAGTAAAAGATTTATGCAAATTCGTTATTTATCGCATTTATATCTAATCCTTGCAATTATTGTTTATATGTATGTATGTTAATACTTTAGTGACTTTGAAATTGTATTATATTTATAATCCTTTAATCGTGTGAAATTGTAGAAAAAAAATTGTTTCGAAATTTTTAAAAATTTAATATTATTATTTTTACAATGAAACCATGCAAAATTTCCTAAGATCCGATCAAAAATATCAAAAATTTTGATGAATAATGAGATTAATATTAAAGTGTATTAAAACAATATGAATTTATTTGATTTTATTTATTGGTTCAAGTTTTAGGGAAATTTTCGAAAATTTATAGAAAACTTTGTAAAACTTGACAACATCGCAAAAATATTTTACCGTGGAAGAAATAAATCAGAATTAGAAAAAAAGTAATCATTTGACAACACGGCAAAGTAACCAGAATAATTTTATATTGAAGCGAATATTTTTTAGATTTTAGTAATTTCCTCAAAATACAACAAAAAATCAGCCAACTTGGCAACGTCGCAATCATGACACTTGATATTCTTCAAAAATAAACAGATTAAGAGGGAAGACACGTTGAGGTAAATATTTTAATTTCACAAGAATTACCCAGATTTAGGGAAAATATTGCAAAACTTGACAACGTAGCAAGGCGACAAATATAATTTTCGAAAATCTGAATAATTTTCGCGACGCGAAAATATTTGCCAAAATGTGTCACCTTGCGACGTTGTCAAATTTTCCAATATTTTCCCAAAAACTATAGAATTATTCTGGTTACTGCGCAGCGTTGTCAAGTTTTTAATTTTTTAGTTTAGACAAATATTTTGACATGGCGAAAATTACCCAGATATGGAGAAAACTAAGCAAACTTGACAACATCGCAAAAATTATAAGTTGGAGAAATATCAAAAATTTTGATGAATAATAATAAGATTAATATTAAAGTGTATTAAAACAATATGAATTTATTTGATTATATTTATTGGTTCAAGTTTTAGGGAAATTTTCGAAAACTTGACAACATCGCAAAAATATTTTACCATGGTAGAAATTAATCAGAATTATAAAAATGTAAAAATTTGGCAACGCTCTAAATTAACCAGAATAATTTTACATTTGAAGCAAATATTTCTTAGAATCTGGTAATTTCTTTAAAAATATTATAACATGGCAACGTCGCAAATATGAGACTTGTTATACTTCAAAAACAAATTCAGGATTTTTTTTAAAAAATTGATAATGTCTTAAGAGAGAGGAGACGTTTAGGTAAATATTATTTCGCAAAAATTAACCAGATTTAGGGAAAATTTTGACAACGTCGCAAGGTGAAGATTTCCACATCACGAAAATAACTCAGATTTAGGTAAACCTATAGAAATTTGACAACGTCGCAAAAATTATTGTGGTTACTTTGCTGCGTTGTCAAGTTTTTATTTTTTTTCTTCCAGGTCTGATTCATTTCTACCGCGTTAAAATGATTTTCTAACCTCTAATTTTTACGACGTTGTCAAATTTGCATAGTTTTTCCTAAATCGGAGCCAAAATATTGCCCTAATCGTGTCACCTTGCAATGTTGTCAAGTTTTCAAAAATGTTCGATAAATCTGGTAATTTTTGTGTCTTAAAACATCGTTTTAGTTTTTTTTTTTTCTTAATCTGTTTATTTTTGAAGCCAAAGTGTCGTATTTACGACGTTGCCAAGTTGGTGCATTTTGTCGTAATTTTAAGGAAATTACTAAAATCAAAGAAATATTTGCTTCAATACAGAATTATTTGGGATATTTTGCCACGTTGTCAAGTTTTTAATTTTTTTTTCTAAACCTGATTCATTTCTACCACGTTAAAATAATAACTTATAATTTTTGCGACGTTGTCAAGTTTGCATAATTTTTCTTAAATATGAGTCAATATATTGCCCTAACCGTGTTAGCTTGCAATGTTGTCAAGTTTTCAAAAATTTTCCCGAAATCTGGTAATTTACGCGAAATTAAAATATTTATAAAGTTTTTAAATTTTTTTCTAAATCTGTTTATTTCTAAAGCATAGCAAGTATCATATTTATGACGTTGCCAAATTGGCGCATTTTTGTCGAATTTTTAGGGAAATATTTGATTCAATATTTTGCCGCGTTATCAATTTTTTTTTCTAAACTTGATTCACTTCTACCACGTTAAAATAATTCGCTAAACTTATAATTTTTGCAACGTTGTCAAGTTTGCGTAGTTTTCCAAAATTTGAGAAATTTTCGCGACCTGAAAATATTTTCCTAACCCCATCGCCTTGTTTTCCAATATTGTTCGATGTTGTCATGTTTAGACAAATATTTTGATAGATTTTGGGAAAAATTTTGAAAACTAGACAACGCTGTAAAAAATAACCAAAGAATCTATAAAAGAAAATTAACGAGATTTATTTTTAATAGGACATTCAGTATAAATGGAATAGTAAAGACCGACTAAGTTATCTATTTCACTTTATCGAAGATCTATTTCAAGATTACACTATAGCATCGTGTCAGAGAAAATAAGACTATTATTGCTAAATCGATAAGTCCGTGAACTGAGAGATAAAATACGAGATAAAATTAACTTATTGTTGAAAGACCTCGTATCTTTTTACCACCTAAAAATGAATGGAACAATAGGGGAAATCGGGGAAATTTATTATCCACTAAAAAAAAATTATTAAAATCACTTCAAACATTCAACGACCTCATAACCTTTAAAAACAATTTCTATGTTAAGTTTAATTAATTTTTAACTTGAGAAAAATTCATTATTTTTAACAATGTAAGTGCGAGTATAAATAATACTAATTACACTTTTAATTCGAGATTAAAATCTCGACTTACTTAATTGTCAAGTAAGAATTATTTTCTAAAAGAATTATAACTAGGTTCGATGCACAATAATTTTATTTATATTAAGTAAAATCATCGACTGTGTCTAATAAATATAATTCGAAAATGATGTAATACGGTTATGGGAGAAATAATTGTTTCAAAATCTGTATACAGGGTCCGGCAAACCTTTGTCTACAGATTTATTTGAAAGAAATGCCACTTGAGTACACACACCTCGATTTTTCCCCAGATCTGGTGAAATTTATAGAGTAGATCTGGCAACAGCGCACCGTTTATATGCAAAAACGTCACATTTTACGACGTTTACGACGTCTTTTAACGTTTAGTATTTTGAAGTATGAAAAAACGTTCGAAACGTCACATTTTACGACGTTTTCAACGTTTTGTAACGTTCAGTATTTTGAAGCATGAAAAAACGTTCAACGTTACATTTTACGATGTTTTCAACGTTTTTTTAAAGAATTTTGAATCAAAAAAATACGTCAAACAATGTCATATTTCATCATATTTTTACATATTTATATAAAAAAGTGAAAGTATTTTCAAATCAAAAAGTAAACGGTAAAAAAACATTGAAAATGTCGTAAAATGTAACGTTTCGAACGTTTTTTCACACTTCAAAATACTGAACGTTAAAAAACGTCGTAAAATGTGACGTTTTGTGCATATATACGATGCGCTGTTGCCAGATCAACTCTATAAATTTCCCCAGATTTAGGGAAAAATCGGGGTGGAATTCCTTCTACTGAATTATTTTTACGTATACTGGGTGGTCCATTAATAAACCAGACAAATGCCTTAATTTTTTTCAAATACTTTTTTTTAAACATTTTTAGAACATACATAGTTAGTATTACCCACCCCCAACTTTTTTTTTATAAAATTTTCAGCCATCTTCGAGAAAACAAGCTTTTTCCCAAAAATATTTGAATTGCAGATTCCTTTTTAAAAAATCGCAACTTTTTCAGATTTAATGCTGCAGATTTAAAATTACCCATGTAAAAAGATTGTACAGGAAAATTTGAAATATAAAAAATAATATGTGTAATTTTTTTCAAAAATTGTAAATGTAAATTTTTTTTTCAAAATATAGAAATTTCAGTTATAGCATTTAAAATAGTATAAAAAATAACGTAAGTGTAATTTTTTTCAAAAATTGTAAATGTGTAAATTTTTAAAAATAAAATTGTAAGCACCACAGCAAAAATAAAATTTAAAAATGAAATTTTATTAATAATTACACAAAATATAGAAATTTCAGTTATGTCATTTAAAACAGCATAAAAATAACGTAAGTGTAATTTTTTTCAAAATTGTAAATTTGTGAATTTTTGAAAATAAAATTGTAAGCACAACAGCAAAAATTAAATTTAAAAACTAAATTTTATTAATTACACAAAAAATGGAAATTTTAGTTATGGCATTTAAAATGGTATAAAAAATAACGTCAGTGTAATTTTTTTCAAAATTGTAAATTTGTGAATTTTTGAAAATAAAATTGTAAGCACCACAGCAAAAATAAAATTTAAAAACTAAATTTTATTAATAATTACACAAAATATAGAAATTTCAGTTATGGCATTTAAAGTATTAAAAATAACGTAAGTGTAATTTTTTTCAAAAATTGTAAATGTGTAAATTTTTTTAAATAAAATTGTAGGCATAACAGTAATAATAAAATTTTCAAACCGTTTTATTAAATTAAAAATAAATTATATAAAATTTTGTTAAAATAAATAGATTTATTAAATATAATAAAAAAATATTTTCCTTTTTGTCACTCCAATACTATCCTGCCGCCAGTGGCGTACTTATGATAAAATAAGTATCTAATAATTGATTTTTTATTTATTTATTCAGATTAATTTTTCTTCTACAATTTTTTTAAAAATTGCTGGAATTGTCCTTTAATTTTAAGAATATCTTTAAAAAAAAAATCATAACTCTATTTTGTAGACAATAAAATTCTATTATTTTAAAACATTTTATAAAAATAATTTATAAAAAAGAAATTTAACAATAAAACAACATTTGAAACTCAAAATAAAACCAAAAAGTATATAACTAAATTCAAAAAATTGGAAAAATAAAATTCCGATAATTTTTACATAGGAGAAACGTACAGGATATTTACATATTAGATTAAATGAACATAAGTATACAAAAAAAATACTAATTTAGCCAACATGATTTAATTTGTTTAACTATTTACAAATACCAAATAATAAAAATAAAAAATTTAGCACTTATTTTGTTAAATGATGTAGAAAATATTTTTAAAAAATATTTATTTTATCAGGGAGCTTTTTTCTCGGTTTTTTTTTTTGGTTAGTAAAAAGGAAAGTAAACAAAGGTCAAAAAACTAAATATTAAGATACATTAAAATAATATTTAAATTTATGCTCGTAATACGTAATCCTGAATATCTTTGTCCTATATCGCATGTATTTTTTTTTAATAAAATCAGACTTACCTAGCTCTACCATTAGATCCTCTACCAGGTGGAGGTCCCGCAGTACTGGTACCAGCTCCAATCGTTGCATTCTTCAAAATCGAGCTCCTCAACTGACTTACAGTTTTGTTCTGAGCGGCGGCCACGGCCGCCAACTGTCCAGCACTAGTTCTAGGCAATCTAGACGAACCACCCTTCGACGCGTCACTACCTACAGCGAGTACCAAGAGAAGGCACCACCAGGCACCCCTCATCGTTCCGGGGAATCACTCACTCACTTCCAAACAAACGATTTGAGCACAATATAGACTGAGGACGGTCGATCGCGTTGCGTCCGAAACGTAAGGTACTGCACCTGTCACCGTGGAGTTCGCAGTCTCAATGAATCTAACTGAACTACTGACCAGCATTGGCCAGACACACGCTTTTCGGATGGGGTTCGGTTTGGTTTGGATTTACTTTCACTCGGTTGTATCGTAGGTAGTAGCTTTAATGGCGATGGCGATGGCGATGGCGGAGGGAACGGGTCGGTTTGAGATTTAGAAAATTAATTTACTTGACAGGAAATGCCTGAAAATGAAAGGGAAATTTATTTACTTATTATTATTTTAAAAATTACTAGTTTGACAACATAAAATTTAATACTAAAAAAACTTTACCAGTGGCCTACATAATAAAAATAATACTCGCCCTACATTTCACCCCCTTACGAGTGAACCCCAGAAGCCAATGGCTTGTACGGGGAAGGGGATGCTATTATTATTATTTGCCGTGGCGCTCTAGGCAACTTACTGAGGATTGATGGCGCCATTTGGCTATAGGTGTAGGAAAACCTTACCATCATCATTAAAGTTATAAACAAATTGAGAAAAAATGTATTCGTTAAATAAAAGTCACCCAGTATAATGAATTTTGAAAAACTATTATCATTTTCCAGGTCAATGGGAAAATACAGCATAATATTGTTTTGCATGAATAAAATAATTTTCAACTTGTAACTCGGATTTTATTACATTTTTCTAAATTCTTTAATTCATTATTCACAGATTCATTAATTACACTTAAGGAATATTTTTTCTGAATAATTCATTATTCACATATTCATTAATTACAGTTGAAGAATATTTTTGTTATTAGAAAAAAATAAATTTGAAACTCAATTTTGAATATTTTTTTGTGAATTATTTAATTTACTATTCACAGATTCATTAATTAATATTTTTTCTGAATAATTCATTATTCATAGATTTATTAATTACACTTGAAGAATATTTTTATTATTAGAAAAAATTAAATTTTTAAACTTAATTTTTTAATACTTTTTTGGGAATTGTTGTATTATTATTCACAGATTCATACTTGAAGAATATTTTTTTCTGAATTATTTAATTCATTATTGACAGATTCATCAATTAAATTTAAAGAATATTTTTGTTATTAGAAAAAATTAAATTTGAAACTGAATTTTTAATATACTTTTTTGGGATTTATTTAATTCATTATTCACAGATTCATTAATTATAATTGAATAATATTTTTTCTGAATAATTCATTATTCACAGATTCATTAATTACACTTGAAGAATATTTTTATTATTAGAAAAAATTAAATTTGAAACTGAATTTTTAATATACTTTTTTGGGATTTATTTAATTCATTATTCACAGATTCATTAATTATAATTGAATAATATTTTTTCTGAATAATTCATTATTCATAGATTTATTAATTACACTAGAAGAATATTTTTATTATTAGAAAAAATTAAATTTGAAACTCAATTTTTAATATACTTTTTTGGGATTTATTTAATTCATTATTCACAGATTCATTAATTATAATTGAATAATATTTTTTCTGAATAATTCATTATTCACAGATTCATTAATTACACTTGAAGAATATTTTTATTATTAGAAAAAATTAAATTTGAAACTGAATTTTTAATATACTTTTTTGGGATTTATTTAATTCATTATTCACAGATTCATTAATTATAATTGAATAATATTTTTTCTGAATAATTCATTATTCATAGATTTATTAATTACACTAGAAGAATATTTTTATTATTAGAAAAAATTAAATTTGAAACTCAATTTTTAATATACTTTTTTGGGATTTATTTAATTCATTATTCACAGATTCATTAATTATAATTGAATAATATTTTTTCTGAATAATTCATTATTCACAGATTTATTAATTACACTAGAAGAATATTTTTATTATTAGAAAAAATTAAATTTGAAACTGAATTTTTAATATACTTTTTTGGGATTTATTTAATTCATTATTCACAGATTCATTAATTATAATTGAATAATATTTTTTCTGAATAATTCATTATTCACAGATTCATTAATTACACTTGAAGAATATTTTTATTATTAGAAAAAATTAAATTTGAAACTGAATTTTTAATATACTTTTTTGGGATTTATTTAATTCATTATTCACAGATTCATTAATTATAATTGAATAATATTTTTTCTGAATAATTCATTATTCATAGATTTATTAATTACACTAGAAGAATATTTTTATTATTAGAAAAAATTAAATTTGAAACTGAATTTTTAATATACTTTTTTGGGATTTATTTAATTCATTATTCACAGATTCATTAATTATAATTGAATAATATTTTTTCTGAATAATTCATTATTCATAGATTTATTAATTACACTAGAAGAATATTTTTATTATTAGAAAAAATTAAATTTGAAACTCAATTTTTAATATACTTTTTTGGGATTTATTTAATTCATTATTCACAGATTCATTAATTATAATTGAATAATATTTTTTCTGAATAATTCATTATTCACAGATTCATTAATTACACTTGAAGAATATTTTTATTATTAGAAAAAATTAAATTTGAAACTGAATTTTTAATATACTTTTTTGGGATTTATTTAATTCATTATTCACAGATTCATTAATTATAATTGAATAATATTTTTTCTGAATAATTCATTATTCACAGATTCATTAATTACACTTGAAGAATATTTTTATTATTAGAAAAAATTAAATTTGAAACTGAATTTTTAATATACTTTTTTGGGATTTATTTAATTCATTATTCACAGATTCATTAATTATAATTGAATAATATTTTTTCTGAATAATTCATTATTCATAGATTTATTAATTACACTAGAAGAATATTTTTATTATTAGAAAAAATTAAATTTGAAACTCAATTTTTAATATACTTTTTTGGGATTTATTTAATTCATTATTCACAGATTCATTAATTATAATTGAATAATATTTTTTCTGAATAATTCATTATTCACAGATTCATTAATTACACTTGAAGAATATTTTTATTATTAGAAAAAATTAAATTTGAAACTGAATTTTTAATATACTTTTTTGGGATTTATTTAATTCATTATTCACAGATTCATTAATTATAATTGAATAATATTTTTTCTGAATAATTCATTATTCATAGATTTATTAATTACACTAGAAGAATATTTTTATTATTAGAAAAAATTAAATTTGAAACTGAATTTTTAATATACTTTTTTGGGATTTATTTAATTCATTATTCACAGATTCATTAATTATAATTGAATAATATTTTTTCTGAATAATTCATTATTCACAGATTCATTAATTACACTTGAAGAATATTTTTATTATTAGAAAAAATTAAATTTGAAACTGAATTTTTAATATACTTTTTTGGGATTTATTTAATTCATTATTCACAGATTCATTAATTATAATTGAATAATATTTTTTCTGAATAATTCATTATTCATAGATTTATTAATTACACTTGAAGAATATTTTTATTATTAGAAAAAATTAAATTTGAAACTGAATTTTTAATATACTTTTTTGGGATTTATTTAATTCATTATTCACAGATTCATTAATTATAATTGAATAATATTTTTTCTGAATAATTCATTATTCATAGATTTATTAATTACACTAGAAGAATATTTTTATTATTAGAAAAAATTAAATTTGAAACTCAATTTTTAATATACTTTTTTGGGATTTATTTAATTCATTATTCACAGATTCATTAATTATAATTGAATAATATTTTTTCTGAATAATTCATTATTCATAGATTTATTAATTACACTAGAAGAATATTTTTATTATTAGAAAAAATTAAATTTGAAACTGAATTTTTAATATACTTTTTTGGGATTTATTTAATTCATTATTCACAGATTCATTAATTATAATTGAATAATATTTTTTCTGAATAATTCATTATTCACAGATTCATTAATTACACTTGAAGAATATTTTTATTATTAGAAAAAATTAAATTTGAAACTGAATTTTTAATATACTTTTTTGGGATTTATTTAATTCATTATTCACAGATTCATTAATTATAATTGAATAATATTTTTTCTGAATAATTCATTATTCACAGATTCATTAATTACACTTGAAGAATATTTTTATTATTAGAAAAAATTAAATTTGAAACTGAATTTTTAATATACTTTTTTGGGATTTATTTAATTCATTATTCACAGATTCATTAATTATAATTGAATAATATTTTTTCTGAATAATTCATTATTCATAGATTTATTAATTACACTAGAAGAATATTTTTATTATTAGAAAAAATTAAATTTGAAACTCAATTTTTAATATACTTTTTTGGGATTTATTTAATTCATTATTCACAGATTCATTAATTATAATTGAATAATATTTTTTCTGAATAATTCATTATTCACAGATTCATTAATTACACTTGAAGAATATTTTTATTATTAGAAAAAATTAAATTTGAAACTGAATTTTTAATATACTTTTTTGGGATTTATTTAATTCATTATTCACAGATTCATTAATTATAATTGAATAATATTTTTTCTGAATAATTCATTATTCATAGATTTATTAATTACACTAGAAGAATATTTTTATTATTAGAAAAAATTAAATTTGAAACTCAATTTTTAATATACTTTTTTGGGATTTATTTAATTCATTATTCACAGATTCATTAATTATAATTGAATAATATTTTTTCTGAATAATTCATTATTCATAGATTTATTAATTACACTAGAAGAATATTTTTATGATTAGAAAAAATTAAATTTGAAACTCAATTTTAAATATTTTTTTGTGAATTATTTAATTTATTATTCACAGATTCATTAATTACACTTGAAGAATATTTTTATTATTAGAAAAAATTAAATTTGAAACTCAATTTTTAATATACTTTTTTGGGATTTATTTAATTCATTAGTCACAGATTCATTAATTATAATTGAATAATATTTTTTCTGAATAATTCATTATTTACAGATTCATTAATTACAGTTGCAGAATATTTTTTATATTAGAAAAAATTAAATTTGAAACTCAATTTTTAATACTTTTTTGTGAATTATTTAATTTATTATTCACAGATTCATTAATTATACATGAAGAATATTTTTTCTGAATAATTCATTATTCACAGATTCATTAATTACAGTTGCAGAATATTTTTTATATTAGAAAAAATTAAATTTGAAACTCAATTTTAAATATTTTTTTGTGAATTATTTAATTTATTATTCACAGATTCATTAATTATAATTGAATAATATTTTTTTCTGAATAATTCATTATTCACAGATTCATTAATTACACTTGAAGAATATTTTTATTATTAGAAAAAATTAAATTTGAAACTGAATTTTTAATATACTTTTTTGGGATTTATTTAATTCATTATTCACAGATTCATTAATTATAATTGAATAATATTTTTTCTGAATAATTCATTATTCATAGATCCATTGATTACACTTTAAGAATATTTTCATTATTAAATAATATAAATTTAATTTGTAACTTAAATTTCATTATATTTTTCTGACCTAGAATAAATGAAATGATTTTAAAATTTGGGGTCAGATTATTTTGAAATTTAGGTTCGGATTATTTTGAAACTTAGGGTCAGATTATTTTGAAATTTAGGGTCGCACTATTTTTAAATTTAGGGTCAGATTATTTTGAAATTGAGTTTCGGATTATTTTGAAACTAAGTTTCAGATTATTTTGAAATTTAGGGTCGCACTATTTTTAAATTTAGGGTCAGATTATTTTGAAATTTAGGTTCGGATTATTTTGACATTTAGGGACAGAGTATTTTGAAATTTAGCGTAGGATTATTTTGAAATTTAATGTCAGATTATTTTGAATTTTAGGGTCGGATTATTTTAAAATTTAGGGTCAGAATATTTTAAAATTAAGGGTCACATTATTTTAAAATTTAGGGTCAGATTATTTTAAAATTAAGGGTCAGAATAAATGAAAGGATTATTTTAAAATTTAGAGTCGGATTATTTTGAAGTATGATAAAATCATTGAAGATCATTTTTTTATAATTATTATACCGGGTAGCTCATGAATTATTGCCAAGTTAATTGAACGGATTCTTTAAAATTTTATTTTCACACATGGGGACGTCATACAAAACAATTTTTTTAAATTAATATACTGGGTCTTTCAAAAATTTATATTTTTAGAATGAAGGAAGGAATTATCTTAAAATTTGAGGTTGGATTATTTTAAAATTTGAGGTCGGTTAATTAAATAATTTGGGGTTGGATTAGTTTTAAATTTGGAACGAATTATTTTGAAATTTGGGGTCGAATTTTTAAATTTGGGGTCTAATTAATTTTACATTTATAGTTAAGATTTGTTTGAAATTTAGGGTCGGACTGAAAATTGGTGTAGGATTTTTAAATTTGGGGTCGGATTATTTGAAAATTATTAAACTAATTTTTTTGAAATTCAGGGATTAGATTAGTTTGAAATTTTAAAACTGATTAGACTCGGATTTTTAAAATTGGGATCCAATTATTTTAAAATTAAGGGTTAGATTTATTTAAAATTTGGGATCAGATTATTTTGAAATTTAGGGCATAATTTTAGAATATGCGGTCGAAGAATTTTTAAATTTGGGGTCGAGATATTTTAAAATTAGGGGTCGAAATATTTTTTAATTTGAGGTTAAATTAGTTTTAAATTTGGGGTCGGATTATTAAATTTAGGCTCGGATTATTTCAAAATTTGGGGTCGGATTATTAAATTTAGGGTCGGATTATTAAATTTAGGGTTGGATTATTTCAAAATTTGGGGTTGGATTAGTTTCTAATTATGAAACTTATTATTTTGAAATTTTGAGTAGGATTATTTTAAAATTCGAGTTAGATTAGTTTGGTATTTGTGAGCTCTTTTTTTTAACTTAATATACTGAGTGGCTCAGGAATTAGGTTCAAGTTCATATCTTGATAATGAATGAATGGATTATTTTGAAATTTCGGAAGATCATATTAGACTAGTTGACAAAAAATCCAAAATGGCGGACTTAATGTTTCTTTGAAATTGAGATAAACGTTGATTATTTTTAAATGGAACAATATTTTTACATAATTAGATTCTACCAGTGGTCGAAATTCGATCGTAATTTATTATGTCTATATTTATTTTTTCATATTTTTCGCAATTTTTCTTTATTTTTCCTATTTTTTCCACTTTTTTTTCATATTTTTTTCTATTTTTACCCAGTTTTACTGTTTTTGCCTATATTTCACTATCTTCCCATTATTCCAATTTTTTCTTATGTTTTTTCCTATTTTTTTCTATTATTACTTATTTTTCCCTATTTCTTCTTGTTTTGTATACTTTTTATGTTTTTTCTATTTTTTCATGTTTCTTCTATTTTAATCCAGTTTTCCTATTTTTGACTATATTTTCCTATTTTTCCCTATTTTTTCTTATTTTTTTCTATCTTTTTCTCGTTTTTTCTGGTTCTTTATTTGTTTCTATTTTTCCCTTTTTAGCCGTTTTCTCCCATTTTTCCTATTTTTTTCTATATTCTCCAATTTTCATATTTTGCCATATTTTTTCCTGTTTTTACTGTTTTATTTTTTACACTTTTTCAAATTTTGTCTATATTTTTCCTATTTTTTCATATTTATAAACTTTAACTATGCAAAAGCTTATACTCCCCCGCATTTCTAGCGCATACTATATAGATGCCATTTTTTTACGCCCGTACTGTATATAAATAATTATCAAATCTCATTATCTAAAATGGTGATTTACTCCTTTCAAATATTGTGTGCATTAACCAGAAACTAAAGTACTTATTGAAAAACAAAGAATGTTAAGTAGTTCTGCATTTATACCAAGGTTGAATAAAAAATTTGCCAATAAAACTGAAATATGTAATTATCTAGAATTATTCTGGTAAATGAATGAAACGTTATTTGATTTTACATGGGCGTCGAC
The DNA here is from genome assembly GCA_963243735.1 of Neocrepidodera transversa. Classification (NCBI taxonomy): domain Eukaryota; kingdom Metazoa; phylum Arthropoda; class Insecta; order Coleoptera; family Chrysomelidae; genus Neocrepidodera; species Neocrepidodera transversa. The sequence continues at coordinate 2,755,372 of OY725348.1, read as the reverse complement.
CAGTAAAAAATTAAAACCCACCATCCTATAAAAAATAAAGAGTCGTTCCATAATATATACTTTCCCGGTAATAACATGAGTAATATTTATTTATTTTTTAATTCATGTTATTAAATAAACTAGACTTAATTAATAAAATAAGTAACCCAATCGCCGCTAGCTAGTAATTATTAGACTCCGTGAAAAAAAAAATATAAAAGAAAAGAAAATTCAGGCCGCAATTCCAATTTGTTCTTTAATAAGTAAGGCACCAAATTAAATAGACCGTTTTTTGCCTATCGCTTATCGCTACATTATGTAATATTTTATTTAAATAAATTAATATTCATTGGTGCAATGGTTCGGCTTGTCTAAATGGAAGCCGAGCAATAATTCACCGATAGAAAAAAAAATTTTTTGCCAGTCGGCATGCCTGTGCCTGTACTTGTTCTGGTTTATGAAAGTGAAAGAGCATTCCGATTAAATGTTAACTAATTGCTGGTTTGGAGGTTTTAACAGAAGCGGTGCTTTTAAATAAGATTCCTAACCGAACCATTTCAAATTAAAAAAAAAATATATATATAAAGGAAGCGGATTATTCAAAAATTAAGGGCAATTTTTTTTAAATCTTGGTGTACTAGATATTCTTGTTAATAGAATTTTATTCAAATCGCCCTATTTCTATCTGCAATAAAGAAAATAGATTAAACCACCTTTCTGCAAGTCCGATTCTGTATATATACGTCATTAAAATTTCCAGAAACTTCCATTTCTTCTTAACAATATTTGTCTTATTTCTAACTCCTCCCTCACTGTTTTTCTAATACGAACCAAAAAATATTGTTTGACGCCACAAATTGTCAACCAATCAAATTAGGTCAACTTATCTCCAGACGTGTCGTTCGCCTTGGTTATATATGGGATGGGTAAAAAACACTATCCCGTCAAATTATCATTGTCTTATAAACAGCAGCGGGTAAAATTAATTAAACATTAATAAACTTGATTGTGATAATTTTCAAAAATTTTAAAATTTTTTTAAGAAATTCAAAAATTTCGAAAATATATCAAAGAATTACAAAATTTAAAAAAAAAATATTAATAAAACTGTCTGGAAATTCAAAAATTTCGATAATATCTAAAAGTAAATATGTCAAAATATTCAAAAATTTTCTAAACCAAAAATTTAAAAACATACAAAATATTTGAAACCATTTCAAAAATGTCAAATGTTTCGAAAAAAAATTATGAGAACATTTCTAAAATATATCAAAAATTTCGAAAAATATGAAATTTTGTATTTCAAAAATTTCAAACAGTACAAATATCAGGATATTCAAAAATTTTCTAAAATATATCAAATATTTAAAAAAATATAAAATTATTCAATTAATTAAAAATATTTCAAAAATATCAAGAATTTTAACTATTTCAAAAATATAAAAAGGTTTAAAAAAAAATTATTCGAAAATTTTAAAAATATATCAAAAATTTCGAAAAATTTGAAATTTCGCAATTTTTATTCGAAAATTTTAAAGATTGGAAAAAGTACAAATGTCGGTACTTATATTTAAAAATTTCATAAAATAAACCAAAAATTAAAAAAAAATATAATTGTTCAAATAATTAAAAAATTTTTAAAAATATCAAGAATTTTAACCATTTCAAAAATGTCAAATGTTTCAAAAAAAATTATTCGAAAATTTCAAAAATTTATCAAAAAATTTCGAAAAATATGAAATTTTGCAATTTTTTTTCGAAAATTTCAAAGATTTTAAAAAGTACAAATGTCAGGATATTCAAAAATTTTCTAAAATATACCAATTATTTAAAAAAATATAAAATTATTCAATTAATTAAAAATATTTCAAAAATATCAAGAATTTTAACCATTTCAAAAATGTCAAATGTTTCAAAAAAAATTATTCAAAAATTTCAAAAATTTCGAAAAATTTGAAATTTTGAAATTTCTTTTTTGAAAATTTCAAAAATATATCAAAAAATTTCGAAAAATTCGAAATTTTGGATTTTTTTTTTCGAAAATTTCAAAGATTTCAAAAAGTACAAATGATATTCAAAAATTTTCTAAAATATACCAAAAATTTAAGAAAATATAAAAGTATTCAATTTATTAAAAATATTTTAACAATTTCAAAAATGTCAAATGTTTCAAAAAAAATTATTCGAAAATTTCAAAAATATATCAAAAATATCGAAAAATTTGAAATTTTGCAATTTTTTTTGAAAATTTAAAAGATTTCAAAAAATAATAAACGTCAGAATATTCAAAAAATTCTAAAATATACCGAAAATTTCAAAAAACCAAATTATTCGATTAATTAAAAATATTTCAAAAATATCAAGAATTTTAACCATTTAAAAAATGTTAAAAGGTTCAAACAAAAAAATATTCTAAAATTTGAAAAATATATCAAAAATTTCGAAAAATTCGAAATTTTGAAATTTTTTTTCGAAAATTTTAAAGATTTCAAAAAATAAAAATGTCAGAATATTCAAAAAATTCTAAAACATATCGAAAATTTCAAAAAACCAAATTATTCGATTAATAAAAATATTTCAAAAATGTCAAAGTTTCAAAAAAGATTATAAAATTTATTCGGAAATTTCAAAAATTTCGAAAAATTTCAAATTTTGCAATTGTTTTTCAAAAATTTCAAAGATTTCAAAAATGAGAATATTCAAAAAAATTTAATATATATCGAAAATTTCAGAAAACCACATTATTTTATTTTATACAACTTGAAAATTTTAGAATTTTATTTTCTTATTTAAAATTTCAGAGTTTTGACCACTGTTGTGGTTTTGGTACCCCACTGTGCAGTGGGAAATCGCGAAAAATCGCTAAAAATAATTTCCATACTTTCGTTTTCGTTGGAAAAATTTAAGGAAAAAACTTCCCCATTGGAAACTGTGGGCATTTGATTTTCTGCGGAAAAATACGTTTTGGCATTTATTTCTTTGATTTTCTGGAGTTTTCCGTGAATTTTTCCGGATCTGTTCCAACAATGATTCTATAATTGTATCTAAACTTTTAATTTGTCGAGAGTGATAATCAGATTATTTTCTCCTAACCCTAGCAATAAAACCCTCTTGCGAAACACGCTGTATAAAATAGCATAGATAACTTTTTTCCTGGTGGAGGGGGTAATTTTTCCTGGTGGCGGGGGTAATCAAACTTTTACACTAATACGTTTGTCCGTTTCTAAATTTCATATATTTTATTTCTTCTTTTCGTGCTATTTTTTGGTATTCTGGGGTGTGTAATTACCCCCTTTACTCTCCCCATATCTACGCCCTTGAAAAAGACTAGAAAATATTCGACTCTCTCGTAAAATAACACAAAAAAGTTGTAAGACTTTTAATAACTTTTCTTTCCCGTTATATGAAATAAATAATTTATAAAAATACCTACTCTTTCTCTTATACTTATTTATTCACGATAAAGACAAAGATTTAGATGCTTCAACTACTCATTTAATCCCGATACAACAAAAATAATAAGTTAACCGTAACAAATATTAACCAATAACAATAATTTATCACAAATTGTAAGATTAGTAAAGATATCTACTTACTAGTTTTCATTTTTAATGCCATTTCATATAATTTCAAATCAAATCACTAAACTGACAAGAGCAAATATAATTTATAAACTGTCAACGTCAAAACTGTCAAAAAAGCAACTAGAAATTGATGATCTAAAACGCTTATGAGTATCCAACGTTGCCGGTTATCAGTGACTAATATTTGTGTGATGTTTAAATAAAAAAAATAAAACTACTTTATGTATTTCTACTAATTATTTAAATAGTTCGTTTAATTTTTTTATATTATATTATGAAGTGTAAAATTATAAATAATTTGCATATTTTTATTTTTTAATAAAAGTACTGTATGACAACATTGCGAAATAGGTCGATTTCTAGCTTCGAATCCAACGTTGCCGGTTATCAGTGACTAAAATTTTTGTGATGTTTAAATAAAAATAAAATAAATTATTGTATTTGTACCAATTGTTTAAATGGTTCGTTTAATGAATTTTATATTATATTAATAAATGTAAAATTATAATTTGCATATTTTTATTTCTAACGAAAGTACTGTATGACAACATTGTGAAATAGGTGAATTTCTAGCTTCCAATCCAACGTTGCCGGTTATCAGTGACTAATATTTTTGTGATGTTTAAATTAAAAAAATAAAACTACAATATGTATTTCTACTAATTGTTTAAATAGTTTGTTTAATTTTTTTTATATTATATTATCAAACATAAAATTATAAATAATTTGCATATTTTTATTTCTTAATAAAGTACTGTATGACAACATTGCGAAATAGGTCGATTTCTAGCATCCAATCCAACGTTGCCGGTTATCAGTGACTAATTATTTTGGGATGTTTAAATAAAAATACTTTTTGGCTTATAGTCAGGGTTGTACTGACCATAATTGCATTAAATAAAAGTGATCTTAAAATCAGTTTTAGTTTTAATTAAATATTTACACCGTAAAAATCCTTTACATAAATAAATTTAATACAACTAAGAATGAACTAAAACACGACGAAAACCGTTACATCTAAAATTGATGTTTCTCAGTGGCCGACACATCAACAATTGATGACGCAACTCTCTGACCTATGAAGAGTGCACATGCACAACCACGAACAAATTTAATAGTGAATCTTGAATGAAACAGTCAAACGCGACGTGTAGCGGTCGCGCTCGCGGCGGCAACGACCTCTACACGGCCCAGCTGATCTCTCACTCTTCGGATGATGATGCTCCATTGTTTTGACTTGAAGCACCTGCCGTGTCTGACGATTCTGCGCTGTTGTCGGATCGACAAAAAAGTTGTACATATAAGAAATTAAGTAGTTCTATTCATTTATACAATAATGTATACAGGACAATTTTTTATAGAGATATTTTCATTTGTTTTAAATATTCTCTATACATAAAATTGCTATATTATTAGCAAAGTTGTGACTTGAGCCGTCAGCTAATCGTGATTATTTAAACAATACAAAATTATCTCACCGAGAAATAGAATCGGGAGTCGACATTGATAAACATTATAATTATAAGGAATTTAAGGCCAAAGAACAATAGGATGAACAGCATCATTCTTAAAAGATTTTAATTAATACTTAATGGTTACTTATCTTAATCGTGAGATTATATTTTTAGTTGGTAAATGACATTGAAAGGATTAAAATTAAAATCCGATGAGTCAATAAATAAATTTAAAATAAATGTCAAGTTCTAGAGTTATATGATCTAACCTATTTTTTTACTGACATATGACAGCTGTCAATTGTTCCTGGTTGTGCCTCCGATATTACATGCAATCAGCCATCCTTATTATATATTTTCGTGGAAAACTTGAAAATGTTATGCTTCGTTATGGTGTCTAGATGTGTAGGAAACCAATATTGAATTATTATTACAAGATGGCGATTCGAAGATGGCGAACGATATTTATGATGATTATAAATCGATTTTATTCAAAATGGGTAGGTGGGGGTTATTAGGGTTGAATATTGCAATTTTTCTCCCAAAATTAATAAATTCAAGATGGCGGCCGAGATATGTGATTATAACCCGATTCTATTTAAAATTTATTATTTGGAGGTTTTGGGGTCAGATATTATGAATTTTTTATCAAAATAAATAAATACAAGATGGCGATTCCAAGATGGAGGACGAGGTTTATGATTATGAACCGGTTTTAATCAAAATTGGTATGTTGGTGTTTTTAGGGCTGAATACTGTAAATTTATTCTTAAAATTAATAAATTCAAGATGGCGGCACCAAAATGGCGGACAAGATATGTGATTATAATCAGATTCTATTCAAAATTTGGTATTTAGGTGTTTTTGGGGCCGGAAATTATGAATTTTTATCAAAATAAATAAATGCAAGATGGCGATTTCAAGATGGCGGACGAGGTTTAGGATTATGAATCGATTTTAATCAAAATTGGTATGTGGGGTTTTTTAGGGTTGGAGATTGGGATTTTTATTTCAAAATTAATAAATTCAAGATGGCCGACGAGATATTATGATCAGATTCCATTCAAAATTGATATTTGGGGGTTTTTGAGGTCGGAAATTATGATTTTTTTGTCGAAATTAATAAATTTAAGATGGCGACTCCAAGATGGCGGACAAGATTTATGATTATGGACCGATTTCATTCAAAATCGGTATGTGTAGGGTTTTGGAATTGAAGATTGCAAATTTTTTCTCAAAATCAATAAATACAAGATGGCGACTTCAAGATGGCGGACAAGATTTATGATTATGGACCGATTTCATTCAAAATTGATATGTGGGGGTTTTTGGGTTTGAAGATTACGAATTTCTTCTCAAAATTAATAAATGCAAGATGGCAACTTCAATATGGCGGACGAGATTTATTATTATGAACCAATTTCATTCAAAATTGGTATGTGGGGGTTTTTGTGTTTGAAGATTACGAATTTTTTCTCAAAATTAATAAATACAAGATGGCAAAATCAATATGGCGGACGAGATTTATAATTATGAACCAATTTCATTCAAAATTGGTATGTGGGGGTTTTTGGGTTTGGAGATTGCGAATTTTTTCTCAAAATTAATAAATACAAGATGGCGACTTCAAGATGGCGGACGAGATTTATGATTATGAATCCATTTCATTCAAAATTGGTATGTAGGGGTTTTTGGGTTTGGAGATTACGAATTTTTTCTCAAAATTAATAAATGCAAGATGGCAACTTCAATATGGCGGACGAGATTTATAATTATGAACCACTTTCATTCAAAATTGGTATGTGGGGGTTTTTGGGTTTGGAGATTGCGAATTTTTTCTCAAAATTAATAAATACAAGATGGCGACTTCAAGGTGGCGGACGAGATTTATGATTATGAATCCATTTCATTCAAAATTGGTATGTGGGGGTTTTTGGGTTTGAAGATTACGAATTTTTTCTCAAAATTAATAAATGCAAGATGGCAACTTCAAGATGGCGGACGAGATTTATGATTATGAATCCATTTCATTCAAAATTGGTATGTAGGGGTTTTTGGGTTTGGAGATTACGATTTTTTTCTTAAAATTAATAAATATAAGATGGCAATTCCAAGATGGCGAACAAGATTTATGATTATGAACCGATTTTAATCAAAATTGGTATGTGGGGGTGTATAGGGTTGGAGATTACGATTTTTGTTCAAAAATTAATAATTTAAAATGGCGGACGAGATATGTTATTATGATCCGATTCGATTCAAAATTGGTATTTGGTGGTTTTGGTGGTCAAAAATTTTGATTTTTTTGTCAAAACAAATAAATTCAAGATGGCGACTTCAAGATGGCGGATGAGATTTATGACTTTGGACCGATTTCATTCAAAATTGGTATGTGGGTGTTTTAGGATTTAGCGATAATGAATTTTTTCTCAAAATTAATAAATTCAAGATGGCTGACGATATATGTGATTATGATCAGATTTTATTTAAAATTGTTATTTGGGGGTTTTTGGGGTCAGAAATTATGAATTTTTTGTCAAAATAAATAAATTCAAGATGGCGGGCGAGACATGTGGTTATGTACCAATTCTATTCAAAATTGGTATTTGGTGGTTTTAGTGGTCGGAAATTATCAATTATTTGTCAAAACAAATAAATTCAAGATGGCGAATGAGATTTATGACTATGGACCGATTTCATTCAAAATTGGTATGTGGGTGTTTTTGGATTTAGCGATAATGATTTTTTTCTAAAAATTAATAAATTCAAGATGGCTGACGATATATGTGATTATGATCCGATTTTATTCAAAATTGTTATTTGGGGGTTTTTGGGGTCGGAAATAAATAAATTCAAGATGGCGGGCGAGACATGTGGTTATGATCCGATTCTATTCAAAATTGGTATTGTAATAACTAAAGTTAGTTTTAAATTGAAAATTGCAGTAAATTTTATTAAACTTGAAATATGACATTGTGAAAAACTAAATGGCCCGAAGGTTTAAAAAAAAAAATAATTCATGACACTTTTGTAGTATTATTGACCATAATGCGTGGCTTTATTTCTCCTTAGTTGGCCCTTACTATATCTGATTTTCGTATTTTGGACCTTAATTATTATATTATTCTTATGATCATTTTTTTACTGTATGCATTGTAAAGTGTTATTAATTTATATTTTATTTAAATTAATTGCTTTATTATTTGTCCCATTTTATTTTGTTGCTCTTTTATGTGTAGGTTTAGTAACACGCAGTGATAATTTTATTACATAATAAATATCGCAAGCCTTTAATGACCATTTTGCATGCGACAACGCTGTAATTTAACATTAATTATAATAAATTTTTTTTTAAACTTAATTCAATTATAACAAGAAACAAAAAAATTGATATTTTTTGATAAAGTTTTTGTGCACTGATGATGTATTTAAAGGTCAAAACGTTGATAATTTTTTTTTAATCAGATTTTCGTAGGAAAAATTTTTTTTGGAGGTGATTTTTTTATCTTTGGTGATTTTTGGTCTGAATTACTGGATTTCTCAGATAATTGTTAATCAATAGTTTTGCTTTTTTTGGAAAAAATTGGAAAAAATTGAAAAAATGGGAAAAAAGAAAAACATCGGAAAAAAATTGGACAGAAACTAGAAAAAAAATGGAGAAAGTTGTAAAAAATTTGAATAAAATTAAAAAAAAGTTGGAAAAAACTGGAACGAATTGGAAAAAAATTCAAAGATTGGGATAAGCCGAAAAAAAATTGGAAAAATTGGAAAAATTGAAAAAACAAAAAGAAAAAATTGGAAAAAATTAGAAAAAACTAGAAAAAAATGAAAAACTGGAAAAAATGAAAAAATTGGAGAAAGCTGGATAAAATTTAAACAAAATTAGAAAAAATTGTTAAGTTGGAAAAAACTGGAAAAAATTGGAAAAAAATTCAAAAATTGGGATAAGTCGAAAAAAAATTGGAAAAATTGGAAAAATTGAAAAAACAAATAGAAAAAATTGGAAAAAATGGAAAAAATTAGAAAAAACTAGAAAGAAATGAAAAACTGAAAAAAATGAAAAAATTGAAGAAAGCTGGAAAAAATTTGAACAAAATTAGAAAAAATTGTTAAAAGTTGGAAAAAACTGGAAAAAATTTAAAAAAAAATGAAAAAAATTGGAAAAAAATTGAAAAAATTGGACATTTAGAAAAAAATTTAAAAAAAAATAGATAAAAAGAGGAAAAAATATGAAACAATATAAAAAATAGGAAATAATAAGAAGAGAATAGTAGAAAAAGAGGAAAAAAAGAAAATAATAGGAAAAAATAACAAAAACAGGAAAAATAGAAGAAAATAACAAATATAGGAAAAAACTGGAAAAAAACCAAAAAAAATGAAACAAATGTTAAAAAAATAGAAAATATTGGAAAAAAATTAAAAAATTGAAAATGAAAATGGAAAAAAATTGCCCAAAATTGGAACAAATTCATAAAAATTGCAAAAAATGGGAAAAAATTTGAAAAAATTGGAAAAAGTTTGACAAAAATGGAAGAAAATGGAAAAAATGAAAAAAGTGAAAAAATCGGAAGAAACTAAAAATAGTTGGAAAAAATTGTAAAAAATTGCAAATATTTGAGAAAACAGTAAAAAAATTGGAAAAAGTGGAAAAACCGAAACATAGAAAAAATACAAAAAAAAATTGAAAAAAACAAAAAAAAAACAGGAAAATAGAAAAAAATTCAAAAAAACGAAAAAAACAAGAAAAAATAAAAAAAAAAAGTGAAAAAAACACAAAAAATAGAAATTTGTAGAAAAACTGAAAAAAAATTCTGAAAATTCCGACATATCACTAAATAATAATTTTATCAATTGGTTAAAAAATAACAACTATTAAAATTTCATCCTGTATGTTTTATTATAGTCACGCCCTAAATTCGTGTAACGAACGTTCGTTTAGGAAAAAAAATTGGCAATAAGTAGGTATCTACTTAAAATTAATAGATTTAACAAAAAGACAGAAATGGAGTAAACGTCCAGTTACTTACGTAACTCCTGAAGTAATAAATTATCAAGTAACACATAAGATACTTTATCTGATATTTGTGTCCAGTGAAGTAGAAAAATAATAATATAAATGGTTTACAAATTATTTTCTCAACCTTGACTATGCTTTCTTTTCAGAGTTCACATTGATTTTTACCTCTCATAGTTTTAAATAAAAAATATCCAGACCACGTGCTCTTAAAACTAATTAAAATAAAAAATCATAGTATCACTTTAATGTATGAAATAATTAAATATATTAAAACTGGTAAAGAAAAACTTGTTTCAAAAATTTTAAAGACTAGAAAAAAAAACAATTTATAGATATTCAAATCGCGATGCGAAGTTATTTGAAGTATAGAGATGAGAGACAACAAAATAAAATAACAATTGGAACTGATCCGGAAAAATATACCGTATATCTAATGTAGAACAACTATTTTGTTGTCATTTTACAAATTTTCCTCCATTTTCAATTAAAATTTCTTTTACAACACAGCCAGATTTTCTTATTCATGAAATATAAAAATCTAAATCTGGTCATCTTTGAAATATAATTGAAATTTAATTTTCACTGGCACATATTTTAAATACCAACCGGCACATATTTTAGATATTATTTTCCAATTTTACATTCACTTTAAACATTAATATGGATTATTAACTTACATAAAACTGTAGAAAATTGTTTGTGTAAATATAAAAACGCTATTTGAAAATGTATTTCCTAATTACCGGGTAATTTACCGTCGTTATTAAAGTTGCCTAGCAATAAAGCTTTTATTCATGAAATATAAAAATCTAAATCTAGTCATCTTTGAAATATAATTGAAATTTAATTTTCACTGGCACATATTTTAAATACCAACCGGCACATATTTTAGATATTATTTTCCAATTTTACATTCACTTTAAACATTAATATGGATTATTAACTTACATAAAACTGTAGAAAATTGTTTGTGTAAATATAAAAATGCTATTTGAAAATGTATTTCCTAATTACCGGGTAATTTACCGTCGTTATTAAAGTTGCCTAGCAATAAAGCTTTTATTCATGAAATATAAAAATCTAAATCTAGTCATCTTTGAAATATAATTGAAATTTAATTTTCACTGGCACATATTTTAAATACCAACCGGCACATATTTTAGATATTATTTTCCAATTTTACATTCACTTTAAACATTAATATGAATTATTAACTTACATAAAACTGTAGAAAATCGTTTGTGTAAATATAAAAACGCTATTTGAAAATGTATTTCCTAATTACCGGGTAATTTACCGTCGTTATTAAAGTTGCCTAGCAATAAAGCTTTTATTCATGAAATATAAAAATCTAAATCTAGTCATCTTTGAAATACAACTGAAATTTAATTTTCACTGGCACACATTTTAGATAAAAACCGGCACATATTTTAGATATTATTTTCTAATTTCACATTCACTTTAAACGTTATTATTAAATTACATAAAACTGTAGAAAATTGTTATTTTTTAACGAATATTTCTTTCCTTGTACGTCTGGAACGAAGTTACGATTAGAAAGAGAAAATGAGATTATATAAGTTTGTCATTTTTTTAGATGCGTTAAGACATGAAGTAAGTTAGGGTCAAAAATGTAAAATATTAGATTATTTTTTAGATAAAAATAACCCGCATACCATTGAAAAAATATTTTTAGGTTGCGCCAATGTTTTTACGAGATATATTTCCACATTTACTTGATATAAGTAAAATAGCCAACAGCTACTACAGTCAATCGTACTTGAATTAATAACTTTACTTTTAACGTCGAAAGTTTCAAAGATTTTTAAACGAGATAAAGAAACACATAGTTGTGACTCGATACAAAAGTTGATAAAAAATTTTGTACTTATACCATTCATTTAACCCGTTCGTACATATTTAGTTGATTTTTTTTGCTTAATAATGAAAAAAAAAAATTAATATGTATTTAGTACATAAATGTAAACTGGCGCCCAACGTGGGGTCGCTTCTGTTAATTTTCGTACATTGAAAACTTAAATATCCAGTCATTCGTTAAATAAATGTCATACCATAAGTTATACATAAGAATTATTTTTTGTCCATTATGCAGTACGTGCCCCAAAAAAATATTACTGCTCGGATTGCAAAATATGTGATATTATACTAATATATTTTTATTTCTTTGTGATTTTATTTTGTGAAAAACATTTTTATGTATAACTTATGGTATGACAATTATTTAGCTATATACCACGTGCGCTTATTTTTAATGCAAGAAGAAATTCAAACAGAGAAGGAAAAGAAATAAAAGTAGTCATTGTACAAAAAGCACAAAATTAAATTTATTAGAGATGTTTGAAATCAAAAGAACTCTCTCTAACCCAAATGTTGTCTGTCTCAATGAACAACTTTACCCTACCCAAAATTATTTACTTCTAAATTTACTTTTCTAATGTTTACTTTCATCATTTTAATTTGAAACATTTTATAGGTTATTTTTCTTCTTTTAACTTTGATCTTTTTTATTACTTCTGCTTGTGGCCTGTTACTTTTCACCTGGTTGTTGTCTGTCACGTCGGATCACTTTATATTCGAGCTGTCACTTGTCATAATTGTCACAGATTATTTACCGCATGGTTGTTTTAACTAATACGTAATTTACTTTAATTAATTACTTGAAGTGCATTTGATTGGTCCCTTCACTATGCGAGGTTTAAAAAACTTCATGTTTTTTCTAATCCTTTATTAATTTTTATTTTTTAACGTATTCATTTATTCAAAATGTTTGATTATTGGTTATTTCATACCTGTGTTATTTAACTTATATGTACATATTCTCTGTAACTAATTTGAACTTGGTCGTAATTGATTAATATTTTAAACTATTATAATTTGTATTGTAGGCCTGATGGTGACCATTAGTGGCCGAAACATATCGCCCTCGCCTTTTAATCTGTTGATTGGTTAAATATATTTCATGTGGTATGACTTCGAGTTTTATTATTCTATGAAGAAAGAAACATTAAACTTGTTTATTCATGATAAAAAAATTCTTCAATAAACATTTAGTACATAAATATAAAATGGCGCCCAACGTGGGGCTGCTTGAGTTAATTTTCGTAAACTAAAAGTTAATTTGAAAAATCAAATACCTGGTATATCGTTAAATAAATGTCATACCATAATTTATACATACAAATTATTTTTTGTCCATTATGCAGTATGTGCCCCAAAAAATGTTTATTAATTTTATTTATTATTATTTAAAAATATTTTTATGTATAATTTATGGTACGACAAGTAGCTATTTAACAATATACCAGGTATTCTTATTTTTTATTTATCCAAACAGAGAATGGAAAAAATAGAAGTAGAACAAGAAAAAAACTAAAAGATCTAGAAGAAATAGAAAGTTCGTTATTTTGATTGGTTGTGACGTAGAAAATCCAAACAGAGGTAAAAGTTTATTTTTGATAAATAAATGTTAATTCTAAGTGTTTGTAAGAAAAAGGCATAGATATTATAACGAAGCCGGCCCTGTGTACACACCGCGCTCGAAAGATACTAGAATCTTCGAGAAATCGTGACGTCACTCTTCCAGATGTCTCTAGAAATAACGCGATGAGTCGCGTTCGGTCGTTATAAGTATACAGGGTGGCGAAAATTTCATTGCAATGTGTTGTAATCTCAGAAACCGTAAGAGATACGAAGTTGGTTAAATGGAACAAAAGTTTCTCAATTTAAAGGCCAATCGACTGGTGCTTTGTATCCACAGATATCAGGGACGGTTTTCATAATAATTGATAAAAACCAAAATTGCACATTTTCTATTTAATGCTCCAATGGTTTTATTTTGAACAACAGAAAAAAGTGCATAAATCTTTTTTGTTTGAAAACGTCTGATAATATATTTTGAATCTGACGTTTAGTTTACGCCCAGCAACACTCAACTTTTTTTCTCAAATACGGATCTGTACTTTTTATGTGATTTTTTAATAGCATCCTAAAAACAAATAACTATCGAGATTATGTCATTGGTACTAACAGTAGATAAATAAAATAGAAGAGTTAGAACTTAGCAACAGCCCAAATGACCAATAGAAACGAGTTATGTATAACTCATTTTGAACAGTTATTGTGAATTAATAAATTTGTTTCCTTTACATTATTTTCTATTATTGACCGTATTTAAAAGCTTTTATACTAAATAGTTAAAAATTCATTCAAATAATTAAAAATGAACTAGGTGTAATACATGGATGAATTCCGGGAATAAAATGCTATACAAAAATCACATAAAAAGTGCAGGTCCGTATTTGAGAAAACAAAGTTGAGGTTGACTTTGCGGAAACTAAACGTTGGATTCAAAATGTAATATTGCCAGACTGTGGGTAATATGTTTTTAAACAAAAAAGTTTTATATACTTTTTTTCTATTGTTCAAAATAAAAGCACTAGAGCATTAAATAGAAATTGTGCAATTTTGGTTTTTATCAAATATTATTAAAACCGTCCCTGATATCTGTGGATGCAAAGCACCAGTCAATTAGTTTTTAACATGAGAAACTTTTGTTTCATTTAACCAACGTCGTATCTTTTACGGTTTCCGAGATTACAATACATTGCAATGAAATTTTTGCCACCCTGTATACAGGGTGTTTCATTGGGAAAGTGACATATGTTAACTGCAGATAGAGGACACCTAGGCGATCTCAAAAACAACATACTTACATGGTCTTACTACATTAATAACCAAGATACAGGGTGTTTTATCTATTTTACCAATTTCTTGCACGGTTCATAAATTTCTAACCACACGGTATATTTTCATGACATTTGGCAGGTATATTTTGTTTAAAGTGCCCAATCGATCAATAAATTTACAATAAAAGAAATCCAGGTCCGGATTAAAAAAAAATATTATAAAATATTCCGACCCAAAAACAACACCCTGTATATCATATTTTTCTAAAATAGATTCTGTATTTGCAAAGAGTACGAAAAAATGAATTTAGTGATATAATTTGTATTTTCGGCAAAATGTTTTTAACCGTAAAAAATCGTAAAAATCCGTAAAAAGGTAAAAAACCATAAAAACCCGTAAAAAACCGTAAAAAAAAGTAAAAAACCGTAAATAATCTTTAAAAATCGTAAAACGTCGAAAAAAATCATAAAATATCGATAAAAACCCTAAAAAATCGTAAAAAATTGGGAAAAAATCGTAAAAAATGATAAAAAATCGTAAAAATCCATAAAAAATCGTAAAAGAACATAAAAATTCGTGAAAATCGTAAAAAATTTTAAAAAACCGTAAAATTTCGAAAAAAAATCGTAAAATATCGAAACAAATACTAAAAAAATTGTAAAAATTGGGAAAAAAAATGGAAAAAATTGTAAAAAATCGTAAAAAAATCGTGAAAAATCGTTATCCATAAATTTCGTGTTGCGTATAGTTCTTGTGTTAATTGTTAAAGTGAATTTTTCGGACCGCAGTACTAAAAACATATGCGTAAAATTTTTTAGGCGTTTTTTAAAATGTTTGTAATTCTTCATTAACGTTATTTATATTTGGCGAATTCATTTTTAGTTTTTCGTTAATTAAAGACGAATGTTTTCTGTGGATTATTTATCGCAAATAATGAAAAAATACTTAAAATATTTTGTCGGAAATGCAAATTATATCATTAAATTCATTTTTTCGTGCTCTTTGCAAATACGGAATCAATTTTAGAAAAATCTGATATACAGGGTGTTGTTTTTGAGTCTAAATATATTATAATATATTTTTTAATCCGGACCTGGATTTCTTTTATTCTAAATTTATTGATCGATTGGACACTTTAAATATAATATGCCCGCCAAATATCATGAAAATATACAATGTGGTTAGAAAGTTATGAAGCATGCAAGAAATTGGTAAAATAGATAAAACACCCTGTAGTAAGACCATATAAGTATGATATTTTTGAGATCTGCAGTTAACGTATGTCACTTTACCAATGAAACACCCTGTATACTTGGAATATCCGGATAAGGGGAATAGAATACGAATAATAAATTAGTTATAGTTATACTGAGTGTTTAAGTTCACCGAACCCGAATACAAAAATATTACAGTAAGAGAAAAAGTAATAAAAATAATACATAAACAGAATCAATATTTATTATTATTATGATTAGTAAAAAATCTAATTAAATAGTATTTAAATGAAAACAATTAATTTCGTATTTATAATAATTCATTAAGTACGTCCGCAGTGGCTCTATAGCCGTTACCGTGACTAATTCATCATTTACGCAGCAGGATGTCGTATTTGATAATGTCATCGTAATTTTATTGCTTTCGCTTTACAAACGTATTTATAAATTGAAAATGAAAAATAAAATTGTAGGAATTTAAAAAAAAAATATTTAGTATAAGAAGACTCATACTTCCCCGAATTACGTAAACGTTTTTACTTAAATAGTAACTTATTGTACCCAATTTCACACTTAGTAATTTCAATAAAAATTTTAAAATTCTTTTCTAACTGACTTAATAAGAAAGTGAACGTATATTCGATTTCATGGATTCTATTATAAATTTAAAAAATTTAAGTCAAAAGTTACGTCAACTTATTAAATAAGGTGCGATCTATGTTGATTATTTTTGTTTTATTAATTTGTGGTTAGTATAAGACGTGTGTGATTATGTAAAATTCAAATTGGTGCTAGCCCTTGTTAAATAATAATTTAACACGTTCAGTGCTCAATTTGAGGTATGCAATTTCATTATACAGACAGAAGTGTCGCTATAGTCATTTTTTATTTTTGACAGGTGACAGTTGGAGACATAATATTGATTTTACTATCACATATCAAATTTCATCTCTGTTGGATTTATTGTGTGGCCTCTATCATGGAAGAATATACAACACAGACAGACAGGCTTCCATCTTGATTTTTTTTTAGTAAAATTATACTCCTAACAATTTTAAATTATTTGGCAAAGTTAGTGAAAAGTGACTCGAAAATAAAAAATAGCCTCAATAAGGTCGCCTCGAAACAGCAGTTCGAAAAAAGTTTATTTACCGAAAAAGAAAGAACAAATAAAAACTGATTTTTATAAAAAAAATACGTCAGTAAAAGGAATAAAAAATATTGTCAAATTTAAGTTTTTCAAAATAGCAAAATTTAATAACAATTCAATGAAAAATATTTCGATCACCATGTATATTTTTCACACCGGTATTCATTTATAGAAAATAAATTAAACTGACATGATGCGAGTTAACTGGAACCAGTTTTTGTATTTCCTACTTTTTGTCGTACGAATAGTGATTCAAAATGGCGCCAACTAAAAAAATTCCTTCAGAAAAATTGAGGAAGTACTTTTAGATTCTTTTTGCTATCCCTTCTGTTACGTTTTCTTTTCTTATTTTTCTCATTCGAATGACTAATCAACAGATCCGCTACAATATTAAGTCCTTGTAAAATGGATATTCTTGAAAAGCAATTTTTGATAAAGTTTCAATTTTTTAAAGTACTAGGACAACAAAATTGCATGAGGGAAGATAATATATTACTATCATGAAAATTGACTCGTATGTCAATTGTCATTCCGGTCAACTCGCAACGTGTCAATTTATCTTTACCAAAACAAATGAAATACAAATATATTCATTTAAAAATGAATAGAAAAAAACAATTCTGACTACTCTCAAGGGTGTAAATAACATTTTTTCTTGGGAGAGGGGGTGTACTTTTTTTCCTGGGAGAGGTAATGAAACTTTTAGACAAATATGTTTGTCCGTTTCTACATTTCATATATTTTATTTCTTCTTTTCGTGCTATTTTTTGGTATCCTGGGGTGAATAATTACCCCCTTTACCACCCCATATATATGCCCTTGCGTGTAAACGAGCCAATTTTTTGTATGAAAAAATACATTGTTGTTTTTATTTTAATTTCCTGTATGGAAAAATGCATTCTTGGTTTGAATGTCAAACTCATGTGTAAAAATATATTGTTGCTTTGTTTTTTTAATTCCCTGTGTAAAAAATACATTGTTGCTATGTATTTCAAATTCTTGTGTAAAAATATGCATTGTTGCTTTATTTTTTAATTTCTTGTGTAAAAAATGCATTGTTGCTATGCACTTCAAATTCTTGTGTAAAAAATATGCATTGTAGCTTTATTTTTTTAATTCCCTGTGTAAAAAATGCATTGGTTCTGTGTTTTTTTTAATTTCCTGTGTAAAAAATGCATTGTTGCTATGAATTTCAAATTCTTGTGTAAAAAATGCATTGTTGCTTTGTTTTTTTAATTTCCTGAAAAAAATGCATTGTTGCTAAGAATTTCAAATTCTTGTGTAAAAAATATGCATTGTTGCTTTGTTTTTTAATCTCCTGTATAGAAAAATGCATTTTTGGTTAGAATTTGAAACTCATGTGTAAAAAATGCATTGTTGCTTTGTTTTTTTAATTTCCTGTGTAAAAAAATGCATTATTTTTATGTATTTTAAATTTTTGTGTAAAAAATATGCATTGTTGCTTTGTCTTTTAATCTCCTGTATAGAAAAATGCATTCTTGGTTAGAATTTCAAACTCATGTGTAAAAAATGAATTGTTGCTTTGTTTTTTTAATTTCCTGTGTAAAAAAATGCATTATTTTTATGTATTTCAAATTCTTGTGTAAAAAATATGCATTGTTGCTTTGTTTTTTAATCTCCTGTATAGAAAAATGCATTCTTGGTTAGAATTTCAAACTCATGTGTAAAAAATGCATTGTTGCTTTGTTTTTTTAATTTCCTGTTTAAAAAAATGCATTATTTTTATGTATTTCAAATTCTTGTGTAAAAAATATGCATTGTTGCTTTGTTTTTTAATCTCCTGTATAGAAAAATGCATTCTTGGTTAGAATTTCAAACTCATGTGTAAAAAATGCATTGTTGCTTTGTTTTTTTAATTTCCTGTTTAAAAAAATGCATTATTGCTATGTATATCAAATTCTTGTGTAAAAAATATGCATTGTTGCTTTGTTTTTTAATCTCCTGTATAGAAAAATGCATTTTTGGTTAGAATTTGAAACTCATGTGTAAAAAATGCATTGTTGCTTTGTTTTTTTAATTTCCTGTGTAAAAAAATGCATTATTGCTATGTATATCAAATTCTTGTGTAAAAAATATGCATTGTTGCTTTGTTTTTTAATCTCCTGTATAGAAAAATGCATTTTTGGTTAGAATTTGAAACTCATGTGTAAAAAATGCATTGTTGCTTTGTTTTTTTAATTTCCTGTGTAAAAAAATGCATTATTGCTAAGAATTTCAAATTCTTGTGTAAAAAATATGCATTGTTGCTTTGTTTTTTAATCTCCTGTATAGAAAAATGCATTCTTGGTTAGAATTTGAAACTCATGTGTAAAAAATGCATTGTTGCTTTGTTTTTTTAATTTCCTGTGTAAAAAAATGCATTATTTTTATGTATTTCAAATTCTTGTGTAAAAAATATGCATTGTTGCTTTGTTTTTTAATCTCCTGTATAGAAAAATGCATTCTTGGTTAGAATTTCAAACTCATGTGTAAAAAATGAATTGTTGCTTTGTTTTTTTAATTTCCTGTGTAAAAAACTGCATTATTTTTATGTATTTCAAATTCTTGTGTAAAAAATATGCATTGTTGCTTTGTTTTTTAATCTCCTGTATAGAAAAATGCATTCTTGGTTAGAATTTCAAACTCATGTGTAAAAAATGCATTGTTGCTTTGTTTTTTTAATTTCCTGTTTAAAAAAATGCATTATTTTTATGTATTTCAAATTCTTGTGTAAAAAATATGCATTGTTGCTTTGTTTTTTAATCTCCTGTATAGAAAAATGCATTCTTGGTTAGAATTTCAAACTCATGTGTAAAAAATGCATTGTTGCTTTGTTTTTTTAATTTCCTGTTTAAAAAAATGCATTATTGCTATGTATATCAAATTCTTGTGTAAAAAATATGCATTGTTGCTTTGTTTTTTAATCTCCTGTATAGAAAAATGCATTTTTGGTTAGAATTTGAAACTCATGTGTAAAAAATGCATTGTTGCTTTGTTTTTTTAATTTCCTGTGTAAAAAAATGCATTATTGCTATGTATATCAAATTCTTGTGTAAAAAATATGCATTGTTGCTTTGTTTTTTAATCTCCTGTATAGAAAAATGCATTTTTGGTTAGAATTTGAAACTCATGTGTAAAAAATGCATTGTTGCTTAGTTTTTTTAATTTCCTGAAAAAAATGCATTATTGCTATGTATTTCAAATTCTTGTGTAAAAAATATGCATTGTTGCTTTGTTTTTTAATCTCCTGTATAGAAAAATGCATTCTTGGTTAGAATTTGAAACTCATGTGTAAAAAATGCATTGTTGCTTAGTTTTTTTAATTTTCTGTGTAAAAAAATGCATTATTGCTAAGAATTTCAAATTCTTGTGTAAAAGATATGCATTGTTGCTTTGTTTTTTAATCTCCTGTATAGAAAAATGCATTCTTGGTTAGAATTTGAAACTCATGTGTAAAAAATGCATTGTTGCTTTGTTTTTTTAATTTCCTGTGTAAAAAAATGCATTATTGCTAAGAATTTCAAATTCTTGTGTAAAAAATATGCATTGTTGCTTTGTTTTTTAATCTCCTGTATAGAAAAATGCATTTTTGGTTAGAATTTGAAACTCATGTGTAAAAAATGCATTGTTGCTTTGTTTTTTTAATTTCCTGTGTAAAAAAATGCATTATTGCTAAGAATTTCAAATTCTTGTGTAAAAAATATGCATTGTTGCTTTGTTTTTTAATCTCCTGTATAGAAAAATGCATTTTTGGTTAGAATTTGAAACTCATGTGTAAAAAATGCATTGTTGCTTTGTTTTTTAATTTCCTGTGTAAAAAAATGCATTATTGCTATGTATATCAAATTCTTGTGTAAAAAATATGCATTGTTGCTTTGTTTTTTAATCTCCTGTATAGAAAAATGCATTTTTGGTTAGAATTTGAAACTCATGTGTAAAAAATGCATTGTTGCTTTGTTTTTTTAATTTCCTGTGTAAAAAAATGCATTATTGCTATGTATATCAAATTCTTGTGTAAAAAATATGCATTGTTGCTTTGTTTTTTAATCTCCTGTATAGAAAAATGCATTTTTGGTTAGAATTTGAAACTCATGTGTAAAAAATGCATTGTTGCTTAGTTTTTTTAATTTCCTGAAAAAAATGCATTATTGCTATGTATTTCAAATTCTTGTGTAAAAAATATGCATTGTTGCTTTGTTTTTTAATCTCCTGTATAGAAAAATGCATTCTTGGTTAGAATTTGAAACTCATGTGTAAAA
This sequence comes from Neocrepidodera transversa, assembly GCA_963243735.1. Lineage (NCBI taxonomy): Eukaryota > Metazoa > Arthropoda > Insecta > Coleoptera > Chrysomelidae > Neocrepidodera > Neocrepidodera transversa. The sequence goes on along the minus strand of OY725348.1, from coordinate 2,734,008 downwards.
AATGCATTGTTGCTTAGTTTTTTTAATTTCCTGTGTAAAAAAATGCATTATTGCTAAGAATTTCAAATTCTTGTGTAAAAGATATGCATTGTTGCTTTGTTTTTTAATCTCCTGTATAGAAAAATGCATTCTTGGTTAGAATTTGAAACTCATGTGTAAAAAATGCATTGTTGCTTTGTTTTTTTAATTTCCTGTGTAAAAAAATGCATTATTGCTAAGAATTTCAAATTCTTGTGTAAAAAATATGCATTGTTGCTTTGTTTTTTAATCTCCTGTATAGAAAAATGCATTTTTGGTTAGAATTTGAAACTCATGTGTAAAAAATGCATTGTTGCTTTGTTTTTTTAATTTCCTGTGTAAAAAAATGCATTATTTTTATGTATTTCAAATTCTTGTGTAAAAAATATGCATTGTTGCTTTGTTTTTTAATCTCCTGTATAGAAAAATGCATTCTTGGTTAGAATTTCAAACTCATGTGTAAAAAATGAATTGTTGCTTTGTTTTTTTTTAATTCCCTGTGTAAAAAATATGTATTGTTGCTTTGTTTTTTTAATTTCCTGTATGGAAAAATGCATTGTTGCTATGAATTTCAAATTTTTATATAAATAAATGCATTGTTGCTATGTTTTTCGATATTATTTGTGGAAAAATCTAATTTTGCTTTGAATTTCAAATTTTTATGTGAAAAAATGTTTTTTGTTTTGTTTTTCAGTTTCCTGTGGAGAAAAATGCATTGTTGCTTTGTTTTATAAATTTCTGTGAGAAAAAATGCATTGTTGCTTCAGTTTCTTTTCAAATTTGTCTGAGAAAAATGCATTTTTGCTGTCTTTTTCCAATTTTTTATAGGAAAAAATTCATTGATATTTTTTAACTAATTTACCGAAAAATTAGTAATTCTAAATTTTAATCTGTGAAATTTAACTACGAAAAATGTATTCTTGCTTCTTTTTTTCAAAATTATCAATGGAAAAATGCATTTCTGTTTCTTTTTTTCCAAATTCGAGTGTGAAAAAATGCATTCTTGCTCCTTTTTTTTTCTAAATTAATCGTGGAAAAATGCATTTTTCCTTCTTTTTTTACATTTAACTGTGCAAATTGCATTCCTGCTGCTTTTTTTCAAACTCGAGTGAGGAAAATGCATTCTTGCTTTATTTTATTCAAATTGAACTAAAAAATGTATTCTCGCTTTTTTTCCAATCCATGTGTGATTTTTTCTTTAAAGTTTTCTCCTTACTTTTGTGACAAAATTTATTAATTTTTATAAAAATTTATATGTATTTTTTCCTTACTTTCGTTTTCATTGGAAGAATTTTAGGAAAAAAATTCTCCATTGGAAACTGTGGTCATTTCTATATCATTTTTCCCTTATTTTCTGCAGAAAAATACTTTGGAATGGAAATTTTAGATAAAATTATAAAAAACGCAGTGGCAGCGTCGTTTCCGAACACCTTCATTTAAAGTTCTATATTTTTCTGTGTAAATATTTGCAAAAAAAAATCAGTGTTGTTCAAACTTTTAATTTTTTTTATAACAAATCTGTAAAATTAATTCTGATAAATATTCACCGTTTTTATAATATATATTTTTTGTTTGTTTGCGTGAAAGTCAAAAATAATTTTTTTTGAATAATAAATATTGTGTACGTATTAATAAATCAAAACAATTTTTATAATTAAAATTCATAGATTGTATATCTTGACATAATTTACAACTAAAAGTGAACACTTTCCAAAATATTATTTATGACAATTCCTAGCAAGTTGAGGAAATGTCGTAGGAAGTTAGTTAAAAATCAAAATGATTGTTTTTGTCAAGTTAAATGCTAATTTAAATAAATTTGAACTTGTTTTTAAAAAGCTTTCTTCTAATATTTAATACCGGCATTTAATTTAGATTTGAAAGTGATCATTGTTATTCTATAAATTAAAGGCAACGTGTTATGATTGTTATTATATTGAGTGCTTTATTGTTTTTATTACGTGTTAGAAATAATATTATGAGTAAATTAATGCATTTGTTTGGAATTTATTGTTCGTTTTGATTAAGCAATTAATCAGGATATATAGAAAAGGTAATAGAATATTTTTTCCCGTCATGTAATTATTCACATATACATAGAGAAACATTTTCAAGAAAAAAAAAGTATATTTCACAAATTTTGCCCCTGTGTGACGGATGAATGACAGTTGAGTGACAGATGAGTGACTGACAAGTGACAGATGAGTGACGGATGAGTAACAAATGGGTGACAGTTGAGTGACAGATGAGTGACAGATAAGTGACAGATGAGTGACTGACAAGTGACGAATGAGTAACAAATGGGTGACAGAGGAGTGACAGATAAGTGATAGATGAGTAACAAATGGGGGTGACAGATGAATGACAAATGAGTGACCATTTTTTTCCTGTATACTAGCAAATATTTAATAAATTTGATTTTTGATTATTACCTAGTTTATATTTGTATACCGAAAATTTTAAAAATTTCAAAAATTTTTTCAAGTTTAAAAAAAGCCAGAAAATATTAAGAATTTCGAAAATTTCAAGTTCCAAAAATTTCAAAATAATGTCAAAAAAAATACAAAAATGTTTAAACAAAAAATGTCACAAATTTAAAGAATTAGAAAATTTTAAAAATTTCAGCAATTTTGAAAGTTTTAAAATTTGGAAAATTTTCAAAAATTTACAATTTCCAAATAAGTTTCATAAATTTTTGAATATTGCAAATTTCGAAGGTTTTAAAAATTTCAAAAAACGTTAATATTATTTCAAAAATTCCGAAAATTTTAGATGAGTTAAAAAAAATTCAATAAATTCAAACTTCGACAATCTTAAAAAATGTTAAAATTGAAAAAATCCAAAAAATTTAGAAATGCTTGAAAAAATTTAAAAAAATTGTATTCCGAAAAATTTAAAAAGTTCAAAAATTTTTTCAAGTTGAAAAAAACGCCAGAAAATATTAAGAATTTCGAAAATTTCAAGTTTCAAAAATTTCAAAATAATGTCAAAAAAAATACAAAAATGTTTAAACAAAAAATGTCACAAATTTAAAGAATTAGAAAATTTCAAAAATTTCAGCAATTTTGAAAGTTTTAAAATTTGGAAAATTTTCAAAAATTTACAATTTCCAAATAAGTTTAATAAATTTTTGAATATTGCAAATTTCGAAGGTTTTAAAAATTTCAAAAAACGTTAATATTATTTCAAAAATTCCGAAAATTTTAGATGAGTTAAAAAAATTTCAATAAATTCAAACTTCGACAATCTTAAAAAATGTTAAAATTGAAAAAATCCAAAAAATTTAGAAATGCTTAAAAAAAATTTAAAAAAATTGTATTCCGAAAAATTTAAAAAGTTCAAAAATTTTTTCAAGTTGAAAAAAACGAAAGAAAATATTAAGAATTTCGAAAATTTCAAATTTCAAAAATTTCATATCAAAAATAAATAAAAAACACAAAAATTTCAAGAACACTTGGTTACAAATTTAAAGAATTTCGAAAATTTCAGGAATTTTGAAAATTTTGAAGCCAAAAATTTCAAAAAAGTTTTAACAATTTCACGAATTTCAAATTTGGGATATTTACGATTTCCAAATGAGTCTCGTAAATTTTAAGAAATTAAAAATTTTTGAATATTGCAAATTTCGAAGTTTTTAAAAATTTCAAAAAACATTATTTCAGTAATGCTTAAAAAAAGTTCGAAGAATTTCAAAAATTTCAGCAATTTTGAAGATTTTAAAAAAGCCAAAAATTTCAAAAACAACAATTTCAGGAATTTCAAAATTTGGAAAATTTGCAAAATATTTACAATTTCCAAATAAGATTCATACATTTTTAGAATTAAAAAAAAATTGAATATTGCAAATTAAAGGTTTTAAAAATTTCAAAAAACTTTAAAAAATTCCGAAAAGTTAAAAAAAATTCAATAAATTAAAATTTCGACAATTTTAAATGTTAAAATTGAAAAAATCCAAAAATTACAGAAATGCTTAAAAAAAGTTCAAATAATTTCGAATTTCGAACATTTTAAAAAATTGTTATCAATTTCATGAATTTCGTGAAATTTCAAAATTTAAAAAACTCAAAAATTTCAAAACAATGTTAAAACTGATAAAAAATCGCAAAATTCTAATAATTCAAGAATTTCAAATTTTGGAAATTAAAAAAACAAATAAATTTCGAAAATTTCAGAATTACCAATTTAAAAAATTTCAAGAATTTCACAATTTTCAAGAATTACAAATATTAAAAAATTTAAAAAAATGCCAATAAACACCAATATCAATATTTTAAAAATTCCGCAGTTTTCCAAAACGATTAAAAAATTCATATGGGAAATTTTAAAAAAATTCAAAAATTCCAAAAATTTCACAAGCTTAGAATTTTTAAGAACTGGTAATTCACAAAATTTCAAAAGTTTCAAGAATTTTAAAAAATTTGAATTTCAAAAACGCTTCAAAAATTTCAAAAAAAATCAAGAATTTCAAAAGCTTTAAAAATTTCAAGAATTAAAAGATTCAAAAAATTCAAGAATTTCAAAAATTTAAAACATTAAAAAAAATGTCAAAAGATCCCAATTACAAAAAATTTCATTATTTAAAAAATTTCGTAGTTTTCCAATAAGATTAAAAAAGTTCAAATTTCGAAAATTTAAAAAAAAAACATCAAAAAATCCGAAAATTCCAAGAATAATTTCAAAAAATTTAAGAATTTCACGAATTTCAAGAATTTCAAAAATTAAAAAAATGCCAAAAAAACTAACCAATTTCAAAAAAATTCAATATTTTAAAAATTTCGAAGTTTTCCAAAGAGATTAAAAAAGTTCAAATTTCGGAAATTAAAAAAAAAATCGAAAATTCCAATAGCATTAGAAGTTTCAAGAATTAATTTACAAAAATTTCAAAAATTTAAAAAAACTCCAAAAAAGCCAAAAAAACACCAATTTCAAAAAATTTGATTATTTTAAAAATTTCGAAGTTTTCCAAAATTTCGGAAATTTAAAAAAAAACGTCAAAACATCCGAAAATTTCAAAAGCTTTAAAAATTTTACGAATTAATTATTTCAATGATTTAAAAAAAATCAAGAATTTCACTAATTTAAAATATTTCAAAAATTTAAAAAAATTAAAAAATGCTAAAAAACTAACCAATTTTAAAAAATTTCAATATTTTAAAAATTTCGTGTAGTTGTCCAAAAAGATAAAAAAAGTTCAAATTTCGGAAATTTAAAAAAAAAACCGAAAATTTCAAAAGCTTTTAAAATTTCAAGAATTAATAATTTAAAAAATTCAAGAACATCCGAAAATTTCAAAAGCTTTAAAAATTTCACGAATTAATTATTTCAATGATTTAAAAAAAAATCAAGAATTTCACTAATTTAAAATATTTCAAAAATTAAGAAAAAAATAAAAAATGCCAAAAAAACTAACCAATTTCAAAAAATTTCAATATTTTAAAAATTTCGTAGTTTTCCAAAAAGATTAAAAAGTTCAAATTTCGGAAATTTAAAAAAAACGTCAAAACATCCGAAAATTTCAAAAGCTTTAAAAATTTCACGAATTATTTCAATAATTTTAAAAAAAAATCGAGAATTTCACGAATTTAAAATATTTCAAAAATTTAAAAAAATTAAAAAATGCTAAAAAACTAACCAATTTCAAAAAATTTTAATATTTTAAAAATTCCGTAGTTTTCCAAAACGATAAAAAAGTTCAAATTTCGGAAATTTAAAAAAAAAATCCGAAAATTTTAAAAGCTTTTAAGAATTAAGAATTTAAAAAATTCAAGAACTTCAAAAATTTCAAACATTAAAAAAATGCCAAAAAAGGACAAAAAACACCAATTTCAAAAAAATTGATTATTTTAAAAATTTCAAAGAATTTCAAACATTAAAAAATGTTAAAAAACACCAATTTCAAAAAATTTCAATATTTTAAAAATTTCGAAGTTTTCCTTAAGATTAAAAAGTTCAAATTTCGGAAATTAGAAAAAAAAATGTCAAAAAATCCGAAAATTTCATTTCAAAGCTTTAAAAATTTCAAAAATTAATTATTTCAATAATTTAAAAAAAAATCCAGAATTTAAAATATTTCAAAAATTTAAAAAAATTAAAAAATGCCAAAAAACTAACCAATTTCAAAAAATTTCAATATTTTAAAAATTTCGTAGTTTTCCAAAAAGATAAAAAAAGTTCAAATTTCGGAATTTAAAAAAAAAAACAAAAAAATTCAATAATTTCAAACATAAAAAAAAGCCAAAAAAGGTCAAAAAACACCAATTTCAAAAAAATTGATTATTTAAAAAATTTCGAAGTTTTCCAAAAAGATAAAAAAAGTTCAAATTTCGGAAGTTTAAAAAAAAAAACAAGAAAATCCGAAAATTTCAAAAGCTTTAAAAATTTTAAGAATTAATAATAACTTCAAGAATTTCACGAATTTCAAATATTTCAAAAATTTCAAAAATTCCAAAAATTAAAAAAAATACTAATTTCAATATTTCAAAAAATTTCCAAATTTCAAAAATTTTTAAAAATTCAAAAACAAATTAATACTGATATCAATTATTATTAATATAAAATACAATAAAGGAATTCGACACATTGCGAAATTGTATTGTTTATTTCTTAAAGCCATAAATGTCTACGACTAAAAATCATTATTATCGACATCTCATAATCATCTAAATACTTGTCTGAAATAATATACCATTAAAATAACGAATTTTAATTATACCATTAACTATTGAAGGTTTTTGTACTTTTCATTATTTATATTTTTGTTAAAAAAAAAAAAAACTTCCAGTAGCTATTGGCACATAGTCTTGATATTATCATGCATACGGATTACGTAACGATTGAATACGGTTACGGAAATAATTGTTCTAGATTTGGTTCACGAAGAAAATCAAAAGTGATCTGGTAAACTAGTTTTGTATATACCATACCATAACCATACCATACCATACATCGCTTTCTACCCTATAAATATAATACCATCGACACGCTACTACAGGGATATTTTAGTTGCTACTAATTATGGTAATTCTGTACATACACGCATAGAAAATATTATATAATTTTTATATTATTAATATTCATGTTGGTTTTTTTTCTGGAGTATCTTTAAAATTTTTATTGATAACAATTTTTGATCGACCAGGGGGGTACGGAGTAAGGAGAAACTAATTTAGTACGAGCGCTAATGAATTATTTAATTTAATTTAAGTACATATCTAGATATGAAATAAATTAGAATAAAAATTTTTGTTTTTTTGATTTTCTAAGAATTTTGACAGTTTAAATAGAAATTATGTAATTTTATTGTTTTTAATATTTTATAAGTAGATTTTATAAAATTTTCTATTTTTTTCCTTTTTTTTGACATCAAATATTTGTATACATTCAGTTTTTTATTTTTGAGATTTCAGCTACTTTAGTCATTTTAATTTTTTTTTCACATTTAAGTTAATTTTTTATTTTTTTTTTAAATATTGAATTCCTAATTTTTGATATTTTAAGTAAAAGTTTAGTAATTTAATTTTTTTTCACATTTAAGTTAATGTTTTTAATATTTTATAAGCTTCTTTTTTTTGACTTACCAAATGTTTGTGTACATTCAGTTTTTTTATTTTTGAGATTTCTGATACTTCAGTTATTTTAATTTTTTTTTACATCTAGGTTATTTTTTTTTATTATTTTGAATAATATTCTATATTTTTTCTTTTTTTTTGACTTCCTAAAAAAATTTAACTATTAAATTCTTAATTTTTGAAAATTTTAGTAAAAGTTTAGTAATTTTATTTGTTTTCACATTTGAGTTAGTGTTTTTAATATTTTAGATTTTATAAAATTTTCTTTTTTTTTTGACTTACCAAATGTTTGTGTACATTCAGTTTTTTATTTTTGAGATTTCAGATACTTCAGTCATTTTAATTTTTTTCACATTTAGCTTAATTTTTTTATTATTTTGAATAATATTTTGTTTTTCTTTTTTTTTTTGACTTCCTAAAAATTTTTAAACATTCAATTTTTAATTTTTAATATTTTATGTAAAAATTTAGTAATTTTATTTGTTTTCAGAATTGAGTTAATGCTTTTAAATATTTCAGTAGATTTTATAAAATTTTGTGTTTTTTTTTTTTTTTTTTTTTTTTTTTTTTTTTTTTTTTTTTTTTTTTTTTTTTTTTTTTGACTTACCAAATATTTGTGATTCAATTTTTATTATTGAGATTTCAGGTACCTTAGTCATTTTAATTTTTTTCATATTTAGGTTATTTTTTTAATTATTTTGAATATATTTTATGAAATTTTATATTTTTTCTTTTTTTGTGACTTCCTAAAAATTTTTAAACATTTAATTCCTAATTTTCGATATTTTTAGTAAAAGTTTAGTAATTTTATTTGTTTTCATATTGAGTTAATGTTTTTAATATTTTAATAAGATTTTATAAAATTTTCTTTTTTTTTGACTTACCAAATGTTTATGTACATTCAGTTTTTTTATTTTTGAGATTTCAGATACTTCAGTCATTTTAATTTTTTTCACATTTAGCTTAATTTTTTTATTATTTTGAATAATATTTTGTTTTTCTTTTTTTTTGACTTCCTAAAAAATTTTAACCATTAAATTCTTAATTTTTGAAATTTTTAGTAAAAGTTTAGTAATTTTATTTGTTTTTACATTTGAGTTAGTGTTTTTAATATTTTAAGTCGATTTTACAAAATTTTCTATTTTCTTTCTTTTTTTTTTAGGTAAAGGAATATTTTAAGTAAATGTAATAATTTAATTTGTTTTTAGAGTTGACGTTTTTAATAATTTAAGCAGATTTTATAAAATTTTGTATTTTTTTTTTTGACTTACCAAATATTTGTGTATTCAGTTTTTTATTTTTGAGATTTCAGATACTCCAGTCGTTATAATTTTTTTTCACATTTGCTTAATTTTTTTTATTATTTTGAATAATATTTTTTTTCTTTTTTTTGACTTCCTAAAAAATTTTAACTATTAAATTCTTAATTTTTGATATTTTTAGGTAAAAGTTAAGTAATTTTATTTATTTTTGCATTTGAAATAATGATTTTAATATTTTAAGTAGATTTTATAAAATTTTCTATTTTTTCTTGTTTTTTTGACTTATCAAACATTTTTTTTTAATTTTTGAGATTTCAAGTAGGTACTCCAGTCATTTTATTTTTTTTTCACATTTAAGTAAATTTTTTTTATTATTTTGAATCTAATTTATAACATTTAATTTTTTCCCTTTTTTTTGACTTCCTTATATTTCCCGTTTTTCTTATTTTTTCCAATATTTTTCTCTTTTAATATTGTTTTCTATATTTCGTGTTTTTTTAATTTTAATTCCTCTTTTTCCAATTATTTTTCTATAATTGTAATTTTTTAGAATTTTTCCTATTTTTACAATTTTTCCCATTCTTTTCTATTTTTTCCTACATTTTTCATGTTATTCACATTTTTTTAAATTATTTTCTATATTTTCAGTTTTTTCTATTTTTCCCTATTTTTCTTATTTTTCTTTTTAAAAAAATAATGCTTAAAATCCGATTATTTTTAATTGTAATAGATTTTTTTTTCTCAGAGTAACTTCAAGTAAAAGTTGTATTCAAATGATAATTATTTACTCTTTATAAAATGGTTCATTTAAAATACAACCAATTTAAATGGCACCCAACGTTGGGCGCCATTTAAATTGGTATGCGGTGCCTTCAAATTTTAGAGATATTATGTCCTTCTAATTTTGTTATTTTTTTCACTGTGAAACGGACCAAATAGTCGAGATAGTTGGACAAAATATATTTTTTATAAATTTTTTAATTTTTCTTTTTGAAAAAATAATACTTAAAGTCCGATTGTTTTAAACTGTAATAAATTTTAAATTTAAATAAAAATGTTGTTATTAAATTCAAGATAAAAAATGTTGCATCATTTTAATTTTGTTATTTTTTTTTTCACTGGGAAATGGACCAAATAGTCGATATAGTATTTTTCCAATGTAATGAGGCCAACCCTGTGTCTAATGGAATGTACACAAAATCTTGGTGATTTCCGATTAGCGCACGAGAAATCCATCGACTAATCTACATTTTGTTTTTAATTTTTGAGATTTCAGGTAGGTACTCTAGTCATTTTATTTTTTTTTCACATTTAAGTAATTTTTTTTTATTATTTTGAATCTAATTTATAACATTTAATTTTTTCCCTTTTTTTTGATTTCCTAAAAAAATTTAACCATTCAATTTTTACATTTTGACATTTTAGGTAAAAGTTAATAATTTTATTTGTTTTCACATTTTGTTTTTACTATTTTGAATATATTTTATTAAATATTATATTTTTTCCTTTTTTTGACTTCATAAAAATTTATAAATATTCAATTCTTTATTTTTGATATTTCAAGTAAAATTTTGATTCATTTCTGAAAGTAATAAACTTTTATTACCCAATTTCATGTAAAAAAACCAAAAATGTTTACAAGTATTCTACAACAAAAAACTATTAACTGAAGTGTTTTTTTAAGTCATACATTTGTGAAATCGATTAAAAAACATGTGACTAGTACTATTTCAAAACATAAGCCTACTAGTAGGATATTATTTTATATACCGGAATAATCAACAGAAAGCGTCCTGAGCTGAAACACTAATTCCATTAAAAACATTATTTTATAATTAATAAAAATAATTATTCTAATTATACACGCAAACGGTAACTGTTTAACAACGTAGAAGAAAGTAAATCATCATATTATATTGATTCTTCCGGTGTTTTTCGTTGAAATCGAAACGTATCGTGATTTCATTTACCGTTTCTAGTGGCAATTTCAGTGATCAGCGACGTGAAAATTAGCGGTTCCGATTTTATTAAAAATACGTGACGCTGCATGCACGCTTTATTTTCGCCGATTATGACGCTAAAAATGCGTTAAATTGCCGATGAGATAAAAACTAAAAATATTGTGGTTTGTTGAGATTATTATTAGATTTCTAAAATTAGTATTTTTTTTTATTTTTATTAATATTAAATTAGAATATTTTATTAATAAAAGGTTAATAACATTTTAAGATTACCTGAAACATTGTAATATTTAATTTTATATGCATCTTAAATTGGTTCGTAGAATATTATTTTTCCTCCATTAGTTTATTCCAATAAATTATCAATGGAATAGATAAAAAAATAAAAAATTAACGATATGTAACTGTACGATTTTTATTGTTTTTTTCAAATTTTTTTCAATTAGTTTCAATTTTTTCCAATTTTTTTTTTTCATTTTTTTTCCATTTTTTTTTTAATTTTTTCCTATATTTTCTGTTTTTTACATTTTTTTCTAGTTTTCCAGTTTTCTCCAATTTTTGCTAATTTTGTCATATTTTTTCCAGTTTTTTTCAATTTCTTTCGATTTTTTTAAAATTTTCCCAGTTTTTTTTTTCAATTTTTAATTTTTTTTAAATTTTTTCCAATTTTCTCCCATTTTTCCTGTATTTCCTAATTTTTTCTGGTTTTTTCTATTTTTTCCTATTTTTTTCCTATTTTTTTCCCTTTTTGTTCTCTTTTTTTTCCAATTGTTTTCTATAGTTCCGATTTTTCCATTTTTTTTTCAATTTTTTCCTGTTTTTCCAGTTTTTTTTTAATTTTTTCCTATATTTTCTGTTTTTTACATTTTTTTTTCTAGTTTTCCAGTTTTCTCTAATTTTTGCTAATTTTGTCATATTTTTTCCAATTTTTTTCAATTTCTTTCGATTATTTTAAAATTTTCCGAGTTTTTTTTTCAATTTTTAATTTTTTCCAATTTTCTCCCATTTTTCCTGTATTTCCTAATTTTTCTGTTTTTTTCCTATTTTTTTCCCTTTTTGTTCTCTTTCCAATTTTTTTCTATACTTCCGATTTTTCCATTTTTTTTTCAATTTTTTCCTGTTTTTCCTTCCTATTTCTTCTTCAAATTATTTTCTATATTTCCTGTTTTTTTCTATTTTTTTCCTATTTTTTCCCTCTTTTATCCAATTTTTTCCTATTGTGTCCATATATTTTTTCCAAATTTTTTCCCAATTTTTTTTTCATTTTTTTCAATTATTTCCTATTTTTTTATTTTTTTCTATATTTCCTGTTTTTAATTTTTTTATATTTCTCCAATATTTCCAAATTTTTCCAATTTTTTTCCATTTTTTCCCTTTTGCTCTCTTTTTTCCTTTTTTCCATTTTTTTTTCTAAATTTCCAATTTTTTTCCATTTTTCAATTTTTTCCTGTTTTTACTTTTCTTTATCATTTTTCCCATGTTTTTCACATTTTTTTTAATTCTTTTCTATATTTCCTGTTCTTTTCTATTTTTTTCATATTTTCTTTTTCCTTTTTTATCCTACTTTTTCCTATTATGTCCGATATTTTCTTTTTTCTGATTTTTTTTGTTCTCCATTTCTACTTTATTACACTATTTTTAAGACCAATAATAATAGTAAGAATTACAAAATTTAGTCACTTAGATATTTATACCGATTTCAGTTCTCTAAATTTTTTCCTATTTTTTTCAAATTTTTTTCAATTTTTTCCAATTTTTTCCAATTTTTTTCCCTTTTTTTTCAATTTTTTCCAAATTTTTCCGATTTTTTTTTTGAGTTTTTTAATTATTTCCTATATTTCTTGTTTTTTTCTTCCTTTTTCCAGTTTTTTCCCATTTTTCCACTGTTTTCCAATTTTTACAATTTTTTCATGTATTTTCAATTTTTTCCAGTTTTTTTAATTTTTTCCCATGTTTCCTGTTTTTCTTCTTTTTTCCAATTTTTTCCTATTTTTTAACTTTTTTCCAATTTTTTCATTTTTCCCAATTTTTTTCAATTTGTTCCGGTTTTTTTAAAATTTTTGAAATTTTTTTCAAATTTTTAGTGTTTTTTAATTTTTTCCCCTTTCTCTTATATTTCCTAATTTTTCCAGGTTTTTTCAATTTTTTTCCCAATTTTTCCTATTTTTTCTTATTTTTTTTCCTTTTTGTTCTCTTTTTCCCTTTTTTTCTATAATTAGAATTTTTTCCATTTTTTTCAATTTTTTCCTGTTTTTTTCCTATTCTTTCTCATTTTTTTTTGTTTTTCACATTTTTTCAAATTCTTTTCTATATATTCTGTTTTTTTCAATTTTTTTCCCCATTTATTCTATTTTTCCTATTTCTTCTTTTTTCCGATTTTTTTTTGTTTTCCATTTCTACATTATTAATAATAATAATCGTAAGAATTACAAAATTAAGTCACATAGATTAATACCGATTTCATTTTTTTCATTTTTTTTTTTCAATTTTTTTAAAATTCTTTTTAATTTTTCCTTATATTTCCCGTTTTTCTTATTTTTTCCAATATTTTTCTCTTTTAATATTGTTTTTTCTATATTTCGTATTTTTTAATTTTTTTTCCTCTTTTTCCAATTATTTTTCTATAATTGTAATTTTTTAGAATCTTTCCTATTTTTCCAATTTTTCCCATTCTTTTCTATTTTTTCCTACATTTTTCATGTTATTCATATTTTTTCAAATTATTTTTTATATTTCCAGGTTTTTTCTATTTTTTCCCTATTTTATCCTATTTTTCTTATTTTGTCCGATATTTTCTTTTTTTTTCCGATTTTTTTATTTTCCATTTCCACTTTATTACACCATTTTTAAGACTAATCGTTAGAATTACAACAAATTTAGTCACATAAATTTATACCGATTTCTCAAAGACGTTTGACTCAATTCTATAGCAAAAGTAGGTAGGCTAACATTTGGCAAAAATATTATAAATATGAAGTTGATGGTGATCCCCAAGAGACGAAACATCGTATGGAAAATTTAATCATTAGATTTACAACAAAATTAATCAAATATATTTATACCGATTTCTCAAAGTGTTATTATTATTATTATTATTAACCAAACTACAACAAACTGCGCAAACTCTGTATGAATGTCAAATCGAAAAATGTGATTGGCTAGAGTCGCGCATTGCTATTGGTTGAAATCACGAAAATGTCAAATTTTGACATTGACATATAAAAAAATAATGGAAGTGATATAAAATTTGGAACAATGAATTTTAATGGTTATGTAAATTAAAACATAACCTCAAAATGTTTGTTTTTTTTATGAAAATCTTGATACAGGTTAAAAAATTTCTAGATTAGAGAAAGTATATTAGCAAAAGTGCGTTCCCAAACATACATACACACTCACACAAGTAACTATTACGTATATAAACATAGTGTAGTGTATTTTTAAAAGGTGTGTCGTCAGGTCGGACTTGACTCGTCAAACTAAACTATGTCCTCAAGAGAAAAACGACTTATGCAACATTTATTTCCTCATTTAACATATTACATATCGACCAGATGAAACTCGTCTTATCAGATGTTTTTAATTCATAATGTAAATTCTAATAAAAATGTCGTTATGAATGAAATATTATAAACTCAGCAATTTTGAATTATTGTAACCGTTAAAATATAATCAATGTAATTAAGAAAATTTACTACATTATAAATGTGTATAAAAGTTCGTTTTAGAATGTACAATTTAGGCAACAATCTTTACAATTCACGTATTATTAGTTGCATAAGTTTGGGCGCAATATTTCCGTACAATGAGTATTTTGCAACTATTGAGAGACAAATATTCCATAAAAATAATTTCGCTTGACAATGTAAGTAGAAACTGGTTGCGCCATCTACGAACGCATAAATAAACTAGTTAACAAAGTATTGCAGTATTCCTCCTAAAATCGATTTAGTTATGGCATAGGGAAAATCACGGAGTGCGTGACATCTATCTTTGACAGTTTTAACGACTCGAGGTGTGATCAATAAACCAATTAGTTTATATGGCTGAAAAGTGAATTTTTAATGTTATTTTAAGAAATTTATGCATTGAAACTGATATATTTGGAATAGAAGAATATTTTGAGAATAGGAAAACCTGTCTTAAAGTATATGTTTGTTTGCAGCAAATGATTTTTTTAGTGTAAGTTCCATAGTTCAATTCATACTAATTTATCTGAGATTATTAATATTGTGACTTCAACAATACAGAGAAAGCATTTAAAAAACGGATCTTGTCCTAGCCAGAACCTCAGTGTCTAATTACCAATATTCATTCAAAAATTCGTAAGAAAGATAGGAGTGACCGAAACTGGTAAACAAAAAACCGAAAAAAAAAAACAATTATTCTCATTGCATAATATTTTATTTATTTCAGGCTCAAGCGAATTGATATGATCTATAACACAAAAAGCCTCATGGTAACTATGTTTCTTCAAGAGATCAAATGATGGAATATTTGTTGTTCACACCTCAAGCCGACATTTTGTCATTTGCAGTGACATCTCGCGGTACGTGATTTTTCCCTATTGCCGATGGAAAACCACTCAGCTTCGTGTTTCCACAATGAAGGGAAGTTCCCCTTTGGACGGGAATTTAGACTTCAGAGGGGAAGAATAAGGAGAAAGGGCTATAGAGGGAAAAGTCGAAGGGAAAAATCATAATACGATTATACTTTATTCGACTCATTTAATCATGTTTAATCTTTTATTTCTTGCTTTGCTGGCTGTGGTACTATCTTGCACAAATTTTAAATAAGGTATTTCAAATTCGTTTTTTATTAATTGCATAACGATTTATTTTTCTAGAAGAAAAAAGGATTAAAGTTGATCTCGATATCTCTTTATATCAGGTATCAGGTTTATTAGTTTATCAAAAATTCCAAAACTTTACCAAAAATCCTTGACTGACAGTTTAGGCTACTCAACCACTTTCTTATAGTTCTTCCGTTAGGCAAAATTGTTTGCGTAAAAAATTATAGGCTTTAGGCGAATAACAGTACAATCGGCAAATTGTTTCATCAATGGTGAATATCTGCGTTGTCCAGCATATTTTCCTTTTTTGAAATGATTTTTTAAGACTTCATTGCGATTTTCATTGCTGTATCCGTTTTTTGAAACAGTGTGTGACGTAGGCAAAGCTTCTGGTATGACGTCATTAAGCCCGCGTAATTTAAATAAGATGTTTTTAGCTTTAATGGTTGTCTTAAAAAAATAACAAAGTGGTATAAACAGTACATTTAGACCTTCTATATTCAAATATCAATTTAAAAAAAAATGCTAAAATTGTCCATTAATCATGGTTAGAACTTGTGAGCTTGTTGAAGTAAAAAGGACATCAATATCCTTATTCTTATTATGAACATAGATAGACAATTCCTGAAAAAAAACTTCTTTTATTTTAATCTAAGACATGTAAATATCTTTTTCTTACCTACCGTTTTTTTTTTATTTTTCTGATCTAAAAACCTACCGTACTAAATAGAAGAAATCAAAAAGGTGACGTCAGAATACCAAATTTGCGCTGAAATAAAACCTCGTTTTTATAAATGAAAATGTTTTTATCAAAGCTTCCTCTCCTTTCGAAAGAAGTTCTATTGATTTTAAAGGTCCTTTACTTTCCTCAATGCCTAACAAGTATTTATTAACTATAATTGATGAATATTCTTGATTCCCTTTGTTTGGACACCTCTTCAGAAAATGTTATGAAACATGTAACATCTATTTTTATCAATTTTTGATTATCCAGGCTACATTCATACAGACCAAAGAAGTGCATTTATATTCCAGAAGTTTAAATAATTTTTATCTTTATGAGGAATTTCTTCTAGTCGCTCTACCCCTTAAGAAGGGAACCAACAGCTCGTGGAGTGGCAGTCTTCGCGCCAAACTTCGGACGGCCCGTTTAGAGAAGAACCAAGCATGTGACACTTCACGCATCGACAACACCTCCGTCCTCGTCACGTGCTGGGTTCTTCTCTAAACGTTCCGACTCTAGTCCCGTCATCTGTCGGTAAATCAACACGGTTCAAAGGAGCTCGGACATTGTCGCTCAGGACGTGTATAACTGATCCAACGGCGCGACTAGGTGCGTGGTACTGTCAGTACCGTGGTATTTTCAGTATCCTTTTCGTTTTATTTGTCTTCTTGCAGTTCTTCCCTTCCTGTAAGTTGTTAACATAAAATAATAGGCTGGGGCAGCTACACGTGTCCGCTCACGATTCATTTTTTACACGCGCCATTGGAACGATCCGACCACATTTCGACACGCCAACTTTGGTACTCCACGTTCAACACAGAATTGCCACTATATGCGCCGGTGGATCCCGGCTTTACAATCCCAATGGAAATGGTCAAATAGAGAAAATGGGACAATTTGGCGAACTATCCAATTAGCAAAAAAGTCAGATTGCTCGATTGGGAATGGTGTATTACATGAAGCACTTCATTTTATTAGATCTTTGTTGTGTACCTCTACAAACGCCACTTCCCATGAAATAATGTTTTTTCACAATCGACGCTCTGTTAACGGACATTCCGTTTCAGCTGTTCCTGGACCGGTTTTATTGAGGAAGCACTTACGAAAAAATAAATATGAACCACTCGTAGTTAAACTTTTAGAAAGTAATCCAGATTATTCCTATACAAGACTTTCAAACGGAAGAGAAAGTATCGTGTCAAATCATCACCTGGCTCCGAGAGGGAACATACCAAATATTGAGTACAGTGCATCAAATGAAAAATCTTCAAATATGGATGCATTAAACGAAAATGAATTATATTCAAATGAAAACTTTTCGGTAGAAAAAGATGAACTGGATTAATCGTCAACTACCTCAGGCGTTAGAATCTAGTCAATTGACACAAAATGGAAATTTACCACCTGTATCAAGAGCAGTCCGAACTACGGCTCCACCGAAGTTTTTAAAAGGATTATGTCCGTTTCCAAGGACAGGTGAATGTAATGAATACTGTATATTTGCAAGCAGCATTAATAAGCTGATAGTTGTTTGTCAGTTATTAATGTCATTTGATATGTAAAGTTTTGGTTGTTCTTTATTCATTACAATATGACAAAGATTACCGTATCTAAGGCTGTCTTTGTTTTATCTGTCCATGACACACTGCACGGTATTCCACGCACTATAGGAGTTAAGGGTAGATAAATACCGAAGTTTCATTTCCCTTTACGAAAAAAGAAGAGGGAATTATTACACGTACAATCATTGTCACAGGAGGCAGAGGTTACGTGCAGTTATATTAAATTAATAAGACTTTGATCGAATAAAAAGCGGTAAAACAGCGTTAACTTAAGTAGGGGATCCTCTTTCTAGTTGTCAACTAGTAATCGCTAGCATTTTAGCTTATAGAATAGAATGACCCTTTAGGATAAATAAGTAAAAAACTAGGATTTCTTTTTCAACTATACTTTCCTAATATTTTACCTATTTTAGGGATATAAAATAAAAAATCAGTGTAACAATAACTTTTTTTATTAAAAACAATTAATATCACAATTTATTAAAAAATAAATTATATCACAGATCCGTTGCAGGAATAAATATAAATAAAAAATAAAATAAATATTTGGTGCTTAAAGTCATCAATATCACATATAAAAAATAAATTCTGAGCCACAATTTTGTCTTTGTTTAAATCTTGCATTAATAGAAATGTTGTTAATAAGATTTATTTAATTTAGAATAAAATTTGTACTTCCTTGTGATAAAAATTTATGGCTCCCAACAATTTTAACTCACAATACATTTTTAAGTTCATCGTAGAAAACAAGAACAAGAGCAGCGCCCGTACCGCGCAAAACATTTGAAAAAGCACCTTTAAAAAACGCTCTACCACCTTCATTTTTCGCGATTTTTACCCAACAATCCATAGTACTTTTATACATAAGATCGCCTTTCGCAAGACCAGATTGCATCATCATGCGTCTTCTTACTGTATCTAGAGGATATGATACGATTCCAGAAACATTAGTTACAACCTATAAATAAAATTAATACTATTATTTAAAAGTTAATAATTAGTAAATGGCTAAATTAAGAGTCAATATTTATATTAAATAAAAACTCACTTGTGCAATAATAAACGAAACAATAAATGGAGTTTTTTTAGGATCTTCCATCATTCCTTTAGCTGTATCAAAAAGACCAAAATAAGCAGCACGATAAATAATAATACCCTGTACTGAAACTATAAATCCTCTATATAATCCAATAGGTCCATCAGATTTAAAGGTTTTAACAATACAATCAGTTAAACCCAAGTATTGTCGTTCACTAATACTTTTACCAACATCAGCACCCAAACTAAAAAAAAATAATTATTATTTATAATTATTATTTTAAATAAAAATTTAATTACTATATAATTAATATATCAGTAAATGGGTAGTGGTAAAGTAAGAGTCATCAAAAAAAAGGCTCAGTAAAAAAAAACATCATGTATAATTTTTTATTTATATGAAATTATATATATATATTTACTTACCGAGTTCTGGCATAATCTAGAGGATATACGAAACACATGGACGTAGCTCCTGCAGCTCCACCTGAAGCTAAATTAGCACCGAAATATTTCCAAAATTGAGTTTTCTTATCAATTCCAGCCATAAATATTTGTTTATAAACATCCTTAAATGAAAAGTTTAAAGCTTGCGTTGGAAAATATCTAATTACATTAGCAAGATTTCCTCGCCAATAACTGAGAAAACCTTGTTCTCTTGGAATACGTACAAAAGCATTAACCATACCTAGAATTTTTTTATATATTAATATTACAAAAAAATAAAATTTTAACAACTTTATTTAGAAATATAATCAGTAAATGGGTAGTGGTATAATCTAGAGTCATCAAAATAGGCTCAGTTTTATAAAATACATCATTAATGAACATAACCTAAAAATTATCTTAACGTTACAAGATCAATTTTAAAATTATCGTATTAATATTTTTATATAAACTTACCTGTATAAGCAGTATCTGCTGAAATTTGTTTACTGGCTGCCTGTACTTGCAAAATTAACTTGACTCTTTCGATTGGAGCTACCGCGGTTTTAGCTACGGCCGCTGAAATTCCTCCAGCGAGGAAATCCTTTAAAAAGGCTGTTTGCCTTTCATTCAACATGGCCATCATTTTGGAAACGCGGAGCTCCCCACTCCACAAATGTACACACAAGCGGAAGAAACGGAAATGAATTAAATTTAATGGAAACTTGATGTCAAATTGTTGACGTTTGACAGATAGATAAGATAAAGTAAATAGTAGTGATGGGGTTCTCGAATACTAAGAATCGAAAAGTATTCGATTCTTTAAAGTTCTCGGTTCTCGACCCATATCTGTTCTCGTTCTCAATTTTTGATTATAACTTAGGTTATGTAGGAAAAAATAGCTACAAAAAAAGAAACGAGCAGTACAAAACTTAAAATTTGAGAATACGAATACTGAGTTGAATATATTCGCTACTCGGTTCTCGGTAGAGTTCTCGATTTTGTCGGTATTCGAGAACTGAGTTCTCGATTCTTTAAAATATTGGAATTCTTCCCAACACTATATGATTATGCATTGTTGCTAAATCTACGGTTTTATAAAATTTAAAAATAAATAAAAAGTTATAATTTTAGAAAAGTGGATAGCAAATAATAAGCATTTATTAGGTTGTATATCTATAACAATGGTAGGAAATAGCTAAGTCTATATATTAGATTAAATACAAGTGTCTAGGTACACCACAATGAATTTACATTGCAAACATTTACATATACGTATTACGTACTTTTTTTTAATTCCCGAAGATATATCTAAAAACAAATATATTACTTCCATATTCTAAGCAGTGTTGCCATTTTGGGAAGTTTTTGACCCAAATTGGGGTATTTTGAGGTTCGTGAGGGATATAAATATTTGGGGGTACTTTTTAATCATAAATCTTGAACATTATAATGTAAATGTGATTTCTGCGCAGATGCGTTTCAATCTTCATCTTTTCCAGTGTTGCTAATAAGGCGCAATAATTGCGCTTTTTGACTTTGTTTTACGCCATTACGCTAATTTGTGTATTTTTGCGCTGTCTCAAGATAAGCTCAATCATGACAAACATGCTTTAAACCATAATTTTGAAGTTTTGATATCACAAAACCATAGAAGATAAAAAGGAGAAACGCCTGGATTACCGTACTTTTGAGAGAAATTTAATGGGCTGACAGTGACATAGAACTGTCAGTTGTCGAATAGCTGATCGGAGAGCAAACAGACAAATAGCCCAAGCAGCTTAGCCGTCAAAAAAAAAGAAGAAGACTTACAGCAAACAAGCATTAAACAACCAAAACGTCTGCCCAAGTATTTAAAATTTAATATTTACATTATGATTTCTGTTTACATCGAATAAAATATCAGCAAAGCGCAAATATACACCGTGATAGTCATTGTCATAAGTCAGTGGTGTAAACTTACGTTTGAATTATTTGACATATATTGCGCTTTTTCGAATATTGCGCTTTAATGTTGGCAGCATTGCGCTATTTATCTCTTCAACTTCGGCAACACTAATTTTTCCCATTACGAGTATGTGTTGTTTTATTTTATGTTTATTTCGAATAAAGATTTCCTTACACAAGTTCAAGGTCAAGTTGGAAGGCAAATTGTTGCCAATTAGGGTATTTTCGTTTACATTTTGGGGTAAAACAGCATTTTATGAACGGCAATATCAACATTAAACTCATTGACGTTCTCAATACTTTTTTAATATTGCAATCGAAACTCATTGTGGTGTACCTAGTCATTAAAATAATAAGCGACTTAATAAGAAAACAGAAGAATACTGCTGATTATTTTTGACAGAGTAACAATATTATTTATAAGTTTATGCTTTTTTTATTAATACTATTATTTAAACAATGAAGTTAAATTTTTCATTCATTTAATTTTCTTTGGCTGGAAATATTAGGTGCGTTCGATATAGTAAATCTACATGCTCACACTTCTCGAAATGCGTTCATAATTGCACTAATTATCACTCTGAAAGTTAGATTCTGCGTTCGATGTTGTATATACAGTGAAATAAATCTTTATGCTTCTAAAGGGGCTTTCATGCTATCGCGAAAAACGATTTCATTGGTTAAAAATTGAAGTCACGTTCCTTGCTCAATTTTCTGTGAAATTCGCAAGATTTAAATTTGGGGGTGGGAAAATAGACAAATCTTCAATTTTTATGCTAGTTCGTTAAATATGATGTTAAGTACGCATGTGCATTATCAGAATACACGCTTTGATTCAGTGTTTTGTTTTTCTTAGTGTTATGCATGAACGACGTCAGAATTTAACGGAAAATTCAAGCGAATTCGCATTGGCATGAAAGCCCCTTAACTCACGTGGCTACAAATAAGATCTTCTCTCTCTACTCTGCGAGGAGTGATGCCGAACGTACCTATTGTACAAGAAAAATTTGACTTATGTCATCAATGTCAGTTGTCAATCAGCTGTTGATAAATTATATTTGTGAAAGTTTACAGTTGGAAAATTATTTATTTGTTAAAATTCCAAAGATGAATTATTATTTATTAGTGTTAGGACTATCTAGCATATTTGTCTTATCAAAGGTAACAAAAAATAAACTTATTATTTAAAGTAGGGATCATTTATTTAAAATTTATTTAGGCTCAATCATATGAAGATAAAAGATGTAAATGTATTTGTCCAAGTATTTCTTCAGTAACAAATAAAACGGAATTAAAAAATCACACTTCTAGAATTATGTACATTACTAATGTTCCTCCAAATCAATGGTAAATATTTTTTATTACATTTGAACTATTATTATTATATTTTTATTTAAGTAATTGTGATGGTGTTATATTACCAAAAATTGGACAAGATATCGTAGGTAAAGAGCAAGAATTTTGTCCTAGATGTGAATGCAAATATGAAAACCGTAACACAACTATAATTAAAGTAGTAGTTATCATCGTTATTTGGGTTATTTCTATACTAGTCATATATATGGCATTTTTAATAATATTAGACCCTCTTCTAAATAAAAAAATTAAAGGAAATTATCAAGAACATACCAATGAAGATGTAAGTAATAAAAATTAACTTTATTTTTATTTATACAAATATAATTTTTAGGATGATGTATCTACAGCAGGTCCAATGTCCCATAATATGAGTGTTAGAGGCAACGTATTAAACCGTGTTGGACATCAACAAGATAAATGGAAAAGACAAGTTAAAGAACAAAGAAAAAATATTTATGATCGTCATACTATGTTAAATTAAATTATTGATATTTGTACATACTTTAATCAGACTGAGAAAAATTACAGATTTTTTAATAAAATTTATACTAAATATATGGATATGGTGTCTTTAGAATATATTGTATAATTGTGTTATTCGAATTCTGTTTATATAATTATGTGAATATTTTATTAGGTAATGTAGCTACTTATTTATAAATATATTATAAGAACTAAAAAATTTACAGTTATTTTTTAACACCAGTGATTTATGTTATTTTTATTAAAATTTGTTGCTAATTTCATATTAAAGTATAAAATTGTGATTTTAATTACATTTTACCTTTTAAATTAATAATTTTTTGGTTCAGCGCCATCTATAGTTATTATATAACAGTATCCAACTGTCATTACAAAGGAAGTGTATACTAGTACAACCATCAGGATATGTAAGGAGGAGCTATTTTGTGACAAATGCTCGCGATTTGGAGAGAAATACTCCATAAAAATAATTTTTTTTTTGGAGAAATAAATGCAATTTTTTATTAATGATTAATTCCGGCTAGATTCCGATAGTATTTTTTGTTTTTTTTATGCGCACAATCGTGCGTATTTGTCTCCCAATAACTCCACCTATTTTGCACCATGTAAGAAAAAATCTAAAAATAGGTATGATAGATTTTGTAAAAGGTATCGAGAAATGTTGATTTCTCTTCATAAACATGGAATATAAATTTTATAATTCAATTTTAAGACAGATTTTTTTAAACCTGTTCTAAAACGCTATTTGCCATGACGTGACGTCACTTCGTTAGTAAACAAGATATATTTTTGTCGTACAGTGTGTTAATTTGAATTTTTTTCGACTTATTATCTTGTTTTGTAGACTTTTATCAAGAGAACTTTTGACCTTGAAAATTTCGAGTTCTAGGCTGAATTTTAAACTTCTTCTTTCGTCACAATCTGCATTACAAAAGTATTCAAAACCCCGTCGTTATTTTTTGCCATTTGAGTAGCCTCAATAAATTTTTCGACCTTGAAAATTTTGAGTTCTAGGCATAATTTTAAAATTCAAGCTTCGTCACAATCTTCATGTCAACGAGTTCTAGATATTTACGAAATTTCATGCAAATCGGATATACGAAAGTATTCAAAACCCCGACATCATTTTTTGGCATTTGAATCAAGTCAAGAAAATTTTTTGACCTTGAAAATGTTGAATTCTGGGCCGAATTTTAAAATTCAGGCTTTGTCACAACCTGCAAATCAACGGGTTCTAGCTATGTACCAAATTTCATACAAATTGGCCATACGAAAGTATTCAAAACTCTGTCATCACTTTTTTCCATTTGAGTTAAGTCAAAAGAACTTGAAAATTTCGAGTTACAGGCAGAATTTTAAAATTCTGACTTCGTCACAATTTGCATGTCAACGAATTCGAACTATATACGAAATTTCATGCAAATCAGCCATACGAAAGTATTCAAAATTCCGTCGCCACTTTTTGTCATTTCACTCAAGTCAAAAAAACTTTAACCTTGAAAATTTCGAGTTACAGGCCGAATTTTAAAATTCGGACTTCCTCACAACCTACATTTCAACGAGTTCTAGTTATATATGAAATTTCATGTAAATCGGCTATACTAAAGTATTCAAAACCGCGGCGTGACTTTTAATTTTTTGAGTCGAGTCAAGAGAACCTCTGACCTTGAATGAATTAAGTTTTGGTTTGAATTTTAAAATTCGGGTTTCATCACAACCTGCATTTCGATGAGTTCTATACGAAATTTCATGCAAATCGGCTATACGAAAGTATTCAAAACTCCGACGTCACTTTTTATCATTATCACATTTTTCCATTTGACCTTAAATAACTTGAGTTTTAGGTCATATTTTAAAGTCTGGTTTTGTCACAACCTGCATTTCAACGAGTTCTAGCTATATGCCAAATTTCATGCAAATCGGCTATAAGAAAGTATTCAAAACTCCGTCGTCATTTTTTGGCATTGAGTCAAGGCCAAGAAAATTTTTTGACCTTGAAAATTTTGAGTTCTGGGCTAAATTTTAAAATTCGGGCTTCGTCACAACCTGCATATCAACGAGTTCTAGCTATGTAGCAAATTTCAGGCAAATCGGCTATACGAAAGTATTCAAAATCCCGTCGTCATTTTTTGGCACTTTACCTTGAAAATTTTGAGTTCTGGGCCGAATTTTAAAATTGAAGCTTTATCACAACCTACATTTTAATGTCTTTTAGCTATGTACTAAATTTCACGCAAATGGGCTGTACACAAGTATTCAAACCCCAGCATCACTTTTTGCCATTTCAGTCGAGTTAAAAGAACTTTTGACCTTGGAAATTTTGATTTCTAGGCCGAATCTTAAAATTCAGGCTTTATCACAACCTGCATTTCAATGTCTTTTAGAAATGTACGAAATTTCATGCAAATCGGCTGTACAAAAGTATTCAAAACCCCAGCATTACTTTTTGCCATTTCAGTCGAGTCAAAAGAACTTTTGACCTTGAAAATTTCGAGTTATAGGCCGAATTTTAAAATTTAGGCTTTATCACAACCTGTATTTCAATGTCTTTTATCGATGTACGAAATTTCATGCAAAATGGCTGTACCAAAGGCTTGAAAATATCTGCGTCACTTTTAAATATTTGATTCGAGCCTTTGAAAATTTCACAACCTACATTTCAGTTAGGAGAATATTTGACCTTGAATAACTGAAGTTTTGGGTAGAATTTTAAAATTCGGGTTTTATCACAAACTCCATTTCGATGAGTTCTGGATATGTACAAAATTTCATGTAAATTCTTAAGCTCTCAGACTAAAATATTTCGCCTCACCACACCTTTTCCTGATCTAATACTTTTTACCGACACGATATGTTAATTTATACAAAATAAATCTTAACGCAAGTGATTACTTTTTTGTCATAATAATAATATTCTGTAAATGGTTTATATTGTATTAATGTTTCAATTTAATGTGGCAACAATGGAAATCAATATGTCAAATCTCCCTAATGGCTGAATTTAGAAATTTTGTAAAGGTGTAAACATTATTATTGACCGAACATGTTTTTATTGTAATCTCAGTGTTTTTTTTTTTGTATATTCAGTTATTTTTGCACTTTATCTATTTAAATTTATATTTTGATCATGTCAATCCTAAAACTATACATAAACCGCTTAAATGTCCTACTAGTAGGACGAGTAGACAGAATCTAATTTATAATATAGCGCCATCTATGAGTATTTTATAAAAGCATATAACTGTCAAAATAATATACAAAATGGTGGTTCGTGACTTCGCTTTGTTTTGATTTCGATGCAAAATTAATAGGTTAAGGTTTTTTGTACGTGTAAAAATTAATTGCTGATGTATTGATAATAGAATTAATCTAAACAAATTAGCAATTAATCATGCCATAATAAAAATCCACGTATTCTATTGTACATCTTCATACATACTAGTAATAAATCTTTAAGAAAATGACTGCTAATGAAAATAAAAAGATTGCTCTTATCACTGGAATAACAGGCCAGGTAATTAATTATTTTATTTATAGTTATTATTAAAATTTTTAGTATTTAATTTATGTTGTTAGGATGGTTCCTATTTATCAGAATTCCTATTAGACAAAGGCTACGAAGTTCACGGTATAATCCGAAGAGCTAGTAGTTTCAACACAGGAAGAATAGACCATCTTCATTCTGAACCATACGCACATCGAGGTGGGAAATTTTTCCTTCACTACGGCGACATGACAGATTCCAGTTGTTTAGTAAAAATCATAGGAAAAATCAAACCAACTGAAATTTACAATTTAGCAGCTCAAAGTCACGTCAAAGTTTCTTTCGATTTAAGCGAATACACTGCCGAAGTAGATGCAGTTGGTACTTTAAGACTTTTAGATGCTATTAGGACTTGTGGGTTGGATCGATTGACTAAATTTTATCAAGCTTCTACGTCTGAGTTGTATGGAAAAGTAGCTGAGATTCCGCAGACTGAAAAGACACCTTTTTATCCCAGGTCGCCATACGGTAAGATTTTTTCATATTGTATTTTGCTCCATACACATATCAACCTTTAATATTCCAGATTCTATAGAACTGATCACCTTTAATATTCCTTGTTCAATAGAACTGATCAACTTTTAATATTCTCTATTCTCTCAAATTGATCAACCTTTAATATTCTCTGTTCGATAGAATTGATCAATCTTCAATGTTGTCTAAAATTGATCAACATTTAATATTCTCTGCTCTATAGAACTGATCAACCTTTAATATTCTCTATTCTCTCAAATTGATCAACCTTTAATATT
The DNA here is from genome assembly GCA_963243735.1 of Neocrepidodera transversa. Taxonomy (NCBI): domain Eukaryota; kingdom Metazoa; phylum Arthropoda; class Insecta; order Coleoptera; family Chrysomelidae; genus Neocrepidodera; species Neocrepidodera transversa. The sequence goes on along the minus strand of OY725348.1, from coordinate 2,706,572 downwards.
CTCTGTTCGATAGAACTGATCAATCTTTGATTATCTCTAAAATTGATCAACATTTAATATTCTCTGCTCTATAGATCTGATCAACCTTTAATATTCTCTATTCTCTCAAATTAATCAACCTTAAATATTCTCTGTTAAATAGAACTGATCAACCTTTAATATTCTCGGTTTTACTAAATTATACTATTTAAAACTATAAGATAGAGTTATTTAGTTATAATTAATTTTTAAATTTTAGTTATATTAGTTAAGTTAATTATTTTCATATCTCAATTAAACAGTTTGTTTTTATTTTATCCAATCATACACATATTTTACCTGATGATGATCTTTGCGTAGATCAAAACATGTTGCCTTGACATTTATATATCTTAATATTAAATATTTGAGTTTTATTATTTTTTATTGTATATATTTTTATAGCTGCTGCTAAATTATACGCTTATTGGATAGTCGTAAATTACAGAGAAGCTTACGATATGTTTGCTTGTAACGGAATTTTATTTAATCATGAAAGTCCCAGACGTGGCGAGACTTTTGTTACGAGAAAAATTACGAGGGAAGTAGCTAAAATTCATTTGGGATTGTCGGAGTGTTTGGAATTGGGTAATTTGGATTCGAAAAGAGATTGGGGACATGCAAAAGATTATGTTGAGGTATATATATATATAAACTAGTTATTTATTGCTGGTACAAAATTAATTTTTTTAGGCTATGTGGTTGATGTTACAACAAGAAAAACCTGAAGATTTTGTTATAGCTTCCGGAGAAATGCATAGCGTGAGGGAATTTGTAGAAGCGGCGTTTAAACATGTTGGGAAAGAAATTGTGTGGGAAGGAAAAGGAGCAGAAGAAGTTGGAAAAGAAAAAGATAGTGGCAAAATTAGAATTAAAGTTAATTCAAAGTATTTTAGACCTACAGAAGTTGTAAGTATATTTTTAGATATTTTATTTTTATATTTTAATAATTTCTTTTTAGGAACTTTTATTAGGAGATGCTTCTAAGGCTAAAGCATCATTTAATTGGTCGCCGAAAGTGACTTTTCCAGAATTAGTTACAGATATGATGGATGCTGATATTGCATTGATGAAGAAAAATCCAATGGCGTAATTTTTATTTAATGGGCATTTTTTTTAACATTCCTGTATATTTTTTATTTTATTTTACAGAGGATATAAACTATAAAGATTTTTTTTGACCTAAGAATAAAAAAAATAGTTTTCATAATTGTGGCATAAGTATTTTGTTTTGTACAATTTTATAATAAGTATATAGAAGATTTGATGTGATAAGTTATTAAAATATATTATTTATATTTGATTTGATTTTTTTCATTTCATAGGCAATTTTAACATTGAATATTTGGCGTATTAGATAAATAGTTAGATTCGAGTTTTTTTAAGTACAAAATTGCTTTGGAAAAAAGAAATTACCACTTCAATACGCTTATATACGTATACTTAATAATAATGGTTATTATAAATTTAGTACCCCATTTTGTGTTTTAAATCCCTTATGTAACGTTTTGTCAAGAAAACGGTACCAATATAGAATTCATAATCTACTAAAAGTAAATATTTTGGATTACTTACCTTGATTCCTTCCTTGGTTTTCATCACTCGTTTACGAATTTTACTTATTTATCGGTAAGCTTCATTTTTACTTGGATCTTGTCTTGATACACTACAATTTTAATTTTGTATTGCTTTTTTTTTACAATTTAAATTGCGCCCTGTAGATTTATATTCTAAATCCATTAATACGAATGCGTTGATGCGGCTTCAAGTAATTTCGTTTTTGTGAGATTTCGGACACTTAGAAACAAAGACACGCTTTTTTAAATTTTCACTTTTTATCGGTTCTAATGATTAAGTTAATTTCAATACGATATTGGAGTTGTGTATTTAAGAAACACGGATTTATTTAAATGTATTAGAATTTTGTATTTAACGAATTGTCAATTTAGACAAATGACAAGTGACTGGTCGTTTCACTTTTACAGTGTACCAACTTTTACGCTATTCATAAAATTTGTTTCTATAAATTTTATGGAAATTGGGAATAATTTATTAAAGATAAAAATACCCGAAATTTTCTCGTATAATAGACGTTAGACTTATCAGAATTTAAGCTTTTGTATAGGCATTAACAATATTCCTTATTTCGAAAAATAACTTTATGTTGGTGTACACTTACAAATAAAGTAATAACAGACTTGAAAACGAACGTACCCCACCAGAGAGAGAGGGAAGTTATATCTAACTTAAACTCTAAAGACGGATTCCCACTATATATGCGGAAAAGCTGCAGTCGGATTGTCTGTATCCACTTCTATTGGTCGATTTTGAAAATTAATTCAAAATCGATCAATGGAATTTGATACAGAAAATCCGCCTGCAGATTTTCCGCCTAGTGGGAATCCGTCTTAAATGTTTGCATTAGGACTCATAATGAACTTCTGTAGCGGTGTTGACAGATTTAATTTATATAATATATTCGAATTTTATCATTTTTTTTACGTACCGACGAACTGTTATAAAAATTCTTGTCACTGAAATTTGTTTAATTAATTAAAAAAATGGTGAACAAATAAAAATATAGTTTTTATATTTCAATTTCGAAATATTACTACGTCCCTGAACCAACGGCGTCAATGCATTTTTATGAGTCTTAGTCAAAACAAAAGATGCTTTTCGAGTCGATATGTTGAGAACATCGGTTTACATTAAACATTTAATTTTAGTTGATTTGTCAGTTTATTTGAAAGTTGATTTGTTAGTTTATTTGAAAGTTGATTTTGTCTGGTAATTTTATAGTTTATTTAACAGTTGATTTGTCAGGTAATTTGACAGTTGATTTGTTACTTGATTTTCAGAGAGTATTATTATTATTATTATTATTTGTGAGTTCATTTGACAGTTAATTTAACAGTTCATTTGATAGTTGATTTGTTAGGTAATTGACAGTTGATTTGATTTTGGTGTTAATCGGATAACCGAAAGTGACAGTTGCTATAAAGTGATGACGTCATTAGTAACTAAGATGGAAATAAATTTATAATTTAATTTCGCATGATTCAAATTTTTAAAACTTTTACCATTGTTGCCAGATTTATCAATAAGTTGATTTTTTCATACTTTTTTAAATAGTAAAAATTATGCATTTTTATGAAAAATTACAAGAAATCAAAATTGTAAAATATAAAATTTCCTAAAAATCCTGTTCTTATTTTTTTTTCGAATTCTGAATAATTTTGCCACTAGGGGGATGAAAGAAATATATATGGACTTTTGTTCCTTATTTTTAGATTTTGAGCCAAAATTATGAATTTTCGTGAAAAATTACAAGGAATCAAAATTGTAGAACATAAAATTTCCTACAATTTTTGTCGTAACATTTATTTCGAATTCGGCATAATTTCGCCGCTAGAGGGCGTGAAAGAAATATAAATGAACTTTTGCTCCTTATTTTTAGATTTTGAGCCAAAATTATCAATTTTTATGAAAAATTAGAAGAAATCAAAATTGTAGAACATAAAATTTGTTGCAAATTATATTTTTACTTTTTTTCAAATTCCGCATAATTTCTCCGCTAGAGGGCGTGAAAGAAATATATATAAACGTTTGCGCCTTTTTTTAGAGTTTGAGGCAAAAGTATGAATTTTCATGAAAAATTACAAGATATGAAAATTGTAGAACATAAACTTTCCTACAAATTCTGTATGTACTTTTTTCTTCGAATTCTGCATAATTTCACAGCTAGAGGGCGTGAAAAAAAAATATATAGACTTGCGCATTTTTTTTAGATTTTGGGTCAAAATTATGGATTTTTATGAAAAATTACGAAATACCAAAATTGTAGAACATAAAATTTCCTACAAATTTTGTCTTAACATTTATTTCGAATTCCGCATAATTTCGCCGCTAGAGGGCGTGAAAGAAATATATATGGACTTTTGCTCCTTATTTTTAGATTTTGAGTCAAAATTATTAATTTTTATGAAAAATTAGTAAAAATGAAAATTGCAGAATATAAAATTTCCTACAAATTCTGTCTTACCTTTTTTTTCGAATTTCGCATAGTATCGCCGCTAAAGGGCGTGAAAGAATTATATATGGACTTTTGCTCCTCATTTTTAAATTTTGAGCCAAAATTATCAATTTTTATGAAAAATTATAAGAAATCAAAATTGCAGAACATAAACTTTGCTACAAATTCTATCTTTATTTTTTTTCGAATTTCGTATAGTATCACCGCTAGAGGGCGTGAAAAGAATATATAGACTTTTGCGCCTTTTTTTTTAGTTTTTGGGCCAAAATTATAGATTTTTATAGAAAATTACAAGATACCAAAATTGTAGAACATAAAATTTCCCACAAATTTTGTCTTAACTTTTTTTTAGAATTCTGCATAATTTCGCCGATAGAGGGCGTGAAAGAAATATATCTAGATGTTTGGGCCTTATTTTTAGATTTTGTGCCAAAATTATGAATTTTTATGAAAAATTACAGGAAATCAAAAATGTAGAACATAAAATTTGCTATAAATTTTGTATTAACTTTTTTTTAGAATTATGCATAGTGTCGCCGATAGAGGGTATGAAAGAAATATATGGACTTTTGCTCTTTATTTTTAAATTTGGAACCAAAATTATCAATTTTTATGAAAATTTACAAGAAAACAAAATTGTAGAATATAAAATTTACTACAAATTTTGTCTAATTTTTCATTTTGAATTCTGCATAGTATAGCCGCTAGAGGTCGTGAAAGAATTACATAAGTGCGCCTATTTTTTAGAAAAAAGGATAATTACTTTACTAGGAATATTTGGAAAATTGGGTGGGTTTATCCCCTCTTTATTTTCAAATATTTTATAAAAATTATTATAATAACCAATCTCGTTTAACAAATTCCGAAAATATTAAACACATCTTCGCCTTCGCCACTGGATGAACATCATTAACTTTAATCTCATTATTTTTATGGAAATCTTGCATAGCTCCTTTTTTCGCAAAAATAACAGTCACATTCATTAAATTAGCCTGCAAAAATTTACTTTTAGCAGCCTCTCTAAGTACACCCAAAAAATGTTTATAAGCAAACGGTTCAACATCGCATCCCAACGATTCTAAAGTTTTAATAAAAGTTTCGTGATAGTAGGTCAAAAGAAAGTCGAAGTGGTTTTTAAGCGAAGCTAAATCCACGCTGGTTATTAAAAAGAATAATAAATCTAGTGCTGGATTATTAATTCTGTACATTTGGAAATCTACAAATTTATTTTTTACAGTTTTATTATCTTCAAATTTTTGCATTGTATTATTTAACCAGATATCTTCATGCGTTAAGGTAGCAAAAATCCCTTCATATTTATTATCTAAATTAAAACCAGGCATACTTTTATTCTTCTCTTTTTCTATTATCTTATCTATTATATCGATATGTTTCCTACAAAAAATATCTTGTCTTAAAATCGATTTAAATAAATCGAAAGGAAACGGAGGTCGATCTTTAGGAAAATCGCCATTGTTTTCTGGCATTTTAAAAACAAAACAATTATCTGTTATTATTTTTTTAAATAATTCAGGTTGTTGTAATTTTAGAGCTAACGGAACAGCATGGAATACAGCTAGATCATTTAATAGGACTTTTGCTGTATCGAAATCGAATCCTATATGTCTATCCAAGTTATCATAACCTAAAAAAAAATACAACGTCATAAAAAAAAATATAATGGGTACTCAATACGCTGTTTACAAAGGCGTAGTCTAATTTTATTTACACTCAATGATTTCTATAAGGTTAATTTTAAAGCTTTATGTTTGCTTGTAAGTTTTTTAGTAATAATAAGTTTTTTGGAACTTCATAAAAATAATAAATATACTGGCGCCCACAAATAATCTTATATGACTTATCCTCTCCCACACTAATTAAACTTTTTTATATGATTTTTTTTTTGTAAAGGTTTGTTTTACTACAATAAGGCCTAAATGTACCAATTATAATTTACTAAGACTTTTTTTTAATTCTGAATTTAGGGCGCCATCCATTTTCTTTAACAAGCAATAATAAGCTTGTAAAAAGCTTGTTGTAACGGTTTTTGCCTACAATTTCGTTTTAGTAAATTCTAGCAAAAAAAACATTTTGTGTACATTTTTGTATAAATTTGTTGTTTATAATTTTTTTTTTAATGAATAATAACGAAGGATGTGACGTTTCCAATTAACTAATCAAATTCCACGTATTAGATTTTTTGTTTTTTTCAAGTAGGGGTAAATTTAGAAAAAAAAAATGTAAAAATTGATTTTTTTTTTGGTTTATTGTTTTCAAGTATGGACAGAATTTTTTTTTTATTTGGTATATAAAAATTAAATGGAGGACTAGTTAAGCAATGGATTGGAGATTATACAAAATTTAAATAATCCAGATATTGATAAAAATTTATATATTTTTATTTAAAATTAATAAAAACATATTTTTTTATTTGATTGTTTCTTTAGATTAAAATATTCCATTGTAATAAATTTTAATTTTTTAAGATTTTTTTTTGAAAATTTTGTTATAAAGAAATCAACAAAAATCTCTTATTGGGCCTTATTTTCGTTCAAAATTAGTTTAAAAAAAAATTATTTTATTAGTTTTGACTTCATCAAATGTTTTTATATACTATAATGTCACTTTCCAGCAAATTTTGTATTTTTCAGATTTTTTTTGAAATTTTGTCATCAAAAAATCAATAAAAATCTCTCATTCGTCCTTATTTTCGTTCAAAATTAGTTAAAAAAAAATATTTTATAATTTTTGACTTCACCAAATATTTTTATATACTATAATATCACGTTCCAACAAATTTTGTATTTTTCAGATTTTTTTTGAAATTTTGTCATCAAAAAATCAATAAAAATCTCTCATTCGTCCTTATTTTCGTTCAAAATTAGTTAAAAAAAAATTATTTTATAATTTTTGACTTCACCAAATATTTTTGTATACTATAATGTCACTTTCCAGCAAATTTTGTATTTTTCAGATTTTTTTTTGAAATTTTGTCATCAAAAAAATCAATAAAAATCTCTCATTCGTCCTTATTTTCGTTCAAAATTAGTTAAAAAAAAATTATTTCATAATTTTTGACATCACCAAATGTTTTTGTATTCTACAGTGTCACCTTCCAACAAATTTTGTATTTTTCAGATTTTTTTTGAAATTTTGTCATCAAAAAATCAATAAAAATCTCTCATTCGTCCTTATTTTCGTTCAAAATTAGTTTAAAAAAAATTATTTCATAATTTTTGACTTTATCAAATGTTTTTATATACTATAATGTCACTTTCCAGCAAATTTTGTATTTTTCAGATTTTTTTTTGAAATTTTTTCATCATAAAATCAATAAAAATCTCTCATTCGTCCTTATTTTTGTTCAAAAATATTTAAAAAAAAATTATTTCTTAATTTTTTACTATACCAAATGTTTTTATATACTATAATATCACGTTCCAGAAATTTTTGTATTTTTCAGATTTTTTTTGAAATTTTGTCATCAAAAAATCAATAAAAATCTCTCATTCGTCCTTATTTTCGTTCAAAATTAGTTTAAAAAAATTATTTTATAATTTTTGACTTCACCAAATATTTTTGTATACTATAATGTCACGTTTTAATAAATTTTGTATTTTTCAGATTTTTTTTGAAATTTTGTCATCAAAAAATCAATAAAAATTTCTCATTCGTCCTTATTTTTGTTCAAAATTATTTAAAAAAAAATATTTTATAATTTTTGACTCCATGAAATGTTTTTATATACTATAATGTCACTTTCCAGCAAATTTTGTATTTTTCAGATTTTTTTTGAAATTTTGTCACCAAAAAATTAATAAAAATCTCTCATTCGTCCTTATTTTCGTTCAAAATTAGTTAAAAAAAAATTATTTTATAATTTTTGACTTCACCAAATATTTTTGTATACTATAATGTCACGTTTTAATAAATTTTGTATTTTTCAGATTTTTTTTTTAAAATTTTGTCATCAAAAAATCAAAAAAAATTTCTCATTCGTCCTTATTTTCGTTCAAAATTAGTTAAAAAAAAATTATTTCATAATTTTGCACTTCACCAAATGTTTTTATATACTGTAATGTCACGTTCCTAAAAATTTTGTATTTTTCAGATTTTTTTTGAAATTTTTTCATCAAAAAAATCAATAAAAATCTCTCATTTGTCTTTATTTTCGTTCAAAATTAGTTAAAAAAAAATATTTTATAATTTTTGACTCCATCAAATGTTTTTATATACAATAATGTCACGTTCCTGAAAATTTTGTATTTTTCAGATTTTTTTTGAAATTTTGTCATCAAAAAATCAAGAAAAATTTCTCATTCTTCTTTATTTTCGTTCAAAATTAGTAAAAAAAAAATATTTTATAATTTATGACTTCAGCAAATGTTTTTATATACAATAATGTCACGTTCCTGAAAATTTTGTATTTTTCAGATTTTTTTTGAAATTTTGTCATCAAAAAATCAATAAAAATCTCTCATTCGTCATTATTTTCGTTCAAAATTAGTTAAAAAAAAAGATTTTATAATTTTTGACTTCAGCAAATGTTTTTATATAAAATAATGTCACGTTCCTGAAAATTTTGTATTTTTCAGATTTTTTTTGAAATTTTATCATCAAAAAATCAATAAAAATTTCTCATTCGTCATTATTTTCGTTCAAAATTAGTTAAAAAAAAATATTTTATAATTTTTGACTTCAGCAAATGTTTTTATATAAAATAATGTCACGTTCCTGAAAATTTTGTATTTTTCAGATTTTTTTTGAAATTTTATCATCAAAAAATCAATAAAAATTTCTCATTCGTCATTATTTTCGTTCAAAATTAGTTAAAAAAAAATATTTTATAATTTTTGACTTCAGCAAATGTTTTTATATAAAATAATGTCACGTTCCTAAAAATTTTGTATTTTTCAGATTTTTTTTGAAATTTTATCATCAAAAAATCAATAAAAATTTCTCATTCGTCATTATTTTCGTTCAAAATTAATTAAAAAAAAATATTTTATAATTTTTGACTTCACCAAATGTTTTTATATAAAATAATGTCACGTTCCTGAAAATTTTGTATTTTTCAGATTTTTTTTGAAATTTTATCATCAAAAAATCAATAAAAATTTCTCATTCGTCATTATTTTCGTTCAAAATTAGTTAAAAAAAAATATTTTATAATTTTTGACTTCAGCAAATGTTTTTATATAAAATAATGTCACGTTCCTGAAAATTTTGTATTTTTCAGATTTTTTTTGAAATTTTATCATCAAAAAATCAATAAAAATTTCTCATTCGTCATTATTTTCGTTCAAAATTAGTTAAAAAAAAATATTTTATAATTTTTGACTTCACCAAATGTTTTTATATACTATAATGTCAGTTTCCAGCTAATTTTGTATTTTTCAGATTTTTTTTTGAAATTTTGTCATCAAAAAATCAATAAAAATCTCTCATTCGTCCTTATTTTCGTTCAAAATTAGTTAAAAAAAAATAATTTCATAATTTTTGACATCACCAAATGTTTTTGTATTCTACAGTGTCACCTTCCAGAAAATTTTGTATTTTTCAGATTTTTTTTGAAATTTTGTCATCAAAAAATCAATAAAAATCTCTCATTCGTCCTTATTTTCGTTCAAAATTAGTTAAAAAAAATTATTTTACAATTTATGATTTCACCAAATGTTTTTATATACTATAATGTCACGTTCTAGAAAATTTTGTATTTTTCAGATTTTTTTTTGAAATTTTGTCATCAAAAAATCAATAAAAATTTCTCATTCGTCCTTATTTTTGTTCAAAAAAATTTAAAAAAAAAATATTTCATAATTTTTAACATCACCAAATGTTTTTATATACTATAATGTCACGTTCCTGAAAATTTTGTATTTTTCAGATTTTTTTTGAAATTTTGTCATCGAAAAATCAATAAAAATTTCTCATTCGTCCTTATTTTTGTTCAAAATTATTTAAAAAAAAATTATTTTATAATTTTTGACTTCACCAAATGTTTTTATATACTATAATGTCACGTTTCAGAAAATTTTGTATTTTTCAGATTTTTTTTGAAATTTTGTCATCAAAAAAATCAATAAAAATCTCTCATTCGTCCTTATTTTCGTTCAAAATCAGTTAAAAAAAAAAAAATTATAATTTTTGACTTCACCAAATGTTTTTATAAACTACAATGTCACCTTCCAGAAAATTTTGTATTTTTCAGATTTTTTTTGAAATTTTGTCATCAAAAAAATCAATAAAAATCTCTCATTCGTCCTTATTTTCGTTCAAAATCAGTTAAAAAAAAAAAATTATAATTTTTGACTCCATCAAATGTTTTTATAAACTACAATGTCACGTTACAGTAAATTTTGTATTTTTCAGATTTTTTTTGAAATTTTGTCATCAAAAAATCAAGAAAAATTTCTCATTCTTCCTTATTTTCGTTCAAAATTAGTTTAAAAAAATTATTTCATAATTTTTGACTCCACCAAATGTTTTTATATACTATAATGTCACGTTTCAGCAAATTTTGTATTTTTCAGATTTTTTTTGAAATTTTGTCACCAAAAAATCAATAAAAATCTCTCATTCGTCCTTATTTCGTTCAAAATTAGTAAAAAAAAAATATTTTATAATTTTTGACTTCACCAAATGTTTTTATATACTATAATGTCACGTTTCAGCAAATTTTGTATTTTTCAGATTTTTTTTGAAATTTTGTCACCAAAAAATCAATAAAAATCTCTCATTCGTCCTTATTTCGTTCAAAATTAGTAAAAAAAAAATATTTTATAATTTTTGACTTCACCAAATGTTTTTATATACTATAATGTCACGTTCCAGCAAATTTTGTATTTTTCAGATTTTTTTTTGAAATTTTATCATCAAAAAATCACTAAAAATCTCTCATTCGTCCTTATTTTTGTTCAAAATTATTTAAAAAAAAATATTTTATAATTTTTGACTCCATCAAATGTTTTTATATACTATAATGTCACTTTACAGCAAATTTTGTATTTTTCAGATTTTTTTTTGAAATTTTGTCATCGAAAAATCAATAAAAATTTCTCATTCGTCCTTATTTTCGTTCAAAATTAGTTAAAAAAAAATAATTTCATAATTTTTGACATCACCAAATGTTTTTGTATTCTACAGTGTCACCTTCCAGAAAATTTTGTATTTTTCAGATTTTTTTTGAAATTTTTTCATCAAAAAATCAATAAAAATCTCTCATTCGTCCTTATTTTTGTTCAAAATTATTTAAAAAAAAAATATTTTATAATTTTTGACTTCATCAAATGTTTTTATATACTATAATGTCACTTTCCAGCAAATTTTGTATTTTGCAGATTTTTTTTTGAAATTTTGTCATCAAGAAATCAATAAAAATCTCTCATTCGTCCTTATTTTCGTTCAAAATTAGTTTAAAAAAAATTATTTCATAATTTTTGACTTCACCAAATGTTTTTATATACTATAATGTCACGTTCCCGTAAATTTTGTATTTTTCAGATTTTTTTTGAAATTTTGTCATCAAAAAATCAATAAAAATCTCTCATTCGTCCTTATTTTTGTTCAAAATTATTTAAAAAAAAAATATTTTATAATTTTTGACTTCATCAAATGTTTTTATATACTATAATGTCACTTTCCAGCAAATTTTGTATTTTGCAGATTTTTTTTTGAAATTTTGTCATCAAGAAATCAATAAAAATCTCTCATTCGTCCTTATTTTCGTTCATAATTAGTTTAAAAAAAATTATTTCATAATTTTTGACTTCACCAAATGTTTTTATATACTATAATGTCACGTTCCCGTAAATTTTGTATTTTTCAGATTTTTTTTGAAATTTTGTCATCGAAAAATCAATAAAAATTTCTCATTCGTCCTTATTTTCGTTCAAAATTAGTTAAAAAAAATATTTTATAATTTTTGCTCCATCAAATGTTTTTATATACTATAATGTCACGTTTCAGAAAATTTTGTATTTTTCAGATTTTTTTTTGAAATTTTGTCATCAAAAAAATCAATAAAAATCTCTCATTCGTCCTTATTTTCGTTCAAAATTAGTTAAAAAAAAAAATTATAATTTTTGACTTCACCAAATGTTTTTATATACTATAATGTCACTTTTCAGAAAATTTTGTATTTTTCAGATTTTTTTTGAAATTTTGTCATCGAAAAATCAATAAAAATTTCTCATTCGTCCTTATTTTCGTTCAAAATTAGTAAAAAAAAAATATTTTATAATTTTTGACTCCATCAAATGTTTTTATATACTATAATGTCACGTTTCAGAAAATTTTGTATTTTTCAGATTTTTTTTTGAAATTTTGTCATCAAAAAAATCAATAAAAATCTCTCATTCGTCCTTATTTTTGTTCAAAATTATTTTAAAAAAAATTATTTTATAATTTTTGACTTCACCAAATGTTTTTATATACTATAATGTCACGTTTCAGCAAATTTTGTATTTTTCAGATTTTTTTTGAAATTTTGTCATCGAAAAATCAATAAAAATCTCTCATTTGTCTTTATTTTCGTTCAAAATTAGTTAAAAAAAAATTATTTCTTAATTTTTTACTTTACCAAATGTTTTTATATACTATAATGTCACGTTCTAGAAAATTTTATATTTTTCAGATTTTTTTTTGAAATTTTGTCATCAAAAAATCAATAAAAATTTCTCATTCGTCCTTATTTTTGTTCAAAATTAATTTAAAAAAAACTGATTCATGATTTTTGACTTTACCAAATGTTTTTATGTACTAAAATATTAAATTGCAGCAAATTCCAAATTTCCCAATTTTTTTTTTATTTTGTATTAATTTAAACTATTTATAATCTCCAAATCTTTTCATTACAAAAACCATTAGTCTTATATTATTATATTATTATATTATTATATTATTATATTATTATATTATTATATTATTATATTATTATATTATTATATTATTATATTATTATATTATTATATTATTATATTATTATATTATTATATTATTATATTATTATATTATTATATTATTATATTATTATATTATTATATTATTATATTATTATATTATTATATTATTATATTATTATATTATTATATTATTATATTATTATATTATTATATTATTATATTATTATATTATTATATTATCATATTATTATATCATTATATCAATATATAATTTCTATTATTTAATATTTTTTCTTACCTTGTACTTTCAAATTTTCTAAAACAATCAAAGCATTCGCATCAGGTATTTCTTCCCCTTCCAAATTAAACCTGCCGCCAATAAATTTCGGAAAAAATTTCATTTCCGAAACTCCTTTATTTTTCAAAAAATTCTGCAAAGTAGGTACAATTTCTCGATAAAAATTTGTCTCTGATTTAAACATTCCAACATTAAGGGCGGCCTGAAAAGCATTTGGTACTACACATTTACAACAAACGCTTTCATTTTCGACAACCCCTGTATCTTTATTTTTAAGCTTTAGATCTATTTTAAGCATATCGCTCCAGTAATTTTCACCTGGTTCTGTTAAGTTGGTAACTGTTTTTTCTAAAATTTCGTACGTTTTTTCGAAAATTTCATTTAGAAATTCGTCTAATTTTTGTATTTTGTTAGTCATTTTGGAGTTCACTAATAAACAGTGTTAATTCACAAAATGATTATTACTAATTGATTATTGATTAATTGAATATTGAAGATAATACTGTGATTTTTTTTTTTAGGTAGCGTTATCTTTATAAAATTATATTAAAATTTTTGATAAAAGATATTGCAATAAATGACCTTCATTTTTAGTTTAATCTATATTTTTATTATTTTTTCTCTGGTTTATTTTTTAGTAATATTAGACACGTGAATTTATAATTTGTTAATTATCAATGATGTTCAGATAGGTTTTATTTATCTAAAGAAAAAGTGACAACATTTAAACAATTCAAAGATAGCTAAAAATTTGAACAAATTTAAATAAAATTTTGGTCGGTAGAAATTTAAATTATAACAAAATAAAAGAACACTCTGTATTTTCGTTAAAAATTAATAACAAAATTTCTTTGATTTGAGCTATTGTTTCTTTAGACTAGCAATTTTTAAGTTTCTTATTTTTTTTTTTTAACAGAAATCAATAAAAATCTGACATTTGTCCTTATTTTCATTCAAAATTATTTAAAAAAAAATGTTTGGTAATTTTTGACTTTGACACTAATTCCTTTTTCCCAAATTTGTTATTTTTTTGGCCTTAAATTTCCACTACTTGGTATCAAAAATTTCCCCTTTTTTCTCTCAGTTTTGTTCACAAATTGGCTTTATTTTCTACATTTTTGTTACTTTTTGACTCAAATTTCCCCTCTTTTCTAACAAAAATTTCCCCTCTCGTCTCTTAATTTGTGTCCTCCTTTGTACACAATTTTTTTTTCGTTTCCAAATTTGTCAATTTTTCGGATTAAATTTCCCCTCTTTTCTCTTAAAAATTTCCCCTCTTTTTTCTTAAAAAGAAGATACTTTTTTTTAGTAATTTAGATTTTTTTCCACATTTTGCTCCTTGTACTCTAATATCCCCTCTCTTCCCTTAACAATTTTCCCTCTTTTCTCCTAATTTTTCACTAATTCCTTTTTCCCAAATGTGTTATTTTTTATTCTTAAACTTCCCCTACTTTCTATCAAAAGATTCCCCTCTTTTCTCTCAGTTTTTCACAAATTTACTTTTTTTCCATTTTTGTTATTTTTTGACTCAAATTTCCCTCTTTTCTCACAAAAATTTCCCCTCTTGTCAATCAATTTTTGTCCCTTTTTTCACAATTTTTTTTTTCTTTTCCAAATTGATCAATTTTTCGGCTTGAATTTCCCCTCTTTTCTTTTATAAATATCCCCCCTTTCTCTTAAAAAGAAGATACTTATTTTACTCATTTTGTTTTTTTTCACATTGCTTCTTGTACTCTAATGTCCCCTCTCTTCTTTTAAAATTTTCCCTCTTTTCTTCCAATTTTTTACTAATTCCTTTTTCCCAAATTTGTTATTTTTTATCCTTATACTTCCCCTACTTTCTATCAAAAAATTCCCCTCTTTTCTCTCAGTTTTCGTCACTTTTTTTACAAATTGGCTTTTTTTCCATTTTTGTTACTTTTTGACTCAATTTTCCCTCTTTTTTAACAAAAATTTCCCCTCTTGTCAATCAATTTTTGTCCCTTTTTTCACAATTTTTTTTTTTCAAATTTCTCAATTTTTCGGCTTACATTTCCACTCTTTTCTCTTAAAAATTTCCCCTCCTTTCTCTTGAAAAGGAGACACTTTTTTTAGTAATTTAAATTTTTTCTTCTCTTCTCTAAAAATTTTCTTTCTTTTCTCCCAATTTTTGTCACTTTTTTTACTAATTTTCTTTCTTTTTTCAAAATTCGAATGTTTTTCGGCTTAAATTTCTCGACTTTTCTCTCAAAAATTGACCCTCGCCTTTCTCTCAAAGTGAAGAAATTTTTTTTATAGTAATTTTAATTTTTCCAAAATTTTGCAATTTTTACTCAAATTTCCCCTCTTTTCTCCCACTAATTTTCTTTTTTCCAAATTTGTTAGTTTTCGGCTTAAATTTTTGAGAGTAAAGAGAAAATTTCCCCTCCTTTCTCTCAAAGAAAACCCTTTTATTAGTAATTTTGATTTTTTTCAAAATTTTGTTCATTTTTCTCAAAAATTTCCCCTCCTTTCTCTTAAACTGAAGATTTTTTTTTTAATAATTTTGATTATTTTTCCACATTTTGTACTTTTTACTTAAATTTCCCCTCTCTTCCATTAATTTTTGTCACTATTTTCGCTAAATTTGTCACTTTTCGGCTTAAATTTCTCGTCTTTTTTCTCAAAAATTTCCCCTCCTTTCTCTCAAAGAAAACCCTTTTATTAGTAATTTTGTTTTTTTCCAAATTTTACACATTTTACTCAAATGTCCCCTCTTTTTTTCATTCAAAATTTATTAAAAAAAATTGTTTGATAATTTTCTATTTTAAGAAATTTCATTTTTTTCAAATATTTTTTGATAATTTATCATCAAGAAATCAATAAAAATTTCTTATTGATCCCAATTTTCATTCAAAATTATTAAAAAAAAAATGATTGATAATTTTTGATTTCACTAAATGTTTTTGTCTTATTCGAGCTAATTTTTTTTTGTAATTTTGTAATAAAAAATGAATAAAAGTCTCACATTTGTCCTTATTTTCGTTAAAAATATATAAAAAAAATTGTTTAATAATTTTTGATTTAAGTAAACTAAATTCATAATCGAAGGACCAACCACATTAATTTTATTAAAAAAGTTGAAATTTCTCATTATTTTATTTAATTTAGAAAATTTTGTGATTTTGTGTAAATTCGAAAAAGTACCTACTTATATATTTTTTTAATAAGTTTCTAAATTAATTTATTAAAATTTTTATTATTATTAAGAATAAAACTTGAAACTTTTATCTATAATAAATACTAGACATTTTATTAACAAAAATATTTCACGTTATGTGATAACACTTAAAAAAATCTTAAAAGATAAAAACGATCTGGTATGCAGATTGCACACAAGTTAACAAAAACACAATAGAAACATTTATTTATCAAAGATTTATCTTAACAACGAATATTATTTTCAATATTATAATAATTTTCCTTGAAGAATAATTTAATTGTTATTAAAATATTTTTTTGTCACTTATAAAGCGTAGATAAATATGAATAATATTCGTGCCAGGACCGAATTAGAATTTTTCATTAAATATGACTGAAAATAAATAAAAAATTAAAATACAACATTGGAATACAAAAATTTATAATATTGCAGTTAATATTAATTAAATAAAATAGAAAAACAAGTGCCATAATAACAAAGAGAAAATAGTCAATTGAACCAATAAAAAACACGAAATTCAGAAAATATCACATTATATTATTTTAACAATTTGGCAACACTGTATTTTTGGATGTTTTTTGAGTGTGTGTGTGTACAAATAGTATCTCAAAAAGTTTACACTACATGGAAAATTTTTCATTTAGTTTTGAAAAAAATTATTGTTTAAAAAAAATTGGTGCTCAAATTTTGTCACATTTTTGACTAAAATTTCCTTTTTTTTTCTCAATTTTTGTCACTTTTTTCACGAATTCCTTTTAACTAAATTTATTATTTTTAGGCCTTTTTCCCCTACTTTTTGTCAAAAATTTTCTCTTTTCTCTCAGTTTTTGTCACTTTTTTCAGAAATTGACTTCTTTCCTATTTTTGTTTACCCTCTTTTCTTTCAAAAATTTCCACTCTTGTCTCTCTATTTTTGTCACTTTTTTCTCTAATTTTCTTTTTTTCCCAACTTTGTCAATTTTCAGCTTAAATTTCCCTTCTTTTCTCTCAAAAATTTCCCCTCCTTTCTCTCAAAAAGAAGATTCTTTTTTTAGTAATTTTGATTTTTTTCCAAATTTTGATCTTTTTACTCAAATTTCCCCTTTCTTCTCTCAAAATTTTCCCTCTTTTGTCCCAATTTTTCACTAATTCCTTTTTCATAAATTTGTTATTTTTTTCGGCTTAAATTTCCCCTACTTTCTCTCAAAAATTTCCCCTCTTTTCTCTTAGTTTATGTCACTTTTTTCACAAATTGACTTTTTTTTCTCCATTTTTGTTACTTTTGGATTTAAATTTTCCCTCTTTTCTCACAAAAATTTCCTTGCCCCTTTTTTCTATAAAAAAATGCACTTTTATTACTACTTTTTTCTCCTCAACTTTTGTCACATTTTTGACTCAAATTTCCTTTTTTTTTCTCAATTTTTGTCACTTTTTTCACGAATTCCTAAATTTATTATTTTTTGGACTCTTTCCCCTACTTTTTGTCAAAAATTTTGTCTTTTCTCTCAGTTTTTGTCACTTTTTTCAGAAATTGGACTTTTTTCCTATTTTTGTTTACCCTCTTTTCTTTCAAAAATTTCCACTCTTGTCTCTCTATTTTTGTCACTTTTTTCTCTAATTTTCTTTTTTCCCAACTTTGTCAATTTTCAGCTTAAATTTCCCCTCTTTTCCCTTAAAAATTTCCCCTTCTTTCTCTTAAACATACTTTTTTTAGTAATGTTGATTTTTCCTAAATTATGTTCTTTTTACTCAAATTTCCCCTCTTCTCTCTAAAAAATTCCTCTCTTTTCTAAAATTTCGCCTCTTTTCTCCAAATTTTTGTAACTTTTTTCACTAATATTCTTCTTTTTTTTTTAATACTTTTGATTTATTCCCAAATTTCGCACTTTTTACTCAAATTTCCCTTCTTTTCTCTCAAAAATTTCCCCTCCTTTCTCTTAAAAAGAAGGTACTTTTTTTAGTAATTTTGATTTTTCCTAAAGTATGCTCTTTTTACTCAAATTTCCCCTCTTCTCTCTAAAAAATTCCTCTCTTTTCTAAAATTTCGTCTCTTTTCTCTAAATTTTTGTAACTTTTTTCACTAATATTCTTCTTTTTTTTCAGTACTTTTGATTTATTCCCAAATTTCGCACTTTTTACTCAAATTTCCCTTCTTTTCTCTCAAAAATTTCCCCTCCTTTCTCTCAAAAAGAAGATACTTTTTTTAGTAATTTTGATTTTTTTCCAAATTTTGATCATTTTACTCAAATGTCCCCTCCCTTCTCTCAAAATTTTCCCTCTTTTCTCCCAATTTTTCACTAATTCCTTTTTCATAAATTTGTTATTTTTTGAGCTTAAATTTCCCCTACTTTCTCTCAAAAATTTCCCATCTTTTCTCTTAGTTTATGTCACTTTTTTCACAAATTGACTTTTTTTCTCCATTTTTATTACTTTTGGACTTAAATTTCCCCTCTTTTCTCACAAAAATTTCCCCTCTCGTCTGTCAATTTTTGTCCCCCTTTTTTTTTACAATTTGTCAATTTTTTGGCTTAAATTTCCCCTCTTTTCCCTCAAAAATTTCCCCTCCTTTCTCTCAAAAAGAAGATCCCCTTTTTAGTAATTTTGATTTTTTCCTAATTTTTGCTCTTTTTACCCAAATTTCCCGTCTTTTCTCTCAAAAATTTACCCTCCTTTCTCTCAAAGTGAAGAATTTTTTTCTATGGTAATTTTCATTTTTCCAAAATTTTGCACCTTTTACTCAAATTTCCCCTCTTTTCTCTCACTTTTTTCACTAATTTTCTTCTTTTTTTCCAAATTTGTTAGTTTTCGGTTTAAATTTCCTCTTTTCTATCAAAAATTTCTTCTCCTTTCTCTCAAACTGAAGATAATTTTTTTATAGTTATTTTGATTTTTGTTTTAAATTTTGCATTTTTTTACTAAAATTTTTTCTTTTCCCCTAATTTTTGTCAGTTTTTTCATCAATTTTCTTTTCCTTTTGCCAAATTTGTCACTTTTTGGCTTTTCCCGTTTTCTCTCAAAAATTTCCCCTCCTTTCTCTCAAAGTACTTTTTTTATTAATTTTGTTTTTTTTTAAATTTTGCACTTTTAACTTAAATTTAGATTCTTTTCACTCAATTTTTGTCACTTTTTTCACTAATATTCTTTTTTTCCAAATTTTGCACTATTTCGACTCCAATTTCTCCTTTTTTCTCTAAAAATTTCCCCTCATTTCTCTCAAAAGAAGATACTTTTTTAGTAATTTTGATTTTTTTCGAAATTATGATCTTTTTACTCAAATGTCCCCTCCCTTCTCTCAAAATTTTCCCTTTTTTCTCCCAATTTTTCACTAATTCCTTTTTCATAAATTTGTTATTTTTTGGGCTTAAATTTCTCCTCTTTTCTCTCAAAAATTTCCCCTCTTTTTCTCAAAAAGAAGATCCCCTTTTTTAGTAATTTTGATTTTTTCCTAAATTTTGTCACTTTTTGTCCTTAAATTTCCCCTTTTTTCTTTCAAAAATTTCTTCTCTTTTCTCTCAATTTTTGCAACTTTCTTCACTATTTTTTTTCTCCAAGATTGTTGCTTTTCGGTCTTAAATTACGCCTTTTTTTTCAAATTTTTTTTCCCTTTTCTCTCAATTTTTGCTACTTTTTTCACTAATTTTCATTTTTTTCCAAAATTGTCACTTTTTGTCCTTAAATTTCACGGTTTTTCTTTCAAAAATTTCTTTTTTCTCTCAATTTTTTCCACTTTTTTCACTATTTTTTTTTTCAAAATTGTTACTTTTTGGTCTTAAATTTCGCCTCTTTTTTCAAATTTTTTTTCCCTTTTCTCTCAATTTTAGTCATTTTTTCACTAATTTTCTGTTTTTTTTTTCTCATTTTTGTCATTTTTCGACTCATCGTTTCTTTCAAAAATTTCCACCCTTTTCTCTTAAAAAGAAGCCCCTTTTATTTTTATTAAGTAATTTTGATTTTTTCCCAAATTTGGGCATTTTTTACTCAAATTTACAATCTTTGTTCTCAAAATTTCCCATCTCTTTTCTCTCAAAAACTTCCCCTTATTTTTCTAAATAAAAAACCCTTTTTTTAGTAATTTTGATTTTTTTCTCCAAATTTTGCACTTTTTTACTAAAATTTCTCTTAATAATTTCCCCTATTTTCTCTATTTATTTTTCAATTTTTTCACCAATTTTCTTTTTTTTTCTCATTTTTGTCACAAATTTTCTCTTTGATCACAAATTTTGTCACTTTTTTCAATACTTAAAAAAATTTTACCATATACGAAAGATACTAAATTTTATTTTGACCATCCAAAACAATAAATTAAATTATCACTATATAAATTTTATTAAATACGGTCCTGATTTAGCTGATATCTATTAACTATTATAAATACAATAAAAATGATAAAATAACTCGTAGTATTGCGTAAATTCAGTGTAAATTATATCATTATATTTTTTATTAAAAATGGATAAAATAAAAAATTTAGAAGAACTTTTAAAAGACTATTTGGGTCCTAATAAAACTATAATAGAAAAAAAATTCGCTAGTTTAATGGCCCCCGGTGAAAATTATCTCAGCGATATACAAAAAATTGAACTAATTATAAAAAACAATTTAACAGGAAGTACCGAAGAGTTGGATTTAGTTGCGAAATGTTGTATTCAAATCGATTTCGGACCGACTTTTAAATTTATGAAAAACGAAATTGATTTTTATCAAAGTGTTATCCCCGCTTTACGTAAATTCCAGGAAAAACACGGAATAGCACAAGCGGAATTTTTTCCAGAATTTGTGGACGGAAGGATTAATTTGACAGGTACAGAAGAACCTGATATGGATGCTGTATTGGTTTTGGAAAATTTAAAAATTCAAGGTAACTATTATTATTTACAAATCTATATTATTAAATTACTGAGGCCCAAAAGTTTCAGTATTAGTTTCGTGATTGCAAAAAAAAATTCTTACCCTCCCTTTTTATCACTTTTCTCGATGTTTCCGAGCTCCCTGAGTCCAAAAATGCAAAAAAATCCTATCCGGACGAGTGGATATCTGTCTGTCTGTCTGTCTGTCTGTCTGTCTGTCTGTCTGTCTGTCTGTCTGTCTGTCTGTCTGTCTGTCTGTCTGTCTGTCTGTCTGTCTGTCTGTCTGTCTGTCTGTCTGTCTGTCTGTCTGTCTGTCTGTCTGTCTGTCTGTCTGTCTGTCTGTCTGTCTGTCTGTCTGTCTGTCTGTCTGTCTGTCTGTCTGTCTGTCTGTCTGTCTGTCTGTCTGTCTGTCTGTCTGTCTGTCTGTCTGTCTGTCTGTCTGTCTGTCTGTCTGTCTGTCTGTCTGTCTGTCTGTCTGTCTGTCTGTCTGTCTGTCTGTCTGTCTGTCTGTCTGTCTGTCTGTCTGTCTGTCTGTCTGTCTGTCTGTCTGTCTGTCTGTCTGTCTGTCTGTCTGTCTGTCTGTCTGTCTGTCTGTCTGTCTGTCTGTCTGTCTGTCTGTCTGTCTGTCTGTCTGTCTGTCTGTCTGTCTGTCTGTCTGTCTGTCTGTCTGTCTGTCTGTCTGTCATGTCTGTCTGTCTGTCTGTCTGTCATGTCTGTCTGTCTGTCTGTCATGTCTGTCTGTCTGTCTGTCTGTCTGTCTGTCTGTCTGTCTGTCTGTCTGTCATGTCTGTCTGTCTGTCTGTCTGTCTGTCTGTCTGTCTGTCTGTCTGTCTGTCTGTCTGTCTGTCTGTCTGTCATGTCTGTCTGTCTGTCTGTCTGTCTGTCTGTCTGGATGTAAACACTAACTTTTGAACGAAAGCTCCGATTTCCTATTTCCTATTTTTCGCAAATTTTCCTTTTTTCCTTATTTTTTTCCTTATTTCCCCCTATATCTTCCTATTTTCCCAATTTTTCTGCATTTTCCTTATTTTTCCCAATTTTTTACTATTTCTCTATTATTTCCATATTTTCCCCTATTTCTCCATTTTTCGCATTTATTCTATTTTTCATATTTTTTTATCTCTTTTTATTTTTTTTCTGTTTGCAATTAACTTTTCCTGTTTTCTTTCTTTTTTCCAATTTTGTTCTATTTTTCTCATTTTTCCCCATTTCCCCACTGTTTTCCTGTTTTTAAGTATTTTCTCCATTTTCTCCTATTTTTCTCTATTTTGTTGTTTTTTCCTATTTTATTTTATTTTTCTCTATTTCCACTCTATTCTCGCGCAGGTTTGCACATTTTTTACTATTTTTCTCTAATTTCTGTATTTTTCCTATTTTGCTCTTTTCCCTATTTTTTCCAATTTTTCACTAATTTCCCTATTTTCCCTTATTATTCTCTATAGTATCCTCTAATTTTCACTATTTTTTTTATATTCCTATTTTTCATATTTCTCTTTATTTTTTCCTGTTTTTATTAGTTTTTCCTATTTTTTTATTTTTCCTATTTTTCCAGCTTTAGTATTAGTTTCGTGATGTCGAAAAAAAATTCTTACCCCCACTTTTTATCACTTTTTTCGATGTTTCCGAGCTCCCTGAATCCAAAAATGCAAAAAAATCCTATCCGGACGTCTGGATGTCTGTCTGTCTGTCTGTCTGTCTGTCTGTCTGGATGTAAACACTAACTTTTGAACGAAAGCTCCGATTTCCTATTTCCTATTTTTCGCAAATTTTCCTATTTTCCATTATTTTCCCTTTTTTCCTTATTTTCTCCTATACCTTCCTATTTTTCCCAATTTTTCCGCATTTTCATTATTTTTCCCATTTTTTTCTATTTCTCTATTATTTCCATATTTTCCCCTATTTCTCCATTTTTCGCATTTACCCTATTTTTCCATATTTTGTCCTATTTTTTCCATTGTTCTATATTATTTTTGTCCCTATTTGTCCATGTTTTTCTTTATTTTTCTATATTATTTCCTATATTTTATAATAATAAGAACATGACTCGAAGTTAGGTACTGACCTAGGTAATTAGTGAAAAAAAAAAACAAGAGCAGTACCGAGTGACAACTGACAAATGTCAAACGGACAGAAAAGAAGAAGAGTAAGAATCACGAGGTTATGTTTTTATCAAAACCAAAATATGATGAATTGAAAAGGGGGAAAGGAGAAAACAAGGGTAGAAACTAAAAATATGTTATAAAATACCAAATAAGGTAACCACAAGGCATCATGCAGTGGCAGGGGGTGGGGGGGGGGGGAAGGAAAAAGAAAAGGAAACGAGGAAAATTGGGAATATTCAGAGAGAGAAGGAACGAGTTGTTCAATTGAGGCAAATTCAATTATCGTTATCTACAATTTGAATTTTTTCTTATTTAATTTTTTTTATATCATTTATATGTATTTTATAGGGAGAGAGGGAATGAGAGATTTTTTGTTTTTCCTCGTTTTTTTCTCATTTTTCTGATTTTTTTTCTGTTTTTTTTTTTGTTTTTGATGTTTTCTAATATTTCTTTTTTTTGTTATTGTTGTTTTGTTTCCATTTTTTTGATTTTTTCAATTTTTCCATATTTTTAAATTTTATTTTTCATTTTTTTCCCAATATATTCAGACGTTTCTCTCAATTTTTTCCAATGTCTTCTGTTTTTTCTTATTTTTCCTCATTTTTATTGTTGCTTTTTTTCTATTCCTTTGTTTTCTACTTTTTTTCAATTTTAATTTTTTCATTCCTCTGATTTTTTTCATTTATTTGCGATTTTTTAGCCATTTTTTTTTTGGATTATTGTTCTTTTTTGCGATTTTTTTTCGTGATTTTTTGCGATTTATTTTAATTCTTTCGAATTTTTTCATTATTAATTATTTTTTTTTATGGTTTTTAATTGTATTTTTTTTGCAGTTTTTTTGGCGACTTCTTTTTTGTTTTTTTTTTCGCGATTTTTTGCGATTTATTTTAATTCGTTCGATTTATTTAATTTTTTTTATGGTTACAATTGTTTCTGATTTTTAATTGTATTTTGTTTTCTTTTGCGATTTTTTGCAATTTTTTTGCGACTTCTTTTTTTGTTTTTTTTTGCTATTTATTTTAATTCTTTCGAATTTTCTCATTTTTTATAATTTTTTTTATGGTTACAATTGTTTCTGATTTTTAATTGTATTTTGTTTTTTTTTGCGATTTTTTGCAATTTTTTTGCCACTTCTTTTTTGTTTTTTGCGATTTTTTAGCCATTTTATGGGATTATTGCCCTTTTTTGCCATCTTTTTCGCGATTTTTTGAGATTTATTTTAAATCCTTCGAATTTTTTCATGTCTACTATTTTTTTTTTTTGGTTACAAGTGTTTCTGATTTTTAATTGTACTTTGTTTTTTTTTGTGATTTTTTTGCAATTTTTTTTCATTTTTTGTGGCTTCCCTTTTGTTTTTTGTGATTTTAGCGTTTATTTCGTTTTTCTTTTGATTTTTCAGGTTACGGTATTTTTTCATTTTTTTTTTCTTATTTTTTTCATGGTTACAATTGTTCCCGCTTTTTTGGTTGTTTTTTTTTTGAGATTTTTTGCTATTTTTTAGGTTTTTTTGAGACTGTTTTGCATTTTTTTTTGCTATATTTTTCGATTTCTTGAATTTTCTGCAATTACTTTTTCGCTTTTTCCGTATTTCACAATTTTATTTCCAATATTTTCTGATTTTTTTTCCAAAGTGTTCTGTTTTTTTATTTATTCAATTTATTGTGATTTTTTTCGATTTTTCTCATTTTTTTGTTGGTGATTTTTTCGATTTTTTCAAATCTTTTCTCAGTTTTTTATTTTATTGTTTCAATTTTGTCTTATTACTCCGATTTTTTTCTGTTGTTTTTTTGACTTTTTCATTTTTTTCAGGTTTTTTCTAACTTTTTTAATTTTTTTTTTATTCTTTTGATTTTGTCGATTTGTTTAAATATTTTTCGATTTTTTTTGGTTTTTACGACTTTTTTCTCCATTTAAAATTAAAAAAAATCAGGTTACGGTATTTTTTAATTTTTTTTTCTTATTTTTTTCATGGTTACAATTGTTTCCGCTTTTTTGGTTGTTTGTCTTTTGAGATTTTTTGCTATTTTTTAAGATTTTTTGGGATTGTTTTGCACTTTTTTGCCATTTTTTCCGATTTATTGATTTTTTTGCCATTACTTTTTCTGATTTTCTTTAATGTGTTCTGTTTTTTTCTATTTTTTCAATTTTTGGTGATGTTTTTCGATTTTTCTCATTTTTTGCTGCTTTTTGTTGGTGATTTTTTCGATTTTTTCTAATCTTTCCTCATTTTTTTGTTTTTTTTTGTTTTCAATTTTTTCTTATTACTCCTATTTTTTTCTGATTTTTTCTGTTGACTTTTTCAATTTTTTTCTAACTTTTTTTATTTTTTTCTTATTCTTTTGATTTTGTCGATTTCTTTAAATATTTTTCGATTTTTTTCCATTTTTACGATATTTTTTCTCCATTTAAAATTTAAAAAAATGAAAAAATAACATAACAAACTTCATACCCAATTTTTATTTAATTTTATTTATTTTTACCAATTTTGATAATCCGTATATCCAATTTTTTATTAATATTATTTTTATTTTTTATTTTATTTTAGGTTAGGTATTTTTTCATTTTTTTTTCTTATTTTTTTCATGGTTACAATTGTTCCCGCTTTTTGGTTGTTTTTTTTTTGAGATTTTTTGCTATTTTTTAAGATTTTTTGAGACTATTTTATACTTTTTTGCTATATTTCTCGATTTCTTGAACTTTTTCCGAATTACTTTTTCGTTTTTTTTTTTTGAATTTCACAATTTTATTTTTAATTTTATTTCCAATATTTTCTGATTTTTTTTTTCATTTTTTGCCTAATCTGTTTTTTTTTATTTTTTCAATTTGTTGTGATTTTTTCAATATTTCTCATTTTATTTGCTGGTTTTTGTTCTTGATTTTATCGATTTTTTTTAATCTTTCTTCAGTTTTTTATTTTATTGTTTCAATTTTTTCTTATTACTCCGATTTTTTTCTGATTTTTTCAGGTTTTATCTAACTTTTTTAATTTTTTTTTCTTATTCTTTTGATTTTGTCGATTTCTTTAAATATTTTTCGTTTTTTTTTTCCATTTTTACGATATTTTTTCTCCTTTTAAAATCTTAAACAGTGAAAAAAACATAAAAAACTGCGTTCCTGACGGGATACCCGAACCGAACGAATTTCCATTTTATTTTATATATTTTTACCAATTTTGATATTCCATATATCCAATTTTTTATTATTAACAATTATTTTTATTTTTTAAATATTTTTCTGAAATTTCAGGTTACGGTATTTTTTTGGTTGTTTTTTTTTGAGATTTTTTGCTATTTTTTAAGATTTTTTTGAGATTGTTTTGCACTTTTTTTGTAATATTTTTCGATTTCTTGAATTTTTTGCAATTACTTTTTCGTTTTTTTTCCGTTTTACAATTTTATTTCTTTAATTTTCTGATTTTCTTTAATGTGTTCTGTTTTTTTCTATTTTTTCAATTTTTGGTGATTTTTTTCGATTTTTCTCATTTTTTTGCTGCTTTTTGTTCTTGATTTTTTCGATTTTTTCTAATCTTATATTTTCTGTTGACTTTTTCAATTTTTTTCTAACTTTTTTTATTTTTTTTCTTATTCTTTTGATTTTGTCGATTTCTTTGGATTTCTTTAGATAAAAAAATTTCAGGTTACGGTATTTTTTCATTTTTTTTTCTTATTTTTTTCATGGTTACAATTGTTCCCGCTTTTTTGGTTGTTTTTTTTTGAGGTTTGTTGCTATTTTTTAACATTTTTTGAGATTGTTTTGCACTTTTTTTGTAATATTTTTCGATTTCTTGAATATTTTGCGAATTACTTTTTCGTTTTTTTCCGTATTTTACAATTTTATTTTTAATTTCATTTCCAATATTTTCTGATTTTTTTTCCAAAGTGTTCTGTTTTTTTATTTATTCAATTTTTAGTGATTTTTTCGATTTTCTCATTTTATTTGCTGGTTTTTGTTGGTGATTTTTTCTAATCTTTCCTCATTTTTTTATTTTTTTGTTTTCAATTTTTTCTTATTGCTCCGATTTTTTTCGGATGTTTTCTGTTTTTTTTTTGACTTTTTCCATTTTTTTCCAGTTTTTTTTTCAAACTTTGTTTATTTTTTTTCTTATTCTTTTGATTTTGTCGATTTCTTTAAATATTTTTGGAATTTTTTTCCATTTTTACGATATTTTTTCTCATTTTAAAATTCCAAACAGTTAAAAAACATAAAAAACTGCGTTCCTGACGGGATACCCGAACCGAACGAATTTCTATTGTATTTTATTTATTTGTACCAATTTCGATATTCCATATATCCAATTTTTTATTATCAACAATTATTTCGATTTTTGAAATATTTTCCAGAAATTAAAAATTGTTTTATTTCAGGTTACGGTATGGGCGACAGACACATTGGATTCGATTTAACCGGAGCAAAAGTAGTACTAAAAGATTTGGCAACGTTACATTCAACCGCATTAGCATTAAAATTATTAGAACCGGAAACATTTGAAAAAGAAATAAAAAATAAATGCAAGATGCAATTTCCTCCAGGACCACCTAAAAAAGATGGTAAAGGACCTCCACCAGGACCTGCAAATTTTTGTTCTATTATAAGAGAATATTTACAAGCTAATGATGAATTTTCGTATATTTTGCCGGATTTTGATAAATTTGCTGAACGGATAACAGAATTAATGAAAAGTCCGGGGAGTTTATTTAATAAAGAAGCTAAAGGACCTTTTTGTACTTTAATACATAGTGATATGTGGATTAATAATACAATGCAACAAATACAAGATGGAGTTGTTATTAAAAATAAATTTGTAGATTATCAAATGTGTAGAATTAGCACTATTGCTGATGATCTTATTTTTTTATTAACCAGTAGTGTCCAATCTGATGTTCTTAGAACCGAATTCGATAATCTAATTCAATATTATTACGAAAATTTTAAAGAAGTTTTAGAAAAATTCGGTTGTTACAGTTCACAATTTAGTTATGAAAAATTTTCGGAAGAATTAAAAACAAATGCAATAGATGGTATTGGACATTCAATGTTTATGATACCTACTGCGATTTCTAATGAAAAAGGTAAACCCTTTGAACACGCTAAAAGCCATTTGATGACTTTAGAAACGATGCCTCAATTAGCTAAAGAGAGATTAAGTATTTTGTTTTTAAAAGCAGCTAATAATAATTGGTTATATTGAATTATATTTATAAACATATTTAAATAAAACTATATAAAATTTTATATTTATTTATTTATTTATTTTACACCCCGCTCTTGAAGCGGCTTATCCTATTTTTTGAAAACAGTAACTGAAAAGTTTTTAAATTCTCCCGTTTCTATGTGATATTAATTATATATTTAGTTTAATAAATAATATTTTTTTAAAGTTATACTGGGGTGCATTTTTATTTATATCACGAATTTTACTTATTTACTATTATTTTTTATTAAATTTTTGCGAAATAATTTACATTTTTTTAAATAAAAATAATATGAGGAGTATAAAATTAATTTTTTTATACTTGAATTTAAAAAAAAACGAAGTAACAATGCATTTTACTATTACTAATTTGAAAAATAAGGTAAAAATGCATTTGTTCATACTTGAATTTGGGAAAAACAGCAACAATGCATTTTTCAGATGAAAGTCTGTCTGTCTGTCTGTGTGTAATCTTCCACGATAGAGGCCAGGAAATTTGGTATATGAGTTTGGAAGAACCCATTAGGTTTTGTACGTCATCTGTCAAACGGAAGCGTCACTATCAACAAATGACAGATGCAATATGTCACGGACTTTGACATGCAACATGTCATTTGAAAGCCCTTGAAAAAGTCTATTCAGAACAGTCAAAATTATTTCTTCAACTGTCATCTGTCAATAATAAAGAAATGTCAAAATTTGAAACTTTAACGTTAAATATCTGAAAAAGTATTCGTGGATACTTGTCAGGAAAGTTTTAAGGCGACACAACCATTTTTTTTTACATTTTGGCATTTTTTTGGCTTATTTATTTTCTCTTTTTTGCTTTTTTTTATTCTTTTTTTTTATTCATTTTCCTTTATTGCCCATTTTTTTGGCTTTAATAAGGCTATTTCTTTTTGCCTTTGTTGTGCCTTCTTTTACCATTTCTGTTTTTTGCCATGTTTGCCTTTATTTAATCCTTTTTTTCCTTTTTTTTGTTTTACCTTTTTCTTTTTTAGCTTTTTTACCCTTTTTAATTTTTTGGCATTTTTGCATTTATTTACCTCGATTTTGCCTTTTTTTTGCTTATACCCTTTTTTCCCTTTTTTTTGCTCTTTATACGCTTTTTGCCCTTTTTTTTGCTTTTTATACCCTTTTTGACCTTTTTTTTGCTTTTTAAAAAAAATTGATTTGTATGGCCTTTTTTGAACTTGTTTGCCTTTCTTGCCTTTATTTTGTCTTTTTTTTGCTTTTTTGAAAATTTTTAAAAATTTTTTTTTAACTTTTTTCATCTTTCTCGAACTTTTTTGCCTTTATTTTGCCTCTATTTTGTCTTTTTGCATTTGAAATTATTTTTATTACTTTTTTTTTACTTTTTTCGTTATTTTTAACTTTTTTTTTGCCTTTTTTGCCTTTATTTTGCCTCTATTTTGTCTTTTTTTTCTTTTTTTAATACTTTTTTCCCATTTTTTTTTACTTTCTTGCATTTATTTTTCTCGATTTTGCCTTTTTTTTTGCTTTTTATACCCTTTTTGGCCTTTTTACCACTTTTTTACCCTTTTTTCTTTTGCTTTAAAAAAAAAATTGACTTTTTTGGCCTTTTTTCAACTTTTTTGCCTTTTTTTGCCTTTCTTTTGTCTATTTTTGAGTTTTTTGAAAACTTTAAAAATTTTTTTTTAACTTTTTAAATCTTAAACATTTTTGCATTTTTTGCCTTTATTTTGCCCCTATTTTGTTGTTTTTGCATTTTTAAAAGTTTGTTAAACTATTTTTTTTACTTTTTTAGCATTTTTTGAATTTTTATGCCATTTTTGCCTCTATTTTAAATTTTTTTTCGTTATTTTTTAACTTTATTTTTGTCCTTTTTGCCGTTATTTTGCCTCTATTTTGTCTTTTTTGTGCATTTTTGAAAACTTTTTAACAATTTTTTTTAACTTTTTTAATCTTTTTGCCTTTTTTGCCTTTATTTTGTCTCTATTTTGTCTTTTTTTGCATTTTCATTACTTTTTTGGCATTTTTTGAATTTTTTGCACCTATTTATTTTTTTTTTACTTTTATCGCCATTTTTTTAAACTTTTTTTGCCTTCTTTGCCTTTATTTTGCCTCTATTTTGTCTTTTTTTATACTTTTTTGGCAATTTTTGCTTTTTTTTACTTGTTTTTTTTCTACTTTTTGTTGATTTTTTTACCCCTTTTTTCCTTTTTTTTCTATTATTAAACCTTTTTTCCTTCTTTATTTTTCTTCTTTTTTTTCTTTTGTTACCTTTTTTGCTTTATTTGCATTTTTTGTCCCTTTGCCTCTTTTGTCAATTTTTACAAATAGTATTAAGATTTTTATCCTATTTTTGATTGTTGCCTTTTTTTAAAAATAATTCGTTACCTTGTTGCTATTTATAACAACTTAGTAACTTTTGATTTTAATTAATTTTTGAGTATTTTTGCACTGTTTACCTATTTTTATTTTCCAGCAATTTACTTCATTTTCCCATTCAGGAATTTTGTACTTATTAATTACAATAATCATATTCTCCACAGCCGATCCGGGAAAGTTCTGGGATGACACAGCCGATTTTTTTCTTTGTTGAATTTAAGATATCAACAACAATGTTGCATTTTTTATACCATAATTTGGAAAACAAAGTAAAAATGCATTTTTCTATACTTAATTTAAGAAAAAAAGGACAACAGTGCATTTTTCCGTACTCGAATTTGAGAAAAAATAACAATGCATTTTTAAGTTAAATGATTTATTTAAAAAAATTATTTTTTTATTTTTACAAAATCCGGCAATGATGGAAAATATTTTTGAAATAATTGTTTTTTTTTTAAACATAAAACATTTCAAATTGAAAAAGAAACTGAAGATGGATTTTTTTACAATTTTTTAAATTCCTCTTCCTTCAAAATTTCCCCTCTTTTCTCTTAAATACTGTCACTTTTTGTCTCAAATTTCCTCTTTTCTCTCAATTTTTGTCACTTTTTCCTGAAATTACCCCGTTTTTTCTAAAATTACCCCATTTTTTTCAAAATTCCCCCTTATATTTTTATTTTTGTATTTTTTCTCAAATTTCACCTCTTCCTCCAAAATTTCCCCTCTTTTCTTTCAAATTTTCTAACTTTTTTGTCTTAAATTTCCCCTCTTTTCTTTCAAATTTTGGCACTTTTTTTCTTGAAATTACCCCGTTTTCCCCCTTTTTTTTTCTAAAACTACCCATTTTTTCTCATTATTGTCAGTTCAAATTTCCACTTTTTTTACGGAAAAATTACTCTTTTGAGTAATTATTTTTTTCCTTGGTAATGATAGAAAGGGAGAGGGAGAAAATTGAAAATAAAAAGTTAGGACAAAGATTTGCATATAAAAAATTGGGGAAAAAGTTTGAAACTAAAAAAGTAGGGGGAAAAAAGGCCGCGGCGATAAGTGGAAAAAAAACTAGAGGAAAAATTATTAAAGAAAATTTCAAATTTTAAATTATAAAAAATTAGTGAAAAGTGGAAAAACGTTTTTGACACTAAAAAATAAGAAATTAGTAAAAAAATGTAGGAGAAAAAGTGGAAAAAAGTAAGGAAAAGGGTGTGGAATTAAAAATTAGGGAAAAGTGGAAGGAAGTATTAGAAAAATGAAAAAATAGGGAAAGAAGTGGAAAAAACTTTAAAGGAGAAAAGTGGAACAAAAAAAATCAAAAAAAAATGTATGAGAAAAAAAGAAAAAGTAGGTGAAAGGATAGAATAAAAAAGTAGAAGAAGAAATGGAAAAAGTTTTAAGGGCAAAAATTGAAACAAAGGAATTAGTAAAAAAATGTAGAGGAAAGGGTGGGATAAAAAAGCATGGAAAAAAGTGAAAAAAAATAGGGAAAGTAGAAAAAGTTTTGAGGAAAAAAGTGGAACACAAAAAAATTATTAAAAAAGTAGGGGAAAGAGGTTGGTAGATTAATAGGAAAAAAGTTGGAAACATACAAAAATTAGTGAAAAAACAGGATAAAAAATGAGTTAGGAAAAAGAGGAAAATAAGTTTGAAACTAAAAATTACTAAATACGTAGGGGTAAAAGTGTAAAAAAATGTCTAAAAAAAAAAATGGGGGGAAAAAATTGGAAAAGTAATTTAAAATATAAAAAAAATTGGTAAAAAAGTAGAGGAAAAAATGATGGTGAAAAAATTTCAGAAAAAAATTGAAATAATAAAAATAAAGGAGAAAAAATGAGTCGTGGAAAAAAGTTTGAGATATAAAAAAATTAATGAAAAAGTAGGGGGAAAAAAATTAGTGAAAAGTGGAAAAAAGTTGGGGAAAAGTGAAAAAAAATTGGGGAAACAAGTGGAAAAAAAGTTTTAAGGGGAAAAAGTGGAACAAAAAAGTTTTAAGGGGAAAAAGTGGAACAAAAAAGTTTGTCACAAAGAAATTATTAAAGAATGTAGGAGAAAAAAAAGTAATCTAAAGAGTGGAATAAAAAAATAGGGGAAAAATTAAAAAAAAATTTGGAAAAGTGAAAACAATAGGGAATGAAATGGAGAAATATTTTAAGGGGAAAGGGAAAGTTATATTTTCTTTTTTTTTTAATGCGCAGGTTAGATTTAGATAGTCAAAAACTTTTTTTAATAAAATAAATTAAAATACATAGGTTAAATTCCCTAATATTGTTTAAAAAATATTAAAATCAGGACTGTATTTGAAAAATTCAAATTAAAAATTTTAATAAAACTAAATTAAAACAAAACTGGTACATTTTTAATAAATTTGTCAATGGTAAAAATAATTAAATTTTATTGAGTCCGATCCTGACTATAAGATTAAATCTATCTAAAACTATTATAAATAAATTGAATAGATAATAAAATGATTCATTGTAGTGTTGCATTACCTAAGTATAAATTGTTTCATTTTAACAATGGATAAAATTAAAAATTTAGATGAACTTTTACAAAACTATATCGGTCCTGATAAAATAATAATAGAAAAAAAAATTACTAATTTAATGGCGCCCGGTGAAAATTACCTCAGCGATATACAAAAAATTGAACTAATTATAAAAAATAAATTAACAGGATGTAAAGAAAAGTTGGATTTGGTAGCGAAATGTTGTATTCAAATGGATTTCGGACCGACTTTTGGATTTATGAAAAACGAAATTGATTTTTATCAAAGTGTTATTCCCGCTTTACGTAAATTCCAGGAAAAACACGGTATTACGCAATCGGAATTTTTTCCAGAATTTATAGGTGGAAGGATTAATTTGACAGGTACAGATAAACCTGATATGGATGCTGTATTAGTTTTGGAAAATTTAAAAATTCAAGGTAATTATAATTATTATTTACAATGACCTTCATATACATTACATCATTTTTTAAATGACTGGTAGGAAGTTTATTAAAATTACCATACTTATTAGGTTATGTACATTAAAAAACAGGATCGGACTAAAGAACGAAATTTATAGTAAGCAATTTCCTTTAATTCTTTTAAAAACATTCTTTGGTTAATTTTTTTATATAAATAAGTCACATAAAAAAAACAGTCTATACCTCTATAAAATTAAAAAAAAAAATCTTTGACATAATGTATATTAGTTTAATAAATATGCGCTAGATGGCGCTAGTCATCAAATTAAATAAAACACTTAAATACCCATTCTTATCTATTCTATTGTTCTTTTTTTCACAAATTTTTTATTCGTAGACTATTTGCTATATATATATTATAAAATCGGGGCATTTTTTAAAATTTTATTACTTTTTGGCGATAAATTTTTGCACCCTTCATCCCTTAAGTGTGACCCAAAAGCATTAAGCCTGACTGATTAAAAATATTAACAGCTAAGTATAAATCTTTGACAGTATTATATCTTGTTAGCGAGAAAGTAAAAATTATGGGTCACATTATTGATTTTTCTTTACGTATTTATTATACGAGAAGTTCTAAATAAAAAATCCTGTTTAAATTTGATCAATAATAACGAAGATATACGTTAGTACCTTTTTGGTATTGCTGCTACACATTATTTTTGTTTATCTGTTTATTCTACGGCACATTTATAATATAATGAAATTTGTCTGGTCAAAATCTGACTACTAATAATGAAATTAGACCATAATGCCCTTTTGTTGCTGATTCCGCGTATGATTTTTATTTACGTACATGTTCTACGTTACATTTATAATACAATAACATTTTCCGCGTTTAATTTAGATCAATAATAACGGAGATAGACGCTAGTGCCCTTTTGTTGTTGGTTTTATGCATGATTTTTGTTTACGTATATATTCTACGTTACATTTATAATACAGAAACGTTTTCAGCGTTCACTTTGAAATAATAATAACGGAGATAGACGATAGTGACATTTTGTTGTTGGTTCTGCGCATGATTTTTGTTTATGTATATACTCTACGTTATATTTATAATACAGTCAGATTTTCCGAGTTCAATTTGGAACAATAATAACGGAGATAGACGATAGTGGCATTTTGTTTTTCGTTCTGCACATGATTTTTGTTTATGTATATATTCTACGTTACATTTATAATACAGTAACGTTTTCCTTGTTCAATTTGGGTCAATAATAACGGACATAGACGCTAGTGCCCTTTTGTTGTTCGTTCGGCGTATGCTTTTTCTTAACGTGTATATTTTAAGTTTTATTTATAACACAGTAACGTTTTCCTTGTTCAATTTGGAACAATAATAACTGAGATAAACGCAAGTGCCTTTTTATCGTTTGTTCTGCACATGATTATTGTATACGTTTATATTTTACGTCACATTTATAATACAGCAACGTTTTCCTTGTTCAATTTGGAACAATAATAACTGAGATAAACGCAAGTGCCTTTTTATCGTTTGTTCTGCGCATGATTATTGTATACGTTTATATTTTACGTCACATTTATAATACAGCAACGTTTTCCTTGTTCAATTTGGAACAATAATAACGGAGATAGACGCTAGTGTCCATTTGTTGTTGGTTCTGCGCATGATTTTTGTATACGTATATATTCTACTTTACATTTATAAAACAGGAACGTTTTCCGCGTTCAATTTGGGTCAATAATACCGAAGATAGACGCTAGTGCCCTTTTGTTGTTGGTTCTGAGCATGATATTTGTTTAGGTATATATTATACAGTACATTTATAATACAGTGACGTTTGTCACGTTTAAATCTGACCACTAATAACGAAGTAAGACCATAATAACTTTCTGTCATTGGTTCTGCGCATGATTTTTGTTTATATATATATTCTTTGCCATATTTTTATTAGAACGATGTTTTATCATTCAAATTGGGCAATTAATAATGGAGATCGCGACCATTAGCGCCATCTCTTAGTTAGCGAGAGTATTAAATACTTGAGGTATGAGGTACTATCTGCGCCATTTTTAGTCCGCAGCCATTTTTTATCCTAATATTTAAAATATGATGGTCTAGTTTTTTTTCTACTTTATTTCTCACCTTTTTCCATACTTTTTTCTGTTTCCAGAAGGTATTTTTGTAATATTTCTTTTCCACTCTTTCCCCTACTTTTTTTGTTTTATTTAAGTTGTATCTTTTTTTCAACTTTTTTCCATTTTTGCCCCACTTTTCCCTTCTAGTTTTTTTTGTTTTCTTTGTGTTTCAAACTCTTTTTCCAATTTTTTTCCCCTACTAATTCATACGAATTTCTTAATATTTCCAACTTTTTTTCCTTTTTTCTCCACACTTTTTTTTCCTTACTTTTATTCTGTTTTCTTTATTTTTAAAAATCTGTTTTTCAATTTTTCCAACTTTTTTCTTCACTCATTTTTTCTCGTACTATTTTACTCTTCTCTTATTATTTTTTTCCCACTCTTTTTTCCCTTACTTTTTTTATGTTTTTTGTGTATCAAACTTTTTCTTTTAAATTTAGTTTTCACTATTTTCAACATATATTTTCCCCCCATAATTGTATTTTTTTTTATATATATATTTTTTCTTACAAGGGGGTGGAAACTGTAGGGGTTGAAACTTTAGAAAATTCATATCTTCCATAATAGTAAAAATATCGCATCGCAACCTCTACTGGTGCTTTTTAGAAGGTTTTAAAACAAATTTTGTCTAAAAAATTTTTTTGATACAGGGGTGGGGGTGGAAATTTTTAAGTTTTTTGAAATGCATCATGTGGGGTATCGTTAGAAAGCTCTCATTGAGTATAGTAACCACCGATGACTAGATTTTTGATACTATTTACAGAAGTCGATTTAAGATTTTTTAGGTGTGAGGGATGGGGTGGAAATTTTTTATTTTTTTGAAATGCTTCATGTGGGGTATCGTTGAAAAGTTCTTATTGAGCGTAGTAACCACCGAGTACTAGATTTTTGATACCACTCACACAAGTCAATTTAAGAATTTTTAAGGGTGAGGGATGGGGGTGGAAATATTTTAATTTTTTGAAATGCTTCATGTGGGGTATCGTTTGAATGCTCTTATTGAGCGATGACTAGATTTTTGATACTACTCACATAAGTCGATTTAAGAATTTTTAAGGGGTGAGGTATGGGGTGGAAATTTTTTAATTTTTTGAAATGCTTCATGTGGGGTATAGTTGGAAAGCTCTTATTGAGCGTAGTAACCACCGAGGACTAGATTTTTGATACCACTCACATAAGTCGATTTAAGAATTTTTAGGGGTGAGGAATGGGGTGGAAATTTTGTAATTTTTTGAAATGCTTCATGTGGGGTATAGTTGGAAAGCTCTTATTGAGTGTAGTAACCACCGATGACTAGATGTTTGATACCAATCATATAAGTCGATTTAAGAACTTTTAGGGGTGAGGGATGGGGTGGACATTTTTTATTTTTTTGAAGTGCATCATGTGGGGTATCGTTGGAAACCTCTTATTGAGGGTAGTAACCACCGAGGACTAGATTTTTGATACCACTCATATAAGTCGTTTTAAGAATTTTCAGGGGTGAGTGGTAGGGGTGGAAATTTTTTTATTTTTTGAAATGCATCATGTGGGGTATCGTTGGAACCCTCTCATTGAGTGTAGTTACCACCAATGACTTATTTTTTGATACCATAAAGTCGACTTAAGAATTTTCAGGGGTGTTAGGGGTGGAAATTTTTTATTTGTTTGAAGTGCATCATGTGGGGTATCGTTGGAAACCTCTCATTGAGTGTAGTAACCACCAATGACTTATTTTTTGATACCATAAAGTCGACTTAAGAATTTTATAAAATTGAGAACGCTACTTGCACATTGTACAGAAATCTACCTTTATTGTATAA
The DNA here is from genome assembly GCA_963243735.1 of Neocrepidodera transversa. NCBI lineage: Eukaryota > Metazoa > Arthropoda > Insecta > Coleoptera > Chrysomelidae > Neocrepidodera > Neocrepidodera transversa. The sequence continues at coordinate 2,668,799 of OY725348.1, read as the reverse complement.
CGTCACTACTCAGAAAAAAAGTTCTAGTATCTACTTTACTATCATTTAGTATTATCTTTTTTTGCCATTGTATTTTAATTAAATCCTCGACTAACTTTTGTCAAGATCACTTTAATATAAGTATATGATTATATTATCATTATTTAGAGTTTAACAAACAACACTTGACTTAAAGTCACAAAATAAATTTGTTTTATGGATCGTTTTATATAAATTAAAAAAATAAATACATAAATAATATTTTATTTACATATACACATTTTCGTGTACACACCACTCTTGAAGCGGCTTAAAGAATTTCCTATATATATAATATTTACACGTATAGTAATCGGTAGTATTTTGTTTTATTTTAGGTTATGATATTGGAGACAGACATATTGGATTCGATCTGGCTGCGACTAAAGTGGTACTAAAAGATTTGGCAACGTTTCATTCAACTGCTTTGGCTTTAAAATTATTAGAACCGGAAACTTTTAAAACGGAAATAAAGGATAACTGCGAGATGAAATTTCCTCCACCACCACCTAAAAAGGATGGTAAAGGACAACCGCCAGGATTACCAAATTTTTTTTCTATCATACGCGAATATCTGAATACTGATGAAAAGTTTTTATATATTTTGCCAGATTTTGATAAATATGCTGTTCGTCAAGGTGAGATTATGAAAAGTCCTGAGACGTTTTTTAAAAAAGTAGCTAAAGAGCCTTTTTGTACTTTAGTACATAGTGATATGTGGATTAATAATACAATGCAAAAATTACAAGATGGAGTTGTTATTAAAAATAAGTTAGTAGATTTTCAAACTTGTAGAATATGTAGTTTGGCTGGTGATCTTATCTTCTTTTTAACCAGCAGCGTCCAATCTGACGTACTTAGGACCGAATTCGATAATCTAATTCAATATTATTATCAAAATTTTAAAGAAGTTTTAGAAAAATTTGGTTGCTACAGTCCACTATTTTCTTATGAAAAATTTTTAGAAGAATTAAAAAATAATGCTGGTGATGGAATTGGACAATGTATGTTTATGTTACCTACTGCGGTTTTTAATGAAAAAGGAAAAGTTTTTGAACATGGTAAACATCACGAGATGACTTTGGAAACAATGCCTAATTTAGCTAAAGAAAGATTAGGTATTTTATATTCAGAAGCAGCCAATAGAAACTGGTTATATTGAAATTTATATATAGAAATATTTATTTAAATAAAAAGGTTTTTGGACAACGAAAACGAATTGTTTTTTTTTTCAACAACAAAATCTACAGACCGACAGACAGACAGAGAGATAACAGAGATATAACAACTGTTGATACTGTAAAATTTTTTGACAACAATGTCAACTGTCAATTATAAAAAGTTCTGTCAACTGTCAAATAAAAAAAGCATCAATTTTAATTTTAATGTCAGTTGTCAACTTCAAACTGTCAAAATAGTCAATTTTCTGACTTTTATATAAAATGTCAAGTCAACAAACTTTTAAAAGTGTCAAATTTTAAAATTGACTAATTTAATGTCAACTGTCACGTCATAGAAACTTAAAAATTGAAAAAAATCTGAATTTAGTGTCAAAACGTCAAAAATGACAATTTTTTAACTTTTATATAAACTGTCAAATCAGCAAAATTTCAAAACTGTCAAATTTTATAATTGATCAATTTTACATCAACTGTCACGTCATAGAAACGTCCAAATTGAAAAAAAATCTGAATTTAGTGCCAACTGTCAAATGAAAAACTTATTTTTAATTTTAATGTCAGTTGTCAACTGTAAAACGTCACAATTGTCAATTTTTTTACTTTTATATAAACTGTCAAATCAGCAAAATTTCAAAACTGTCAAATTTTATAATTGATCAATTTTACATCAACTGTCACGTCATAGAAACGTCAAAATTGAAAAAAAATCTGAATTTAGTGTCAACTGTCAAACAAAAAGCATCATTTTTAATTTTAATGTCAGTTGTCAACTTCAAAATGTCAAAATTGTCAATTCTCTTATTTTTATATAAACTGTCAAGTCAGTAAACTTTCAAAACTGTCAAATTTTAAAATTGACCAGTTTTATATCAACTGTCACGTCATAGAAACGTCCAAATTGAAAAAAATTCTGAATTTAGTGTCAACTGTCAAACAAAAAGCATCATTTTTGATTTTAATGTCAGTTATCAACTGTAAAACGTCAAAAATACCATTTTTTTTATATTTTGTATAAACTGACAAGTCAGTAATCTTTAAAAACTGTCAAATTTTAAAATTGACCAATTTAATGTCAACTGTCACATCATAGAAATGTACAAATTGAAGAAAATTCTGAATTTAGTGCCAACTGTCAAATGAAAAACTTATTTTTAATTTTAATGTCAGTTGTCAACTGTAAAACGTCACAATTGTCAATTTTTTTACTTTTATATAAACTGTCAAATCAGCAAAATTTCAAAACTGTCAAATTTTATAATTGATCAATTTTACATCAACTGTCACGTCATAGAAACGTCAAAATTGAAAAAAAATCTGAATTTAGTGTCAACTGTCAAACAAAAAGCATCATTTTTAATTTTAATGTCAGTTGTCAACTTCAAAATGTCAAAATTGTCAATTTTCTTACTTTTATATAAACTGTCATGTCAGTAAACTTTTAAAAGTGTCAAATTTTAAAATTGACCAATTTTATATCAACTGTCACGTCATAGAAACGTCCAAATTGAAAAAAAATCTGAATTTAGTGTCAACTGTCAAACAAAAAAATCATTTTTAATTTTAATGTCAGTTATCAACTGTAAAACGTCAAAAATACCATTTTTTTATATTTATATAAACTGACAAGTCAGTAATCTTTAAAAACTGTCAAATTTTAAAATTTACCAATTCAATGTCAACTGTCACGTCATAGAAACGTCCAAATTGAAAAAAATCTGAATTTAGTGCCAACTGTCAAATGAAAAACTTATTTTTAATTTTAATGTCAGTTATCAACTTTATATTAATTGTCAAGTCAGACAACCCCCAAAATTGTTAAATATTAAAATTGACCAATTGACTGGCTTTAATGTCTACTGTGCGGTTATATAAACGCTAAAATTGAAAAATTTTCTGACTTTAGTGTCAGCTGTCATATAAAAACATCAGTATAGTCAAGTTATTTAATCAATTGTCAAAATTATCAATTGTCAAAACGCAAATATAGTAAATCTGACAGTAAATGTGACAACAAATTTGAAACCAAATCTAGCATCAAATCATGGTATATCTGACAGATCATCCGAGAGAAAATCTGTTACCAAATATGACAGCAAATCTAACAGTAAACTGACAGCAAATCTGACTGAAACTTTTAGTGCAAAATCTGAGAAAAATATGATAAAAAAATTGACAAAAATCTGACAAAAAACTGAGAAAAATATGATAAAAAAATTGACAAAATCTGAGAAAAATCTGACAGCAATCTGTCAGAGTAAATTTGAGAACAAACTTGACAGCAAAATGACAGTAAATCATACAGCAAATTTAAGAGCAAATGTGACAGCAAATCTGACAGAAAATTTGAGAGCAAAATGACAGCAAATCTGACAGAAAATTTGAGTGCAAATCTGGCAGAAAATCATGGTATATCTGACAAAAATTCTCAGAAAAATATGACAAAAAATTTGTGAAAAATCTGACAAAAAATCTGAGAAAAATCTGACAGCAATCTGTCACCAAGTTTGAGAGCAATCCTGACAGCAAAATGACAGAAAATCTGACAGCAAATATGACAGAAAACTGACAGCAAAATGACAGCAAATGTGACAGAAAACTGACAACAAATTTGAGAGCAACATGACAGCAAATCTGACAGCAAACTGACAGCAAATGTGACAGCAAACTGACAGCAAATGTGACAGAAAATTGACAGCAAATTGACAGCAATTTTGAGAGATAATATTGCAGAAAGTGACTGTATATCTGACAAAAAATCTTGGAAAAATTTAAGAGCAAACCGGACACCAAAATGACAGCAAATCTGACAGAAAACTGACAGCAAATTTGAGAGCAACATGACAGCAAATCTGACAGCAAACTGACAGCAAAATGACAGCAAATGTGACAGCAAACTGACAGCAAATGTGACAGAAAATTGACACCAAATTGACAGCAATTTTGAGAGCAAAATGACAGCAAATTTGACAGCAAACTGACAGCAAATGTGACAGCAAATGTGACAGCAAACTGACAGCAAATTTGAGACATAATCTTGCATAAAATCACGATAAATCTGACAAGAAATTTGTGAGCAAATTTGAGGGTAATATTGTTTTTTTTGATTTAACAGTTGACACTAAAATTTGACTTTGACAGCTGACATTAAAGCCAGTAAATTTGTTAATTTTGACAGTTGACAGTTAATAATTAAATCAAAATATTTGATAATTTTGAAGATTTTATAATTTAACAGTTTATATAAAATTAAAAAAATTGACAATTGTGACGTTTTACAGTTAATAGCTAATATTACAATTAAATTTTTTTACTATATAAATCTTTTTTTGATTTGACAGTTGACACTATTTGGAAAATTTTTCAACATTGACGTTTTTAAGACGAGGCGGTCAATCCAAAATGGTACGCGAAACACTATTTATATTTATTTTATTAAAAGTCTTGACTATCTAAATCTAGCCTGTGTGGTCCAGTGTTAAAGTGTATGTTTTACATATAAAAATTCATGGGTCGATTCCCGAGGGAAATTTTTTTTAAACACAGCCTTAATTTAGATAGTCAAAGCTTATTTTAATAAAATAAATATTTGTTTTAAATATCCAGGCTAGATTTACATAGTCAAGATTTCATTTAATAAAATAAATATAAATAGTGTTTCGGGTGCCGTCATGGATTGACCGCTTCGTTTTTTAAGACCTGACAATTTACCCAGTAAAATGTCAATTCTGACAGTTGACAGATAATAATTATATTAGGTTCTATGACTTAAAAGTAAAAAAATTTTGACTTTTACAGTTGGTATTACAATTAAAAATTGATGTTTTATTTTGACTTGACAATTGACACTAAAGTTAGAAAATTGTACAATTTTGACATTTATATGACAAATTTATTCATTGATAGTATAACCAGTGGCGGGTTAATTTCTTTATTTTATTTTTGTAATTGTGTTTAAAGTTTTGTTTTTTTTTTAGTTTTTCTTCATTGTAGTACAATTGTCTACGTTTCTTGTTGTTTATTCATTTTGTGAATTTCTTATTTATTTTTTCTTACGTTATTGTTTTCCTATACTTTCCTATACTTTCTTTATCATTGTGGTATCTATTTTTATTTATAAAAAAAAATAATAACATTATTAAAGTACTCAATTTTATTAAGTACGATCCTGGCGATTAGATTATATTTATTTAAATTATAAATAGATGTGATAAAATGATTCACTTTAATATTTTATAAATTCATTGTACATTATTTAGTGATGGATAAAATTAAAAATTTAGATGAACTTTTACAAAATTATATTGGTCCTAATAAAATTATAATAGAAAATTTTTTTTCTAATTTAATGGCGCCTGGTGAAAATTATCTCAGCGATATGCAGAAAGTTCATGTAATATTAAAAAATAATCTAACTGGAGATAAAGAAGAGTTAGATTTGGTTGCGAAATGTTGTATTGAACTCGGATTTGGTACAAATGTTGGATTTATGATAAAGGAGATTGATTTTTATCAAAGTGTTATTCCTGCTATACATAAATTTCAGGAAAAACATGGTATCGCGAAGGCGGATTTTTTTCCAGAATTTATAGGCGGAAGAAATAATTTGACAGGAACAGAGATGGCAGATATGGATGCCGTATTGGTTTTGGAAAATTTAAAAATTCAAGGTAACTATTATTATTATTATTATTTAAAATAACGTCTAACGTACAAAATGATAAAATTTTATCTTATTGTAGTAAATATTAGATAAACTACTGAGGTCCAAAAATCTCAGTATTAATTTGTTGATGAGCAGAATTGTACTTGCCCTTCTAGTACCCGCCATACAAACTAAAGTGTTTTAGATAGGGAAACTTTTTTCTAGTTTTAATGCGTCATTGCCAAATTTCCGCAAATTTTCTTAAATCTGGGGATTTTTTACGACACGTAAAATAGACACAATATGTTAAAATTACTTTTTGCACTACATGGACTAAAACATGCATTTTTTCTCTCATTTTAGGGACTAAAGTACAACTTTTACTCCCTAAAATATTTAAAATTCTCTATTTGTCAAGTAGTGATACAAAGAAAATACTGGTCCATATTTAATACTTTTATCAAATTTAGATCCTCCTGCCGAGGAATTTTTTCGTTATTTTTCATGATGTGATATTAGCTAGGTGATAGTTTGGTGGAAGTTTTTTTTCTAAAAACGTCATCACAGTTCCAATATGGTGAATCGATCTTAAGTAGGTTAGCCCATTTTTGCTCAACATATGAGCTGTTGAAACGTCAAATCCTGAAAAGACCGTTCAACGTATTTATTATAATACATCACATATACAAATCCGGAAAATAGTGGTGAATATATAAGATAAGGTCCTTCTTGGCATTCCTTCTGAGTACGATTTTTCTGTACCAATTTATTATAAGCCACATTTCAAATACAGCGCCGTTTTTAGCGTTTAAATATGACCAATAGTAACGAAGTTATAAGGTAAGGTCCTTTTAGCTTTCCTTCTGCGCATGATTCTTTAATATGTAATTATTCTACGTCTTATTATATAGCGCCGTTTGGCACGTTTCCATTAGTACGTTAATAGTGGAAATAGAAGTGGATCTAAAATGGTGGCACATTACTCGCAGTGCCATCTATCTATAAGATGACAGTAAATAGCGGCACGTTCGCCCCGTCCCCCGCTGAGTGCATCAGTATATCAAATTTCCCTAGGGTAGGGCAGTATTTTCTTTCTATCACTACTATGTCAGTGTGGCGCAAAAGGACCCAAGTCAGCTTTTTAATTAATTTTTTTGTAACTTTTTATACAGATTAAGTAATAATGTTGAGTGTTTCTTTTTATTTAATTATCGTATGAATTTTTAAGTTCTAGTCCTTGCGTACAATAAATAGCGTATGTCACGAGACTAAAGTGCGTTTTAATCCCTCGATTGATTATTGCCCTTGCTGCGCTAGGGCAACTGTGGGGATTTCCCATATTTGTAAATTATATGCATTTACAAGTTAAATTTTAACACGTAAATATTTTATTTTAACCGTTAGTTTTGACGTGTCATATATGAAAACTAACCCCTGTAGATGGCGTTATTTCTGATAACATTCGGTTGGCTTAGCCTTAATAGATTACAATCGGGAAATTTGCAAGGATTTGTATACTTTGATAGTATGATACTGATAAGATCATAAAAAACGAAACAGCTGTTGAGGTGCACAAATCTTTGCAAATTCCTCTTTCTGTTTATTTGTTTTTTAAACAGATTTTACGATTTATTCGTATTAGAAGTGCTGCCACCTTTCGATGGTGACATGTAAAGTCCCCAAACTGCTTAGTAAATTTTGATCTCGTCGCTGTTAGATATCGATGCAGCAGAAAACTAACCGCCGTAGATGGCGTTATTTCTATGATGCTCTGTTCACGCGTTGCAGTAAATACGTGACAGGTGTGACAGGTTCAAGACAGTCCGGGAACACCGGGAGCGCGTTCCACTACCCCAACTTTTTGCTCAAGTTGTTCAAAAACCTTCAATGAAGTTAACTACGTAAATTGGAATATCGTTCCAAAACCTTTGTTGATTTAATTGAGTATATAACTTTTCAACAATGTTTAAAGTGCGGTAAATAGTTGAATTTTTTTCACTTAATGACAATTGACAAACAACATATAAAAATCCGTTTCTTTAGTTTTTTCAGTTCAAAATAAATATCTTTTTCCACTACTAGTATTAGAAGATATCATTATTTATGCTGCGTTCGAGTCGACAAGTTAAATTTCTCTCCTACAAGTAGATAATTTTTGATTATCTACTATAGTAGTAGATAATAAAAACAATTGAAGACTAAACGTGATGTCAGAGGTAGGCGATCTTAGGTAATATTTTAAATTAATTATACACAACTGCCATTGCGTTTGTCAATAGAGTTTTTTTTTAATTATAATAAAGCAAATACCTTCTTTCTATTGAATTCCTATATTTTTAAAGTAAATTTTCGAACTAATCAAATAAAATAGGGGTCAGTGATTCTTTATCAGATATATTTTCATTTGAAATAGTTTAAGTTTATGTATAATAAATATTTTGATATTAATTAGTGATATTTATGCAATAATACCTATTATAAAATTAACCTAAAAATCAATTTAATAGTTTTTCAAATCTAAGTGTCAAATGAAACGAATTCCTCATGTTTTCATCGCTACATGAAAGTTTTAAAATTCACCTTGCAAGTAACATAACGAAATGTCAATTTAATTTATTGAATATTCTCATTCAATTGTTTTCACAAACTACTTCTCTGCCATTAAATTATTTTTAAATATATACCTACCCAAAAAAAATCATTGTAAAAATGATTAAATGTTCTAGTAGTGGAAAATATAGTATATAAACCATGGTAGAGAAGATTTTTCTCAGCCTCGCAACTTATTATCCCTCGATGCTTCGCATCTCGGGATTATAATAGTGCTCGGCTGAGAAAAATTACTTCTCGACCTTGGTGTATAATATACTATTATCGTCTTCATCTAAATCAGAGCTGTTTGAACTATCGTCAGTATTAAATATCTCAAGTGATCCGTTCCAAAAGCTTTACTTAACTTGTCACCAGAGAAATGTCAATTTGGAACACGCTCCGGGCACCAAAAAAAACAACTAATAATACATGTTTATGACATGTTATAAAAACTTGATTTTTATTAAAAAGAAAAAATGACACAAAAACCTGATATTACTTTTTTGATTTTAGAGTTAGATTTTGGACATTTCTAATAACTCCATCATCTACAGCAACAAATCTTCACTCTCGGGATTAAAAGTACCACTTTAGTCTCTTAGTACATAATATACTATTATACTCTTATATTTTTATTAATCTGTAAGGATGCAAAAAAATATCTTAAATTGAATGAAAGTTTTTACAGAAAATCTTTAAATTTAGGAAGATTTTCATAAATTGTGCAACGTTTAAATAAAAAATTTAAATCGTTTTTCACACTAAGTAAAATTAAACAAAAACATTAATGATTTTACTATTACGTATGTAATTTTTTGTATCGATGAAACATTTGAGAAAGTATTTTTGTTTTATTTCAGGTTATGATATTGGAGACAGACATATTGGCTTAGATCTAGCAGCGGCGAAACTAGTTTTAAAAGATTTGGCAACGTTTCATTCAACTGCTTTGGCTTTAAAATTATTAGAACCGGAAATTTTTAAAACTGAAATAAAGGATAAGTGCGAGATGACGTTACCAATTAAAATGGATGATAATGGACCTCCGCCAGCATTTCCAAATTTTTATCCGATTATACGCGATTATTTAAATACTGATGAAAAATTTTCATATATTTTACCAGATTTTGATAAATTTGTAGCACGTCAAGAAGAGCTTATAAAAACTCCAGAGAAATTATTTATAAGAGAAATTAAGGAACCTTTTTGTACTTTAATTCATAATGATATGTGGATTAATAATACAATGCAACAAATACAAGATGGAGTTGTTATTAAAAATAAATTTGTAGATTTCCAAATGTATAGAATATGTAGTTTGGCTGGTGATCTTATATTTTTTTTAACCAGTAGTGTTCAATCTAATATTCTAAGAATCAATTTCGATAATTTAATCCAATATTATTACGAAATATTTAAAGAAGTTTTAGAAAAATTTGGTTGTTATGGTCCACAATTTTCTTATAATAAATTTTTAGAAGAATTAAAAGAAAATGCAGTAGATGGAATTGGACAATGCATGTTTATGTTACCTACATCAGTTTTCACTGAAAAAGGAAAAGCTTTTGATCATGGCAAACATCAAGAGATGACTTTAGAAACAATGCCTAGTTTAGCTAAAGAACGAATGGGTATTTTACTTTTAGAAGCAGCCAATAGAAAATGGTTATATAATAGTAGTAAAGATAAATTCGCGCATTTACGAGAGTACTGGTCGCTCCCTATAAATGAACGATAGATCAGATAAACTGATACATAAGAACTATTAAAAATAAATTAAATAAATGCCAAATTAAAAACAAAAAATATTCAAATTAATTAGTAGATAAGCTATGACAATTCGAGCGTAATTCTTATGGGAAATTGCTATGATGCATTCTGGCATTGTATATAGACTTAATAGTAGGATACTCTTATGGAGACTACGTTGGACCGAGTCTAGATGGCAGCACTTGTATTTGGAGGCCAGCTTGCTCTTAAGGGTTGGATCCGCTGACCTTGAACAATTATTTAAATACCTAGTTTTCCCTTTTTGGTCTGGTCAGATCCGCATTATATTATATTTGTATTTTGTGTTCAGTTGTGTTGTTTATCAATTTTACAGCATACTTAGGTAATAATATATTTTTGAGATTTTATATACAGGGTTCGGCAAACCTCTGTCGTAGTTCTATAACTCTTATTGTGTAAACTTACAGATTTTTTTAAAAATCACAAGTTTTAAAATTACTGATGTACAAAGACAAATTTTTTTAAACTCAGTTTTAAATTTTTATTATGTACATATGATATTCGAAAAACTTTCGTTATAGTTTTTTCAAATGAGACACCCTGTATGAGTATTCATCAATGGATACTGAATTTTTTGCCCTTCAACTATGCTATATTTACTCCCAGTATACATGAAAATAATTTTAAAATATTTGCTTTTAATACCTTTCAGAGTTATAGAACTACGAAAAAAATATAAGTATAGTGCAAATTTTTATTTTTGAGACGCCCTGTATAAATCGAAACAAATTTAAATTGTACTCCTACATAAAAAACTTTTTATAAAATTTTTCATATATATGTTAAGCTACCCTGTATATATTTAATATAAGAAAATACATTCAATGATAAAAACGCAATAAATGTTTTAATTAAAATAAAAGAAAATTTAGAATTCAAAGTTCCAAAATTTATGTTTTGAATTTAAAAATTTCACATGATTAAACTTTTTAAACTTTTGCCATTGTTGCCAGATCTATCAAAAAGTTATTGTTTTTAGATTATTTTCAATAATTCTTTGATCAATTACTTAAATTCTCTGATCGATTTAGGTAATTTTAGACCATTTAACTAATATTTTAGACCGTTTTTGGACAATTTGAGACTATTTTGGACAATTTTAGACCATTTTAGATTATATTGAACAATTTTATGATCAATTTAGGTAACTTTGGACCATTATATTATTATTTTAATCCATTTTTGGACAATTCTAGACCATTTCAGATAATTTTAGATCATTTTGAAAAATTCTCTAATGAATTTAGGTAACTTTAGACCATTATATTATCATTTAGTCATTGTTGGACAATTTTAGACAACTTAGGACAATTTTAGACTATTTTCCACAATTTTAGACTATTTTAGATTATTTTAAATAATTTTTTGATCAATTACTTAAATTCTCTAATCAATTTGATAGTTTAACTAATAGTTTAGACTGTTTTTGGACAACTTTAGTCCATTTTAGATTATTTTGAACTATTTTTTGATCAATTTAGGTAACTTTATGCCGTTTTATTATTGTTTTAGACAATTTTGAGAAGATTTTGGGCAATTTTAGACCATTGAAGATTATTTTGCACAATTCTCTGGTCAATTTAAGTAACTTTAGACCGTTTTATTATTATTTTAGACAATTTTTTACAAGATTTTGGATAATATTAGACAATTTTAGATTATTTTGAACAATACAATTGATCAATTTGAGTTTGAATAACTTTTAAGAGTTTTGTTATTATTTTAGACAATTTTTAGACCAATTTGGACACTTTTCGACCATTGTAGATTATTCTGAACAATTCCCTGATCCATTTAAGTAACTTCAGACCGTTTTAGACAATTTTTAGACCAATTTGGACACTTTTCGACCATTGTAGATTATCCTGAACAATTCCCTGATCCATTTAAGTAACTTCAGACCGTTTTAGAGAATTTTTAGAAGATTTTGGACATTAGATTATTTTGAACAATTTTCTGATCTATGTTAGGTTACTTTAGACCGTTTTATTGTTAATTTAGAAAAAATTTTGATTTTGGACAATTTTCAGATCAATTTGAGTAACTTTAGACTCTTTGTTTATTATTTTAGAGAATTTTTATAATATTTTGGACACTTTTAGAGCATTTTAGATTATTTTGAAAAATTCCTTAACCAGTTAAGTAACTTTAGACCCTTTTATTATTAATTTAAAAATTTTAGTCCATACGTTTTGTGATATATCTCGCGAATCGTGCATCATACAAGAAAAATAATAGAGATTGTTTTTATAGACAAAATAATTATCTACAACTTTTATTTAAAACTTTTTTCTATATAATGCATAGGTTTTTATTTATAGAACTCCAAACTGAAACTTGCGCAGTAAAATAACGTGCCACGTTTTTTAAATTAATAATTTGCATTAAGAATTCTTGTATACCCTTATACACTGTTTCCTTCTCATTATTACTATTATTATGCGTTTTATGTGTTATTTCACTGCGCAAGTCTCAGTTTGGAGCACTATAAATAAAAAACTATACATTATCCAGAAAAAGGTTTTTAATTAAAATTGTAGATAATATTTTTATCTACAAAAATGATCTTTACTATTTTTCTCGTACTATGCACGGTTCACGAGATATTTCACAAAACGTCTTTTTCAAGATGGCGGCTAACACTCGCGTTCCCCCGTCCCGCCAACTTGAATAATTCAACTCAATATTAATTAATAATTAAAAATAGTAACTTGAATATCTATTTTTTCCTAGACTTTGATTTTTCCCAAATCGTTTTGATTTATAAAATATAACCGAGACAAATTAAATTGTGACAGCTGTTGTTACTATTTTTAACCAAACATTTTTATGTTAAATCTTATAGTATAAAAATAGTTTCATACCACCCACTTTTACTGGTTTGTTATTTAATATATTTGTTTTAAAATTATTTAAAATTTAACTAACACAGCACATAAATACTTACAATTGCGTAATAGTTTTTGTAACATTTCATAACTGTCAATTAAAATTTCACCTACTTTTATTTGGGGAATTCCGCATTGAAAATAACGAAAATGATTAGTGTTAAATCCCAGAATGTTTGTGTAATAGTTTATTTATAAATAATTAATGTATATGTAAGTAGTATTCATTAAAATTGAACATTAAACTTAATAATCATACACGTAGAAAATATAATTAACATAAATGCATCTAACATGAAAATAACATATAGGCAACCAGAAATACACATTTACTTTAATACGTTTAAATTACATTAATTATCAATATATTTAAAGTTATTATTTATTAAATTTAAATAAAATCATAAAAGATAAATTAATAATAAACATATTATATGCATTTATTATTTATTTCACAGTATAAATTTTAATCTAGCAATTAAATTGCAATTGCAATTAAATATTATCAGTTTTTGTATATAATAATACTAAAAGTAGGTTACTATTTTATCTATTCTAGTTTGTTTTTCAAACTATCAATATCGAAATATTCCGTTAATAATAAATTGAAAATATTGTAAGTATTAATTAATTTGTGAATTGTTAAATATAAATCGGCAATATCTTATACAAGAATCTGTAATCTTGGTTGCCTAAATCTTATTTTTGTTTTCAAATTGTTTTATAACCTATCAATTATATTAATTCTTAAACAAAATAATTTACTTTTATCTACTAATGACAATGCAAGTTTATAAATTTAAGTAGGTACTTATTATCTATTTTGCGTTATATTCGATCAGTATAGAAATTGTTTCCAAGATTAAAGTAAGTGATAAATTTTTTTTATATATATTGATAATGTACAATTTTTAATTTCATTTTTGTACAAACTCTATTTTAACATTTACATAAAACTTTACTTAATTAACTTCCAAACTCCAAAAAAAAAATAACCGCCAAAAAAACCTCATAAATGTCAAGTCTTCTTCTTCTTTTTATTATTTTAAGGCCTAAGCTGCCTGGGCCATTCGGCCTTGGTTGACCTTTACTGATAACAATTTATCGACATGTCTATAGTTCCACATACGTAACTTTAGGTACTAAATAATTTGTTTCGTCTAATATAATTAAAAATAATTTTTATTTCTAGGTATCCATAATGTCAATAAAAAACTTAGAAAAAATTCTAGAACACCGTATTAACAAAAATGCCAAAATAATAGACACAAAAATAACGAATTTAGTTGGACCAGGTGAAAATTATGGAGGGGAATTACTAAAACTTGAAATAATTACTGAAGATGAAACGACTAAAGTTAGAAACGTCGAACACGTTGTAGCTAAAAAAATACCAGCGTTGGCGATTTTACAAAAACATTTCAATATCCAAGTCACTTTTAAAGCCGAGATTTTATTTTATGAAAAAATTGTTCCTATACTTCAAAATTTCCAAAAAGAAAATGGAATTCAAGATGTTATCGATTGTTTTTTAAAAGTTTATGCAGCGAGAATAAATTTAAATGGATCGGATGTCGTTGATGAGGATGGGGTGATTGTTATGGAAAATTTGATTACTTCCGGTAAGTATTAACACGTCGACTGATAACTACCAGATAATTAGTAATCAAATTACAAAATATCTCGTAATTGGCAGTCAACGTGTTAAAATAAAATATAAAAATATTAAATATTATTCATAATGAATATCAAATAATTATTAAATAAAAGTATAAATTTTTAACACGTCGATTGCCAACTATCAGATAATTAGTAATCAAATTACAAAATATCTCGTAATTGGCAGTCAACGTGTTAAAATAAATTATAAAAATATTAAATATTATTCTTAATGAATATCAAATAATTATTAAATAAAAGTATAAATTTTTAACACGTCGACTGCCAACTACCAGATAATTAGTAATCAAATTACAAAATATCTCGTAATTGGCAGTCAACGTGTTAAAATAAAATATAAAAAGATTAAATATTATTCATAATGAATATCAAATAATTATTTTTTAAAAGTATAAATTTTTAACACGTCGACTGCCAACTACCAGATAATTAGTAATCAAATAACAAAATATCTCGTAATTGGCAGTCAACGTGTTAAAATAAATTATAAAAATATTAAATATTATTCTTAATGAATATCAAATAATTATTTCATAAAAGTATAAATTTTTAACACGTCGATTGCCAACTACCAGATAATTAGTAATCAAATAACAAAATATCTCGTAATTGGCAGTCAACGTGTTAAAATAAAATATAAAAATATTAAATATTATTTATAATGAATATCAAATAATTATTTTATAAAAGTATAAATTTTTAACACGTCGATTGCCAACTATCAGATAATTAGTAATCAAATTACAAAATATCTCGTAATTGGCAGTCAACGTGTTAAAATAAAATATAAAAATATTAAATATTATTCATAATGAATATCAAATAATTATTTTATAAAAGTATAAATTTTTAACACGTCGATTGCCAACTACCAGAAAATTAGTAATCAAATTACAAAATATCTCGTAATTGGCAGTCAACGTGTTAAAATAAAATATAAAAATATTAAATATTATTATTAATGGATATCAAATAATTATTTCATAAAAGTATAAATTTTTAACACGTCGATTGCCAACTACCAGAAAATTAGTAATCAAATTACAAAATATCTCGTAATTGGCAGTCAACGTGTTAAAATAAAATATAAAAATATTAAATATTATTATTAATGGATATCAAATAATTATTTCATAAAATTATAAATTTTTAACACGTCGATTGCCAACTACCAGATAATTAGTAATCAAATTACAAAATATCTCGTAATTGGCAGTCAACGTGTTAAAATAAAATATAGAAATATTAAATATTTTTATTAATGGATATCAAATAATTATTTCATAAAATTATAAATTTTTAACACGTCGATTGCCAACAACCAGATAATTACTAATCAAATTACAAAATATCTCGTAATTGGCAGTCAACGTGTTAAAATAAAATATAAAAATATTAAATATTATTATTAATGGATATCAAATAATTATTTCATAAAATTATAAATTTTTAACACGTCGACTGCCAACTACCAGATAATTAGTAATCAAATTACAAAATATCTCGTAATTGGCAGTCAACGTGTTAAAATAAAATATAAAAATATTAAATATTATTATTAATGGATATCAAATAATTATTTCATAAAATTATAAATTTTTAACACGTCGACTGCCAACTACCAGATAATTAGTAATCAAATTACAAAATATCTCGTAATTGGCAGTCAACGTGTTAAAATAAAATATAAAAATATTAAATATTATTTATAATGAATATCAAATAATTATTTTATAAAAGTATAAATTTTTAACACGTCGACTGCCAACTACCAGATAATTAGTAATCAAATTACAAAATATCTCGTAATTGGCAGTCAACGTGTTAAACCTAACATTATACAATTACCTATAATAACATAATTTTTAGGTTATAAAAATTTGGATAGACATATCGGTTATAATTCAGAAGAAACAAAAATGGTTTTGAAAGATTTGGCCAATTTGCATTCGACAGTTTTAGCTTTGAAATTGCGAAAACCAGATTTTTTTCAAAAGGAAATTAGACCTTTATGCTGTAATACCATGGTGGGGGGTGAAGAAGGTCGATTTTCTAAAATTATGTCTGTCGTTGGAGATATTTTATTAGAATCGGAAAAAACTGCCCCGTATGTACCTAAGGTAATTTTTTAATATTTTCAGTCAATCAAAAAAAAAGACAAGTACAATTAATACAAAAAATTGGAACGTGAGATTCGGTTTTGCATTTGTAGATGGCGCAATGAGCACCATGTTTAATATTTAAATTAAATTTCAAGGTATTTTATTATAAAAAAACTTTCTTCGTCAAAAATGGACAAGTTGGAATGTGAGATTCAGTTTAGTTTTTGTAGATGGTGCAATGAGTACCCATTTTTATTATTTCATTTAAATTTTAAACTTAAAAAAATTGAATGTAAAATTTTTGATTAGATTTTTTTTTCTATTTTTTTGAAAATTGTATATTTTTATGCGGATTAGTCTAATTTTGGTGATTTAGAATATTTTATGAAGAATAAAATTTTCTCACAAATTTATAATAAAGGCTATACAAGGAAAAACGTAAAATTTATCATCAAGTTTTAATTGTATTTTTTTTAATTTTTTGGGTGATGATATTTTTTTTATGGGATAGTATATTTTAGGTAATTTAGAAGATTTTATAAGGAATAAAATTTTTCCCCAAATTTATAATAAAGGCTATACAAGGCAAAACGTAAAATTTATCATCAAGTTTTGATTATATTTTTTTAAATTTTTTGGGTGATGATAAATTTTTTTATGGGATAATATATTTTAGGTGATTTAGAAGATTTTATGAAGACTAAAATTTTTTCATAAGTTTAAAATAAGGGCTATAGAAGGGAAAATGTAAAATTTATCATTAAGTTTTGATTGTATTTTTTTTAAGTTTTTTGGGTGATGATATATTTTTTTATGGGAAAGTATATTTTAGATAATTTAGAAGATTTTATAAAGAATAAAATTTTTTCACAAATTTATAATAAAGGCTGTAGAAGGCAAAACGTAAACTTTATCATTACGTTTTGATTGTATTTTTTGGGTGATGAGATATTTTTATATGGGACAAAGGTAGTTTATGTGATTTAGAAGATTTTATGAAGAATAATTTTTTTTCACAAATTAATAATAAAGGCTATAGAAGGGAAAACATAAAATTTTTCATTACGTTTTGATTGTATTTTTTTTTAATTTTTTAGATTATGATATATATTTATATGGCATAATATAATTTATGTGATTTATAAAACGGTATAAAAAATATGTAGACTTTAAAAAAAAAAACTAATTTAGAACATTAAAAAATTACTCCATTAATTAAAAAAAAAAATTTTGTTCGATGCTATAAATTTTAAATAATGTACCAATATTCCCAGTATATAATACAAATTTTTATTGATTATTTTTTAAATTTCATTTTATTTAATACCCTTTAATTCATTGATTACTTTTATCTTAATTGCTCATTTTAAAACAATAAAACTGTAGATTAATTCTTATAAAACGTTTTTTTTACATTTTAATTTTTTCAAGTAGCACTTGTCCTTTAAAAGTTTTAAGATAACAATTAATTATTTAATAAAAAAATTAAATAAATATATTTTTTACACACTCTGTATCATGGAAATTTTATTCTTGTATAATTTTTATTGTAATTGAATTTCTATTTTTTTTTTTAATATTTATAAAAATATTTTGTAGGTGATGGAAATTTGGGAAAAATACGGTGACAAATTTGGTTTCTATAAACCAAGAGAACCATTTGCTACCATATCCCATTGCGATTTATGGGTAAATAACGCCATGATGAAATACGTCAATGGAAAACCAATAAAAAATATTTTCCTCGATTTTCAATTATATTCTTACCAATCACCAGTATTTGATTTATTAAATTTTCTAGTTACAAGTGTCCAAACTAAAGTTATTAAAAAGGAGTTTGATGATTTTATTAAATTTTATCATACTGAGTTTGTAAAAAATCTTGAAAGATTAGGCTGCGATTTGGAGCCTTTTTCGATGCCTAAATTCGAAAAGGAGTTACTTATTGATTGTGAGGTAGTTGTAGCTTGGGCTATATTATTTATTCCGTTTGTTATTTTTGGTGAAAAAAGAGATGGGAAAGAGGAAGCTAAACCAACAGATTTTCAAAGTGAAGAAACGATAAATAAAATTAGATCAATGATGCCTGAATGTAGGGAAAGATTATATTTTATGGTGGAAACTTTTGGAAACAAGGGTTGGTTAATATAATAATAAAATTATATCTTTTCCAGTATTATTTTTTTTATTAAACAACCCATCCAAGGTGTTAAAAATTTTAAAATTGGTATTAAAAATTATAAAAATAAAAAGGTATGTTAAGGAGAATAAAGAAAAAGAAAGAATTTTAAAAAAGTAAAAAAGTTCATAACCAGTTTCTTAGTTCCTTCTGCCTCCCCACCTCCCGAATTTTACGATACCGCAACAACCTCTGGAGTATTTTATTGTTCACTGACGCTGCCTGGGGCAAGTGGTCTTTATATCATAGATCGAAATTGACGCCCAAGGCAACCCATTAGGCGCCAAAAAGAGGCGTGACAATCAGTGTTGCTAGATCTATAATGGTAGATTTGCCATGTAGAAAACGGTAGATTTGGTGATTAGTTACTTTGATTACCATAGTTATTTTTTTTATAAAAAAAAAATAAGAAAAAATAGAGAAAAATAGAGAAAATTTCGAAAATTAGCGAAAAATGGGGAAAAGTAGGGAAAATAGGGAAGCATAAAAGTGAAATAGGGAAAATAAAGCAATATAGGGAAAAATAGAGGACAGTAGGGGAAAAAATAAGGAAAAATAGTAAAAAATTGGAAGAAAATTGGAAAAAATAATAAAAAATGGTGCAAAATAGAAATAAAAAGGAATAATTGATAAAAATAGTAAAAAATAAGGAAAAATAGAAAAAATAGGGAAAATAGGCAATAATGAAAAATAGAAAAAAATGTGTAAAATGTGGAAAAATAGGAGCAGAAAAATAGGGGAAATAAGAAAAAATTAGTAAAAAATAGGGAAAATAAGAAAAAATAGGAAAAACAGAAAAATTAGAAAAAATAGAAAAAAATTGGGAAAATTGTAAAACATAGAGAGAGAGAGAGAGAGACCGAGATATCAAATCACGTAGGGAGTTTGGTTCCTGAAGGGGTTCCCTACCGCATAAGCTTTTTTTTCTGATTTTTCCACTGTTTTGTTCTATGTTTTTTTTTGTTAATTTCAATTTTTTTAATTTTGTTAATTTTTATAACCTTTGAATGTTTCTATGTTTTTTGAATATTTTGACTTTTTTAAACTTGTGTTAATTTTTCTTTGTTTTATGATTTTTTAATTTATTTTGATCTTTACATATTTTTTCTGATTTTAAAATTTCTTATTAATTTTTTACAATTTTTTTATTTTTATCTGACATTTTTTTATTTTAATGTTTAATTATTTTTTTACACTTTTTTCTTTTTTTTACTTATCTAATCCTTAAACTTTCTGAAATTTTCGTTTTTAATTCGAATTTAAATTTTTTGCAGATTTCTTCTATTTTTTTATTTGGTTTTATTATTAATTTTAATTTTTTTAAAATATTTTAGTTTTTTATTATTTTTAATTTTTTTGACCACTCGGTATGATTATTTTTGTAAAAAATTATATTAATTATAAACCTTTCTAAATTCTATAAGATTTATTAAATTGAAAATAAATATAAAAAATATACACGGTGATCGAAAATACGTAAATTTTCATTGAAACTTATCACTAAAAACGTATTTTTTTTTTGCCACTCGGTATGATTATTTTTTCCATTAATTATATTAATTATAAAACTTACTAAATTCTATAATATTTATTAAATTGAAAATAAATATAAAAAATATACACGGTGATTTGAAAAATAAATTTATCATTAAAAAAGTATTTTTGTGTCACTCGGTGTGAGTTAATTTTTCAGAAAATTATATTTTTTCTCTAAGATGAACCATCAAAAAATAAGTATAAATATTATTAAAAAATTGTTTAAAAACATTAAAAAACCATAAATAAACCATTAAAAATCAACACAAATTTTATTTGAAGAAAAATCCAAATAAATAAAAAATACAACAAGAATTACTGTAAAACACCAAAAACCATGAAAAAATCATTATAAAAAAAACAATTACAAACCATAAATTATAGAAAAAAATCGGCTGTGTCACCCCAGAACTTTCCCGGCTCGACTGTAGAAAATATGATTATTTTAATTACAAAATATTAATTTTAATGATTTTAGTGTACGACCTGCTTTAGATTTTAACTAAAGCAGACCAAGCACTAGTTTTTCTTTATAAAAAATAATAATTATTTATGATTTTTTTTTAATATTAATTTTAATGATTTTAGTGTACGATCTGCTTTAGATTTTAACTAAAGCAGACCAAGCACTAGTTTTTCTTTATAAAAAATAATAATTAATTATGATTTTTTTTTAAATATTAATTTTAATGATTTTATTGTACGATCTGCTTTAGATTTTAACTAAAGCAGACCAAGCACTAGTTTTTCTTAATAAAAAATAATAATTATATATGATTTTTTTAAATATTAATTTTAATGATTTTAGTGTACAATCTGCTTTAGATTTTAACTAAAGCAGACCAAGCACTAGTTTTTCTTTATAAAAAATAATAATTATTTATGATTTTTTTTTTAATATTAATTTTAATGATTTTTGTGTACGATCTGCTTTAGATTTTAACTAAAGCAGACCAAGCACTAGTTTTTCTAAATAAAAAATAATAATTATATATGATTTTTTTAAATATTAATTTTAATGATTTTAGTGTACAATCTGCTTTAGATTTTAACTAAAGCAGACCAAGCACTAGTTTTCCTTAATAAAAAATAATAATTATATATGATTTTTTTTAAATATTAATTTTAATGATTTTAGTGTACGATCTGCTTTAGATTTTAACTAAAGCAGACCAAGCACTAGTTTTTCTTAATAAAAAATAATAATTATTTATGATTTTTTTTAAATATTAATTTTAATGATTTTAGTGTACGATCTGCTTTAGATTTTAACTAAAGCAGACCAAGCACTAGTTTTTCTTAATAAAAAATAATAATTATTTATGATTTTTTTTAAATATTAATTTTAATGATTTTAGTGTACGATCTGTTTTAGATTTTAACTAAAGCAGACCAAGCACTAGTTTTCCTTAATAAAAAATAATAATTATATATATTTTTTTTTAAATATTAATTTTAATGATTTTAGTGTACCACCTGCTTTAGATTTTAACTAAAGCAGACCAAGCACTAGTTTTTGTTTATAAAAAATATTGTTTGTCTTCAAAATAAAAAAAAAACGCAAAAAGCCTGAATGTGTATATTATTCGCCCTCTAGTAGCGCAACTATTGGAAATTCTGAAAAAAGTGTGATATAAAAATTGTAGGAAATTTTATTCTCTAAAACATTGCACTACAACATTTTGCACTAAAGTGTATTATTTGTCCATAAAATTTATATATACCAAATTAAGTATACCAAATTTCAGCTTGATTGGTCAAATGGTTCATCAGTTATCGTTGAAGATTACACACAGACAGACCATACTCTGGAAATGGTTTCAATCTTCTCGGGAGGGGGGGCTCAAAATAGATAATTCCGTCGATATCTCGAATTTCTTTTGCTCGCTCACTATACTTTCCCTTTGATGGATTTGGAAAAGTAAAAATTAATAATATAAAATAAAACTATATCAGAATCATAAAAAACATTCAAAAACCTAGAAAAAAAACCATAAAAATAACCATGAATTTTATTAATTTTTTTGATTATTAATTTGAATAAAAGAAAAAATTATAAATTTGCTTTTAAGTATTATTTAAAAAAAAAAAGATAAAAACACTTATTATAAAATTTGTTTGTCAAATATCATAGATTACATAACACAAATAATATAAACCTTGAAATTAGATAAATATTTTATTTCAAATCAAGTTTATCAGTTTTAATTTGGTTCTATTAAAAATAACAATGTCTATAGAAGGCATAGAATCGATTCTTTCCCGCAACATAACCAAAGGAAAAAAATTAATAAAAATCGAATCAACGAATTTAGTAGGACCAGGTGAAAATTTCGGTGGAGAATTACTCAAACTAGAAATAACGACTGAAGATGAATCGACAAAATCGAAAGATGTTTTACATGCTGTAGCCAAGAAAATTCCAGTTTTGGAATTATTCCAATCTATTTTCGATATACAAAAAACATTCAGAAGTGAAATATTATTTTACGAAAAATTAGTTCCGATTTTCCAAAATTTCCAAAAGGAAAATAATGTGGAAAATGTTATTAATTGTTTCGGTGAATTTTATGGAGCTAGAATAAATTTAAATGGGAGTGATATAGTGGATAGAGATGCTGTTATTTTAATGGAAAATCTTACTTATTCAGGTACATTTAAAAAAATAATTTATTTCTAGTTTTAATAATATTTTTTACGCTGTGACTATAGGTACGCTAACGTGCCGCTATATATTAAATTGCGTCATACATTATTTAAATTTAATGAAATGCAAAAATAAATATTTCATGTAAACATTAATTTTATAAATTTCTGGAAATATTAAAAATATCTATTCAATAAAAAAAAATTTAAATAATAAATGCCAGTGTTACTCTTTTTCTTGTTTCTTAGTTGTAGGCAGTGTTGCCAGATATAAAATGGCCGACGCAAAAAAAAAGAAAAATAAGTCACAAAATCTAGAAGCAATCGAAAATATGAAAAATCATCGCAACAAAAATTTTTTGCTTTTTTTCTTTTTTCTTTTTTAGTTTTTCTAATTTTTTCTCATTATTCTGTTTTTTTTTATTTCTTTCTTTCGTTTTCTACTTTTTTCATTCCTCTGATTTTCTGGGATTTTATTGCGATATTTTTGCGATTTTTTACAATTTTGTGGAATTTTTTTGTGATTTTTTGCGATATTTTTTGATTGATTGCATTTTTTGCAACTTTTTCATTTTTTTGCAATTTTTTTGCGAGTTTTACAATTTTTTTTTTAAACATTTTTCGATTTTTTTTTCTGACTTGTTATGATTTTGTCTGATTTTTTGAATCTTCCAGTTTTTTCTAGGTGTTTCTCGTTTTTCTGTTTTTTCTTGTTTTTTTTCGATTTTTTCTCCTTTTTTACTAATTTTTCTCGTTTTTGATTTTTTTGTCTTTTATTCATTTTTTTCTTGCGGTTTTTTCGATTTTTTACCAATTTTTCCTCATTTTTTTCTTATTGATGTTCTCTTTTTTTCTAATTTTTTTTTTATTTTTTCTTATTCCCTCTATTTTTCCAATTTCTTCGATTTCTTCGAGACATTTTGGTATTTTTGCGATTTTTTATGATTTTTTGCGATATTTTTCGTTTGATTTTATTTTTTGCGACTTCTTTTTCGGTTTTTTTTTGGGTTTTTTATAATTTTTTTTCCAAACGTTTCTGATTTTTCTTTTAATTTTATCCAATGTTTTCTGTTTTTCCAATTTTTTTCTGTTTTTTCCATATTTTTGATTTTTTTTTTCATTTTTCTAAATTTTTCTTTTGTTTTTTAATTTTTTTCAAATTCCTCTGATTTTTTCAATTTTTTTTCTGATTTTTCCTATTTTTTTAGTTCTTCCAATTTTTTTTTGCCCAAATTTTTCAGATTTTTTTTTTCTTATTTTTTCGATTTTCCGATTTTTTCCAAACTTTCCTCATTTTTTCTCATTATTTTCGTGTTTTTTTTCTAAATCTTTTGTTTTTCAATTTTTTTCAAATTCCTCTGATTTTTTCAATTTTTTTTCTTGTTTTATCTGATTTTTCCCATTTTTTTAGTTCTTCCAATTTTTTTTTGTACAAATTTTTCAGATTTTTGTTTTTTTTTCTTATTTTTTCGATTTTCCGATTTTTTCCAAACTTTCCTCATTTTTTCTCATTATTTTCGTGTTTTTTTTCTAAATCTTTTGTTTTTCAATTTTTTTCAAATTCCTCTGATTTTTTCAATTTTTTTTCTTGTTTTTTCTGATTTTTCCCTTTTTTTAGTTCTTCCAATTTTTTTTTGTACAAATTTTTCAGATTTTTTTTTTTATTTTTCGATTTTTTCCAAACTTTTCTCATTTTTTCTCATTGTTTTCGTTTTTTCCTAATTCTATCTTTTGTTTTTTAATTTTTCTTATTCCATTGATTTTTACGTGAATTGTATCATTATACGTTATTTCCCTTAAATAATAAGTTTGAACATATTTAAGCATGAGCTCTGGTAGCCGCATGACATTGTACCTACTAATGGTGAAGTGGGCCCGGGGATCGAATCCCACATTGCCTTTTATTTATTTTTTAAACACAGGCTAGATTTAGATAGTCAAGACTTCTCTTAATAAAATAAATATATTTTTTTAAACACACAGACTAGATTTATATAGTAAAGACTACTTTTAATAAAATAAATATTTTTTTTAGATCAGATAACAAAGATAACAAAGTTTAATATTTTAACGTGTGTGTAATTTAATATATCGCTGCACGTTAGCGTGTCTACAGTCACAGCGTATTTTTTAGGTTAAAAAATAATTTATTTTTCTAGTTTTAATAATATTTTTTTAGGTTATAAAAACGTTGATAGATTCGTTAGTTATAATTTAGAAGAGGCTCAAATAGTACTTAAAGAATTGGCAAAATTACATGCTGTTGCCTTGGCTATTAAATTAAAAAAACCGGATTTTTTTGAAAAGGAAATTAAACCGGTTTTAAATAATGATATACATGACCAGGAAGAGGATTTTTTTAAAGTTTTGGGTCCGATAATTGAGGAAGTTTTATGGGAATCCGATAAATGTGTTCCGTTTATACCAAAGGTAAAATTATTTTTATCAAACTATCAAAAAAAAAAAAAAAAAATTTAATGGTATATTTTTTTCAATTTTTAGTTTTAATATAAATCTTAAAAAAATTAAAAACTTTTCCATAAATTTTAAAAATTCATGGGTAATTTCGTATGATTAAAATTTTCAAAACTTTATCCATTGTTGCCAGATTTATTAAAAAATCATTTTTCAAAAATTCATGGATAATTTCGCATGATTAAAATTTTCAAAATTTTACCATTGTTGCCAGATTTATTAAAAAGTAATTTTTCAAAAATTTATGGGGAATTTCGCATGATTAAAATTTTCAAAACTTTATCCATTGTTGCCAGATTTATTAAAAAATCATTTTTCAAAAATTTATGGGTAATTTCCCATGATTAAAATTTTCAAAACTTTATCCATTGTTGCCAGATTTATTAAAAAATCATTTTTCAAAAATTCATGGGTAATTTCGCATGATTAAAATTTTCAAAAATTTTACCATTGTTGCCAGATTTATTACAAAGTAATTTTTCACAAATTCATGGGTAATTTTGCATGATTAAAATTTTCAAAACTTTATCCATTGTTGCCAGATTTATTAAAAAATCATTTTTCAAAAATTCATGGGTAATTTCGCATGATTAAAATTTTCAAAAATTTTACCATTGTTGCCAGATTTATTACAAAGTAATTTTTCACAAATTCATGGGTAATTTTGCATGATTAAAATTTTCAAAACTTTATCCATTGTTGCCAGATTTATTAAAAAATCATTTTTCAAAAATTCATGGGTAATTTCCCATGATTAAAATTTTCAAAAATTTTACCATTGTTGCCAGATTTATTACAAAGTAATTTTTCACAAATTCATGGGTAATTTTGCATGATTAAAATTTTCAAAACTTTATCCATTGTTGCCAGATTTATTAAAAAATCATTTTTCAAAAATTCATGGGTAATTTCCCATGATTAAAATTTTCAAAACTTTATCCATTGTTGCCAGATTTATTAAAAAATCATTTTTCAAAAATTCATGGATAATTTCGCATGATTAAAATTTTCAAAATTTTACCATTGTTGCCAGATTTATTAAAAAGTAATTTTTCAAAAATTTATGGGTAATTTCGCATGATTAAAATTTTCAAAACTTTATCCATTGTTGCCAGATTTATTAAAAAATCATTTTTCAAAAATTCATGGGTAATTTCGCATGATTAAAATTTTCAAAAATTTTACCATTGTTGCCAGATTTATTACAAAGTAATTTTTCACAAATTCATGGGTAATTTTGCATGATTAAAATTTTCAAAACTTTATCCATTGTTGCCAGATTTATTAAAAAATCATTTTTCAAAAATTCATGGGTAATTTCCCATGATTAAAATTTTCAAAACTTTATCCATTGTTGCCAGATTTATTAAAAAATCATTTTTCAAAAATTCATGGATAATTTCGCATGATTAAAATTTTCAAAATTTTACCATTGTTGCCAGATTTATTAAAAAGTAATTTTTCAAAAATTTATGGGTAATTTCGCATGATTAAAATTTTCAAAACTTTATCCATTGTTGCCAGATTTATTAAAAAATCATTTTTCAAAAATTCATGGGTAATTTCGCATGATTAAAATTTTCAAAAATTTTACCATTGTTGCCAGATTTATTACAAAGTAATTTTTCACAAATTCATGGGTAATTTTGCATGATTAAAATTTTCAAAACTTTATCCATTGTTGCCAGATTTATTAAAAAATCATTTTTCAAAAATTCATGGGTAATTTCCCATGATTAAAATTTTCAAAACTTTATCCATTGTTGCCAGATTTATTAAAAAGCAATTTATTAAAAATTTATGGGTAATTTCCCTATTTTTCATTATTTTCTCTCTATTTTTTATCAATTTTTTTCATATTTTTCATTACTTTTTTCCCTATTTTTCATTTTTTCTCTTTTTTTAAATATTTTTTCCCCATTTTCCAATATTTTTTCCCAATTTTTCATTATTTTTTTTCCTATTTTCCAATATTTTTTCCCTATTTTTTATAATTTTTTTCAAGTACAGCAAAAAAATACTCTTGACATTTTTCGATATTCCCCCTCGTTTCCAAGATTTTCGGAATTTAATTTAGAAAAATTTATTTTTTTTTATTTTATTTTTTTCCTAACTTTCCCAACAAATTTCAGAAAAATACTTCAAATAATACACTCCTGATTTTGAGGATAAACAATACACTTTAGTGCAAAATGTTGTAGTACAAAGTTTTAGACCATAAAATTCCCTACATTTTTTATCTTAAGCTTTTTCCAGAATTTCCAATAATTGTGCCACTAGAGGGCGCGTATAAATCTGCATGTAGGTTTTCTCTATTTTTTCTTGATTTTGACTACAAACAATGCATTTTAGTGCAAAATTTTCTAGTGCAAAGTTATAAAGCATCAAATTTTCTTTAACTTTTATGATTAACTTTTTATTGAATTCCTCATAGTTTCGCCGCTAGATGGCGAGAAATATACACATTGAAAAATTGGATAGACTTTAATCGTATGTTACTTATATTATTTTAGGTGAAAAAAATAATGGCAGCAAGTAAAACCATAGCGAAAAATTATCAACCACGAGAACCATTTGCAACTTTTTGCCATTGGGATTTTTGGATTAATAATACAATGATGAAACACGAAAATGGTAAACCAATTAGTTGCAAATTGGTCGATTTCCAAGTCTACAATTATAAATCTCCGGCAGTGGACGTGTTAAAATTTATGTTAACTAGTGTCCAAACAGAAGTTTTAAAAGAAGAATTTGATAATTTACTTGTAGTTTATCATACAGAATTTGTTGGAAATTTAAAAAAATTAGGATGTGACATAGAACCATTTAGGTTAGTAATTTTTACTAATATAGGACATATTAATACTTAAAGTAAAATTAGGTTTAAGGTACATAATAAGACATAAAAATAGTTAAAAAACATGAAAAATTCTCAAATATAGGACAAGAACTATACAAATTAAAATTAGATTTAATCAACATAAAGTTTATTAGAAAAAATTTTAATTTAGTAAATATAGGACAAATAAGTTGATAAATCAATGCTAGATTTAAATTACATAAAAATAATCAAAAATTACCAGTATGAAAAATACTCAAATATAGGACAACAAAATAAGATAAAATTATTAATTATTAAATCAAAACAATTTCGTTAATGCTTATTAGAAATAATTATAAATAAATAAATATAGGACAAATGTGTATTTTAATCAAGGTTAGATTTTAATTACATAAAAATTAATAAATATCTATAATATAGGATAAACAAATAAATGAATCAAAATTAGATTTAAGGTACATAAAATAAAAACACTAATTTTTCCTATTTTCCCTGGTTTTCCATATTTTCCGTATTTTTCACAAATTTTTCCATATTTTTCCTATTTTCCGGTATTTTCTCTAATTTTTTTCTAATTTTCCAATTTTTTTCTTATTTTTCCTTGTTTTTCTTTATTTTTTTCATATATTTTCCTTTTCCTATTTTCCATATTTTTAACTACTTTTTTACAATTTTTCCTCACTTTTTTCAAGTTCTCTATTTATCTTTTTTTCACCTATTTTTCCTTATTGTTCGCTATTTTTTCTTATTGATATTTATTTTTCCATACTTTTTTTTTTCCTACTTTTTTTTATTTGCTCCATTTTTACCTATTTTTCCCTACCTTTTCGTATTTTCCGTATTGTTTTCAGTTGTTCCCTATTTTTTCCTAATTTTTTCTATTTTCTCAATTTTCCTTTATTATTCATAATTTTTCCCTACTGTTCCCTATTTTTTCCTATTGGTCAGTATTTTTCCATATACCACTTTTTCCTATTTTTCTCTTGTTTCCCATTTTCCAAACTTTCCTCATTTTTTCTTATTATTTTCGTGTTTTTTTTTCTAAATCTTTCTTTCGTTTTTTAATTTTTTTCTAATTTCTCTGATTTTTTCAATTTTGTTTCTAGTTTTTTTCTGATTTTTCCCATTTTTTTTGTTCTTCCAATTTTTTTTTTGTACAAATTTTTCAGATTTTTGTTTTTTTTTCTTATTTTTTCGTTTTTTCGATTTTTTCCAAACTTTCCTCATTTTTTCTTATTATTTTCGTGTTTTTTTTTTAAATCTTTCTCTTGTTTTTTAATTTTTTTCAAATTCCTCTGATTTTTTCAATTTTTTTTCCTTATTTTTCCTTATTTTTTTCTATTTTCCCTATTTTAGGCTGCCTTTTCCTATTTTTTCTATTTTTCGCTTTTTCCTATTTTTCCTTTTTTTCGGTTTCTCCACATTTTCTCCTAATTTTTCCTATTTACCCAATTTTTCTCTGCTTCCACTATTTTTTCCTAATTTTTTCTACTATTCTCCCTTTTTTTCTCGACTATTTTCTGGTTTTATTCCTTTTCCCTATTTTTCCTAATTTTTTCAATTTTCAATATTTTTCTCTGCTTTCTCCTTTTTTTCCTATTTTTGGTGTTTTTCCTACAGTTTTCCCCATTTTTTCCTGTTTTTCGAATATTTCCTAAATTTTTTCAAATTTTACTTTTTTTTTCTGTTTTTGATTACTCATATTTATTCTGTTTTTTTTCCATTGTTTCCTCGTTTTTTCGAATTGTCCCTATTTTTCCCTATTTTTAGCTATTTTTCCCTACTTTTCTCTATTTTCACTATTTTTCCCCGTTCTTCCTTATTTTTCCATATTTTTCAATTTCTCTATATTTTCTCCTAATTTTTTCCCATTTACCCTTATTTCTTTGCCATCCCTATTTTTTCTAATTTTTCATATTTTTCTCAAATTTTCCATATTTCTTTTTTTTTTCTGTACTATTTTCTGTTTTTTCTTATTTTCCCTACTTATTTCTTTTTCCTGTTTTCCTAATTTTTCCTGTTTTCCTAATTTTTTCTATTTTCACTACTTTTCTCTGCTTTCTCCTATTTTTCGTGTTTTTCTTAAATTTTTCCCCATTTTTCCTACTTTTCGTATTTCTCCTAAATTTTTCCCTATTTTAATTTTTTTTCTCTGTTCTTGTTTTCTCTTTTTCACCATTTTTTTACTATTTTTTCCCATTTTTCATTTTTTCGAATTGTCCCTATTTTTTCTATTTCTCAGATTTTCCCTATTATTCCCTATCTTTAGTTATTTGTCCCTATTTTTCCCTATTTTTTCCTAATATTCGAATTTTCCCCAAATTTTTCCCTATTTTACTTTTTTTTCTGTTTTTGTTTACTCATATTTTTTCTATTTTTCTCCAAGTTTTCCTATTTTTTCTCGTTTTTTTGAATTGTCCCTATTTTTCCTATTTCTCCTATTTTCCCTATTTTTACCCATTTTTAACTATTTTTCAATATTTTCCCCTATTTTTCCTATTATGAATATTGTTAGAAATATAGGACAAATAAGTAAATTAATCAAAACCAGACTTAAGTTACATAAAAATAATTAATAATTTCCAGTAAGAAAAAAGAATCATCAAATATAGGACAACTATAAAAATAATCAAGATTAGATTTAATTAACATAAAAATATTTTTAAATTTATTCTTATATTCCATTTTCTTACAGTTATTCCAAATTCGAAGACGAATTAGCCAAAGACGGTCAGCTAGTTTTTGCTTGGCATTTGTTTTTCTTAATTTTCGTCGTTTTTGGTCCAAAAGAACAGCCACAAGAGGGAGCTAACGGCGAATTAGAATGGGATGTTAATCAACAAACAGAACAAATAAGAAAATCGTTGTTGAGTCCTGCTAAAGAAAAACTACAATTTAATGTTGAATATCTCGCTAAGAAAAATTGGATATAAAAATGTTTCGTTGTTTTTTTTTTAATATCCATCTTCAAGCTTTTATAATAATATTTTTTATTAATTATAAATTATATTATTGTTCATTTACTTTTGTAGTTAGTGAATTACCCAAGGAAAATGTGATTGTAAAAAAGTTGATGGGCAAAAAAAAAAAAAAAAAAAAAAAAAAAAAAAAAAAAAAAAAAAAAAAAAAAAAAAAAAAAAAAAAATGGAAATATAAAGTGAAAATGGTGAAAAATATAGGAAATAAAGAGAAAAGTAGTCGAAAAGTGGGAAAAACAAAAGAAAGGAAGAAATACGGTAAAATTGTGAAAATGGACAAAATTTAACAAAATAGGGAAATTTGGGAAAAATAATGAAAAGTGGGCAAAAAATAAAGAAAAAACGGACAAAATTGAACAAAATAGGGAAATTTGGGAAAAATAATGAAAAGTGGGCAAAAAATAAAGAAAAAACGGACAAAATTAAGCAAAATAGGGAAATTTGGGAAAAATAATGAAAAGTGAGCAAAAATTGGAAAATAGTAAAAAATAGGAAAAAATATCGAAAAATTGGAGAATAAATATGGGATAAATAGTAAAATTTGCGAAAAAGAGATAAAAATAGGAAAAAACATTGAAAAAATAGATAAAAATATTAAATTTTTTCGTTATTTTCCATATTTTATAATTTTTTTCTTTCACTTTTTTCCTGTTTTCTCATTATTCTGATGTTTTGTTTTCTTTCTGGATTTTTCAGTTTTTTTTTTAGGTTTTTTCTAATCTTTTCTCATTTTTTCGATGCTTTCTAATTTTTACTCTTTTTTGTCATTGTTTCGTGTTTTTTTATTTCTTTTTTTTTCAATTACTATTTTTTTTTAATTTTTTTCAAATTTTTTCTCATTTTTTCTTATTTCTTCATTTTTTCCGTTTTTTTTAAATTTTTTTTGCCATTTTTTTGGGATTTTGTTGCGATATATTTCAATTATTTTGAAATTTTAAAAAAAAATCACAATTATAGAGTTTTTTACTACAAATTTAATGGTATTTTTTTTTTAATTTTTAATATTAATATTAACCTTAAAAAGAAATAAAACTTTTTTGAATAATTATAAAATCAATAAATAATTAATATCTCATTCAATTTTATTTAAAATGGGAAAGAGACCTTTTTTTTTAGATTTTCTGGATTAAAATGCATTAATAAAGTTAGTTTAAAAAACTAAAAAAAAAAAACAAATTTTCTGTCAAAAATTCATGGATATTCAATTGTTTTAACTTTTTACATTTTCTGCTATAACATTTACAAATAATATGTTAAAATTATAAAATAATTTACAAACATAGTACTTTTTGATCCTTTTCGAATATGCTATTTACTTTTTTCATTTATTTTATACTTTTTCATAAAACGAAGTTACAAAAAATTAAAAAAAAATTCTTTATTTTGGCTATAATAATTACAATTCTAAATTCTAAGAAACTAAAATACATTTCAAATTTAGAGTTTTATATTATTTTGAGAATGGTGAAAATCCAATTTCAATAATTTTAATATTTTAGAAGTTATTCAATTTAGTTTAAAAAAAATTTAATATTTAAAAATTTATAAAAAATTTCAATTTTTTTATTAAAATTTTGAAAAAAATTTTAATTATAAAATTAGTTTTTTCAAATTTAAAGATATTTTTTTTAAATTTTTAATATTAAAATTTAACTAAAAAATAATAATTTAATAAGGATAAAAATTGCTTAAAAATTAAAATAAAAACTAGCGGCGAAAATATGCAGAACTCGAAAAAAAAGTAAAAACAAAATTTGTAGAAAATTTCATGTTCTACAATTTTGATTTTTTGTAAATTTTCATAAAAATCCATAATTTTGTCTCAAAATCTAAAAAAAAAGTCGCAAATGTCTATATACATTATTTTCACGCCCTCTAGCGACAAAACTATGATGAATTCAAAAAAACGGTAACAACAAAATGTATAGAAAATTTTATGTTCTACAACTTTCATATCCTATAATTTTTCAAAAAAATGCATTATTTTGGTTATTTAAGAAAAATATGAAAAATAAATACTTTTTGATAAATCTGGCAACAATGGCAAAAGTTTAAAAAAATTTTAATCATTCGAAATTAAACTATAACGTATAAAAAATATATGTGTCAAACTATATTGCGATCTTGTTTAGTAATGACGTCATCACTTACAGTAACTGTCACTTCCGGTTGTCCGATTAACACCAAAATCTATACCCTAAATATGTATATAAAATTTCATCTAAATCGGTTCAGCCGTTTAGACGCTATCGTGTTCACACACAGACACACAGACACACACACAGACAGACATCATGCTAAAAATGGTATAAATGTATTCAGGTGACCTCAAAACGTAAAGATTCGTTAAAATCTGGGTAAAAATACCACAGATTTAAGAATTAAATATAGAATTGATTTGTGAAAACCGCAGCTTCCTATCCGTAATATTAACGGAGCGCCTGTCCAAAAACGATTTCAGACAAGATAACAATATAATATTGGCGCCTCTTAATCGCGCGTTTATTAAATCAAGGTTATTTAAATTAAAATAAATATTTGAACAAATAAATTAATTATTAACGCGACTCTGTTATCTAGTATTAAAAAAACATTTGACTATCGCTCCATGTGTCATGGATCAAGAAAAAGTATTAAATTTTTTACAACAAATATTTAAAAATAATATAAAAAAATATGATATATCATCATTAACTAAACCAGGTGAAAATTATTTAAGTTTAATGTTAAAAATTGATTTAACATTAATAAATAATGAAATTTTGCATACTGTGGCTAAATGTGTAAAAACTGGTAATGATTTCGTTAATGAACTTTTTCCTGTTGCTTTTAAAAACGAAATAAATTTTTATAAAGTGATCGTACCGTTATTAAAAAATTTCCAAAAGGAAAATGGAATAGAGGAAGTTATGGATTTTTTTCCTGATTTTTATGGAGCTAGAATTAATGAAAATGGTGGAAATGATGTTGATACAGATGCGATTTTGGTTTTAGAAAATTTAAAATATAAGGGTAAGTAAATTATTCCAAATAATAAAATTTATAATCGTATTTATATTTTTGTTTGGCTTTGTAATTCTATCGAGGTGACAGTGGCTACTAATTTATTTTAACATTAAAATTTGTAATGATAAAAATTATTATATAATATTATTATTTTAATGGATAAAAATAAAAGTTAATAATTTATTTTGCTACAACAATTACAATTTTAAATTCGAAGAAACTAAAATATATTATTTTAAAAGTTTTATATTTAATTTTGAATGGAAATAAAAATCCAATTTTAATATCTTTTATTATAATTTTTTTTTAATAAGTTTTTTTTTATTACCCCCTTTTGTTATGTAAAGTGGCGACCGGTCGAATTTTCTGAATATATTAAATCCTGGTAGTTCTTATTTTCTTGTGTAAACGTATTTAATTCAATGAAATTTGTTGTAAAAAATACGTTCACACAAGAAAATAAGATCCACCAATTTTTTGAAAGGGCCTTGCACTTTTCTCTATGTAAAGTGGCGACCTGTCAAAGCTCAACTAAATCCTATGACTAGTTTTTTAGATACAGGGTGTTAAAGTTGAAAAGTGCCTATTTTTTGGAAATTGGATTTTTTTTAAATTACCAGTTAGTTTGAATTTCTGTTTATTTTTCGAGATAAAAATGGAAATATCCATTTTGAGGTCACTTGAGATGATTAAGACCATTTCCAGATGGAAGTATGTCTGTCTGTTTGTCTGTCTATGTATATCTCCGCCATTTTTGAAAATTTAAAAAAGGTCATAAGACTTTTTTTATGCCCTAATTATTATAAAATTAATTTGTCTGAAACTTTTTTTTCTCGGATCCACGGGGATGAAACTGGAGGGGGTTGAAATTTTAAAAAAAATATATCTCCGCCATTTTCAAAAATATTGAAACATGTCATATGACTTTTTTCATTCCCTAATTATTATAAAATTAATTTGTCTGAAACTTTTTTTCATCTGATCTAAGGGAATGGAACTGGAGGGGGTTGAAATTTCCAAAAAAATCATATCTCTGCCATTTTTGAAAATTTAAAAAAGGGTCATTAGACTTTTTTTATGACCTAATTATTATAAAATTAATTTGTCTGAAACTTTTTTTTATCGGATCCACGGGGATGAAACTGGAGGGGGTTGAAATTTTAAAAAAAATATATCTCCGCCATTTTCAAAAATATTGAAACATGTCATATGACTTTTTTCATTCCCTAATTATTATAAAATTAATTTGTCTGAAACTTTTTTCCATCTAAGCTAAGGGAATGGAACTGGAGGGGGTTGAAATTTCCAAAAAATTCATATCTCCGCCATTTTTGAAAATTTAAAAAAAGGTCATAAGACTTTTTTATGCAATAATTATTATAAAATTAATTTGACTGAAATTTTTTCCATCGGATCCACGGGGATGAAACTGGAGGGGGTTGAAATTTTAAAAAAAATATATCTCCGCCATTTTCAAAAATATTGAAACAGGTCATGTGACTTTTTTCATTCCCTAATTATTATAAAATTAATTTGTCTGAAACTTTTTTCCATCTGATCTAAGGGAATGGAACTGGAGGGGGTTGAAATTTCCAAAAAATTCATATCTCCGCCATATTTGAAAATTTAAAAAAAGGTCATGACACTTTTTTTATGACCTAATTATTATAAAATTAATTTGTCTGAAACTTTTTTCCATCTGACCTAAGAAAATGGAACTGGAGGGTGTTGAAATTTCCAAAAAATTTATATCTCCGCCATATTTGAAAATTTAAAAAAAGGTCATGGGACTTTTTTTATGACCTAATTATTATAAAATTAATTTGTCTGAAACTTTTTTTCAACGGACCCACGGGGATGGAACTGGAGGGGGTTGAAATTTCCAAAAAATTCATATCTCCGCCATTTTAGAAAATATTAAAAACAATCATTAGACTTTTTTCATGTCTTAATTATTATAAAATTTATTCGTTTGAAACTTTTTTCGATCTGACCTAATCGAGGGGTACAAATTGTCGCCCAACGTAGAGCTAATTTATAATATTAAAATAAACATAATTTGACATACGTCATCTGTCATTCTCACAAACAAATTTCATT
This sequence comes from Neocrepidodera transversa, assembly GCA_963243735.1. Taxonomy (NCBI): domain Eukaryota; kingdom Metazoa; phylum Arthropoda; class Insecta; order Coleoptera; family Chrysomelidae; genus Neocrepidodera; species Neocrepidodera transversa. The sequence continues at coordinate 2,632,143 of OY725348.1, read as the reverse complement.
AGCGGTTAACAATTACGAAAAACTAACTTATATATATACTAATAATAAATACTAATAATATTTTTTTTAGGTTATAACAATATCGATAGATACATCGGATTTGATATAGATGGTGCTAAACTAATATTAAAAGATCTAGCTATATTACACGCTACAGCTTTAGCTCTGAAATTTAAAAAAAAAAGAAGAATTTGAAAAAATTAAAAAACAATTTAAAAAAGCTATTCCACTTCCACATCCTAACGATAAAAATCACTATAAACGACCTCTGGAGGTATTTTTTGATATTTTAGAAGATTACGAAGATTGTAGAACGTATATACCGATATTAAAGGAAAATTTTTCAAAAATGAGGGAAGCTATTAATGATTTTTTTGATAAACCAGCTAGAGAACCTTTTGCTACTTTAATCCATTGTGATTTATGGATAAATAATACAATGCAACTTATAGAAAATGGAAAAATTATAAAAAATAAATTTGTTGATTTTCAATTAATGTATTACCAATCACCATTAGCTGATGTATTATTTTTTCTATGGTCAAGTGTCCAATTAAATATTTTGAAAACTAATTTTCAAAATCTTTTAAAATATTATTATAATGAATTTATACAATGTTTAAAAAAATTAAATTGCAATAGTGATTTTTTTACTTATGATAAATTTTTGGTAGAATTGGATTTAGCAGCTCCGACTAATTTTATGGATATTATGTATATGACGATGTTTGTTGTTTTTGGTAAAAAAAATATAGAAGAAGAAGAACGAGCTGGTAGTAATATAGTAAAAGAAGATGTTCCTAAAGCTGCTAAAGATAAAATTGCTTATATGGTGGAAGTGTATGGTAAAAAAGGATGGATTTAATACTAAATTTGATAATAATAAATAAATTTTTAAAGTATTTTTATATTTTTTAATTAATCCTGAATTTTGGTAGAGGTAGATCTCAATTATGGCCTACTCGCTCACCAGACTTAAACGCCGTGGATTTTTTTTACCGGACCATTTAAAATTATTAGTTTATTCTACTCCATTATGAAAAAAAATTTAATGTAATTTTTGGTAATATTTTTTTCTCGCTCTGTATTTTCGGAATTAAACGAGTTTTTAAAAATCAATTAAAAAAATAAAGAAAAAAATATAAAGGACAAAATAATCGAGGGAATAACACCTTAATATAATTATTAGACACTAAAATTTTAACTTTTAAATTAATATAGTTCAAAAATAAAACAAATAAAATTTTCGCAAGGACTTGGGACTAAATTTAAATTTATTTTTAATTTAATAAAAAATTAGTTTTGAAGTTTTATTTTTGGGACATACTGTATAGAATTTACAATAATTTTTATTTTTGGCACATACTTTATGAAACGTACAAGAATTTTTATGTTTGGGACATACCGTATAAAATTTACAAGAATTTTTATTTTTGGGACATACTGTATAAAAGTTATAATAATTATTATTTTTGGCATATACTGTATGAAACTCACAAGAATTTTTATGTTTGGGACATACTGTATAAAAGTTACAAGAATTTTTATTTTTGGGACATACTGTATAAAACTTACAAGAATTTATATTGTTGGCACATACTGTATAAAACTTACAATAATTTTTATTTTTGGCATATACTGTATGAAACGTACAAGAATTTTTATATTTGGCACATACTGTATAAAAGTTACAAGAATTTATATTGTTGGCACATACTGTATAAAACTTACAAGAATTTTTTTTTGGCAGATACTTACACAGTATAAGCCAATAATGAAAATTCTTGTAAGTTTTATACAGTATGTGCCAAAAATAAAAATTCTTGTAAATATCATACAGTATGCGCCAAAAATAAAAATTCTTGTAAGTTTTATACAGAATGTGCCAAAAATAAAAATTCTTGTAAATATCATACAGTATGCGCCAAAAATAAAAATTCTTGTAAGTTTTATACAGTATGTGCCAAAAATAAAAATTCTTGTAAGTTTTATACAGTATGTGCCAAAAATAAAAATTCTTGTAAGTTTTATACAGTATGTGCCAAAAATAAAAATTCTTGTAAGTTTTATACAGTATGCGCCAAAAATAAAAATTCTTGTAAGTTTTATACAGAATGTGCCAAAAATAAAAATTCTTGTAAATATCATACAGTATGCGCCAAAAATAAAAATTCTTGTAAGTTTTATACAGAATGTGCCAAAAATAAAAATTCTTGTAAATATCATACAGTATGCGCCAAAAATAAAAATTCTTGTAAGTTTTATACAGAATGTGCCAAAAATAAAAATTCTTGTAAATATCATACAGTATGCGCCAAAAATAAAAATTCTTGTAAGTTTTATACAGTATGTGCCAAAAATAAAAATTCTTGTAAGTTTTATACAGTATGTGCCAAAAATAAAAATTCTTGTAAGTTTTATACAGTATGTGCCAAAAATAAAAATTCTTGTAAGTTTTATACAGTATGCGCCAAAAATAAAAATTCTTGTAAGTTTTATACAGAATGTGCCAAAAATAAAAATTCTTGTAAATATCATACAGTATGCGCCAAAAATAAAAATTCTTGTAAGTTTTATACAGAATGTGCCAAAAATAAAAATTCTTGTAAATATCATACAGTATGCGCCAAAAATAAAAATTCTTGTAAGTTTTATACAGAATGTGCCAAAAATAAAAATTCTTGTAAATATCATACAGTATGCGCCAAAAATAAAAATTCTTGTAAGTTTTATACAGAATGTGCCAAAAATAAAAATTCTTGTAAATATCATACAGTATGCGCCAAAAATAAAAATTCTTGTAAGTTTTATACAGTATGTGCCAAAAATAAAAATTCTTGTAAATATCATACAGTATGCGCCAAAAATAAAAATTCTTGTAAGTTTTATACAGAATGTGCCAAAAATAAAAATTCTTGTAAATATCATACAGTATGCGCCAAAAATAAAAATTCTTGTAAGTTTTATACAGAATGTGCCAAAAATAAAAATTCTTGTAAATATCATACAGTATGCGCCAAAAATAAAAATTCTTGTAAGTTTTATACAGTATGTGCCAAAAATAAAAATTCTTGTAAATATCATACAGTATGCGCCAAAAATAAAAATTCTTGTAAGTTTTATACAGAATGTGCCAAAAATAAAAATTCTTGTAAATATCATACAGTATGCGCCAAAAATAAAAATTCTTGTAAGTTTTATACAGAATGTGCCAAAAATAAAAATTCTTGTAAGTTTTATACAGTATGTGCCAAAAATAAAAATTCTTGTAAGTTTTATACAGTATGTGCAAAAAATAAAAATCCTTGTGAGTTTCATACAGTATGTGATCAAAATAAAAATTCCAAAAATAATTTATATTTTGCATTTTTTTTTCCACTGCAACTGCTGACAACGGATTGAATCGTGCTATTCGATAAGAATTTCGTCGTCTAAAGAAGCACGGACGCGAGTGTCTCCATCTGCCGGGCGGAGGTTCAAATACTACAACTGACCTTAAATTCGAAGTTTCTCCCATAATTGTATTCATTATAATACAGTGCCGTTCGCGATTTAATATAAATATTAATATTTTAATTAAAGTAACTTTGTTACAAAATATACCAGTCTGTAATTTCTGTACCTCACCAATATCTATTGTTATATAAATCGATCTCACTTCTTAAAACGAACCTCTCATGTCCACTCCTAGTTGCATTTCTTGTCAAAACACTTGTCTTATTACTGATATAGGAAAACAAATAAAACCAATGATTAATTAACTAAAAATTTTATTTTATAAATACCATCCTCTTCTATGACATTCTTCTACCATAAACCAAATTCTTTCTTTAAAATCCAGTGGCGCATCATCTACTTTTTGCTCCATTTCTTTTTCAGTTATTGTTTCACTATTAAAAGTACCACTCAATCCAACAAGTATAAGAAATTGCAATGCATGTGTAAATTCACGTTTAGTTTCAAGTTTAATTTCCTCCAAAAATAATTCATAAGAAAATTGACTAGTATCGCATTGGTGAGTTTTTAATACTTCAATAAAATTTTCGTAGTATAATTTAAGGAAATAATCTAAGTGATTTTCAAGAACTGATTTTTGAACGCTTGTCCAAAGGAAGAAAAATAAATCACCAACAATAGAAGCGTAAGACATTAATTGAAAATCTACGAATTTATTAGCTACAATTTTTCCATTTTCGTATTTTTGCATTGTATTATTTACCCATAAATCTGTATGTGCTACTGCAGCAAATAATTCTCTGGGTAGTTCCTTTTGTACTTCACCCCAAAATTTTACTTTATCTGCATATTTTTGACAGGATGGTCTATCTTTAACAATATATTTAAAAATATATCTTGTATTTTTAATAACATTACCACTTGGAGGATTAAAATTATAGCAAAAAGGTAAGACTTTATTTTTAAAAATATTTGGTTTTTTTAGTTTCAATGCTAAAAACACTCCATGGAAGTTTGCTAAGTCTTTTATTATGAATTTTGCTGTATCAAAATCGAAACCTACAGTACGATTTATATTTGAAAATCCTATAAAAAAATATTTATATAATATCATAATATACTGATTTTAAAAATACTTTACCTGCATCTATTAAATTTTCAAGTATCAATACTGCATTATCATCAATTTCATCACTATTTTCTAGTAAATTTTTTCTTGTCCCGTAAGATTTAGCAAAATAATTTAAAGAAGAATTAACTCCTAGTTCTTTTTGGAATTCTTGTAGAGTAGGGATTATAATATCATAAACAGCCATTTCGTTAGTACAAGTTTGTTGGATCTTAAAAAAATATATTAATATAATATTTTGTTATAGAAAAAAAATATTGTTATTATATTCAATAAGACTTCAAATAAGGTACATATTTTTTTATTATAAAATTTTCTTTTACAAGAACGGAAATTCCTATCAAAGTTGAGACGCAGTGTATATATTTTTTTTGTATTAATTTTTATTGATTGTTATTAGTTATTTTTTAATAATGAGGCGAAGGACTAGGGATTTTTTTATGAATGAGGCGAAGGACTAGGGATTTTTTTAATAATGAGGCGAAAGACTAAGGAGTTTTTTAATAATGAGGCGAAGGACTAGGGATTTTTTTAATAATGAGGCGAAGGACTAGGGATTTTTTTATGAATGAGGCGAAGGACTAGGGATTTTTTTATGAATGAGGCGAAGGACTAAGGAGTTTTTTAATAATGAGGCGAAGGACTAAAGAGTTTTTTAATAATGAGGCGAAGGACTAGGGATTTTTTTATGAATGAGGTGAAGGACTAGGGATTTTTTTAATAATGAGGCGAAGGACTAAGGAGTTTTTTAATAATGAGGCGAAGGACTAAAGAGTTTTTTAATAATGAGGCGAAGGACTAGGGATTTTTTTATGAATGAGGTGAAGGACTAGGGATTTTTTTAATAATGAGGCGAAAGACTAAGGAGTTTTTTAATAATGAGGCGAAGGACTAAAGAGTTTTTTAATAATGAGGCGAAGGACTAGGGATTTTTTTATGAATGAGGCGAAGGACTAGGGATTTTTTTAATAATGAGGCGAAAGACTAAGGAGTTTTTTAATAATGAGGCGAAGGACTAGGGATTTTTTTATGAATGAGGCGAAGGACTAGGGATTTTTTTAATAATGAGGCGAAAGACTAAGGAGTTTTTTAATAATGAGGCGAAGGACTAGGGATTTTTTTAATAATGAGGCGAAAGACTAAGGAGTTTTTTAATAATGAGGCGAAGGACTAAAGAGTTTTTTAATAATGAGGCGAAGGACTAGGGATTTTTTTATGAATGAGGTGAAGGACTAGGGATTTTTTTAATAATGAGGCGAAGGACTAAGGAGTTTTTTAATAATGAGGCGAAGGACTAAAGAGTTTTTTAATAATGAGGCGAAGGACTAGGGATTTTTTTATGAATGAGGTGAAGGACTAGGGATTTTTTTAATAATGAGGCGAAGGACTAAGGAGTTTTTTAATAATGAGGCGAAGGACTAAAGAGTTTTTTAATAATGAGGCGAATGACTAGGGATTTTTTTATGAATGAGGTGAAGGACTAGGGATTTTTTTAATAATGAGGCGAAAGACTAAGAAGTTTTATAATAACGTGGCGAAGGGGAAAGGATTTTTTTATAAAATTAATTTGATTTTAATATCTAATTTATTACTTGTTCTTTTAATAATAAAAAAATTACAAAAAATTTAAAAAAGTAGGAACTAAAAGAACAAAAAAATGGGGTCAAAACAGCCAAAATTTTAAAAAAGGGATAAAATAAATGAAGCGAAAAATAAATGTGAGGAAAAAGTGGATAAATAAATGGACAAAAAAATAAGTGTGAGACAAAAGTAGGACAAAATAAACGGGGGAAAATACTAGTGTGAGAAATAAAAGGAGTGGGAAGGGGGAATTAAATTGGGTCAAAATAAGTGTGAAAAAATATTGAGAAAGTAAATGAAAAAAGAAAAAAATGTGAGAAAATAAATGGGCTAACAAAAAAGGGGGTAAAATAAATCAGGCAAAAAACAAATGTGAAAAAGAAAAGCAAAAACCAAATGTAAGGAAAAAGGGAAAATAAAACACATAGGACAAAAAATATGTAAGAAAAAAGGGTATAAATTGTGTAAAATCAAAGAGGGGGTAAAAAACGAGTAAGAAAAAAAAGGTGAAAAATAAATGGACCAAAAAAAGGAGGGAAAATAAATGAGTGAAAATAAGTGGACCAAAAAAAAGGAGAGAAAATAAATGGACCTACAAAATAGGGTAATAAATGAAAGAAAAAAGGATGCAAATAGTGTGAAAAAAAGAAGGGATAAAAAACGAGTGAGAAAAAAGAGTGGTAAATAAATGGACCAATAAAAGGGGGAAAATAAATGGAACAACAAAAAGGGGTGAAAATAAGTGGACCAAAAAAAGAAGGGAAAATAAATTTAACAAAAAAAAGGGGGAGGGTAATAAATTCATCAAAAAAACAAGTGTGAGAAAAAAATGTTAAAAGATAATGGGGCAAAAAGATGTGAGAAAAGTTAAGAACAGCGAAGAAACGGTAACCTGCAATAATTGTAAAATAATGGTAAAAATGGACAAAAACTGGTAATCATTATTAAAAATTTTAATAACCTATAAAAAAATGGTAATAATCTGCAAAATCATGAAAATAATCGACAAAAAAATAGTTTGAAAAATAGTAATTAAATTTGTAAAATGGGCGAAAACTGGTAATAAGTTGCAAAAATTGTAAAAAACGGTAAAATAATGGTAACAATCAGCAAAATAATGGTAATATTCTTCAAAGTAACGGTAATAATGGGATAAAACAAAGAAATGTAAATAAAGGAAAAATTGGTAAAAACTGGTAATAATTTGCAAAAAATATAATCGGTAAAAAGAATGGTAATAATCTGAAAAAACATGGTAATAATGTGAGAAAACAATGGTGTTAAAAAAATAATAAAATTTGAAAAAAATTGTCAAAAACTGGTAATAATTTGCAAAAAATATAATCGGTAAAAAGAATGGTAATAATCTGAAAAAACATGGTAATAATGTGAGAAAACAATGGTGTTAAAAAAATAATAAAATTTGAAAAAAATTGTCAAAAACTGGTAATAATTTGCAAAAAATATAATCGGTAAAAAGAATGGTAATAATCTGAAAAAACATGGTAATAATGTGAGAAAACAATGGTGTTAAAAAAATAATAAAATTTGAAAAAAATTGTCAAAAACTGGTAATAATTTGCAAAAAATATAATCGGTAAAAAGAATGGTAATAATCTGAAAAAAACATGGTAATAATGGGGGAAAACAATGGTGTTAAAAAAATAATTAAATTTGAAAAAATTGGTAAAAACTGGAAATAATTTAATAAAATCGGAACAATTGCAAAAATAGCGGTAATAATCGGTAAAATAATGGTAATAAACGGCAAAATAATGGTAATAATCATCAAAGTATATGGTAATAATGGGAGAAAACAACGATCTGTAAAAAATGAAAAATGAAAATAATCTGCAAAATCATGATAATAATCAATAAAAAAAAATTGAAAATAGTAATCAAAGTAAAAAGGGGGAAAACTGGTAATAAGTTCCAACAATTGTCAAAATCGGTAAAATAATGGTAATAAACTGAAAAATTAATAATAATAAGGCAAAAACAACAGTGTAAAAGAACTATTATTAATTTTTTAAAAATTGTCAAAACTGGTAATAATATGCAAAAATTTGAAAAATCTGTAAAAAAAATGGTAATAATCTGCAAAATCATGATAATCGGCAAAAAATAGTTTAAGAATAGTAATTAAATTTGAAAAAAAGGGAAAACTGGTAATAAGTAAAATATTGGTAATAATCTTCAAAATAATGGTAATAAATAGAAAAATAATGGTAATAAACTGAAAAATTAATGATAATAATCGGAAAAAACAACGGTATAAAATAACTATTATTAAATTTGTAAAAATTGTCAAAAATTGGTAATAATTGGTAAAAAGTAATAATCCGCAAAAAATATTAATAATCAAAAGAAAAAATGTAAAAAAACGGTGATAAAATTTGTAAAAATGAAAAAAATTGCAAGAAAAGTTAAGAATAGTCAAAAACCGATAAATTGTATTTAAAATAGTAATAATTAGCAAAATCTGATAAAAATTTATAAAAATTATAATAATATAAAAAAACGGTAATAATCTGCAAAATAATGGTAATAATCTGCAAAATAATGGTAATAATGTGCAAAATAATGGTAATAATCTGCAAAATAATGGTAATAATAAGCAAAATAATGGTAATATTCGCATAAATCAATGGGTAAAAAAATTCGATTCGCTCATTTCCCCCACTCCACTTTCCTCTCAACAAAAAAAAAATCACAATTAGTAACTAGTACTTATATATTAGTAGTATTAAAACTAATAGTAGTAAAATTAGTATTAAAAAAATTATAAGTAAAAACTTTCCATACACTTTGATTACTAAAAAAAAAATACTTTAATAAAAAATTTTGATTGGCTCAGATAAAAATAATAGATGAATCTAATCATATTAATCAATAAAAAAGTACTTATTAGTCTCGTTTTAGAAATTTAATATTTTAATTTTTAAGTAACATTGTAACCTTGAAAATGGAAATATTAAATTTCCGAAACGTTATAGTTATTTTTATTTTAATTTGCCTTCTTCTGATCTCTCGAAATCCCCAAGATTTATTTTATACTAATAATTAGATACCTGAAATATTTTTCTAAAATATTCATCTTCAGGAAGTATTTTTGCCACCAAATGTAAATCTTCTTTTTTATTAGTCTCGTTATTTATTAGAACTATATCTAGTTTTAACATTAAACTACCATAATTTTCACCTTAAAAAATAAAATAATTAAATATAGCCATAAAACACTTCAGGGTATAAATGGGGTCTAGGACTGAACCTTGTGGAATTCGCATTGAATTAAAATAAATATTTGAGTAATTCTTACCTGGTTGTGTTAATTTTGTATATTTTGTATCTATTATAGTTTTATTAGGACCTATATGTGGTCTAAGAAGTTCTGGTAAATTTTTTATCATTTTATTGTTACTTGTAACTTTGGCAGTATGAAACTAAATCTTGCGAAATATTTATTAGTACGTTTATAGCTGAGTTAATAAGATAAGAGACGATTTAATAGATAAAACGGTTTTGTTTAAGTATTGAATCAATATTTAACCTTGTAATAAAATTAGTATTAAAAAAACATGACAGTGCAAATTGTAATTGAAATAGCAACAAATATTTATTGAAAAAAAATTAAAAATTTCAAAAAGATTCTAATTATTACAAATATTATTAAATTTACAGGTCACTATTATTTATTATTATTAGTTTATTTAAATGTAATAAGAATTATTATTAAGAAGTTTAAATTTTTTTTAAATGGGGGGTTTGGTTTTTTTGTGGATATCTCCAAAATTATTTGAGATATCGAAAATCGAAAAAAAGAACAACAAAGAGGAGAAAAAAGTCTAAAAGAAGCAACAATTACTGGAACTATAGTTTCATTTTTTTTTAAACAATAAAATAGAACCAAAAGAAAATAGAGGGTTTAATTTTTTTTAGGATATCTCGAAACATATTTAAGATATCGAAAATCGAAAAAAAGATCCATAAAGAGGAGAAAATTTACTAAAAAATGTTCCAAGTACTTGAACTGTAGTTTCATTTTGTTAACAACAAATTAAAACCAAAAAAAATTGAGAGTTTGATTTTTGCGGATATCTCGAAAAATATTTTAGATATCGAAAATCAAAAAAAAAGACCCACAAAGACGAGAAAATATACTAAAAAAGTCACAACCAGCAGAACTGTGATTTGATTTTTTTTTAAACAAATTAGAACCAACACAAAAATAGAGGGTTTATTTTTTTGCGGATATCTCGAAAAATATTTTAGATATGGAAAATCGAAAAAAAGATCCATAAAAAAGAGAAAATTACCTAAAAAAAGTCCTAACTACCGGAATTGTAGTTTCATTTTTTTAACAACAAAATTAGAACCAAAAAACAATTGAGGTTTTGGTTTTTTGCGGATATCTCGAAAAATATTTTAGATATCAAAAATCGAAAAAAAGATCCATAAAAAGAGAAAATTACCCAAAAAAAGTCCTAACTATCGGAATTGTAGTTTCATTTTGTTAACAATAAATTAGAACCAAAAAAAATTGAGGTTTTGGTTTTTTGCGGATATCTCGAAAAATTTTTAAGATATCAAAAATCGAAAAAAAGATTCATAAAAAAGAGAAAATTACCTAAAAAAAGTCCTAACTACCGGAATTGTAGTTTCATTTTTTTAACAACAAAATTAGAACCAAAAAAAAATTGGGGCTTTGGTTTTTTGCGGATATCTCGAAAAATATTTTAGATATAAAAAATCTAAAAAAAGATCCACAAAAAGGAGAAAACTACCTAAAAAAAGTGCTAACTACCGGAATTGTAGTTTCATTTTTTTAACAACAAAATTAGAACCAAAAAAACAATTGAGGTTTTGGTTTTTTGCGGATATCTCGAAAAATATTTAAGATATCAAAAATCGAAAAAAAGATCAATAAAAAAGAGAAAATTACCTAAAAAAAGTCCTTACTACCAGAATTGTAGTTTCATTTTTTTTAACAATAAATTAGAACCAAAGAAAAATTGAGGCTTTGGTTTTTTGCGGATATCTCGAAAAATATTTTAGATATAAAAAATCTAAAAAAAGATCCATAAAGAGGAGAAAACTACCTAAAAAAAGTGCTAACTACCGAAATTTTAGTTTCATTTTTTTAACAACAAAATTAGAACCAAAAAACAATTGAGGTTTTGGTTTTTTGCGGATATCTCGAAAAATATTTTAGATATCAAAAATCGAAAAAAAGATCCATAAAAAAAGAGAAATACACCTAAAAAAAGTCCTAACTACCGGAATTGTAGTTTCATTTTTTTAACAATAAATTAGAACAAAAAAAAAATTGAAGCTTTGGTTTTTTGCCGATATCTCGAAAAATATTTAAGATATCAAAAATCGAAAAAAAGATCCACAAAAAAGAGAAAAGTACCTAAAAAAAGTCCTAACTACCGTAATTTTAGTTTCATTTTTTTAATAACAAAATTAGAACCAAAAAAAAAATTGAGGCTTTGGTTTTTTGCAGATATCTCGAAAAATATTTAAGATATCAAAAATCGAAAAAAAGATCCATAAAAAAGAGAAAATTACCCAAAAAAAGTCCTAACTACCGGAATTGTAGTTTCATTTTTTTAACAATAAATTAGAACCAAAAAAAAATAGAGGGTTTGCTTTTTTGCGGATATCTCGAAAAATATTTCAGATATCAAAAATCGAAAAAAAGATCCATAAAAAAGAGAAAATTACCCAAAAAAAGTCCTAACTACCAGAATTGTAGTTTCATTTTTTTTAACAATAAATTAGAACCAAAAAAAAATTGAGGCTTTGGTTTTTTGCGGATATCTCGAAAAATATTTCAGATATCAAAAATCGAAAAAAAGATCAATAAAAAAGAGAAAATTACCTAAAAAAAGTCCTTACTACCAGAATTGTAGTTTCATTTTTTTAACAACAAAATTAGAACCAAAAAACAATTGAGGTTTTGGTTTTTTGCGGATATCTCGAAAAATATTTAAGATATCAAAAATCGAAAAAAAGATCAATAAAAAAGAGAAAATTACCTAAAAAAAGTCCTTACTACCAGAATTGTAGTTTCATTTTTTTTAACAATAAATTAGAACCAAAGAAAAATTGAGGCTTTGGTTTTTTGCGGATATCTCGAAAAATATTTTAGATATAAAAAATCTAAAAAAAGATCCATAAAGAGGAGAAAACTACCTAAAAAAAGTGCTAACTACCGAAATTTTAGTTTCATTTTTTTAACAACAAAATTAGAACCAAAAAACAATTGAGGTTTTGGTTTTTTGCGGATATCTCGAAAAATATTTTAGATATCAAAAATCGAAAAAAAGATCCATAAAAAAAGAGAAATACACCTAAAAAAAGTCCTAACTACCGGAATTGTAGTTTCATTTTTTTAACAATAAATTAGAACAAAAAAAAATTGAAGCTTTGGTTTTTTGCCGATATCTCGAAAAATATTTAAGATATCAAAAATCGAAAAAAAGATCCACAAAAAAGAGAAAAGTACCTAAAAAAAGTCCTAACTACCGTAATTTTAGTTTCATTTTTTTAATAACAAAATTAGAACCAAAAAAAAAATTCAGGCTTTGGTTTTTTGCAGATATCTCGAAAAATAATTAAGATATCAAAAATCGAAAAAAAGATCCACAAAAAAGAGAAAAGTACCTAAAAAAAGTCCTAACTACCGTAATTTTAGTTTCATTTTTTTAATAACAAAATTAGAACCAAAAAAAAATTCAGGCTTTGGTTTTTTGCAGATATCTCGAAAAATAATTAAGATATCAAAAATCGAAAAAAAGATCCATAAAAAAGAGAAAATTACCCAAAAAAAGTCCTAACTACCAGAATTGTAGTTTCATTTTTTTTAACAATAAATTAGAACCAAAAAAAAATAGAGGGTTTGCTTTTTTGCGGATATCTCGAAAAATATTTCAGATATCAAAAATCGAAAAAAAGATCCATAAAAAAGAGAAAATTACCCAAAAAAAGTCCTAACTACCAGAATTGTAGTTTCATTTTTTTTAACAATAAATTAGAACCAAAAAAAAATTGAGGCTTTGGTTTTTTGCAGATATCTCGAAAAATATTTAAGATATCAAAAATCGAAAAAAAGATCAATAAAAAAGAGAAAATTACCTAAAAAAAGTCCTTACTACCAGAATTGTAGTTTCATTTTTTTAACAACAAAATTAGAACCAAAAAACAATTGAGGTTTTGGTTTTTTGCGGATATCTCGAAAAATATTTAAGATATCAAAAATCGAAAAAAAGATCAATAAAAAAGAGAAAATTACCTAAAAAAAGTCCTTACTACCAGAATTGTAGTTTCATTTTTTTTAACAATAAATTAGAACCAAAGAAAAATTGAGGCTTTGGTTTTTTGCGGATATCTCGAAAAATATTTTAGATATAAAAAATCTAAAAAAAGATCCATAAAGAGGAGAAAACTACCTAAAAAAAGTGCTAACTACCGAAATTTTAGTTTCATTTTTTTAACAACAAAATTAGAACCAAAAAACAATTGAGGTTTTGGTTTTTTGCGGATATCTCGAAAAATATTTTAGATATCAAAAATCGAAAAAAAGATCCATAAAAAAAGAGAAATACACCTAAAAAAAGTCCTAACTACCGGAATTGTAGTTTCATTTTTTTAACAATAAATTAGAACAAAAAAAAATTGAAGCTTTGGTTTTTTGCCGATATCTCGAAAAATATTTAAGATATCAAAAATCGAAAAAAAGATCCACAAAAAAGAGAAAAGTACCTAAAAAAAGTCCTAACTACCGTAATTTTAGTTTCATTTTTTTAATAACAAAATTAGAACCAAAAAAAAAATTGAGGCTTTGGTTTTTTGCAGATATCTCGAAAAATAATTAAGATATCAAAAATCGAAAAAAAGATCCATAAAAAAGAGAAAATTACCTAAAAAAAGTCCTAACTACCGGAATTGTAGTTTCATTTTTTTAAAAATAAATTAGAACCAAAAAAAAATTGAGGCTTTGGTTTTTTGCAGATATCTCGAAAAATATTTAAGATATCAAAAATCGAAAAAAGATCCATAAAAAAGAGAAAATCACCTAAAAAAAGTCCTAACTACCGGAATTGTAGTTTCATTTTTTAACAACAAAATTAGAACCAAAAAAAATTGAGGCTTTGGTTTTTTACGGATATCTCGAAAAATATTTTAGATATCAAAAATCGAAAAAAAGATTTACAAAGAGGAGAAAATTACCTAAAAAAAGTCCTAACTAGCGGAATTGTAGTTTCATTTTTTTAACAATAAATTAGAATAAAAAAAAAATTGAGGTTTTGGTTTTTTGCGAATATCTCGAAAAATATTTAAGATATCAAAAATCCAAAAAAAGATCCATAAAAAAGAGAAAATTACCTAAAAAAAGTCCTAACTAAAGGAATTGTAGTTTCATTTTTTTAACAACAAATTGGAACAAAAAAAAATTAGGGCTTTGGTTTTTTGCCGATATCTCGAAAAATATTTAGGATATCAAAAATCGAAAAAAAAGACCCATAAAAAAGAGAAAATTACCTAAAAAAAGTCCTAACTACCGGAATTGTAGTTTCATTTTTTTTAACAATAAATTAGAACAAAAAAAAAATTGAGGCTTTGGTTTTTTGCAGATATCTAGAAAAATATTTAAGATATCAAAAATCGAAAAAAAGATCCATAAAAAAGAGAAAAGTACCTAAATAAAGTCCTAAATATCGGAATTGTGGTTTCATTTTTTTAACAACAAATTAGAACCAAAAAAAATAGACGATTTGGTTTTTTGCAGATATCTCGAAAAATATTTTAGATATAAAAAATCTAAAAAAAGGTCCATAAAGAGGAGAAAATTTACTAAAAAATGTTCCAAGTACTTGAACTGTAGTTTCATTTTTTTAACAACAAATTAGAACCAAAAAAAAAAATTGAGGCTTTGATTTTTGCGGATATCTCGAAAAATATTTAAGATATCAAAAATCGAAAAAAAGATTCATAAAAAAGAGAAAATTACCTAAAAAAAGTCCTAACTATCGGAATTGTAGTTTCATTTTTTTAACAACAAAATTAGAACCAAAAAAAAATTACGGCTTTGGTTTTTTGCCGATATCTCGAAAAATATTTAAGATATCAAAAATCGAAAAAAAGATCAATAAAAAAGAGAAAACTACCTAAAAAAAGTCCTAACTACCGGAATTGTAGTTTCATTTTTTTAATAACAAATTAGAACCAAAAAAAAAATTACGGCTTTGGTTTTTTGCGGATATCTCGAAAAATATTTAAGATATCAAAAATCGAAAAAAAGATCCATAAAAAAAGAGAAAAACACCTAAAAAAAAGTCCCAACTACCAGAATTGTAGTTTCATTTTTTTTAACAATAAATTAGAACCAAAGCAAAATTGAGGCTTTGATTTTTTGCGGATATCTCGAAAAATATTTTAGATATCAAAAATCGAAAAAAAGATCTATAAAAAAGAGAAAATTACCAAAAAAAGTCCTTACTACCAGAATTGTAGTTTCATTTTTTTAACAACAAATTAGAACCAAAAAAAATAGACGATTTGGTTTTTTGCAGATATCTCGAAAAATATTTTAGATATAAAAAATCTAAAAAAAGGTCCATAAAGAGGAGAAAATTTACTAAAAAATGTTCCAAGTTCTTGAACTGTAGTTTCATTTTTTTAACAACAAATTAGAACCAAAAAAAAAATTGAGGCTTTGATTTTTGCGGATATCTCGAAAAATATTTAAGATATCAAAAATCGAAAAAAAGATTCATAAAAAAGAGAAAATTACCTAAAAAAAGTCCTAACTATCGGAATTGTAGTTTCATTTTTTTAAACAATAAATTTGAACCAAAAAAAAATTGAGGCTTTGGTTTTTTGCGGATATCTCGAAAAATATTTTAGATATCAAAAATCGAAAAAAAGATCCATAAAAAAGAGAAAATTACCTAAAAAAAGTCCTAACTACCGGAATTGTAGTTTCATTTTTTTAACAACAAAATTAGAACCAAAAAACAATTGAGGTTTTGTTTTTTTGTGGATATCTCGAAAAATATTTTAGATATCAAAAATCGAAAAAAAGATCCATAAAAAAGAGAAAATCACCTAAAAAAAGTCCTAACTACCGGAATTGTAGTTTCATTTTTTAACAACAAAATTAGAACCAAAAAACAATTGAGACTTTGGTTTTTTGCGGATATCTCGAAAAATATTTAAGATATCAAAAATCGAAAAAAAAAGATCTATAAAAAAGAGAAAATTACCCAAAAAAAGTCCTAACTACCGGAATTGTAGTTTCATTTTTTTAACAATAAATTAGAACCAAAAAAAAATTGAGACTTTGGTTTTTTGCGGATATCTCGAAAAATATTTAAGATATCAAAAATCGAAAAAAAAAGATCTATAAAAAAGAGAAAATTACCTAAAAAAAGTCCTAACTACCGGAATTGTAGTTTCATTTTTTTAACAATAAATTAGAACCAAAAAAAAATTGATGTTTTGGTTTTTTGCGGATATCTCGAAAAATATTTAAGATATCAAAAATCGAAAAAAAGATCCATAAAAAAAGAGAAAATCACCTAAAAAAAGTCCTAACTACCGGAATTGTAGTTTCATTTTTTTAACAATAAATTAGAGCCAAAAAAAAATTGAGGATTTGGTTTTTTGCGGATATCTCGAAAAATATTTTAGATATCAAAAATCGAAAAAAAGATCCATAAAAAAAGAGAAAAGTCACCTAAAAAAAGTCCCAACTACCAGAATTGTAGTTTCATTTTTTTTAACAATAAATTAGAACCAAAAAAAAATTGAGGCTTTGGTTTATTGCGAATATCTCGAAAAATATTTTAGATATCAAAAATCTAAAAAAAGATCCATAAAAAAAGAGAAAACTACCTAGATAAAGTCCCAACTACCGGAATTGTAGTTTCATTTTTTTTAACAATAAATTAGAACCAAAAAAAAATTGAGGCTTTGGTTTTTGCGGATATCTCGAAAAATATTTTAGATATCAAAAATCGAAAAAAAGATCCATAAAAAAAAGAAAATCACCTAAAAAAAGTCCTAACTACCGGAATTGTAGTTTCATTTTTTTAACAATAAATTAGAGCCAAAAAAAAATTGAGGATTTGGTTTTTTGCGGATATCTCGAAAAATATTTTAGATATCAAAAATCGAAAAAAAGATCCATAAAAAAAGAGAAAAGTCACCTAAAAAAAGTAATAACTACCGGAATTGTAGTTTCATTTTTTTAACAACAAAATTAGAACCAAAAAACAATTGAGGTTTTGGTTTTTTGCAGATATCTCGAAAAATATTTAAGATATCAAAAATCGAAAAAAAGATCCATAAAAAAGAGAAAATCACCTAAAAAAAGTCCTAACTACCGGAATTGTAGTTTCATTTTTTTAACAACAAAATTAGAACCAAAAACAATTGAGGCTTTGGTTTTTTACGGATATCTCGAAAAATATTTTAGATATCAAAAATCGAAAAAAAGATTTACAAAGAGGAGAAAATTACCTAAAAAAAGTCCTAACTAGCGAAATTGTAGTTTCATTTTTTTAACAATAAATTAGAATAAAAAAAAAATTGAGGTTTTGGTTTTTTGCGAATATCTCGAAAAATATTTTAGATATCAAAAATCCAAAAAAAGATCCATAAAAAAGAGAAAATTACCTAAAAAAAGTCCTAACTACCAGAATTGTAGTTTCATTTTTTTTAACAATAAATTAGAACCAAAAAAAAATTGAGGCTTTGGTTTTTTGCAGATATCTCGAAAAATATTTAAGATATCAAAAATCGAAAAAAAGATCAATAAAAAAGAGAAAATTACCTAAAAAAAGTCCTTACTACCAGAATTGTAGTTTCATTTTTTTAACAACAAAATTAGAACCAAAAAACAATTGAGGTTTTGGTTTTTTGCGGATATCTCGAAAAATATTTAAGATATCAAAAATCGAAAAAAAGATCAATAAAAAAGAGAAAATTACCCAAAAAAAGTCCTAACTACCAGAATTGTAGTTTCATTTTTTTTAACAATAAATTAGAACCAAAGAAAAATTGAGGCTTTGGTTTTTTGCGGATATCTCGAAAAATATTTTAGATATAAAAAATCTAAAAAAAGATCCATAAAGAGGAGAAAACTACCTAAAAAAAGTGCTAACTACCGAAATTTTAGTTTCATTTTTTTAACAACAAAATTAGAACCAAAAAACAATTGAGGTTTTGGTTTTTTGCGGATATCTCGAAAAATATTTTAGATATCAAAAATCGAAAAAAAGATCCATAAAAAAAGAGAAATACACCTAAAAAAAGTCCTAACTACCGGAATTGTAGTTTCATTTTTTTAACAATAAATTAGAACAAAAAAAAATTGAAGCTTTGGTTTTTTGCCGATATCTCGAAAAATATTTAAGATATCAAAAATCGAAAAAAAGATCCACAAAAAAGAGAAAAGTACCTAAAAAAAGTCCTAACTACCGTAATTTTAGTTTCATTTTTTTAATAACAAAATTAGAACCAAAAAAAAAATTGAGGCTTTGGTTTTTTGCAGATATCTCGAAAAATAATTAAGATATCAAAAATCGAAAAAAAGATCCATAAAAAAGAGAAAATTACCTAAAAAAAGTCCTAACTACCGGAATTGTAGTTTCATTTTTTTTAAAATAAATTAGAACCAAAAAAAAATTGAGGCTTTGGTTTTTTGCAGATATCTCGAAAAATATTTAAGATATCAAAAATCGAAAAAAGATCCATAAAAAAGAGAAAATCACCTAAAAAAAGTCCTAACTACCGGAATTGTAGTTTCATTTTTTAACAACAAAATTAGAACCAAAAAAAATTGAGGCTTTGGTTTTTTACGGATATCTCGAAAAATATTTTAGATATCAAAAATCGAAAAAAAGATTTACAAAGAGGAGAAAACTACCTAAAAAAAGTCCTAACTAGCGGAATTGTAGTTTCATTTTTTTAACAATAAATTAGAATAAAAAAAAATTGAGGTTTTGGTTTTTTGCGAATATCTCGAAAAATATTTTAGATATCAAAAATCCAAAAAAAGATCCATAAAAAAGAGAAAATTACCTAAAAAAAGTCCTAACAACCAGAATTGTAGTTTCATTTTTTTAACAATAAATTAGAACCAAAAAAAAATTGGGGCTTTGGTTTTTTGCGGATATCTCGAAAAATATTTTAGATATCAAAAATCGAAAAAAAGATCCATAAAAAAGAGAAAATCGCCTAAAAAAAGTCCTAACTACCGGAATGATAGTTTCATTTTTTTAACAATAAATTAGAACCAAAAAAAAATTGAGACTTTGGTTTTTTGCGGATATCTCGAAAAATATTTAAGATATCAAAAATCGAAAAAAAAAGATCTATAAAAAAGAGAAAATTACCTAAAAAAAGTCCTAACTACCAGAATTGTAGTTTCATTTTTTTAACAACAAAATTAGAACCAAAAAAAAAATTGAGGCTTTGGTTTTTTGCGGATATCTCGAAAAATATTTAAGATATCAAAAATCGAAAAAAAAAGATCTATAAAAAAGAGAAAATTACCTAAAAAAAGTCCTAACTACCAGAATTGTAGTTTCATTTTTTTAACAACAAAATTAGAACCAAAAAAAAAATTGAGGCTTTGGTTTTTTGCGGATATCTCGAAAAATATTTAAGATATCAAAAATCGAAAAAAAGATCAATAAAAAAGAGAAAATTACCTAAAAAAAGTCCTAACTACCGGAATTGTAGTTTCATTTTTTTAATAACAAATTAGAACCAAAAAACAATTGAGGTTTTGGTTTTTTGCGGATATCTCGAAAAATATTTAAGATATCAAAAATCGAAAAAAAGATCCATAAAAAAAGAGAAAATCACCTAAAAAAAGTCCTAACTACCGGAATTGTAGTTTCATTTTTTATTAACAGATTAGAACAAAAAAAAAAGAGAAATGAAGTAAATGAACAAGTAAAAAGGGAAATAATCAATATCATTAATCAATTAACAATAATTTTTCATTAAACACCATCAACAAATTTTATAATAAATTCTTTATTAAATTTTAAACTTAATTCTCTACATTTTTCTGCCAACCATTAATATGTTTCCCCCTTTTAGTAAGAAAAATATTAATATACTATTACAGTAATTAAGTAACTTCGTTACAATTATCCGAACAATTATCCAAAAATTCGTTTTTTTATCATAAAACATTTTTACATAAATTTAGATTATTTTTAAAATTTATAATTTTACATAAAGATATAATTTTTGTATACATCGAAACTTTAAAAAAAAATGTATGTTCTGTATTCTGTTATATAAAAATATGGTCCAAAAATTTGTTTTTTTTTCATGAATTTCAAAATTTGGATTATTTTTAAAATTTATAAAATTTTACAAATATAATTTTTATAAAAGTTTTTAAATTTTTCTGTAATATAAAAATTGACAATTTTCCAAATTTATTTTTCTTTAAAATAAGTAATAATTTTTCTGTAAAATTAATTTAAACTGAGTTACAGGGTAAATAATTAGTATTTATTTTTATTTTCAATTATCGAAAATAATTAAACATATATCAAGTTAATAACCTCATTATTGCTATAGGAAAATAATAAAAAAACTAAATAAATTAATCGATCTCACTTCTTAAAACAGACCTCTCATGTCCACTCATAGTTAAAATCTCATTTTTCGTCAATTTAATTCCACACTGATATAGGATAACAAATAAAACAAAATTAACTAAAAAAATTTATACAGTATGTAATAAAAATAAAAATTCATATTTTCCATTTTTTTGCCACTGCAACTGTTGACAACGGATTGAATCGTGCTACTAGATAAGAATAGCACTGACGCGAGTGTCTCCATCTGCCGGGCGGAGGTTCAACTGGTACAACTGACCCTATAGTTTCTCCCATAATTTTATTCATTATAATGCAGTGCCGTTCGTGATTTAATTTAAATATTAATACTTTAATTAAAGTAACTTTGTTACAAAATATACAAGTCTGTAATTTCTGTACCTAATTATTATCTATTGTTATATAAATCGATGTCGCTTCTTAAAACGAACCTCTCATGTCCACTCTTAGTTGCATGTCTTATTGATATAATAAAATAAATAAAACAAATTATAAATTAAGTAAAAAATTTATTTTATAAATACCATCCTCTTTTATGACATTCTTCTACCATAAACCAAATTCTTTCTTTAAATCCCAGTGGCGCATCATCTACTTTTTGTTTCATTTCTTCTTCGGTTATTGAATTAGTATCAAAATTACCAGCCAATGAAACAAATATAAGAAACTGTAACGTATGTGTAAATTCATGTTTAGTTTCAAGTTTAATTTCCTCCAAAAATAATTCATAAGAAAATTGACTAGTATCACATTGATGAGTTTTTAATACTTCAATAAAATTTTCGTAGTATAATTTAAGGAAATAATCTAAGTGATTTTCAAGAACTGATTTTTGAACGCTTGTCCAAAGGAAGAAAAATAAATCTCCAACAATAGAAGCGTAAGACATTAATTGAAAATCTACGAATTTATTAGCTACAATTTTTCCATTTTCGTATTTTTGCATTGTATTATTTACCCATAAATCTGTATGTGCTACTGCTGCAAATAATTCTCTGGGTAGTTCCTTTTGTACTTCACCCCAAAATTTAACTTTATCTACATGTTTTTGACAGGATGGTCTATTTTTAATAACATATTTAAAAACGTATCTTATACATTTAACGAATTTTTCACCTGGTGGTTTAAAATTATAGCAAAAAGGTAATACTTTATTTTTAAAAATTTTTGGTTTTTTTAGTTTCAATGCTAAAAACACTCCATGGAAGTTGGCTAAGTCTTTTATTATGAATTTTGCTGTATCAAAATCGAAACCTATTGTTCGATCTATATTTAAAAAACCTGGAAAAAAATCAATGTATTAATATAAAATATGTGTAATAAAATCCATCAAAATCTGATCAAAATTCTCCAAAAAAAACTATTTTTATATGTTTTAACTATGTGGATGATTTAGTATACTAAAATATTATTTTAAATGAAATTTCAATTTTTTTAGATTTTTTTTTGAATTTGTCTGCCAATAAATCAACAAATCATTTATCCGATCAATTTTTTACTAAATAATGTTTTACATAAGTTTTGACTAAATCGATCAATTTTTTTATTCCAAAATATGATTTTTCATCAAATTTTAATTTTTTTATAATTTTTTTTGTCAAGAAATCATTAAAATTCATTTAATTGAGTAAATTTTTATTGAAAAATTATCTAAAAAATGTTTTAAATAACTTTTGGCTACAGCGTTCATTTTTTTATTCCAAAATATGATTTTTGATCAAATTTTAAGTTTCTCAGATTTTTTTAAAATTTTTTTGTCAAGAAATCATAAAAATCAAGTACTTGAGTAAATTTTCATTGAAAATTCTATAAAAAAATGTTTTAAATAACTTTTGACTACAGCGTTCATTTTTTTATTCCAAAATATGATTTTTGATCAAATTTTGAATTTTTTAGATTTTTTTTAGAATTTTTCAGTCAAGAAATTATTAAAATTCATTTACTTGAGTAAATTTTTATTGAAAAATTATCTAAAAATTGTTTTAAATAATTTTTTACTACGTGGATCATTTTTTTATTTCAAAATATGATTTTTGGTTAAATTTTAAGTTTCACAGATTTTTTTTAGAATTTTTCTGTCAAGAAATTATTAAAATTCAATTACTTGAGTAAATTTTTATTGAAAAATTCTATAAAAAATGTTTTAAATAACTTTTGACTACATCTATCATTTTTTTATTCGAAAATATGATTTTTGATCAAATTTTAAATTTTTTTGAATTTTTTTTTTAATTTTTCTGTCAAGAAATCATTAAAATTTAATTACTTGAGTAAATTTACATTGAAAAATTCTCTAAAAAAATGTTTTAAACAATTTTTTACTACGTGGATCATTTTTTTATTCTAAAATATGATTTTTGATCAAATTTTAAGTTTCTCAGATTTTTTCTAAAATTTTTTTGTCAAGAAATCATAAAAATCAAGTACTTGATTAAATTTACATTAAAAAATTCTCTAAAAAAAATGTTTTAAACAATTTTTTACTACGTGGATCATTTTTTTATATCAAAATATGATTTTTGATCAAATTTTAAGTTTCTCAGATTTTTTCTAAAATTTTTTTGTCAAGAAATCATAAAAATCAAGTACTTGATTAAATTTACATTGAAAAATTCTCTAAAAAAATGTTTTAAACAATTTTTTACTACGTGGATCATTTTTTTATATCAAAATTTGATTTTTGATCAAATTTTAAGTTTCTCAGATTTTTTTAAAATTTATTTGTCAAGAAATCATAAAAATCAAATACTTTATTGAATTTTCATTGAAAAATTCTCTAAAAAAATGTTTTAAACAATTTTTTACTACGTGGTTCATTTTTTTATTCCAAAATTTGATTTTTGATCAAATTTTAAGTTTCCCGATTTTTTTTTTAATTTTTTTGTCAAGAAATCATAAAAATCAAGTACTTGATTAAATTTTCATTTAAAAAATTCTCTAAAAAAATGTTTTAAACAATTTTTTACTACGTGGATCATTTTTTTATATCAAAATTTGATTTTTGATCAAATTTTAAGTTTCTCAGATTTTTTTAAAATTTATTTGTCAAGAAATCATAAAAATCAAATACTTTATTAAATTTTCATTGAAAAATTCTCTAAAAAAATGTTTTAAACAATTTTTTACTACGTGGATCATTTTTTTATATCAAAATATGATTTTTGATCAAATTTTAAGTTTCTCAGATTTTTTTAAAATTTATTTGTCAAGAAATCATAAAAATCAAATACTTTATTAAATTTTCATTGAAAAATTCTCTAGAAAAATGTTTTAAACAATTTTTTACTACGTGGATCATTTTTTTATTCTAAAATATGATTTTTGATCAAATTTTAAGTTTCTCAGATTTTTTTAAAATTTTTTTGTCAAGAAATCATAAAAATCAAATACTTGATTAAATTTTCATTGAAAAATTGTCTAAAAAAATGTTTTAAACAATTTTTTACTACGTGGATCATTTTTTTATTCCAAAATTTGATTTTTGATCAAATTTTAAGTTTCCCGATTTTTTTTTTAATTTTTTTGTCAAGAAATCATAAAAATCAAGTACTTGATTAAATTTACATTGAAAAATTCTCTAAAAAAAATGTTTTAAATAATTTTTGACTACATCGATCATTTTTTTATTCGAAAATATGATTTTTGATTAAATTTTAAGTTTCTCAGATTTTTTAAAAAATTTTCTGTCAAGAAATCACCTAAAATTTTCATTGAAAATTTTTTTAAAAATCATTTTAAATAGTTTTTGACTATATCGATCATTTTTTTACTCAAAAAAATGATTTTTGATAAAATTTTAAGTTTCTCAGATTTTTTAAAAATTTTTCTGTCAAGAAATCACCTAAAATTTTCTTTGAAAATTTTTTTAAAAATTATTTTAAATACTTTTTGACTACATCGATAATTTTTTTGTTCCAAAATATAATTTTTGATAAAATTTTAAGTTTCTCAGATTTTTTAAAAATTTTTCTGTCAAGAAATCACCTAAAATTTTCTTTGAAAATTTTTTTAAAAATTATTTTAAATACTTTTTGACTACATCGATAATTTTTTTATTCCAAAATATAATTTTTGATTAAATTTTAAGTTTCTCAGATTTTTAAAAAAATTTTCTGTCAAGAAATCACCTAAAATTTTCATTAAAATTTTTTTAAAAATCATTTTAAATAGTTTTTGACTACATCGATAATTTTTTTATTGCAAAATATGATTTTTGATTAAATTTTAAGTTTCTCAGATTTTTTAAAAAATTTCTGTCAAGAAATTACCTAAAATTTTCATTGAAATTTTTTTTAAAAATCATTTTAAATAGTTTTTGACTACATCGATAATTTTTTTATTGCAAAATATGATTTTTGATTAAATTTTAAGTTTCTCAGATTTTTTAAAAAATTTTCTGTCAAGAAATCACCTAAAATTTTCATTGAAATTTTTTTTAAAAATCATTTTAAATAGTTTTTGACTACATCGATCATTTTTTTACTCCAAAAAATGATTTTTGATAAAATTTTAAGTTTCTCAGATTCTTTAAAAAATTTTCTGTCAAGAAATCACCTAAAATTTTCATTAAAAACTTTTTTAAAAATCATTTTAAATAGTTTTTGACTACATCGATAATTTTTTTACTCCAAAAAATGATTTTTGATAAAATTTTAAATTTCTCATATTTTTTAAAAAATTTTCTGTCAAGAAATCACCTAAAATTTTCATTGAAATTTTTTTTAAAAATCATTTTAAATAGTTTTTGACTACATCGATAATTTTTTTACTCCAAAAAATGATTTTTGATAAAATTTTAAATTTCTCATATTTTTTAAAAAATTTTCTGTCAAGAAATCACCTAAAATTTTCATTGAAATTTTTTTTAAAAATCATTTTAAATAGTTTTTGACTACATCGATCATTTTTTTACTCCAAAAAATGATTTTTGATAAAATTTTAAGTTTCTCAGATTTTTTTTTAAATTTTTTTGTCAAGAAATCATAAAAATCAAGTGCTTGAGTAAATTTTCATTGAAAAATTGTCTAAAAAAATGTTTTAAACAGTTTTTTACTACGTGGATCATTTTTTTATTCCGAAATATGATTTTGGATAAAATTTTAAGTTTCTCAGATTTTTTTTTTAATTTTTCTGTCAAGAAATCACCTAAAATTTTCTTTAAAAATTTTTTTAAAAATCATTTTAAATAGTTTTTGACTACATCGATAATTTTTTTATTCCAAAATAAGATTTTTGATTAAATTTTAAGTTTCTCAGATTTTTTTTTTATTTTTCTGTCAAGAAATCACCTAAAATTTTCATTAAATTTTAAA
Source organism: Neocrepidodera transversa (assembly GCA_963243735.1). Classification (NCBI taxonomy): domain Eukaryota; kingdom Metazoa; phylum Arthropoda; class Insecta; order Coleoptera; family Chrysomelidae; genus Neocrepidodera; species Neocrepidodera transversa. The sequence goes on along the minus strand of OY725348.1, from coordinate 2,606,011 downwards.
AAAAAAAATTTTTAAATAGTTTTTGACAAAATCGATCATTTTTTTTATTCCAAAATAAGATTTTTGATTAAATTTTAAGTTTCTCAGATTTTTTTTTTAATTTTTCTGTCAAGAAATCACCTAAAATTTTTATTGAAATTTTTTTTTAAAAATTGTTTTAAACAGTTTTTGACTACATTGATAATTTTTTTATTCAAAAATAAGATTTTTTATCAAATTTTAAGTTTATCAAATTTTTTTTGAAATTTTCTATCGAGAAATCATCAAAAATCAATTACTTGACTAAATTTTCACGAAAAAAATTTTCAAAAAACGTTTTTAATAATTTTTGACTATACCAATCAATTTTTTATACCTAATTTTAAGTTTTCAGTATTTTTTCATAATAAAATACTTTACCTGCATCTATTAAATTTTCAAGTATCAATACTGCATTATCATCAATTTCATCACTATTTTCTAGTAAATTTTTTCTTGTACCATAAGATTTAGCAAAATATTTTAAAGAAGGGGTAACTTCAAGTTCTTTTTGGAACTGTTTTAGACTAGGAACTATAATATCATAAACGGCCATTTCGTTTGTAAAAGTTTGTTGAAGCTGAAAAAAAAATACAAGAAAAAATCAAATTTTGTAAAAATTTTTTTTTTTTTTTATTGGAATTTATAACTTTTGTGCGAATATAAAATTTTTGCTTGTTTATTTTGTTTTTTTAATAGTCTTAACATGAAAAAATTATTATTTATTTTTATAATTAACACATTAAATTAAAATTTTAAAACAATGGTGGAAATTAAAATATTTATAACTATTAAACGGATAAATATTGTTAAACAAAATTTTGTTTATACATTCCAGACGATATATTCTAAATATTATCAAATTAAAAAAAGATAATTGAAAATTGTAAAAAATTAAAAAAAAAAAATTAATAAAAAAATCTAATTTTTTTTTTATCATAACCCAATTTTTTTTAATTAGGAGAGAAAATGAATTAATTTAAAAAAAATTGGTAAAAAGATGCGTTTAAAAATCAGTTATTTTTTACCTGTATTAGTTTTAGAGAAAAACGATTTTAGGACCAAATATTTTATTAAAAATGATATAAATTGCAAAAATTATTTTTTTTAGATAAAAATCCATAAATTTTTATATTTATCATTATTATAGAAATTTATTTAACTTATTAATTAACAAAGTAATAATTTTTTAAAAAAATGGCGAGAGCGCAAAATTACGCGAATAAAATTAATTATAACCTCAAAAATAAATGTTATTTTTTAATTTTTATTAATACCTACCTGAAATATTTTTCTGTAATATTCATTTTCTGGGAGAATTTTTGCCACTAAATGTAATTTTTCTTCTTTTTTCGTATCATTATTTACTAGAACTAAATCTAGTTTTAACATTATACTACCATAATTTTCACCTTAAAAAAATTATTTAAATTTTATTTTTTTTCGATTAATAATAAATAAAAAATTAAATTTAGTCTATTATTTGAAATAATAATAATAATAATATTGTCTTGCAATTTAAAAAATAACTCATCTGTATTTTTTGTTAAAATAAATTTGTGAAAAAACTTGTTAAGCTATTCACAATTTAAGTTCCTAATTTTTTCCTATTTATAATTTTAAAATTGGAAAAAAAACGAAAAAAAATTTAAAAAACCGAAAAAAAAACGAAAGGAATCGACAAAAATCGACAGAAATTGGAAAAAACCGACACAAATCGAAAAAATCACAAGCATAAAAAAATGACAAAAAGTAAGAAAAAATCTGAGTGAATTTGAAAAAAAAAAATCAACAGGAAAAAACCAGAAAAAAGAAAAAACCGAAAAAAAAACAGAGAAATAAGAATAAATGAGAAAAAGGTGGAAAATAAAACAAATAATTTGAAAAAAATACTAAACAATGATAAAAAAGAGGAAAAATTAAAAAAGAAACGAAAAAAATCAGAAAAAAATAAAAATGAAATAAAAAACCATAATGGCAAAAGAACCAGAGTAACAAAGAATCAAAAAATATATTAAAAGAAAAATTAGAAAAAATAAGAAAAAACAAAAAACATTTGAAACAATTGAAAGCAAAATAGGAAACAAATTTAAAATAAGGAAAAAACGAAAAAAAAAACTGCAAGAAATCGAAAAATATCGCAAAAAATTACAAAGAATTGCAAAAAATAGCAAAAAAAACAATGAACAATCAAACAATTATAACCATAAAAATAATTTAAAAAAAAAGAAATAAATTGATAGCAAAAAATGACAAAAAAATTGCAAAAATCGCAAAAAAAACGCGAAAAAATCGCAACATAATTCCAAAAAATAAAATCACAAATAATAGCAAAAAATCAGAGGAAGAAATACAAATTAGAACAAGAGGAAGAATTAAAAGAAAAAACGGATCAATGGAAAAAAAATGAGAAAAAAATCGAAAAAAAGGAAAAAGAAAAAAAAACAGAAAAATAAGAAAGAAATAAGAAAATGAATTGAATAAATTAGACAAAAATAAGAAAAAACCAGAAAATATTTGGAAAAATTGTAAGAAAAATAAGAAAATAGTGGGGAACAAATGCAAATTGTAAAATACGAAAAATCAAAAAAATTAAAAATTGTAAAAAACCGAAAAAAAAACAATAAAAATTGCAAAAAAAAAATGAAAAAGAAGTCGCAAAAAACCGCAAGAAATCGAAAAATATCTTAAAAAATTGAAAAAAAACCAAAAAAAAAAAAAAAAATCAGACAGTTGCAACTCTAAAAAAAATGAAAAATAAATCTCAAAAAAATAGCAACAAAATCTCAAAAAAATCGCAAAAATCAGAGGAATTAGAAAAAATTAAAAAATAATTAGAAAAAAAAACAGAAAAATGAGAAAAATGAGGAAGGATTAGAAAAAATTGGGAAAAAAAAACTGAAAAAAGCAAAAAACATGAGAAAGAAAGGAGAAAAAGAATCGAAAAAATCAGAGAAAACTGAAAAATCTGAAAATATTGGAAAAAAAATGAAATTAAATTGTAAAATATGAAAAAGTCAAAAAAATTGTAAAAACAAAAAAAACGCAAAAAATTGTAAAAAACTGAAAATGAAGTCGCAAAAAACGCAAGAAATCGAAAAAAAAAAAATCGGGAACAAGTGTAACAAAAAAAAAATGAAAAAGCTTTAAATAAATGACAAAGAATCTAAAAAAAACTGCAAAAAAATCAAAACAAAATCATAAAAAAATAGCAAATAATCATAAAAAAAATCAGAGGAATAAGAAAAAATTATAAAATAAAAGAAAGAATTGGGAAAAAAAACAGAGCAATGAGAAAAAATGAGGAAATATTAGAAAAAAATTGAAAAAAAATCAGAAAAAGCAAAAAAAAAAAACAAAATAAAAATCAGAAAAATGAGAAAGAAACAAGAAAAAATTTAGAATAAATCAGAAAAAATTGAAAGAAAAATCAGAAAAAATTGGGAAAACAACAAATTTGTAAAAAAAACGAAAAAAAACCGATAAAAATCACAAAAAACCATAATGAACTCGAAAAAAAAAACGAAAAAAATTGAAAAATATCGTAAAAAAACAAGGATCAAACTAAAACCAGCAACAATTGTACCATAAAAAAAATAAAAAAAAATAAAAAAAATCGCAATAAAATCCCAAAAAAATGACAAAAAATAGCAAATAATGGTAAAAAACAGAGGAATAAGAAAAAAATACAAAATAAATGAATTAGAAAAAAAACCAGTGCAATGATAAAAAATTACGAAAGATTAGAAAAAATTAAAAAAAAATCATAAAAATCCAAAAAAAAAAAAATAAAAATCAGCAAAATGAGAACGAAACGAGAAAAATATCGAAAAATTTAGAATAAATCAGAAAAAATTGATAGAAAAATCAGAAAAAATTGGGGAAAAAAAAATTTAAAAAAAATTTGTAAAAAAACCGAAAAAAAAACGATAAAAATCACAAAAAACAAAAAAAAACGCAAGAAATTGAAATATATTGCAAAATATTGCAAAATATCGTAAAAAAAAACAAGGAACAACCAAAAAACCAGTAACATAAAAAAATAAAAAAACAAATCGCAATAAAATCCCAAAAAAATGACAAAAAATCGCAAATAATTGTAAAAAATTAGAGGAACAAGAAAAAATTACAAAATAAAAGGAAAAATTAGAAAAAAAAACAGTGCAATGATAAAAAATGACGAAAGATTAGAAAAAATTGAAAAAAAATCATAAAAATCAAAAAAAAAAAAACAAAATAAAAACAGAAAAATGAGAAAGAAACGAGAAAAATATCGAAAAGTTAGAATAAATCAGAAAAAATTGAAAAAAAAAATCAGAAAATATTGGGGGAAAAAAAGGAAAAAGAAATTTATAAAAAAAAACCAAAAAAAAACGATAAAAATCACAAAAAACCAAAAACGCAAGAAATTGAAATATATTGCAAAAAAATTGCAAAATACCGTAAAAAAAAAATTAGGAACAACCAAAAACCAAGGAATAATAATTATAACATAAAAAAATTTAAAAAAAAATTAAAAAATCGCAAAAAAATCCCAAAAAATGGCAAAAATCGCAAATAATTGTAAAAATTAGAGGAACAAGAAAAAATTACAAAATAAAAGGAAAAATTAGAAAAAAAAAGCAGTGCAATGATAAAAAATGACGAAAGATTAGAAAAAATTTTAAAAAAATCGGAAAAAAACAAAATAAAAATCAGAAAAATGAGAAAGAAACGAGAAAAATATCGAAAAATTTAGAACAAATCAGAAAAAATTGAAAGAAAAATCAGAAAAAATTGGGGAATACAAAATGAAAAAGAAATTTGTAAAAAAACCGAAAAAAAAAACGATAAAAATCACAAAAAACAAAAAAAACGCAAGAAATTGAAATATATTGCAAAAAAATTGCAAAATATAGTAAAAAAAAATAGTAACAACCAAAACCAAGGAATAATAATTATAACATAAAAAAAATTTAAAAAAATTAAAAAAAAAAATGGCAAAAACCGCAAATCAACGTAAAAAATCAGAAGAATAAGAAAAAATTAGAAAACGAAAAAAAAAATGAGGAAAGACTAGAAAAAATCTATCTAAAAAAAATCAGAAAGAACAGAAAAAAACAAAAATCTGAAAAATAACAAAAAGTATCTCTTTCTATAAAATAATTATAAATGATATAATAAAAAATTTAAATAAGAAACAAATCATATTAAAGAAAGATACAGATAGTAACAGAAAGAGATGGAAGATCGCTTAGAGGGGGCATAACGATTTTTCCTTACGTGACACTTTCTGCCAGTTACTATTATTATTTAGGAAAAAAAATCGAAATAAGGCTCAAAACTGAACTAATCAATAAATTTCAACGATAATTATTAATAATTTATGGTTATAAAAATTTCAACAAAAATAATTTTATCACTTATTATATAATTATAATAAATTTAATAAGCATGCAATAATGATAATATTATTAAATTCTTACCTGGTTGTGTTAAATTTGTATATTTAGTATCTATTATTGATTTATTTAGACCTATATATGGTCTAAGAAGTTCTGGTAAATTTTTAATCATTTTTTTTTCAAATAATTTTTGTACAAATACGGAAACTAAAATTTTTATTCGTACATTTATAGCTGAGTTAATACGATAAGAGACGATTTGATAGATAATATGTTTAAGTATCAAATCAATATTTAACCTTGTCATGAAGTTAAGTAATATGTTTTTGAACCAAAATAACATGATAATAAATGTGCTAAATAAGCGATTTTAATTATAGGATGTAGCGCAAAAAGTAATTTTTATTAAAAAATAAATAAACTATACAACCCTGTATAGTATAAAAGCAGCGTTTTGTCGTCATGGTTAGTGAAGAGGAAAAGAGAAGTAGGTGTTTGAAAATAAATTATGCATTATGGTTGTCTGCACTTCATATGCGCGTGTGGTCCGCGGAAAAGACAAAAATGTTGAATAAATAATTTATATCGGTTTTTAAGTCTCAAAGAGATATACGTATAAATTTGTCGTTTGGTTAGCAAATTTATTTTATACGGTTGTTAACGCTCCCGTATCCGAAAGCGACACGTGTTTAGGAAATGAACTAAAAGAAATATTTTTAGTAATAATACAAATTTTATTTAAACATAAAATTTTTGTATTACTGTTTATTATTTAATTTATGTTGAATTAAAAATTTTAATCCCACCCTCTGACCTGTTTATCTCATGAAAAAAGGCGAGTGCAAAGTAACAAACGGATGACCATTTCGGTAAGAAACTTATGTACTGAAATTTATTACAAAACACAAAAATCTGAAGAAAATATAAATATATTAATTATAAATTAATCAATTGTGTCAACAATAAATAAATGGGGACGTATTATGTAAAATATATTTTATTAAAAAAAAAAAAAATTAAAAATATCTACTTTATTTGATAAGAGATGGCAGTATATTCGAACTGAATTCCTTATTAAATAGAGGCCAGATGTAAATATGGGAAAAGAAGAAAATTGTATTGATCGGAAAATAAAATAAACCATCTAATTTTTATATCTCGAACTTTAAATAAAAAAAATTAAGAAAAAAAAAACACTGGATATTTTTATGTAGTTTTAAAAGTTAAAAAAGCGAAATCTAATAAATATTAATTTTGGAGAAAAAAATTGGAAAATATCGGAAAAAATTTAAAGAAAAATTAGAAAATTTCAAAAAAAACGAAATATCAAACGCTAAAAATCGCAAAAATAAAAACGATGCAAAAAAACGTGTAAGAAATCGAAAAATATAGCAAAATAAAACACGAGAATTTTAAAAAAATTAAAAATTCGAAAGAATTGAAATAAATTGTAAAAACAAGATTTTAAAAAAATGAGAAATAAATCGCAAAAAATTAAAATAATAAGAAAAATGAAAAAAAATTAGAACATAAGATTAGAAAAAAAAAGAACAATGATGAAAAAATGAGAAAAATCGACAAATAAAAACGAAAAATCAGAAAAATAAGAAAAAGACGAGAACAAATTTTAAAAACCAGAAAAAATGAAGAACCAAACACCAGAATAATTGTAACGATAAAAAAATGAAAAAAATCGCAACAAAATTCAAGAAAACGGTAAAAAAATCGCAAATAAATAGAGGAATAAGAAAACATGAGAAAACAAAAATGAGGAAAAATTAGAAAAACTCGAAAAAAAAAACAAAAAATCATAAAAATGAGAAAAACTTTAAAAAAGCTTTTTCTCTCTTCCAAAAATAAGAGAAGAAAATCGCAAATTATCGCAAAAAATACAGGAATAAGAAAAAATTAGAGAAAAAACAATGATGAAAAAATGAGGAATGATGAGAACAAATCAGAAAAATGTGAAAAAGACCAGAAAAAATTTTAACAGCTCGAAAAATCACAAAAAAATCGGAGTAATAAGAAAAACAGAAATTAAATTTAAACAAAAATATTAAAAAAAAAATGAAAAATAAAATTGTAAAATACAGAAAAATCGCAAAAAAACGATGTAAAACAACGAAAAAAAAAACACAAATAATTACAAAAAATCAGAGGAATAAGAAAAAATAATAATACAAAAGAAAAAAAAAAGAATAATAGGAATAAATGAGGAAAAATTAGAAAAATAAATAAAATAACAAAAATCAGAAAAATGCCAAAAAAAAGAGAAAATATAAAAAAACTTTTTCTCTCTTCCAAAAATAAAAGAAGAAAATCGCAAATTATCGCAAAAATAAAGGAATAAAAAAAATTAGAAAAAAACAATGATGAAAAAATGAGGAATGATGAGAAAAAATCAGAAAAATGTGAAAAAGACCAGAAAAAATTTTAACAATTCAAAAAATCTCAAAAAAAAACGATGTAAAACAACGAAAAAAAAAAGCACAAATAATCACAAAGTCAGAGGAATAAGAAAAAATAAGAATACAAAAGAAAAAAAAACAGAATAATAGAAAAAATTAGAAAAATAAACCAAAAAAAAAAATTAAAAAAAAAAACCAAAAATCAGAAAAATGCCAAGAAACGAGAAAATATAAAAAACTTTCTCTCCCTATAAAATAACCATAAATAATATAAAAAAAATTAAATGTGACAAAAATTATATTGTGGAAAGAGAGGGAGTCATTATAAATAGATTTTTTCAAGATTGCAAAAGTACACAAAAATTAATTAAAATGAAAAACGACAAAAATTACTTAAAATGGCACCTATAAATACCAACAAGATAATAAATTATTTCTAAAAAATGACAAAAAAATTCTTAAAAATGATAAAGAATTAAAAAAAGTAACAACAGTAAAATGTATAAATAAAGCAAAAAAAAAGGAGAAAAGGGAAAAAATGCAAAAATACGCCAAAAATGTGAAAAAAAAGTAAAAAAAAACTAATTCAAATTTTGAAAAAGCAAAAAAAGTGGCAAAAAGGGATAAAAAAGCAACAAAAAAAGGTAAAAAAAGTAACAAAATAGAAGCAAATAAAGACAAAAAAAGGTTAAAAAAACTCAAAAAAGCTCTAAAAATCTCAAAAACTAAAAGCAAAATAGCCAAAAAGTTAAGGGCAAAATAATGGCAAAAAAAGGAAAAAGGGAAAAAATTAAAAAAAAGTCCAAATAAGACAAAGTAAAAAGGGAAAAAGGAAAATAGACCAAAAAAGAAAAAAAAACATACAAAAAAGTAAAAAAAGCAGAATAGAGGAAAAATAATGACAAAAAAGTATGAAAATAAAGACAAAAAGGCAAAAAAAGACAAAAAAAGGCAAAAAACGGGTAAAAAAAGCAACAAAAAAAATCAGAAAAAGGCAAAAAGTTAATCAAAAAAAGTTTTAAAAAGAACAAAAAGGTCAAAAAAAGGAAAAAAGGGTAAAAACAAAATCAGAAATGCCCAATAAAGTCAAAAAGGCAAAAAAGGGGTAAAAAAGCAACAAAAAAAAGGTAAAAAAAAGCAACAAAAAAAGCAAAAAGGACAAAAAGTTAAAATAAATCGAAACAGGATGAAAAGATGTAAAAAAGTCGAAAAAAAGGTAAAAAAAAAACCAAATAAAAGTCAAAATAAAGAGAGGCAAAAAAAGCAAAAAATGGTAAAAAAGGCAAAAAAAGTTTTAAAAATGCAAAAAAAGTGCAAAAAAGGTGTAAAAAAGCAACAAAAAGGATTTTAAACTATTTTTATAGATTTTAATGGTTTTTAAGGGTTATTTTAAGATATTTAAGAATTGCTTAAGTTTTTTTAAGTAATTTAAAGTGTTTTTAGTAAAATTTAAGAATTTTTTCAGGGTTTTTTAAGGATATTTTAAGGATTTTAAAGTATTTTTAAGAATTTTTATGATTTTTAACGGTTTTTAATTTTTTTTTCAGAATTTGATGGGATTTTTAAGGATTTTCAAGGACGTTTAAGGATTTTTAGGGATTTTTAAGAATTTTAAACTATTTTTATAGATTTATAAAAATTTTTAAGGACTATTTTAGGATCTATAAGAATTGCTTAATATTTTTAAGTAATTTAAAGTGTTTTTAGGGGTTTTTAGGAATTTTTTTTCAGGGTTTTTTAAGGATATTTTAAGGATTTTAAAGTATTTTTAAGAATTTTTATGATTTTTAACGATTTTTAATTTTTTTTTTCAGAATTTGAAGGGATTTTTAATGATTTTAAAAGTTTTTTTAAGCATTTTTGGGATTTTTAAGGATTTTCAAGGACGTTTAAGGATTTTTAGGGATTTTTAAGAATTTTAAACTATTTTTATAGATTTTATTAAAGTTTTTTTAAGGATTATTTTAGGATCTATAAGAATTGCTTAAGATTTTTAAGTAATTTTAAGTGTTTTTAAGGTTTTTTTATTGATTTTCAAGGATTTTTCAGTATTTTTTAGGATATTTTAAGGATTAAAATCCTTAAAAAGCATTTTTAAGAATTTCTAAGGTTTTCTTAAGATTATTAAGGATTTTTAAAGATTTTTAATGATTTTAAGAATTTTGAAGGATTTTTAATGATTTTTGGGATTTTTAAGGATTAAAATCTATTTTTTTTTATTAATTTTAATTTTTGCACAAAAACAATATTTTTTCCTTTTTTGAATTAATAATTTTTTTGCCATTTTTATTAACTTTTGTTGTTTTCCAATTAAATTAAAATATTTAAGTATTTTTGCAATGCTCATCAAATTTTTGAAAAATATACTTCATTTTGCTTTCCCATTCAGAAAGTTTATAATTAAAATAATCCTCTTCAGCACAGCCGAGCCGGGAAAGTTCTGGGGCGATCCTGCAGATTTTTTTGCTTTTTTTAATGCATAGTTTAAAAAAAAATTATATTATATTTTGTTGCCTTTCATACTAGCATTAAGCTTATAAACATTAACATAGGTTAGTTTTTATAAATAATATTTATCTATTCAAAACAACAAGTTATTATACCAGACTATTCGTCTCGAACAAAAATTCCCATATTTACTTTTCGTTGCATTAGAACAACACGTGTTAACGAGCTTGTCACATTTTAATAATATATGGACCAGGGAAAAAATGCGCCGACATCCAGTAAATTCAGGTGAAAAAACAAATTGAGTTGGAAATAGGTAAATACTTTGGCTTCAGATTAAAAAAAAAGTCAACGTAGATTTGTATTAGGACAATATTTTGGGTTAAAAAATAATTGACAACAGTGGCGTAGATGTGATGGTTTTAGATTCAAATTCTGTTTGTTAATTATCAAACGAATTTTGAAAACAAACTTAGTTGAAGGTAATAAAATTTTTAGTGACATTAGATTTTTTTTTAAATAAAATATTTTTTATTTGCAGTTATAAATAAATATTTAAAAATAAAACGCCATAAATAATGCATGGCGTGACATAGGGACGTATGTAGCAATAAAATAAACAAAACAAGAATTTTTCTTCTTTTATTTTTTTCTCTTACTCTTTTTCCTCTTTGGGTTATCCTGTTCTGATTCAATTTTATTTTTAATCAAGAATTTTCCAGTTATAATATAAGCAATGATTAATAAAGTACCCTGTATATTTATACATATACTATATCAATAAAGTTTACACTATATGGAATATAAGAGGTTTTGGTTGTTTTTTAACTGATTTCATATTTTTTAACAGTGTCATTTTTTTAATTTTTTTTTTTTGTTATTTTTCTATTGATTTTATGTTTTTTATAAAGATAATGATTTTTTAACAGATTTTGGATTTTTTTATGTTTTCGCGTATTTTTAACAGATTTTATATATTTTTTAACGGTTTTTATTTTTTTTTGACAGATTTTGAATTTTTTTTTAGTTCTTGGTTACTTTTTATGAGATTTGGTCATTTTTTGATAATTTTTAAATATTTAACAAATTTTATTAATTTTCTTTTTAAAGTTTTACTATTTTTTGGTTATTTTAATGATTTGTTTTTTAAGAGATTTTGGTTATTTTTTTTTAGCAGAATTTGCGTTTTTTACCAGTTTTTTGGTATTTTTTTAGCAGATTTTAAAATTTTTTAACAGTTTTTGTATATTTTTGTACTAATTTGAAATTTCCTAACAGATTTCTGTTATTTTTTAACAGATTTTATATATATATATATATTTTTAACAGTTCGGTATTTTTAACAGATTTTGATTTTTTTTAAAACAATTTTAACATTTTTTGGTTATTTTTGTACCGATTTGTTTTTAACAGTTTCAACATTTTTTTTTATTAGTGTTTACGTTTTTCTTGGCAATTTTTATTTTTTTTAACAAATTTAGAAAATTTCAAACAATTTTTGATTATTTTTTAACAGATTTTAAAACTTTAAACAGTTTTTGGACCATTTTCTACTAAGTTTGAAATTTTTTAGCAATTTTTATTTTTTTTTTAACAAATTTAGAAAATTTCAAACAGTTTTTGGTTATTTTTTAACAGATTTTAAAACTTTAAACAGTTTTTGGACCTTTTTCTACTAAGTTTGAAATTTTATGCAATTTTTATTTTTTTTTAACAAATTTAGAAAATTTCAAACAGTTTTTGATTATTTTTTAACAGATTTTAAAACTTTAAACAGTTTTTGGACCTTTTTCTACTAAGTTTGAAATTTTTTAGCAATTTTTATTTTTTTTTTAACAAATTTAGAAAATTTCAAACAGTTTTTGGTTATTTTTTAACAGATTTTAAAACTTTAAACAGTTTTTGGACCTTTTTCTACTAAGTTTGAAATTTTATGCAATTTTTATTTTTTTTTAACAAATTTAGAAAATTTCAAACAGTTTTTGATTATTTTTTAACAGATTTTAAAACTTTAAACAGTTTTTGGACCTTTTTCTACTAAGTTTGAAATTTTTTAGCAATTTTTATTTTTTTTTTAACAAATTTAGAAAATTTCAAACAGTTTTTGATTATTTTTTAACAGATTTTAAAACTTTAAACAGTTTTTGGACCTTTTTCTACTAAGTTTGAAATTTTATGCAATTTTTATTTTTTTTTAACAAATTTAGAAAATTTCAAACAGTTTTTGATTATTTTTTAACAGATTTTAAAACTTTAAACAGTTTTTGGACCTTTTTCTACTAAGTTTGAAATTTTTTAGCAATTTTTATTTTTTTTTTAACAAATTTAGAAAATTTCAAACAGTTTTTGATTATTTTTTAACAGATTTTAAAACTTTAAACAGTTTTTGGACCTTTTTCTACTAAGTTTGAAATTTTATGCAATTTTTATTTTTTTTTAACAAATTTAGAAAATTTCAAACAGTTTTTGATTATTTTTTAACAGATTTTAAAACTTTAAACAGTTTTTGGACCTTTTTCTACTAAGTTTGAAATTTTTTAGCAATTTTTATTTTTTTTTTAACAAATTTAGAAAATTTCAAACAGTTTTTGGTTATTTTTTAACAGATTTTAAAACTTTAAACAGTTTTTGGACCTTTTTCTACTAAGTTTGAAATTTTATGCAATTTTTATTTTTTTTTAACAAATTTAGAAAATTTCAAACAGTTTTTGATTATTTTTTAACAGATTTTAAAACTTTAAACAGTTTTTGGACCTTTTTCTACTAAGTTTGAAATTTTTTAGCAATTTTTATTTTTTTTTTAACAAATTTAGAAAATTTCAAACAGTTTTTGATTATTTTTTAACAGATTTTAAAACTTTAAACAGTTTTTGGACCTTTTTCTACTAAGTTTGAAATTTTATGCAATTTTTATTTTTTTTTAACAAATTTAGAAAATTTCAAACAGTTTTTGATTATTTTTTAACAGATTTTAAAACTTTAAACAGTTTTTGGACCTTTTTCTACTAAGTTTGAAATTTTTTAGCAATTTTTATTTTTTTTTTAACAAATTTAGAAAATTTCAAACAGTTTTTGATTATTTTTTAACAGATTTTAAAACTTTAAACAGTTTTTGGACCTTTTTCTACTAAGTTTGAAATTTTATGCAATTTTTATTTTTTTTTAACAAATTTAGAAAATTTCAAACAGTTTTTGATTATTTTTTAACAGATTTTAAAACTTTAAACAGTTTTTGGACCTTTTTCTACTAAGTTTGAAATTTTTTAGCAATTTTTATTTTTTTTTTAACAAATTTAGAAAATTTCAAACAGTTTTTGATTATTTTTTAACAGATTTTAAAACTTTAAACAGTTTTTGGACCTTTTTCTACTAAGTTTGAAATTTTATGCAATTTTTATTTTTTTTTAACAAATTTAGAAAATTTCAAACAGTTTTTGATTATTTTTTAACAGATTTTAAAACTTTAAACAGTTTTTGGACCTTTTTCTACTAAGTTTGAAATTTTTTAGCAATTTTTATTTTTTTTTTAACAAATTTAGAAAATTTCAAACAGTTTTTGATTATTTTTTAACAGATTTTAAAACTTTAAACAGTTTTTGGACCTTTTTCTACTAAGTTTGAAATTTTTTAGCAATTTTTATTTTTTTTTTAACAAATTTAGAAAATTTCAAACAGTTTTTGATTATTTTTTAACAGATTTTAAAACTTTAAACAGTTTTTGGACCTTTTTCTACTGAGTTTGAAATTTTATGCAATTTTTATTTTTTTTTAACAAATTTAGAAAATTTCAAACAGTTTTTGATTATTTTTTAACAGATTTTAAAACTTTAAACAGTTTTTGGACCTTTTTCTACTAAGTTTGAAATTTTTTAGCAATTTTTATTTTTTTTTTAACAAATTTAGAAAATTTCAAACAGTTTTTGATTATTTTTTAACAGATTTTAAAACTTTAAACAGTTTTTGGACCTTTTTCTACTAAGTTTGAAATTTTTTAGCAATTTTTATTTTTTTTTTAACAAATTTAGAAAATTTCAAACAGTTTTTGATTATTTTTTAACAGATTTTAAAACTTTAAACAGTTTTTGGACCTTTTTCTACTAAGTTTGAAATTTTATGCAATTTTTATTTTTTTTTAACAAATTTAGAAAATTTCAAACAGTTTTTGATTATTTTTTAACAGATTTTAAAACTTTAAACAGTTTTTGGACCTTTTTCTACTAAGTTTGAAATTTTTTAGCAATTTTTATTTTTTTTTTAACAAATTTAGAAAATTTCAAACAGTTTTTGATTATTTTTTAACAGATTTTAAAACTTTAAACAGTTTTTGGACCTTTTTCTACTAAGTTTGAAATTTTTTAGCAATTTTTATTTTTTTTTTAACAAATTTAGAAAATTTCAAACAGTTTTTGGTTATTTTTTAACAGATTTTAAAACTTTAAACAGTTTTTGGACCTTTTTCTACTAAGTTTGAAATTTTTTAGCAATTTTTATTTTTTTTTTAACAAATTTAGAAAATTTCAAACAGTTTTTGATTATTTTTTAACAGATTTTAAAACTTTAAACAGTTTTTGGACCTTTTTCTACTAAGTTTGAAATTTTATGCAATTTTTATTTTTTTTTAACAAATTTAGAAAATTTCAAACAGTTTTTGATTATTTTTTAACAGATTTTAAAACTTTAAACAGTTTTTGGACCTTTTTCTACTAAGTTTGAAATTTTTTAGCAATTTTTATTTTTTTTTTAACAAATTTAGAAAATTTCAAACAGTTTTTGATTATTTTTTAACAGATTTTAAAACTTTAAACAGTTTTTGGACCTTTTTCTACTAAGTTTGAAATTTTATGCAATTTTTATTTTTTTTTAACAAATTTAGAAAATTTCAAACAGTTTTTGATTATTTTTTAACAGATTTTAAAACTTTAAACAGTTTTTGGACCTTTTTCTACTAAGTTTGAAATTTTTTAGCAATTTTTATTTTTTTTTTAACAAATTTAGAAAATTTCAAACAGTTTTTGATTATTTTTTAACAGATTTTAAAACTTTAAACAGTTTTTGGACCTTTTTCTACTAAGTTTGAAATTTTATGCAATTTTTATTTTTTTTTAACAAATTTAGAAAATTTCAAACAGTTTTTGATTATTTTTTAAAACAATTTTAACATTTTTTGGTTATTTTTGTACCGATTTGTTTTTAACAGTTTCAACATTTTTTTTTATTAGTGTTTACGTTTTTCTTGGCAATTTTTATTTTTTTTAACAAATTTAGAAAATTTCAAACAATTTTTGATTATTTTTTAACAGATTTTAAAACTTTAAACAGTTTTTGGACCATTTTCTACTAAGTTTGAAATTTTTTAGCAATTTTTATTTTTTTTTTAACAAATTTAGAAAATTTCAAACAGTTTTTGGTTATTTTTTAACAGATTTTAAAACTTTAAACAGTTTTTGGACCTTTTTCTACTAAGTTTGAAATTTTATGCAATTTTTATTTTTTTTTAACAAATTTAGAAAATTTCAAACAGTTTTTGATTATTTTTTAACAGATTTTAAAACTTTAAACAGTTTTTGGACCTTTTTCTACTAAGTTTGAAATTTTTTAGCAATTTTTATTTTTTTTTTAACAAATTTAGAAAATTTCAAACAGTTTTTGATTATTTTTTAACAGATTTTAAAACTTTAAACAGTTTTTGGACCTTTTTCTACTAAGTTTGAAATTTTTTAGCAATTTTTATTTTTTTTTTAACAAATTTAGAAAATTTCAAACAGTTTTTGATTATTTTTTAACAGATTTTAAAACTTTAAACAGTTTTTGGACCTTTTTCTACTAAGTTTGAAATTTTATGCAATTTTTATTTTTTTTTAACAAATTTAGAAAATTTCAAACAGTTTTTGATTATTTTTTAACAGATTTTAAAACTTTAAACAGTTTTTGGACCTTTTTCTACTAAGTTTGAAATTTTTTAGCAATTTTTATTTTTTTTTTAACAAATTTAGAAAATTTCAAACAGTTTTTGATTATTTTTTAACAGATTTTAAAACTTTAAACAGTTTTTGGACCTTTTTCTACTAAGTTTGAAATTTTATGCAATTTTTATTTTTTTTTAACAAATTTAGAAAATTTCAAACAGTTTTTGATTATTTTTTAAAACAATTTTAACATTTTTTGGTTATTTTTGTACCGATTTGTTTTTAACAGTTTCAACATTTTTTTTTATTAGTGTTTACGTTTTTCTTGGCAATTTTTATTTTTTTTAACAAATTTAGAAAATTTCAAACAATTTTTGATTATTTTTTAACAGATTTTAAAACTTTAAACAGTTTTTGGACCATTTTCTACTAAGTTTGAAATTTTTTAGCAATTTTTATTTTTTTTTTAACAAATTTAGAAAATTTCAAACAGTTTTTGGTTATTTTTTAACAGATTTTAAAACTTTAAACAGTTTTTGGACCTTTTTCTACTAAGTTTGAAATTTTATGCAATTTTTATTTTTTTTTAACAAATTTAGAAAATTTCAAACAGTTTTTGATTATTTTTTAACAGATTTTAAAACTTTAAACAGTTTTTGGACCTTTTTCTACTAAGTTTGAAATTTTTTAGCAATTTTTATTTTTTTTTTAACAAATTTAGAAAATTTCAAACAGTTTTTGATTATTTTTTAACAGATTTTAAAACTTTAAACAGTTTTTGGACCTTTTTCTACTAAGTTTGAAATTTTATGCAATTTTTATTTTTTTTTAACAAATTTAGAAAATTTCAAACAGTTTTTGATTATTTTTTAACAGATTTTAAAACTTTAAACAGTTTTTGGACCTTTTTCTACTAAGTTTGAAATTTTTTAGCAATTTTTATTTTTTTTTTAACAAATTTAGAAAATTTCAAACAGTTTTTGATTATTTTTTAACAGATTTTAAAACTTTAAACAGTTTTTGGACCTTTTTCTACTAAGTTTGAAATTTTATGCAATTTTTATTTTTTTTTAACAAATTTAGAAAATTTCAAACAGTTTTTGATTATTTTTTAACAGATTTTAAAACTTTAAACAGTTTTTGGACCTTTTTCTACTAAGTTTGAAATTTTATGCAATTTTTATTTTTTTTTAACAAATTTAGAAAATTTCAAACAGTTTTTGATTATTTTTTAACAGATTTTAAAACTTTAAACAGTTTTTGGACCATTTTCTACTAAGTTTGAAATTTTTTAGCAATTTTTATTTTTTTTTTAACAAATTTAGAAAATTTCAAACAATTTTTGATTATTTTTTAACAGATTTTAAAACTTTAAACAGTTTTTGGACCATTTTCTACTAAGTTTGAAATTTTTTAGCAATTTTTATTTTTTTTTTAACAAATTTAGAAAATTTCAAACAGTTTTTGATTATTTTTTAACAGATTTTAAAACTTTAAACAGTTTTTGGACCTTTTTCTACTAAGTTTGAAATTTTATGCAATTTTTATTTTTTTTTAACAAATTTAGAAAATTTCAAACAGTTTTTGATTATTTTTTAACAGATTTTAAAACTTTAAACAGTTTTTGGACCTTTTTCTACTAAGTTTGAAATTTTTTAGCAATTTTTATTTTTTTTTTAACAAATTTAGAAAATTTCAAACAGTTTTTGATTATTTTTTAACAGATTTTAAAACTTTAAACAGTTTTTGGACCTTTTTCTACTAAGTTTGAAATTTTATGCAATTTTTATTTTTTTTTAACAAATTTAGAAAATTTCAAACAGTTTTTGATTATTTTTTAACAGATTTTAAAACTTTAAACAGTTTTTGGACCTTTTTCTACTAAGTTTGAAATTTTATGCAATTTTTATTTTTTTTTAACAAATTTAGAAAATTTCAAACAGTTTTTGATTATTTTTTAACAGATTTTAAAACTTTAAACAGTTTTTGGACCTTTTTCTACTAAGTTTGAAATTTTTTAGCAATTTTTATTTTTTTTTTAACAAATTTAGAAAATTTCAAACAGTTTTTGGTTATTTTTTAACAGATTTTAAAACTTTAAACAGTTTTTGGACCTTTTTCTACTAAGTTTGAAATTTTATGCAATTTTTATTTTTTTTTAACAAATTTAGAAAATTTCAAACAGTTTTTGATTATTTTTTAACAGATTTTAAAACTTTAAACAGTTTTTGGACCTTTTTCTACTAAGTTTGAAATTTTTTAGCAATTTTTATTTTTTTTTTAACAAATTTAGAAAATTTCAAACAGTTTTTGATTATTTTTTAACAGATTTTAAAACTTTAAACAGTTTTTGGACCTTTTTCTACTAAGTTTGAAATTTTATGCAATTTTTATTTTTTTTTTAACAAATTTAGAAAATTTCAAACAGTTTTTGATTATTTTTTAACAGATTTTAAAACTTTAAACAGTTTTTGGACCTTTTTCTACTAAGTTTGAAATTTTTTAGCAATTTTTATTTTTTTTTTAACAAATTTAGAAAATTTCAAACAGTTTTTGATTATTTTTTAACAGATTTTAAAACTTTAAACAGTTTTTGGACCTTTTTCTACTAAGTTTGAAATTTTATGCAATTTTTATTTTTTTTTAACAAATTTAGAAAATTTCAAACAGTTTTTGATTATTTTTTAACAGATTTTAAAACTTTAAACAGTTTTTGGACCTTTTTCTACTAAGTTTGAAATTTTATGCAATTTTTATTTTTTTTTAACAAATTTAGAAAATTTCAAACAGTTTTTGATTATTTTTTAACAGATTTTAAAACTTTAAACAGTTTTTGGACCTTTTTCTACTAAGTTCGAAATTTTTTAGCAATTTTTATTTTTTTTTTAACAAATTTAGAAAATTTCAAACAGTTTTTGATTATTTTTTAACAGATTTTAAAACTTTAAACAGTTTTTGGACCTTTTTCTACTAAGTTTGAAATTTTTTAGCAATTTTTATTTTTTTTTAACAAATTTAGAAAATTTCAAACAGTTTTTGATTATTTTTTAACAGATTTTAAAACTTTAAACAGTTTTTGGACCTTTTTCTACTAAGTTTGAAATTTTTTAGCAATTTTTATTTTTTTTTTAACAAATTTAGAAAATTTCAAACAGTTTTTGATTATTTTTTAACAGATTTTAAAACTTTAAACAGTTTTTGGACCTTTTTCTACTAAGTTTGAAATTTTTTAGCAATTTTTATTTTTTTTTTAACAAATTTAGAAAATTTCAAACAGTTTTTGATTATTTTTTAACAGATTTTAAAACTTTAAACAGTTTTTGGACCTTTTTCTACTAAGTTTGAAATTTTTTAGCAATTTTTATTTTTTTTTTAACAAATTTAGAAAATTTCAAACAGTTTTTGATTATTTTTTAACAGATTTTAAAACTTTAAACAGTTTTTGGACCTTTTTCTACTAAGTTTGAAATTTTATGCAATTTTTATTTTTTTTTAACAAATTTAGAAAATTTCAAACAGTTTTTGATTATTTTTTAACAGATTTTAAAACTTTAAACAGTTTTTGGACCTTTTTCTACTAAGTTTGAAATTTTTTAGCAATTTTTATTTTTTTTTTAACAAATTTAGAAAATTTCAAACAGTTTTTGATTATTTTTTAACAGATTTTAAAACTTTAAACAGTTTTTGGACCTTTTTCTACTAAGTTTGAAATTTTTTAGCAATTTTTATTTTTTTTTTAACAAATTTAGAAAATTTCAAACAGTTTTTGATTATTTTTTAACAGATTTTAAAACTTTAAACAGTTTTTGGACCTTTTTCTACTAAGTTTGAAATTTTTTAGCAATTTTTATTTTTTTTTTTAACAAATTTAGAAAATTTCAAACAGTTTTTGTTTATTTTTTAACAGATTTTAAAACTTTAAACAGTTTTTGGACCTTTTTCTACTAAGTTTGAAATTTTTTAGCAATTTTTATTTTTTTTTTAACAAATTTAGAAAATTTCAAACAGTTTTTGGTTATTTTTTAACAGATTTTAAAACTTTAAACAGTTTTTGGACCATTTTCTACTAAGTTTGAAATTTTTTAGCAATTTTTATTTTTTTTTTAACAAATTTAGAAAATTTCAAACAGTTTTTGATTATTTTTTAACAGATTTTAAAACTTTAAACAGTTTTTGGACCTTTTTCTACTAAGTTTGAAATTTTTTAGCAATTTTTATTTTTTTTTTTAACAAATTTAGAAAATTTCAAACAGTTTTTGGTTATTTTTTAACAGATTTTAAAACTTTAAACAGTTTTTGGACCATTTTCTACTAAGTTTGAAATTTTTTAGCAATTTTTATTTTTTTTTTAACAAATTTAGAAAATTTCAAACAGTTTTTGATTATTTTTTAACAGATTTTAAAACTTTAAACAGTTTTTGGACCTTTTTCTACTAAGTTTGAAATTTTTTAGCAATTTTTATTTTTTTTTAACAAATTTAGAAAATTTCAAACAGTTTTTGGTTATTTTTTAACAGATTTTAAAACTTTAAACAGTTTTTGGACCTTTTTCTACTAAGTTTGAAATTTTATGCAATTTTTATTTTTTTTTAACAAATTTAGAAAATTTCAAACAGTTTTTGATTATTTTTTAACAGATTTTAAAACTTTAAACAGTTTTTGGACCTTTTTCTACTAAGTTTGAAATTTTTTAGCAATTTTTTATTTTTTTTTAACAAATTTAGAAAATTTCAAACAGTTTTTGATTATTTTTTAACAGATTTTAAAACTTTAAACAGTTTTTGGACCTTTTTCTACTAAGTTTGAAATTTTTTAGCAATTTTTATTTTTTTTTTTAACAAATTTAGAAAATTTCAAACAGTTTTTGATTATTTTTTAACAGATTTTAAAACTTTAAACAGTTTTTGGACCTTTTTCTACTAAGTTTGAAATTTTTTAGCAATTTTTATTTTTTTTTTAACAAATTTAGAAAATTTCAAACAGTTTTTGTTTATTTTTTAACAGATTTTAAAACTTTAAACAGTTTTTGGACCTTTTTCTACTAAGTTTGAAATTTTTTAGCAATTTTTATTTTTTTTTTAACAAATTTAGAAAATTTCAAACAGTTTTTGGTTATTTTTTAACAGATTTTAAAACTTTAAACAGTTTTTGGACCATTTTCTACTAAGTTTGAAATTTTTTAGCAATTTTTATTTTTTTTTTAACAAATTTAGAAAATTTCAAACAGTTTTTGATTATTTTTTAACAGATTTTAAAACTTTAAACAGTTTTTGGACCTTTTTCTACTAAGTTTGAAATTTTTTAGCAATTTTTATTTTTTTTTTTAACAAATTTAGAAAATTTCAAACAGTTTTTGGTTATTTTTTAACAGATTTTAAAACTTTAAACAGTTTTTGGACCTTTTTCTACTAAGTTTGAAATTTTTTAGCAATTTTTATTTTTTTTTTTAACAAATTTAGAAAATTTCAAACAGTTTTTGGTTATTTTTTAACAGATTTTAAAACTTTAAACAGTTTTTGGACCTTTTTCTACTAAGTTTGAAATTTTTTAGCAATTTTTATTTTTTTTTTTAACAAATTTAGAAAATTTCAAACAGTTTTTGATTATTTTTTAACAGATTTTAAAACTTTAAACAGTTTTTGGACCTTTTTCTACTAAGTTTGAAATTTTTTAGCAATTTTTTATTTTTTTTTTAACAAATTTAGAAAATTTCAAACAGTTTTTGTTTATTTTTTAACAGATTTTAAAACTTTAAACAGTTTTTGGACCTTTTTCTACTAAGTTTGAAATTTTTTAGCAATTTTTATTTTTTTTTTAACAAATTTAGAAAATTTCAAACAGTTTTTGATTATTTTTTAACAGATTTTAAAACTTTAAACAGTTTTTGGACCTTTTTCTACTAAGTTTGAAATTTTTTAGCAATTTTTTATTTTTTTTTAACAAATTTAGAAAATTTCAAACAGTTTTTGATTATTTTTTAACAGATTTTAAAACTTTAAACAGTTTTTGGACCTTTTTCTACTAAGTTTGAAATTTTTTAGCAATTTTTATTTTTTTTTTTAACAAATTTAGAAAATTTCAAACAGTTTTTGATTATTTTTTAACAGATTTTAAAACTTTAAACAGTTTTTGGACCTTTTTCTACTAAGTTTGAAATTTTTTAGCAATTTTTATTTTTTTTTTAACAAATTTAGAAAATTTCAAACAGTTTTTGGTTATTTTTTAACAGATTTTAAAACTTTAAACAGTTTTTGGACCTTTTTCTACTAAGTTTGAAATTTTTTAGCAATTTTTATTTTTTTTTTAACAAATTTAGAAAATTTCAAACAGTTTTTGTTTATTTTTTAACAGATTTTAAAACTTTAAACAGTTTTTGGACCTTTTTCTACTAAGTTTGAAATTTTTTAGCAATTTTTATTTTTTTTTTTAACAAATTTAGAAAATTTCAAACAGTTTTTGATTATTTTTTAACAGATTTTAAAACTTTAAACAGTTTTTGGACCTTTTTCTACTAAGTTTGAAATTTTATGCAATTTTTATTTTTTTTTAACAAATTTAGAAAATTTCAAACAGTTTTTGATTATTTTTTAACAGATTTTAAAACTTTAAACAGTTTTTGGACCTTTTTCTACTAAGTTTGAAATTTTATGCAATTTTTATTTTTTTTTAACAAATTTAGAAAATTTCAAACAGTTTTTGATTATTTTTTAACAGATTTTAAAACTTTAAACAGTTTTTGGACCTTTTTCTACTAAGTTTGAAATTTTTTAGCAATTTTTTATTTTTTTTTAACAAATTTAGAAAATTTCAAACAGTTTTTGATTATTTTTTAACAGATTTTAAAACTTTAAACAGTTTTTGGACCTTTTTCTACTAAGTTTGAAATTTTTTAGCAATTTTTATTTTTTTTTTTAACAAATTTAGAAAATTTCAAACAGTTTTTGATTATTTTTTAACAGATTTTAAAACTTTAAACAGTTTTTGGACCTTTTTCTACTAAGTTTGAAATTTTTTAGCAATTTTTATTTTTTTTTTTAACAAATTTAGAAAATTTCAAACAGTTTTTGTTTATTTTTTAACAGATTTTAAAACTTTAAACAGTTTTTGGACCTTTTTCTACTAAGTTTGAAATTTTTTAGCAATTTTTATTTTTTTTTTTAACAAATTTAGAAAATTTCAAACAGTTTTTGGTTATTTTTTAACAGATTTTAAAACTTTAAACAGTTTTTGGACCATTTTCTACTAAGTTTGAAATTTTTTAGCAATTTTTATTTTTTTTTTAACAAATTTAGAAAATTTCAAACAGTTTTTGATTATTTTTTAACAGATTTTAAAACTTTAAACAGTTTTTGGACCTTTTTCTACTAAGTTTGAAATTTTTTAGCAATTTTTATTTTTTTTTTTAACAAATTTAGAAAATTTCAAACAGTTTTTGGTTATTTTTTAACAGATTTTAAAACTTTAAACAGTTTTTGGACCTTTTTCTACTAAGTTTGAAATTTTTTAGCAATTTTTATTTTTTTTTTTAACAAATTTAGAAAATTTCAAACAGTTTTTGGTTATTTTTTAACAGATTTTAAAACTTTAAACAGTTTTTGGACCTTTTTCTACTAAGTTTGAAATTTTTTAGCAATTTTTATTTTTTTTTTTAACAAATTTAGAAAATTTCAAACAGTTTTTGGTTATTTTTTAACAGATTTTAAAACTTTAAACAGTTTTTGGACCTTTTTCTACTAAGTTTGAAATTTTTTAGCAATTTTTATTTTTTTTTTTAACAAATTTAGAAAATTTCAAACAGTTTTTGGTTATTTTTTAACAGATTTTAAAACTTTAAACAGTTTTTGGACCTTTTTCTACTAAGTTTGAAATTTTTTAGCAATTTTTATTTTTTTTTTTAACAAATTTAGAAAATTTCAAACAGTTTTTGGTTATTTTTTAACAGATTTTAAAACTTTAAACAGTTTTTGGACCTTTTTCTACTAAGTTTGAAATTTTATGCAATTTTTATTTTTTTTTAACAAATTTAGAAAATTTCAAACAGTTTTTGATTATTTTTTAACAGATTTTAAAACTTTAAACAGTTTTTGGACCTTTTTCTACTAAGTTTGAAATTTTTTAGCAATTTTTTATTTTTTTTTAACAAATTTAGAAAATTTCAAACAGTTTTTGTTTATTTTTTAACAGATTTTAAAACTTTAAACAGTTTTTGGACCTTTTTCTACTAAGTTTGAAATTTTTTAGCAATTTTTATTTTTTTTTTTAACAAATTTAGAAAATTTCAAACAGTTTTTGATTATTTTTTAACAGATTTTAAAACTTTAAACAGTTTTTGGACCTTTTTCTACTAAGTTTGAAATTTTTTAGCAATTTTTTATTTTTTTTTAACAAATTTAGAAAATTTCAAACAGTTTTTGATTATTTTTTAACAGATTTTAAAACTTTAAACAGTTTTTGGACCTTTTTCTACTAAGTTTGAAATTTTTTAGCAATTTTTATTTTTTTTTTTAACAAATTTAGAAAATTTCAAACAGTTTTTGATTATTTTTTAACAGATTTTAAAACTTTAAACAGTTTTTGGACCTTTTTCTACTAAGTTTGAAATTTTTTAGCAATTTTTATTTTTTTTTTAACAAATTTAGAAAATTTCAAACAGTTTTTGGTTATTTTTTAACAGATTTTAAAACTTTAAACAGTTTTTGGACCTTTTTCTACTAAGTTTGAAATTTTTTAGCAATTTTTATTTTTTTTTTTAACAAATTTAGAAAATTTCAAACAGTTTTTGTTTATTTTTTAACAGATTTTAAAACTTTAAACAGTTTTTGGACCTTTTTCTACTAAGTTTGAAATTTTTTAGCAATTTTTATTTTTTTTTTTAACAAATTTAGAAAATTTCAAACAGTTTTTGGTTATTTTTTAACAGATTTTAAAACTTTAAACAGTTTTTGGACCTTTTTCTACTAAGTTTGAAATTTTATGCAATTTTTATTTTTTTTTAACAAATTTAGAAAATTTCAAACAGTTTTTGATTATTTTTTAACAGATTTTAAAACTTTAAACAGTTTTTGGACCTTTTTCTACTAAGTTTGAAATTTTTTAGCAATTTTTTATTTTTTTTTAACAAATTTAGAAAATTTCAAACAGTTTTTGTTTATTTTTTAACAGATTTTAAAACTTTAAACAGTTTTTGGACCTTTTTCTACTAAGTTTGAAATTTTTTAGCAATTTTTATTTTTTTTTTTAACAAATTTAGAAAATTTCAAACAGTTTTTGATTATTTTTTAACAGATTTTAAAACTTTAAACAGTTTTTGGACCTTTTTCTACTAAGTTTGAAATTTTTTAGCAATTTTTTATTTTTTTTTAACAAATTTAGAAAATTTCAAACAGTTTTTGATTATTTTTTAACAGATTTTAAAACTTTAAACAGTTTTTGGACCTTTTTCTACTAAGTTTGAAATTTTTTAGCAATTTTTATTTTTTTTTTTAACAAATTTAGAAAATTTCAAACAGTTTTTGATTATTTTTTAACAGATTTTAAAACTTTAAACAGTTTTTGGACCTTTTTCTACTAAGTTTGAAATTTTTTAGCAATTTTTATTTTTTTTTTAACAAATTTAGAAAATTTCAAACAGTTTTTGGTTATTTTTTAACAGATTTTAAAACTTTAAACAGTTTTTGGACCTTTTTCTACTAAGTTTGAAATTTTTTAGCAATTTTTATTTTTTTTTTTAACAAATTTAGAAAATTTCAAACAGTTTTTGTTTATTTTTTAACAGATTTTAAAACTTTAAACAGTTTTTGGACCTTTTTCTACTAAGTTTGAAATTTTTTAGCAATTTTTATTTTTTTTTTTAACAAATTTAGAAAATTTCAAACAGTTTTTGGTTATTTTTTAACAGATTTTAAAACTTTAAACAGTTTTTGGACCTTTTTCTACTAAGTTTGAAATTTTATGCAATTTTTATTTTTTTTTAACAAATTTAGAAAATTTCAAACAGTTTTTGATTATTTTTTAACAGATTTTAAAACTTTAAACAGTTTTTGGACCTTTTTCTACTAAGTTTGAAATTTTTTAGCAATTTTTTATTTTTTTTTAACAAATTTAGAAAATTTCAAACAGTTTTTGATTATTTTTTAACAGATTTTAAAACTTTAAACAGTTTTTGGACCTTTTTCTACTAAGTTTGAAATTTTTTAGCAATTTTTATTTTTTTTTTTAACAAATTTAGAAAATTTCAAACAGTTTTTGTTTATTTTTTAACAGATTTTAAAACTTTAAACAGTTTTTGGACCTTTTTCTACTAAGTTTGAAATTTTATGCAATTTTTATTTTTTTTTAACAAATTTAGAAAATTTCAAACAGTTTTTGATTATTTTTTAACAGATTTTAAAACTTTAAACAGTTTTTGGACCTTTTTCTACTAAGTTTGAAATTTTTTAGCAATTTTTATTTTTTTTTTAACAAATTTAGAAAATTTCAAACAGTTTTTGGTTATTTTTTAACAGATTTTAAAACTTTAAACAGTTTTTGGACCTTTTTCTACTAAGTTTGAAATTTTTTAGCAATTTTTATTTTTTTTTTAACAAATTTAGAAAATTTCAAACAGTTTTTGGTTATTTTTTAACAGATTTTAAAACTTTAAACAGTTTTTGGACCTTTTTCTACTAAGTTTGAAATTTTTTAGCAATTTTTATTTTTTTTTTTAACAAATTTAGAAAATTTCAAACAGTTTTTGTTTATTTTTTAACAGATTTTAAAACTTTAAACAGTTTTTGGACCTTTTTCTACTAAGTTTGAAATTTTTTAGCAATTTTTATTTTTTTTTTTAACAAATTTAGAAAATTTCAAACAGTTTTTGTTTATTTTTTAACAGATTTTAAAACTTTAAACAGTTTTTGGACCTTTTTCTACTAAGTTTGAAATTTTTTAGCAATTTTTATTTTTTTTTTTAACAAATTTAGAAAATTTCAAACAGTTTTTGGTTATTTTTTAACAGATTTTAAAACTTTAAACAGTTTTTGGACCATTTTCTACTAAGTTTGAAATTTTTTAGCAATTTTTATTTTTTTTTTAACAAATTTAGAAAATTTCAAACAGTTTTTGATTATTTTTTAACAGATTTTAAAACTTTAAACAGTTTTTGGACCTTTTTCTACTAAGTTTGAAATTTTTTAGCAATTTTTATTTTTTTTTAACAAATTTAGAAAATTTCAAACAGTTTTTGATTATTTTTTAACAGATTTTAAAACTTTAAACAGTTTTTGGACCTTTTTCTACTAAGTTTGAAATTTTTTAGCAATTTTTATTTTTTTTTAACAAATTTAGAAAATTTCAAACAGTTTTTGGTTATTTTTTAACAGATTTTAAAATTTTTTAACAGTTTTTGGGTATTTTTCTACTAGTTTGAAATTTTTTAACAGATTTCTGTTATTTTCAACAGATTATATATATATTTTTAAAAGTTTCGGTATTTTAACAGATTTTGAATTTTTTTAAAACAATTTTAACATTTTTTGGTTATTTTTGTACCGATTTGTTTTTAACAGTTTCAACATTTTTTTTAGTGTTTACGTTTTTTTTACCAATTTTTATTTTTTGTAACAAATTTAGGAAATTTCAATCATTTTTTGGATATTTTTAACAGATTTTGAATTTTTTTTAACAGGTTTAGTTAATTTTTTATCGATTTTATATATTTTTAACAATTTTTGGTTATTTTTCAACAAATTTTGGTTATTTTTTTTTTAACAGATTCTATTTTTTTTTTAACAGATTTTGGTTATTTGTTTAACAGATTTATAAATTTTTCAACAGGTTTTGGTTACTTTTTTACTGATTTTATATTTTTGAATCGTTTTTAAATATTTTTTTTTAACAAAATTTGAATTTTTTAAACAAATTTTTTATATTTTTAACAGATTTTGAATTTTTTTAACAGGTTTGGTTAATTTTTTATCGACTATATATTTTTAACAATTTTTGGTTATTTTTCAACAAATTTTGGTTATTTTTTTTTTACAGATTCTATATTTTTTTTAACAGATTTTGGTTATTTGTTTAACAAATTTATGAATTTTTCAACAAATTTTGGTTACTTTTTAACTGATTTACTATTTTTGAACAGTTTTTAAATATTTTTTTTTAACAAATTTTGATTTTTTTAAACAATTTTTGGATATTTTTAACAGATTTTGAATTTTTTTAACAGGTTTCTAACTGATTTTATATTTTTTAACTTTTTAGTAATTTTTTTAACAAATTTTGTAGTAGTTATTTTTTAATAAATTTCGAATATTTTAACAGTTTTGTGTTATATTTCGATTTTAATTTTTTATCGTTATTTTTATATTATTTTTTGACTACTTTTAAAGTTATTTAATAATTTTATATCACTTGATGACGTTTGATTATTTTTGGGTATTCTTTTACATTTTTTTACATAAGTTTTACGATATCTAAATAGTTATTTTCCCAACAAGTGCGGAAAGTTATACTTTTCCACACGCAATTGCAGTTGCCCGAACGACGCGAAGCGGAGTTCGGCCATGCAATTAAGTGGGGAAAAGATACTTTACGCAAGTGTTTGGAACAATATTTTTTCTACAAAAGTACAACTTTCCGCACTCAAATGCGTGCGGAAAAGTATACTTCATTTTTTTATATTAAATAAAAGTTTTTTGATAAAAAAAATAAAAATCATTTCAATAGTTTTTAGAGTAATTATACTTAAGAATTAAGTTTGAAAAAAAATATTTTTAATTGAAACATTAAAAAAAAAATATGCACGAGAAAAGTAAAAAATGAATTTGTTAAAGTTTTATTATTTAAAACAAATATTTTTTCCATATTGGAAAACTTATATGAAATTAATTATTTTATGCGTTAGTTGCGTAATATTAGTTTTTCTTAAATTATATCTGGATAAACAATCCTACATTTAAATAGGAAATTTAATTCTTTAAACAATTTTTGTTTGTCTTTAGATGTCAAAAATTTGACGTTGTGAATAAACATAACAAAATTTATAGCCCATGTAGTAAATCATCAGGTAAACTAATTCCTAATAGTAAATAAAAACTAACTTTTTGATACAATTTATAATATAATTCTTGTATTTATACAGTTGGTATAAATTTTATTTTTATTTATGTTGTACAATTTTAGTTTAAAGATGTAAATAAATGAATTGTGAATCAAATGGAAAAAATTTTTATTAATATTGAAATCTTAATCAATCAAGATTACAACAGTTAATCTCGGTGTCTAAATAATCATAAGAAATTTGCTGTGAGCTAATAATAAACAACATTACCATAGCGGCAAATTTGTACATTCATCAAAAACGAGGATTGAAGTGACAGTCATTATGTTATTGCAGGCGTGTTACATTTGATCTACGGCCCCCGGATTATGACTATTCTTCGAAAAAAGAACCCACTATGTTATATCTGGTTTCGTTTTAGATTTGCCTAAAAACAACAAACATCGTTTGCTTTATACATAATTATCCGCTACCACATGTAGTTTACGTGTTTACGCCACGACTGGCTTTGAAATTCATCCCGAAACGTTATCAGAGATTTGTGACTAATGATTTTGTGGTCACATTTTAAGTTACCATAAATCTCTTTTGACCAAAAAATTTATTTACACTTTATCGTAACAGTAACCATGGCTAATTAATTTCAATAAAAAAAAACTTCTTTTTCATAAACATAGAACAAGATTCCGCTGACTAAAGCATATACATTTAATCTATTTATTTTACAATTTTAAAAATGATTTTTTAATACAAATAAGTTAATAAAAAAATATAATCAGTAAAACTACGAAAACAATCCAAAGCTGAATAAGTTTTTTTTTTAATTTTTCAACAAATATAAAAGAACTAATAGTGTCAGATACATTGACCTCTTATTTTTTTTTGTAGTAAGTAATTATAAAAATATTTATTTGTTTATTAAATAATTTACCTTTTTTTTTATAATAATGCATCTGTTGATGGCAATTTTTTAACCATTTCAAATTAAAAAAATATTTTTATGTATTTTTTCACTTACTATAAAGCGGGGAAGGTAAATAATTCCCTGCCTAAATCCTTTAGACCGATCAGCCTTACCTCGTTCGTACTAAAAACTCTAGACAGAATTCTAGATAGGCATATTAGAGACGGGAACTGCAGGGAAATTCCCCTCAACCCCAGACAATATGCCTACCAGGTTGCCAAATCCATAGACTGTCAGATTTAGGGCGGCGAAGGGGTGTCCTCAAGGTGGAGTGCTGTCTCCAATTCTTTAGTCACTCTTGGTCGACCCCCTACTGGACAGGCTCTCCCAGCTGGGGGTGGATTTTCAATGTTATGCCGATGACCTTTTAATAATAGTTAGAGGCTTATTTGAAGAGATTATTTCCAATATCCTTCAGGAAGCTCTTAACATCGTATACAGATGGTGTGAGGAGGAAGAGATATCTGTGAACCCCCACAAAACGGTAGTAGTTCCTTTTACAAAAAGGAGGAAGCTTGATAAGCTACGTCATCCAATTTTGGAAGGCGTAACCATTCCGTTTGCGGAGGAGGTAAAATATCTGGGGATTATCATTGATAGAAAACTTACCTGGAACTCCCATCTGGAAAGAACAATCAATAAAGCCAGGGCATCCCTCTGGAATATCAGAAGGGTATGCGGCAAGTCGTGGGGAATGAACCCTAAACAGATTTACTGGATTTATCAAACGGTGATAAAACCAATGGTCACATATGGCGCAATGGCCTGGTGGACGAAGGGGCTCCAGTCTATTGCGGCGGCTACATTATCTGGACTACAGAGATTAGCATGTGTGGCTATTACAGGCGCTATGTCATCTACCCCGACAGCGGCAATGGAAAGATTTGTGGGTCTCACTCCTCTCCATATATTACTAGATCAGGAGGCCAGAATGACCTCCTATAGAGCCATGTCGGTGGCTAGTCATATTGAGGGGGAGAGGCTATGGGACCACTCTGGACTGCTGCGAGAGATGAGTACTCACCACACTCTAGGAATGGTTTCGGATGTGCTCTCCCCCAGAACTCACATACAGAAGTCCTTCAACTTCCTTCTTCCGAGAAGAGACGAATGGGAAAAGGGGGAGATCCTCTTTCCAGGGACGGCTTATATATTGTATACAGATGGTTCAAAGATCCCAAGTGGTGTTGGAGCCGGAGTGTACAGCAGAAAACCGAGAGTTGACATCACAGTAAGCCTCGGCAAGTATGCTACCATCTTTCAGGCTATAGAATTGTGTACAAAAGAGTTGGTAAACCATCATCTTGTCAACAAAAGTATTTACATTTTATCAGACAGCCAGGCAGCTTTAAAAGCACTGAGCTCTAGCCGGCTGGACTCGAAGCTGGTGTGGAACTGCATCGAATCCCTGAATCGCATTGCTACCAGTAACAGAGTAACCCTACTCTGGGTACCTGGGCATGAAGGGGTGGAGGGCAATGAGAAAGCCGACACCCTTGCGAAAAGAGGTGCAGAATCCGAGTTCATTGGACCGGAACTATTTTCCGGCATAGCCAAAAGCAGTGCCAAAGACACTATCTGGAAATGGGCCGAGAGGAAAACTCTTCAGCACTAGAAAGATATTCCTGGGTTAGCTCACTCTAAGGCGCTTATAGTCAAACCCTCAGGTAGCACCCTATCGCAGATCCTAGAATGGAGTAGAAGTGATCTACGCATCCTAATTGGACTGCTTACAGGATACTGTCGTCTGCGGTACCATCTGAAGAAGCTAGGTCTGAGTCAAACATCGGACTGTTGCTTCTGCAGTGTGGAAGACGAAACGGCGGAGCATATTTTATGCTCCTGCCCTGCCCTGGAAATGAATAGGCTTCGTACGTTTGGTTTTGTACAGCTGGAGCCTACCGACTTCAAGGAATCTTCACCTAAATCAACCATAGACTTCGTAAGAACGTGTGGATTGTATGGTGAATTATAGCCCATAGGGATTAGCCACAATAGGCCTCTGTTGGCCGCAGTGGAGGGGCGAGCAAACGCTCCACTCACATTGAACCTACCTACCATCACTTACTATAAAATGGAGCAATCGAATTTTTTTATTGAAATTAATGTGTCTCGACATCAAAGGCCATTGAGACAGGTATAATACATTATAGAACTGACAGTTAATATATAATTAGATTTTGGAACTCAAATTAATGTCTTTTAAGTATCTGAGAACTTTATACATCTGGTCCGATTAATAGAGAACTTCTGCCATGGTACTTGAAAGTCCAAACTGTCTTTGAATGAGTACTGCTGGCATTCAATGAGGCTGTATTTGACAGATAAGGCACTGTTGCAGTTGTGATATAAACGAGGATGTTCTGAGGTAATCAGGTAGCTGTGTGTGAGATTTGTGTGACCAATTCGTAGTCTTCTAATAGTTATTTTATCTCTTCACATGGTAATGAAGGAGGTGGAATGGCCTGACGGATTGGAGGGCCTCAAATAACTTCTAAAGGAATTCTAGTCTAGTGTTCTTGCCATGATGAGTAAATAGTTTTTCAAATTCCTGCACAACTGGATTTCTTCAACAGGAATATTGAATATTGATGCTTCTTTTGCTGCCTGGTCTGCCAGTTCGTTCCAGATAATGCCGATACTTGAGGGAACCCAGAATAAAGTTACAGTCATTCTTTCAGATGTCTTTCATATATAGCTTTTACGAGGTGGTGAAAGCTGTAAATGCTTTGGATGGATTTGATCGAGACAACGGAATCAGTGCATATTGCAACTTTTCTGGCATCTTGGATTATGGAGTTAAAAGCTTAGAGTACAGTAAATAGTTCTGAAGTGTGAATACTGGAGAAAGATGGTGGTTTATTTGAGGAAACGGTTATGTAAGAGAGAAACGGTTATGTAAGAGAGAATAACTGAACATTTTGGAAGTATAATATTTGATCAAAATTTGAGTTATGCATAAGATCTGGGAAGTTTTGTCTTAGAATCTCGTTGGAGGTTTAGTGTTTGGAGTATTTACTTAGGATTAGGTAGATTTTTGGTAAGTTTTTATTCAATAATCAGTTTATCTCAGCTTTCTGGCACCACAATTCTTGAAATAATGTTATCATTTTATTCTGCAATGACATTTAAACAACGAACAATACGTCTTAGTTAAGCAGGAAACTGCAATGCTTAAAATAAGATAGAATATGATAATTAATTTGGTATACTATAAAATAATTATTCACAGTAAAATATTTAAAGATTTAAAATTGGTTTATTTATTAAATTAAAAGTATTTTCGAACGTTCAAATGTCAGAAATATGACACTCAGAAACTGCTTCAAATTTTTCTTTACGTATTTAATCTATGAGGTATCCCAATTAAAATACCGTTTGTTTTGTTTTTATATTTATGCTATGAGATGTTCTAAATATAATATCGTTTGTCCCACCTAAATCCGACTACTAATAACAAAGTTTGACGCTAAAGCCCTTTAGTCTTTGGTGTCTGACAAGATTTTTATCTAAATATATATTCTGCGACACATTTTCCGCGTTAAATTTGGACCAATAATAACGAAGTTTGACTTTAGGGCCTTTAGTCTTTGCTTTTGCGCATGATTTTTATTTACCTATTTATTCTACGTCACATTTATAATACAATGCCGTTTGTCCCATTTAAATCTGTCTACTGATAACGGAGATATCCCGCTTCATACTTTCCCCCATCCCCGCGGAGGTCAACTGTTCTGATGCTCTCTTTGCTTATCTACTGCCATTTAATATTGAGTCGAAGCACTCTGGTGTTCTTTTTTTTATTAAAAATAGAAGACATTTAAAATTTTCAAACTTATAATTTCACAAAATACAAAATCAAAAAAATTGTGTGAAACGTTTTAATATATTGAGGCAAATGACCTAGACGCTATTTAATATTGAGGCGAAGCACTCTGGTGTTTTTTTTTTTATTAAAAAAAGAAGACATTTAAAATTTGCAAACTTATAAGACAATTTTGCAAAATATAAAATCAAAACAATTGTGTAAAACGTTTTAATATATTGAGACAAATGACCTAGGCGCCATTTAATATTGAGGCCAAACACTCTGGTATTTTTTTTTTATTAAAAAGAGAAGACATTTAAAATTTGCAAAATTATAAGACAATTTTGCAAAATATAAAATCAAAAAAATTGTGTAAAACGTTTTAATATATTGAGGCAAATGACCTAGACGCCATTTAATATTGAGGCCAAACACTCTGGTATTTTTTTTTTATTAAAAAAAAACATTTCAAATTAGCAAACTTATAATTTCACAAAATACAAAATCAAAAAAATTGTGTAAAGCATTTTAATATTTTGAGTCAAATGACCTTGACGCCATTTAATATTGAGGCGAAGCACTCTGGTGTTTTTTTTTATTAAAAATAGAAGACATTTAAAATTTGCAAACATAATTTCACAAAATATAAAATCAAAAAAAATTGTATAAAGTGTTTTTATATATATTAAGGCGAATGACCTAGTCGTCTTCTAATATTGAGGCGAAGCACTCTGGTGTTTCTTTTTTCATAAATTTAAAAAAAGAAGATATTTAAATTTTGAAAACTTATATGCAAAAATACAAAATCCAAAAAATTTTGAAAAGTGTTTTTACACATTGAGGCGAATAACCTTAGACGTTTTATAATATATTGAGGCGAAAGACTAAGGTGTTTTTAACAATAAAAAAAATGTATGCTAAAAAGAGAGCTGCAAGTATTTGTACAATAGAAATTTTTAGAAACCTTTACCACCGTTGCCATATTCACTAAAAAGTAAAAAAAAATAATAAAATTGAGATATCTAATCATTATATAATAATCATATGAAGTGGAAAATTTAGTAACTATAAAAATTTAAAAAATACTTTACATTTTTTTAATTAACAATCGACTATTTTTCTTTAAAAAAAATCTATTGCCAAACTCTTATTAACTATATGAAATAAATCGGAAATTAAGGAAAAGCTTGTCAACAAGTTAAATAGAATGAAACAAAATGAATAAAGAAAAAGCGGTCATCGTTAACCCAGCCAACTATAGTGGTAATAAAATAAAATGACATATAAATCGAAAAAGACAGAATCAGCTTTATTCTATAGTGTTTGTGTAACGTTTTAATGTTCACACAGATTCACAAATAAACACTCGAATTTCTAGAACATTACTATTTACTTATTTACGTATTCCTTTATTGCTATGCGCCGAATGTTTTCTAATTTTGTAATGGGTCGGGCTCTTTGGTGATTGGTAACACGCACGTCGCGGGTGGTCTTTCGCACCTCGTAAACCGAACCTCTAATTGCGGATATATATATGCTAAACTAGACTTTTACACATTAAAATTTTCATATTTTTTTAACAAAACATGATTTTTATAAATATAACCAATCATATTTCAAAAAATTTTTTGTTTCATCTAAATCTGTCAATTAATAACAAAACTAGATGTTAATGCCCTTTTAACATTATTACTGTGTATGATTTTTGCTTATATATTTATTGTTTGTTTCGTTCAAATCGATCCAATAATAACGAAGTTAGATACTAATGCCCTTTTGTCGTTGCTTCTGAGCATGATTTATAGTTAAGTATTTAATATAGGTCACATTTTAAATCTAAGGAATTTTTTTTGTTTTTAGTTTTTTTCCAAAACTGTTACTATTAACGCGAAAATATTTCACTTAATATAGTGATCGAAATAATAATTGTATAATTAAAAATAGGCTTTATAAAAAAACCATAATGTCTAGCGTTGTTTTCCAAGTTTGTATTTGCATGTGTACGCCTCTGGAAAAAATTAAAAAAAAAAATTAAAAAAAAAATGCTGAAAAAGTAAAATAATGCTAAAAAAGCTAAAAATTCAAAAAAAAATGCCAAAAAAAATGCAAAAAAACGAACAGAAAAATGGAAAAAATGATAAAAATGTTTAAAATGACAAAAAAATCTAAAAAAAAAGCAAAAACCGAACAAAAAAAATGATAAAAATGCAAAAAAAAACAAACATATACAAAAAAATGCGCAATAATACATAAAAAGCAAAAAATGAACTAAAAAATGTTAAAGTTCGAAAAAAACTGAAAAGTTAAAAAAAAAGTGATAAAGGAAATTGTAAAGAATGTTAAAAGATCTAATAAAAGTTTAAAAAATACTGAAAAAAAGTAAAACAATGCTAAAAAAATACTAAGAAATTTTAAAAAATGCTAAAAAATGCCAAAAATTGCTAAAAAATGCTAAAAAATGCTAAAAAATGCTAAAAAATGTTAAAAAATGCTAAAAAATGCTAAAAAATGCTAAAAAATGCTAAAAATGCTAAAAAATGCTAAAAAATGCTAAAAAATGCTAAAAAATGCTAAAAAATGCTAAAAAATGCTAAAAAATGCTAAAAAATGCTAAAAAATGCTAAAAAATGCTAAAAAATGCTAAAAAATGCTAAAAAATGCTAAAAAATGCCAAAAAATTAAAGGATAATGCAAAAAAATGCCAAATACAAAAAAAAGTCAAAAAACGCTGGAAAAATTTAAATAATGCTAAAAAAAGGTTAAAAATGCAAAAAAATACCAAAAAGTAAAAAAAAATACAAAAAAAAACAAAATAAATTAAAAAAAATACATAAAAAGGAAAATGATAAGAATTCTAAAAAAAAGCAAAAAAAGTTTAAAAAGAAATTGTAAAAAATGTTAAAAATATCTGAAAGAGTATTCGTGGATACTCGTCGGGAAAGTTTTGGGGCGACACAACCGATTTTTTTTTTGACAGGTGACAGTTGGAGAAATAATTTTGACTGTAATGAATAGAGTTTTTCAGGGGCTTTCAAATGACATATTGCATGTCAAAGTCCGTGAGATATTGCTTCTGTCATTTTTTGATAGTGACACTTCTGTTTGACAGATGTCATTCAAAAACTAATGGGTTCTTAGATCGCTTATTAACTATAATCATTCAGTAAAATGTCATTTAGATAAAAAAAAAGTTTTATTAAAAATTCCAGTGTGAATTACAGATTGTTTAAATTCAAAAGTTGTTATATCTACCGACTAATAGTATAATCTGTGTATAATCTAATTGTTCTGATTAAAACACGAAAATTTTAATGATAAAATCTACGTTATACAATGTATTAAAAAATTTAAAAAAATTACCGTCGTCATATAGATAAACTTTAAATATCTAAATAATAATAATAATAATAAATATTAAACCCTTTTTATAATATTGAATTAATTCATTTCTTGGTTTGACAGCCTAAATATTGGATAGGGTTCATTTGGGAAAATTTTTAAAAAATGAAATAAATTGGAAAAAATTGAAAAAAAAATGGAGGAAATTGTAACAAATTGAAAACAATTCGAAAAAATCTGAAGAAAATAAAGAAAAATTGGAATAGAGGTAAAAGTGGAAAATATATTATAAATCGAAAAGAATTGTGAAAATGGAAAAAAATTGAAAAAGCGGAAAAATATGGAAAAAAAATTGAAAAAGTGGAAAAATATGGGAAAAAATTGTAAAAAATAATTAAAATTGGAAAAAATTGAAATCATTGAAAAAAATTGGAACAAATTGAATAAAAATTTGGAAAAATATGGACAAAAAAAACCTTAAAAAAATCAAATCACAAAAAATTGGACCAGTCGTAAAAGTGGAAAATATCGGAAAATTCGAAAAGAATTTTGAAAATCGAAAAAAATTGAAAAAGTGGAAAAATATGGAAAAAAATTGTAAAAAATTAATTAAAATTGGAAAAAATTGAAAACACTGAAAAAAATTGGAACAAATTGAAAAAAATTTGGAACAATAGGGACAAAAAAAACCCGTAAAAAAATCAAATCACAAAAAATTGGACCAGTCGTAAAAGTGGAAAATATCGGAAAAATCTAAAATAATTGTAAAAATGGAAAAAAAATTGAAAAAGTGGAAAAATATGGGAAAAAAATTGTGAAAAACTGATTAAAATTGGAAAAAAGTGAAAACATTGAAAAAAATTGGAACAAATTGAATAAAAATTTGGAAAAATAGGGACAAAAAAACCGTAAAAAATCAAATCACAAAAAATTGGACCAGTCGTAAAAGTGGAAAATATCGGAAAAATCGAAAAGAATTGTCAAAATGGAAAAAAAATTGAAAAAGTGGAAAAATATGGGAAAAAAATTGTAAAAAACAAATTAAAATTGAAAAAAATTGAATACATTGAAAAAAATTGGAACAAATTGAAAAAAATTTGGAAAAATAGGGACAAAAAAAACCGTAAAAAAATCAAATGACAAAAAATTGGACCAGTCGTAAAAGTGGAAACTTTCGGAAAAATCGAAAAGAATTGTGAAAATGGAAAAAAAATTGAAAAAGTGGAAAAATATGGGAAAAAAATTGTAAAAAACTGATTAAAATTGGAAAAAATTGAAAAAATTGATAAAAATAGGAATTAGAAGGACAATTTTTTTTAATTGAAATTAATAAAAAAATTATTTAAAAAAAAATGAATCTTCATTAAAAAAATGTATTTAAATTTTATGTTCTGAAAATTTTTTGTTATACTTAAAAAAGATGATAAAAATCTTCACTAGGGATAAAAAAATATCATTTAATTATTTTATAAAAAAATATTTTACAATTTAAAAAATATATAGAAATTTAGAGTAAATTTAATATTTTGTCCAACTATCTCGGCTTACTGGTTCAATACACAATGAAAAAATTACAGAATTAGAAGGACAATTTTTTTTAATTGAAATTAATAAAAAAATTATTTAAAAAAAATGAATCTTCATTAAAAACATTTATTTAAATTTTATGTTCTAAAAATTTTTTGTGATACTTAAAAAAGATGAAAAAATTTTTTAGAGTTTGATGACATTTTAACCATGTTTAAACATGTTTAAATAACTATTTTTTTAAAGATAAATCTAAGAATAATTATTTTTACAATATTTTCATTCACTAGGGATAAAAAAATATCATTTAATTATTTTATAAAAAAATATTTTACAATTTAAAAAATATATAGAAATTTAGAGAAAATTTAATATTTTGTCCAACTATCTCGGCTTATTGGTTCAATACACATGAAAAAATTACAGAATTAGAAGGACAATTTTTTTTAAATGAAATTAATAAAAAAATTATTAAAAAAAAATGAATCTTCATTAAAAACATGTATTTAAATTTTTTGTTCTGAAGATTTTTTGTTATACTTAAAAAAGATGATAAAAATCTTCAATAGGGATAAAAAAATATCATTTAATTATTTTATAAAAAAATCTTTTGTAATTTAAAAAATATATAGAAATTTAGAGAAAATTTAATATTTTGTCCAACTATCTCGGCTTATTGGTTCAATACACAATGAAAAAATTACAGAATTAGAAGGACAATTTTTTTTAATTGAAATTAATAAAAAAATTATTTAAAAAAAATGAATCTTCATTAAAAACATGTATTTAAATTTTATGTTCTGAAATTTTTTTGTTATACTTAAAAAAGATGATAAAAATCTTCACTAGGGATAAAAAAATATCATTTAATTATTTTATAAAAAAATATTTTACAATTTAAAAAATATATAGAAATTTAGAGAAAATTTAATATTTTGTCCAACTATCTCGGCTTACTGGTTCAATACACAATGAAAAAATTACAGAATTAGAAGGATAATTTTTTTTTAATTGAAATTAATAAAAAAATTATTTAAAAAAAAATGAATCTTCATTAAAATCATGTATTTAAATTTTTTTGTTATACTTAAAAAAAGATGATAAAAATCTTTAGACATTGATGACACTTTAACCATGTTTAAACATGTTCAAATAACTATTTTTTTTTAAAGGTAAATCTGAGAATAATTAGTTTTAAAATATTTCCAATATATTTCTGTCAATTGAAGATTTTTTTTAATATAGGAAACAGGATAGGTCTAAGGGGTGTAGGTCATATTTTTGCTGTAACTAAGATGAGTATAGGACTCGGGTAGTAAAAAAATACATATTGGTTTAAAAATTAAAAAAAAATAATTTCTAAAAGTTGATAAACATAATAAATCATTCTATAATCCCTTGCAGGAAATCAATTTTTTT
Organism: Neocrepidodera transversa; assembly: GCA_963243735.1. Lineage (NCBI taxonomy): Eukaryota > Metazoa > Arthropoda > Insecta > Coleoptera > Chrysomelidae > Neocrepidodera > Neocrepidodera transversa. The sequence continues at coordinate 2,565,748 of OY725348.1, read as the reverse complement.
TATACTCCACCACTGGTCGCCTCTATAAGCCTTTAATGATGACACATTACTTATTTATACAAGCATTTAATGACAAACTCGGTATATTTATTGCCAGAAATGTTTACAGATTGTCACAGTTATTACATCCTACTAGGCTAGTGCTTTCCTTTTCCCGAAGCACCGCCTCGTTTTTCAATATTTTTTGGGCGGCATTTATTTGGGAATTTTCAAAGTGGGGGAACTCGGCTCAGCCTTCTTTAATTTGAGTCATTTTCCATAGTTTGATCAGTTTTGATGAGAAGAACATCGCTAATTTATTTATTTTTTGGGTTTATAAATTGTGTTCCGAGTTTGTTTTTTTTGTGTAGTTTTGTTAATTTTGTGTAGTTAAAAAAATTGTGTTAATGTAAGTAGTATTAATATAATTTTTTTTTGCTTAGAAACAAAGGATTTTTTGCATTGTTGTGAAAAATTTTTTTGGTAGATTAAATATATACGGAGAATCCTTAGATTTAAATAAAGCTGGCAACTGTGGCAAAATTATTTTATTACTTTAATTAAAAATATATAATTTTATTTATGAATTTAAATCATAAAAATCGATTAAAAATAAAAATTTTTAAAAGTAGTCAAGTAATTGCTTTTGTAGGAAATCTGACAACATTGGAAAATTTTCCTTAGTTATTGAAGACTTTTTTAGTATTAGTTTTGAGATAATGTATTTTTTCTGGGAATCATGTTTTTTTCGATATTTTAAAATGAATTTTTCATAACAAAATTATATAAAAAAAATAAATAAATCTTAATAAAAAAATATATTTAAATTTTGTATTCTAAAAAAAAAATTTGTTGCCCTGAAAAAAACGAACTTTATAGTTTCATTTTTTGCTAAATCTTGGTTTTTTAAGTTTCGAATTTTATTAAAAAAAATCTTATGGAAATTAAAAAATATATAAAGAAAATTTATTATTTTGTCCAACTATCTCGGCTTATTGGTTTAATTCACAATAAAAAAATTACAGTATTGGACGGACATTTTTTTTTAAATTGAAATTAATAAAAAATGTATATATATAAAAAAAAATGAATATTGATTAAAAACATGTATTTAAATTTTGTGTTCTAAAATTTTTTATTATACTTCAAAAAAAAAACGACAGAAATCTTGTTTTTTCTTTTATAGTCAAGAATTAAAAATTCAAATTAAAACATATACCGAAATTTAGAGAAATTTAATATTTTGTCCAACTATCTCAGCTTATTGGTCCAATTCACATTGAATAGATTAACAAAATTAGGACAATTTTTTTTAAATCAAAATTATCTAAAAAAAAAATAATCTTGATTGAAAAAATATATTTAAATTGTGTGTTCAAAAAAATTTTTGATATACTTGAAAAAAAAACGAACATGGTCTCATTTTTTAAAGAAAAACTTGTTTTTTTTTAAGTCTAGAATTTTATAAAAAAATCTTTTTCAAATTAAAAAATATGTAGAAATTTAGAGGAAATTTAATATTTTGTCCAACTATCTCAGCTTATTGGTCCAATTCACATTGAATAGATTAACAAAATTAGAAGGACAATTTTTTTTAAATTAAAATTATCTAAAAAAAATTAATATTGATTGAAAAAATATATTTAAATTGTGTGTTCAAAAAAATTTTTGATATACTTGAAAAAAAAACGAACATGGTCTCATTTTTTAAAAAAATACTTGGTTTTTTTCAAGTCTGGAACTTTATAAAAAAATCTTTTTCAAATTAAAAAATATATAGAAATTTAGAGGAAATTTAATATTTTTTCCAACTTTCTGGGCTTAATAGTAAAATTCACATTGATTAAATTAGAAAAATTAGAAGGTCAATTTTTTTTAAATTAAAATTAATAACAAAATTATCAAAAAAAATAAATCTTGATTGGAAAAATATATTTAAATAAAAAATTTTGTAACATTAAAAAAACGAACTTTGGTTTTAATTTTTGAAAAACCTTTGTTTTTTAATTTTCGAATTTTATACAAAAATCTTTTGCAAATTAAAAAATAAATAAAAATATAGAGAAAATTTAATATTTTGTCCAACTATCTCGGCTTATTGGTTCAATTCACAATGAAAAAATTACAGAATTAGAAGGACAACTTTTTTAAAATTGAAATTAATTAAAAAATTATATAAAAAAATTAATTTTGATTAAAAACTTGTATTTAAATTTTTGTGTAGTAAAAATTTTTTATCATACTTCAAAAAAAAAATGATAAAAATCTTGTTTTTTTTTTAAAGTCACGAATATAAAAAAAATCTGTTGCAAATTAAAATATATATGGAAAATTAGAGACATTTAAAATTTTGTCCAACTATCTGAGCTTATTGGTCCAATTCACAATGAAGAAATTAACAGAATTAGAAGGACAATTTTTTTTAAACAGAAATAAATAACAAAATTATCTTAAAAAATTAATCTTGATTGAAAAAATATATTTAAATTTTATGTTCTAAAAATTTTTGTTATACATAAAAAAACGAACTAGAAATCTCATTTTTTGGAAAATCTTGTTTTTTTTTTAATTTCTGAATTATATAAAGAAATCTTTTGCAAATTAATAAATATTTAGAAAAAATTTAATATTTTGTCCAACTATCTGAGCTTATTGGTCCAATTCACATTGAAAAAATTAACAAAATTAGAAGGACAATTTTTTTTTTAAATAAAATTAATCACATTTTTAAAACAAAAATTAATCTTGATTGAAAAAATATATTTAAATTTTTTGTTCAAATAAATTTTCATTATACTTGAAAAAAAAACGAATTAAAGCCACATTTTCTGAAAAATCTTGTTTTTTTTTAATTTCAGATTTTTATAAAGAAATCTTTTGCAATTTAAAAAAAATATAAAAATTTAGAGAATATTTAATATTTTGTCCAACTTTCTGGGCTCATTGGTCCTATTCACATTGAATAAATTAATAAAATTAGAGGGACAAAATTTTTTAAATTGAAATTAGTAACAAAATTATCTAAAAAAAATAATCTGGAATGAAAAAATCTATTTAAATTTCGTGTTCAAAAAATTTTTTGTTATACTTGAAAAAAAACGAAATAAAGTCACATTTTTTGGAAAATCTTGTTTTTTTTAATTTCCGAATTTAATAAAGAAATCTTTTACAATTTAAAAAATATATAGAAATTAAGAGAAAATTTATTATTTGGTCCAACTTTCTGGGCTTATTGGTCCAATTCACATTAAATAAATGAACAAAATTAGAAGGACAAAAAAATAACAAAATTATCTAAAAAAAATTAATCTTGATTAAAAAAATATATTTAAATTTTGTTTATTTTGTGTTCCAAAAAAAATGAACTTTAGACTCGGTTTTTGAAAAGTCTTGTTTTTTTTTTAATTCCCAAATTTATAAATATATAGAAATTTAGAGAAAATTTAATATTTTGTCCAACTTTCTGGGCTTCTTGCTCCAATTCACATTGAATACATTAACAAAATTAGAAGGACAATTTTTTTTTAATTGAAATTAATAACAAAATTATTTAAAAAAATTCATCTTGATTAAAAAAATGTATTTAAATTTTGTGTTCAAAAAAGTTTTTGTTATATTTGAAAAAAAACCAATTAAAGTCATATTTTTTGAAAAATCTTGTTTTTTTAATTTAATATTTTGTCCAACTATCTCGGCTTATTGGTCCAATTCACATTGAATAAAGTAACAAAATTAGAAGAACAATTTTTTTTAATTAAAATTAATAACAAAATTATTTAAAAAAATTAATCTTGAATAAAAAAATATATTTAAATTTTGTGTATTTTGCGTTCAAAAAAAATTTGGTTATACTTAAAAAAAAATTAACTTTAGACTCGGTTTTTGAAAAGTCTTGTTTTTTTTTTAATTCCCAAATTTATAAATATATAGAAATTTAGAGAAAATTTAATATTTTGTCCAACTATCTCTGCTTATTGGTCCAATTCACATTAAATAAATTAACAAAATTAGAAGGACAAAAATTTTTAAATTGAAATTAATAACAAAATTAAAGAAAAAAAAATATCTTGATTAAAAGACCATATTGAAATTTTGTGTTCTAAAAAATGTTTGTTATACTTGAAAAAAAAACGAACTAAGTATCATTTTTTGAAAAAACTTGTTTTTTTTTTAAAGTCAAGAATTAAAAAAAAAATCTTTTGCAAATTAAAATATATACAGAAATTTAGAGAACATTTAATATTTTGTCCAACTATCTTAGCTTATTGGTCCAATTCACATTGAAAAGATTAACAAAATTAGAAGGACAATTTTTTTTAAATCAAAATTAATAACAAAATTATCTAAAAAAAATTAACCTAGATTGAAAAAATATATTTAAATTTAGGGTTCAAAAATTTTTGTATTATACTTGAAAAAAAACGAATTAAAGTCACATTTTTTGAAAAATATTGTTGATTTTTTAATTTTCGAATTTTATTAAGAAATCTTTTGCAATTTAAAAAATATATAGAAATTTAGAAAAAATTAATATTTTGTCCAACTTTCTGGGCTTATTGGTCCAATTCACATTGAATAAATTAACAAAATTAGAAGGACAATTTTTTTTTAAATCAAAATTAATAACAAAATTATCTAAAAAAAATGTTAAAAAAACGTATATTTAAATTTTATCTTCAAGAAATCATATTTGTTTTTGGATATTTTAAATTTTTGAAAATTCTTAAATTTTTCGATTGTATAATTCTCACCCTGTATATGTGATATTATCGAATCCTACGAGAAATCTAATTTGTCCGTGCAAACACAAAATCTCCATAGAGACTGGATCGAGTGATTTCAATTAAATTGAAATCCAAATTATGCAACCCTACATACCCGCGTATGCAGGCAATCGGCAATCGAATCCTTCTGATTGGTTACATTGTTTATCGACCTGCATGAGTACTAAGCTGTGAGAAAATTAAGATCAAATCAATACCCATACAATTATCAAAAACCTTAAAATAATATTTTTATTATTATTATTTTTAAGAGGATTCGTATATTTATTTTTATGATAATCCTCTTAAAAACACCATTTTATACAGTTTTAGTTCAGAATCTGAATTCATGGTATTATTGTAGCAAATTTTTGAGCTAAAATACAAAAAAAGAAAAATTAAATAGAAAAGTTTGTTACATATTTCGGCGCCCAACGTGGGGCTACACATTTTGACTGTATTGAAAAAGTTATTTTTTGCGATATTTTTAAGGTTAACTATATATTTTTTAATTTTCGTATTTTACAAAAAAATCTGTTGCTAATTAAATATAAAATTGGTAATTTAGAGAAAATTTAATATTTTGTCCAACTATAGTAACTTTGTGGTCCATTTCAGGGGGAACAAGTAACAAAATTAGAAGGACAAAATCTTGATTAAATATTTAAATTTTGTGTTCTAAAAAACTTTTACACTTTTTAATATTTTGTCCAATTATCTCGGCTTATTGGTCTAATGCACAATGAAAATATTAACAAAATTAACAGGACAAAAATTTTTAAAAATATATAGAAATTTTGTGTAAATTTAATATCTTCGCTTAATAGTCCACATAATGAAAAAATTTATAAAAATTAGGACAAATTTTTTATAAATTGAAATTAACAAAATTATCTTAAAACAATGAATATTGATTAAAAACATATATTTAAATTTTATTTTCTAGAAATCATGTTTTGTTATGGATATTTTAAATTTTTGAATAAAATTTTTGCAATTTTTGACCATAACTTTTAAAATTGATTTAAAAAAAAACTGTTTAAAATTTCTGTGTTCAAAACAAATTTTATTTAAAAAATTGGACCTTTAGTCTTATTTTTTGAAAAATCTTGTTTCTCTTTAATTTTCATATTTTCTAAAAAGACCATTAAAATTTGAAAAAAATATTAAATATTTAAAGAAAATTTAATATATTGTCCAACTATGTCGGCATATTGGTCCATTTTACAGGGAAAAAATTAACAAAATTAGAAAGACAAAAATTTTTAAATGGAAATTAAAAACAAAATTAATGAAAATTAAATATTTTGTCCAACTATCTTGGCTTTCTGGTCCTTTTCACAGGGAAACAATTACCAAAATTGGAAGGACAAAACTTTATGAACTTAAATTTAATAATAAAAATATCCAAAAAAAGTTAATTTTCATTAAAAAAATATTTAATTTCCTTGTAAATTTTTTTTATTGTAATTAAAAAAAATTGACTTTCAAATCTTATTTTTTGAAAAATCTTGTTTCCATTTATTTCCGGTTTTTAAAAAAAAAAAATTAAAATTAAAAAGAAAAATTAGTAGTGATTTTAAAAATATTGTCCATTTATATCGGCTTCTTGGTCCATTTCACAGAGAAACAATTAGCAAAATTAGAAGGACAAAACTTTATAAACTTAAATTTAATAATAAAAAATAAACCTTGATTTAAAAAAAAAATTAATTTCCGTGTGCTCTAACATTTTTTATCGTAATAAAAAAAATTGGGTTTAAAAGTTTTTTTTTTAATAAATCTTACTTTATTTCCATATTCAAAAAATATATATTATAATTAAAAAGAAAAATTAGAAACAAATTTAATAATTTGTCCAACTATGTCGCCCTATTGGGCCTTTTTTTCAGGGAAAAAAATTAACAAAATTAGTCAAACATTTTTAAATGGAAATTAATAACAAAATTAATAAAAACTTAATATTTTGTCCAACTATCTTGGCCCATTTCACAGAGAAACAATTAGCAAAATTAGAAGGACAAAACTTTTTTAACTTAAATTTAATAATAAAAATGAACCTTGGTTAAAAAAAAAATTAATTTCCGTGTGCTCAAACATTTTTTATCGTAATAAGAAAAATTGGGCTTTAAAGTCTTTTTTTTGATAAATCTTGTTTCACTTTATATCCATATTAAAAAAAATATATTAAGATTAAAAAAAAAACATTAAAAAGGAATTTAATAATTAGTCCAACTATCTCTTCTTAGTGGCTCAATTCACAGGGACAAAATAACAAAATTAGAAAGACAAAACTTTTTTAACTTGAATTTAATAATAACAATGTCGAAATAAAATAAAATGAACCTTAATTTAAAAAAGAAATATTTATTCAAATAATTTCTTATTGTAATTAAAAAAATTAGACTTTCAAGTCTTATTTTTTGAAAAATCTCGTTTCTCTTTAATTCCCGTTAAAAAAAATTAAAATTAAAAAGAAAAATTTTAATATTTTGTGCAACTATCTCGGCCTTCTGGTCCAGTTCACAGAAAAACAATTAGAAAAATTAGAAGGACAAAACTTTTTTTACTTAAATTTAATAATAAAATAATCCAAATAAAAAAATTAACCTTGATTTAAAAAAAATATTTAAATTTCCACATGTTACAAAAGTGTTTTATTGTAATTAAAAAATTGGACTTTCAAGTTTTATTTTTTGAAAAATCTCGTTTCTCTTTAATTTCAGTTTAAAAAAAATTAAAATTAAAAAGAAAAAATAAGTAAGAATTTTAATATTTTGTGCAACTATCTCGGCCTTCTGGTCCATTTCACAGAGAAACAATTAGACAAATTAAAAGGACAAAATTTTTAAATTTGTAACTTGATTTTTTATACATTTTTAAAATTTTATTTTTTTGCAGTTATTTAAAAATTTCTTGAAACTCTTATAATAAAATAATTAACAAAAGTTTCTCATTATTTATTTAGTCAAAACTTGATTTTTTTTTCAGATTAGATGTAACGTCATCAAAAATGTTTCCGCTGCCTCAGCTGGATCAGTGTTTCTGCGTCGACCACTACAACGAGTGCCAGTCCCAAAATCCTTTCCTAGCCCAACGCCTTTTCAATCCTTATTTCCCTCAACTATGGCTGCCGTTTCCCATTAAGATAACTCAACCACGTCCAGAAAAGCCTCCTTATTCCTATATTGCCCTCATTGCCATGGCCATTTCCTCCTCGCCCAAGCATAGGCTCACTCTTAGCGGGATATACAGGTAATTTTTGTTTAATTTCGATAGAGGGAATGAAGGAAAGAGTGAAAGTTTTTATAGGTCTCCACAATATGTAGATAATTGCAGTAAAAAAAATAATAAAAGTGAAAAATATTGACCCTTAATTATATTGAACTAGAAAAAAATAGAAGTGTAAAGAAATTTTAAATTTTGTCCAGCTATCTTGATATATTAGTCCATTTCACGGAGAAAAAAATTACAAAATTAGGACAGAAAAATTTGTTTAAGTATTATTTTTTTAAAAAGAAAAAATTAGAAATTTATAGAAAGTGTAATATTTTGTCCAACTACCTCGACTATTTGGTCCATTCCACAGTGAAATAAATAACAAAATTAGATGGACACAATATTTTTTATCTCTAATTTAAAACAACATTTTCCAACTAAAAAAATTTTTCATGATTTTTCTAAATTTTCTCATTTTTATTTAAATTTTCATTTGATTAAAAAAATCTGATTACAGCTAAAAACAATCGGACTTTTGGCATTATTTTTTTAAAAAGAAAAATTTAGAAATTTATAGAAAATATATTTTGTCCAACTATCTCTACTAAGGGCTCCATTTCACAGTGCAAACAATAACAAAATTAGAAGGTCATAACATTTTTTATCTTGAATTTAAAAATAAAACTTTGTAAATAAAAAACCGTTTTTTTTTAATTTTTTTTATTTAAATTTCCATATGATTTAAAAAAATCTATCACAATTAATAACAATCCGACTTTTAACCTTATTTTTTAACAAAATTTTGAGATTATCTTGTCCAACTTTCTCAACTATTTGGTCCATTTCACAGTGAAAAAATAACAAAATTAGAAGGACATAACATTTTTTATCTTGCATTTTAAAACAAAACTTTGTAAATAAAAATCCCTTTTTTAAAATTTTTTTTATAATTAAAATTTCCATATGATTAAAAAAAATCTAATACAATTAATAACAATTGGACTTTTAACCTTATTTTTTAACAAAATTTTGATATTATCTTGTCCAACTTTCTCAACTATTTGGTCCATTTCACAGTGAAAAAATAACAAAATTAGAAGGACAAAATATTTTTTCATTTCCGTGTGTTCTATAAAAAACGTAAAAAGATTTTGTCCCACTATTTAAGCGTATTGATCTATTGCATTTAAAAAAATTATAGAAACAAAAAAATGACACTCGAATTTAATCAAATTTATTGTACTTGAAGAAATTTTCTTTAAAAAAAATAATGAATAGGTTTTTTTGAAGCTTAAGTTTAAATATTTTCATGGTGGAAAATTTTTTGAGAAATTATTTAAAATTTTTATTTTTTAGCTAAAATTTTCAAACAAAAAAAGCTTTTATTATACAAAATTTTCTCCTATTTTCATTGGTAAAAACCGCATTTTTCTATATATTTTCATTTTATAGCTTTGGCCATTTTTGTTGGACATTCTTCAATATTTATTATTGTAATTATTTCCTAATATTTCTTGATTATTTTTTCAGAATTTTCCGGTAAAAAATTATACTAATTTAAGAAATTTTCTCCTCTTTTTACTAATGAAAAATGCACTTTTCAATATATCTTAATTTTCTAGTTGTGGTAAGTTTTGTGGCAAATTGTTCAAAATTTTTATTTCGGATTTTCACTTATTATTACTTAGTGATTTACTATAGCTAATTTTAGGAATTTTGAGTTGGAAAATTTTTCTCTAATAGAAAATTTTCTTGTTTTTAACTGGTGAAAATAACATTTTCCTATATATTTTTATTTACCAGTTGTCGTCGTTTTTGTTATACCTTGCTCAATATTTATGATTGTAATTATTTCCCAATATTTCTTGATTATTTTTTCATAATTTTCCGGTAAAAATTTTCATAATATATGAAATTTTCTTGTGACTGAGGAAACCCACATTTATTTACATAAATTATTTTTCTAGTTGTGGCTAGTTTTGTGGCAAATTGTTAAAAATTTCCATTAGCGATTTTCACTAAATATTCTATAGTGATTTAACACTGCTAATTTCAGGAATTTTCCGTTGAAAATTTTTTTTTATAGTAAAAAATTTTCTTCTGTTTTGACTAGTGGAAACCAATTTTTTCCATATATTTTTATTTTCTAATTGTCATCGTTTATGTTATACTTTATTATTTTTGTTGTGGGAGACCTTGAAACCCTTTTTCGACGCCTCTGTACGAAAATTAAACGAGAACTACCCTTTATAGATTCATCATGGACAATTTCCCTTACTATCGGGAGAACAAGCAAGGCTGGCAGAATTCTATAAGACATAATCTGAGTTTAAATGACTGTTTTGTGAAAGTGCCGAGAGATAAGGTGTCACCTGGGGGCTGTGAGCCGTCCGCCGCTGGAGGAAAGGGCAGTTATTGGATGCTAGATCCCAAAGCTGCGAACATGTTCGAAAAGGGGAATTACCGAAGGCGGAAAACGAGACGGCAAAGAATAGCCGAATGTACTACTAGTTTGTATCAGGTAAAAATAAATATATCAATTTAACAATTTTTTTTGCCATAAATTTTGATATCGTAAAAATGTCGATGGATTTCTCGCGCGCTATTCGGAAATCACCGAGATTTTGTGTACATTCCATTAGATACAGGGTTGGCCTCATTACATTGGAAAAATACTATATCGACTATTTGGTCCATTTCCCAGTAAACCAGTAAAAAAAAAACAAAATTAAAAGGACACAACATTTTTTATCTTGAATTTAATAACAACATTTTTATTTAAATTTAAAATTTAGTACAGTTTAAAACAATCGGACTTTAAGTATTATTTTTTCAAAAAGAAAAATTTATACAAAATATATTTTGTCCAACTATCTCGACTATTTGGTCCGTTTCACAGTTAAAAAAATAACAAAATTAGAAGGACATAATATTTCTAAAATTTGAATGCCCCACATACCAATTTAAATCGCGCCCCACGTTGGGTGCCATTTAAATTGGTATGTGGTGCCTTCAAATTTTAGAAAGCCATTTAAATTGGTCTGTTTTATTGTATTTTAAATGAACCATTTTATAAAGAGTAAATAATCATCATTTGAATACAACTTTTAATTGAAGTTACCCTGAGAAAAAAAATCTATTATAATTAAAAATAATCGGATTTTATGCATTATTTTTTTAAAAAGAAAAATTTAGAAATTTATAGAAAATATATTTTGTCCAACTATCTCGACAAAATGGTCAATTTCACAGTGAAAAAATTACAAAAGTAGAAGGACACTACATTTTGTATCTTGAATTTAATATCAAAATTTTCCAACTAAAAAAATGATTCATGGTTTCTTCTAAATTTTTTTATTTTTATTTAAATTTAATATCTATTACAGTTAAAAACAATCGGACTTTTGTATTATTTTTTTAAAAAGAAAAATTTAGAAATTTATAGAAAATATATTTTGTCCAACTATCTCTACTAATTGGTCTATTTCACAGTGAAAAAAATAACAAAATTTGAAGGACATAACATTTTTGATCTTGAATTAAATAACAAAATTTTTCAACTTAAAAAATGATTCATAATTTTTTTAAATTTTCTCATTTTAATTTAAATTTCTGTATGATTAAAAATCTATTATGGTATTTTTTTTTTTAAAGAAAAATTTAAAAATTTGTAGAAAAGATATTTTGTCCAAGTATCTCGACCAATTGGTCCATTTCACGGTGAAAAAATAACAAAAGTTGAGGGACACAACATTTTTGATCTTGAATTTAATATTAAAATTTTCCAACTAAAAAAATAATTTTTAATTTTTCTAAATTTTCTTATTTTCATTTAAATTTTCGTGTGATTAAAAATCTATTACAGTATTATTTTTTAAAAAGAAAAATTTAGAAATTTATAGAAAATATATTTTTGACTATTTGTTCCATTTCACTGTGAAAAAATAACAAAAGTAGAAGGACACAACATTTTTGATCTATAATTTAATAACACAATTTTCTACCTCGAAACGATCTTTTGGCCGCCATTCAAATTGGTATGTAGTAGAGCTTTTAATTTTAAAAGGCCCCACGTTGGGCGCCATTTAAATTGGTATGTGGTTCCTTCAAATTTTATAACGCCCCACGTTGCGAAGCCATTTAAATTGGTCTGTTCTGTTGTATTTTAAATGAGCCAATTTAAAAAAAAATATTATCATTTGAATACAACTTCTAATTGAACTTACAAAAAAACAATAAAAAAAATTAAATTGGTTCATTTAATATTACAACAGAACAGACCAATTTAAATGGCTTCGTTACGTGGGGCTTTCTAAAATTTGAAGGTAACACATACCAATTTAAATGGCGCCCAACGTGGGGCTTTCTAAAATTTAAAGGCACCACATACCAATTTAAATGGCGCCCAAAGTGGGATTTTCTAAAATTTGAAAGCACCACATACTAATTTATTTGGCGCCCAACGTGGGGCTTTCTAAAATTTGATGGCACCACATAACAATTTAAGTGGCACCAACGTGGGATTTTCTAAGGCACCACATACCAATTTAAATGGCGCCTAACGTGTGATTTTCTAAAATCTGAAGGCACCACATACTAATTTATATGGCGCCCAACATGGGGCTTTCTAAAATTTGAAGGTAACACATACCAATTTAAATGGCGCCCAACGTGGTATTTTCTAAAATTTGAAAGCACCACATACCAATTTAAATGGCGCCCAACGTGGGGCTTTCTGAAATTTGAAGGCACCACATACTAATTTAAATGGCGCCCAACGTGGGATTTTCTATAATTTAAAGGCACCACATACTAATTTAAATGGCGCCCAACGTGGGATTTTCCAAAATTTGAAGGCACCACATACTAATTTATTTGGCGCCCAACGTGGGGCTTTCTAAAATTTGAAAGCACCACATACTAATTTAAATTTTAAAAAAATCATGAATCATTTTTTTAGTTGGAAAATTTATATATTAAATTTAAGATCAAAAATGTTGTGTCCTTCTTATTTTGTTATTTTTTTCACCGTGAAATGGACCCCTTAACCGAGATAGTTGGACAAAATATATTTTCTATAAATTTCTAATTTTTTTTTTTAAATAATACTGTAATAGATTTTTAATCACAGTAAAATTTGAATAAAAATGAGAAAATTCAGAAAAATCATGAATCATTCTTTTAGTTGGAAAATTTTGATATTAAATTCAAGATCAAAAATTTTGTGTCCTTCTTATTTTGTTATTTTTTTCACAGTGAAATAGCCCCCTTAGTCGAGATAGTTGGACATAATATATTTTGTATAAATTTCTAAATTTTTCTTTTTAAAAAAATAATAATTTAACTGTAAGAGATTTTAAATTTAAAAAAAAATGAGAAAATTTAGAAAAATCATGAATCGTTTTTTTAGTTGAAAATGTTATTAAATTCAATATAAAAAATGTTGCGTCCTTTTAATTTTGCTACTTTTTTCACTGTGAAATTGATCAAATAGTCGATATAGATGGACAAAATATTATATTTTGTATAAATTTCTAAATTTTTCTTTTTAAAAAAATAATAATTTAACTGTAAGAGATTTTAAATTAAAAAAAAAATGAGAAAATTTAGAAAAATCATGAATCGTTTTTTTAGTTGAAAATGTTATTAAATTCAATATAAAAAATGTTGCGTCCTTTTAATTTTGCTACTTTTTTCACTGTGAAATTGATCAAATAGTCGATATAGATGGACAAAATATTATATTTTGTATAAATTTCTAAATTTTTCTTTTTAAAAAAATAATAATTTAACTGTATTAGATTTTAAATTTAAATAAACATGAGAAAATTTAGAAAAATCATGAATCGTTTTTTTAGTTGAAAATGTTATTAAATTCAATATAAAAAATGTTGCGTCCTTTTAATTTTGCTACTTTTTTCACTGTGAAATTGATCAAATAGTCGATATAGATGGACAAAATATTATATTTTGTATAAATTTCTAAATTTTTCTTTTTAAAAAAATAATAATTTAACTGTAAGAGATTTTAAATTAAAAAAAAAATGAGAAAATTTAGAAAAATCATGAATCGTTTTTTTAGTTGAAAATGTTATTAAATTCAATATAAAAAATGTTGCGTCCTTTTAATTTTGCTACTTTTTTCACTGTGAAATTGATCAAATAGTCGATATAGATGGACAAAATATTATATTTTGTATAAATTTCTAAATTTTTCTTTTTAAAAAAATAATAAATTAACTGTAAGAGATTTTAAATTAAAAAAAAAATGAGAAAATTTAGAAAAATCATGAATCGTTTTTTTAGTTGAAAATGTTATTAAATTCAATATAAAAAATGTTGCGTCCTTTTAATTTTGCTACTTTTTTCACTGTGAAATTGATCAAATAGTCGATATAGATGGACAAAATATTATATTTTGTATAAATTTCTAAATTTTTCTTTTTAAAAAAATAATAATTTAACTGTATTAGATTTTAAATTTAAATAAACATGAGAAAATTTAGAAAAATCATGAATCGTTTTTTTAGTTGAAAATGTTATTAAATTCAATATAAAAAATGTTGCGTCCTTTTAATTTTGCTACTTTTTTCACTGTGAAATTGATCAAATAGTCGATATAGATGGACAAAATATTATATTTTGTATAAATTTCTAAATTTTTCTTTTTAAAAAAATAATAAATTAACTGTAAGAGATTTTAAATTAAAAAAAAAATGAGAAAATTTAGAAAAATCATGAATCGTTTTTTTAGTTGAAAATGTTATTAAATTCAATATAAAAAATGTTGCGTCCTTTTAATTTTGCTACTTTTTTCACTGTGAAATTGATCAAATAGTCGATATAGATGGACAAAATATTATATTTTGTATAAATTTCTAAATTTTTCTTTTTAAAAAAATAATAATTTAACTGTATTAGATTTTAAATTTAAATAAACATGAGAAAATTTAGAAAAATCATGAATCGTTTTTTTAGTTGAAAATGTTATTAAATTCAATATAAAAAATGTTGCGTCCTTTTAATTTTGCTACTTTTTTCACTGTGAAATTGATCAAATAGTCGATATAGATGGACAAAATATTATATTTTGTATAAATTTCTAAATTTTTCTTTTTAAAAAAATAATAATTTAACTGTATTAGATTTTAAATTTAAATAAACATGAGAAAATTTAGAAAAATCATGAATCGTTTTTTTAGTTGAAAATGTTATTAAATTCAATATAAAAAATGTTGCGTCCTTTTAATTTTGCTACTTTTTTCACTGTGAAATTGATCAAATAGTCGATATAGATGGACAAAATATTATATTTTGTATAAATTTCTAAATTTTTCTTTTTAAAAAAATAATAATTTAACTGTAAGAGATTTTAAATTAAAAAAAAAATGAGAAAATTTAGAAAAATCATGAATCGTTTTTTTAGTTGAAAATGTTATTAAATTCAATATAAAAAATGTTGCGTCCTTTTAATTTTGCTACTTTTTTCACTGTGAAATTGATCAAATAGTCGATATAGATGGACAAAATATTATATTTTGTATAAATTTCTAAATTTTTCTTTTTAAAAAAATAATAATTTAACTGTATTAGATTTTAAATTTAAATAAACATGAGAAAATTTAGAAAAATCATGAATCGTTTTTTTAGTTGAAAATGTTATTAAATTCAATATAAAAAATGTTGCGTCCTTTTAATTTTGCTACTTTTTTCACTGTGAAATTGATCAAATAGTCGATATAGATGGACAAAATATTATATTTTGTATAAATTTCTAAATTTTTCTTTTTAAAAAAATAATAAATTAACTGTAAGAGATTTTAAATTAAAAAAAAAATGAGAAAATTTAGAAAAATCATGAATCGTTTTTTTAGTTGAAAATGTTATTAAATTCAATATAAAAAATGTTGCGTCCTTTTAAATTTGAAGGCACTAATTATTGATCTAAGTTAAAATTTTATTTAACTTAGCTAATGTCATTTTTCAAAGTATACTATTTTTTTTTATATATTTTATTAGCATACTTTTCCAATTTAATGACTGTTTTTCTGCTTATTTCAATATAAATAGTGAAACATTCAGGAATAGCCTACTGTTTTGATACCAATTCATCTAAATGAAAACAGATGTTAGTTTTATTTTCAAATTGCAGTTGTTTAAAATCACATTAAATCAAAATTACGGTCTTTGAATTGACGTTCTTTATAAACAATTCACCATGAATGAAATTTAACACTATATATCTCTTCAGTATTAAGAACTTTTGAATGATAATTAAATTTCATTGTGAGACTAAAAATCAAGTAGTTTTTACCAGCTTTTTAAACATATATACAGGATGTTACTAAAAAAAATTCCATAGAACGAAAAAACAACAAAACACTAACAGGGGTCGACTGATAATTCATTTGCAATAATTTTTTGTGTCAATTTTAAAGTCAAAAACTAATAAGCAAAATTATTTAAACTGTGGAATAGGTAATTAAAAATCCTTTCAAATGAGCTATCAGTCGACCCTCTTTTAATTTAATATTTTCAAGTGGGTAGTAGAAAGGACTAAAATGAGGGGATTTTTTTTATTGTAGATAAATAGAGAGACAAATAAAAATTCGACCCTTACGAGCTTGTTTTTCAATATTTTTGCTATACGGAAGGAAGTTAGTAGAGAGGGGATACACTTAACAAAATTTGGTAATAGTTTTACTTATAAATTTTAATTTGATATTTAATGATCAAACAAAATATATGGTGGGGCAAAAAACAAAAAAAAAGTAAAGAAAAATGGGTCAAAATAATAAAACAAGAAGTCGAGAATTGGGGGCGAAAATAAAAAAACAAAAAAGTTGAATAAACACACAGAAAAAAAGTGGGTCAAAAAAAGTAGGACAAAAAACAAAACAAAATTAGTGAAAATATTAGGATACGAATAAAAAAAGTGGAACAAAAAAAAAACAAAAATTATGGAAAAAAATTGTGGGGCAAATACTGAAAAAGGAGATAAAAAAAGAGACAAAAAAAGTAGTTACAATTGAGAAAAAATGGACCAAAAAGAAAAAAGTTCGACAAAATAAAAGAAAGGACAAAAAACAATAAAATGAGACTAAAAAACAAAAAAAAAGTTAGGAAAAGTAGGGCAAAAAGCAAAAAAAAGTTGAGAAAAGTGAGGTAAAAATGGAAAAAGAAGAGGAGCAAAAGACAAAAAAATAGGGCACAAAAAAATTAAAAAGTGGAGCGAATAACAAAAAAAGCGGTAAAAAAAAACAAAAAACAAAGGAGTGGAGAAAAATGGCGAAAAAACAATAGTTATAGAAAAAGAAAAAAAAATTGGAGGCAAAACAAAACAGGGACAAATATGAAAGGAAAAAAATAGGGAAAAAATGGGGAAAAATAGGGCATAAGCAAAAAGGGAGAAAACGGGGTAAAAAACAAAAATATTCAAAAATTGAAGGAAAAAACGAAGCAACAAGTGTAAGAAAAAAAGGAGGAAAACAAAGTGGGCCAAAAAAAGTAGGACAAAAAACAAAACAAAATTAGTGAAAATAGTAGGATACAAATAAAAAAAGTGGAACAAAAAAAACAAAAATTACGGAAAAAAATTGTGGGGCAAATACTAAAAAGGGGGGTAAAAAGAGAGACAAAAAAAAGTTGTTAAAATAGAGAAAAAATGGACCAAAAAGAAAAAAGTTCGAAATGGAAAAAGAAGAGGAGCAAAAAACAAAAAAATGGGGCACAAAAAAATTAAAAAGTGGAGCGAATAACAAAAACAGCGGTAAACAAAACAAAAAACAAAGGAATGGAGAAAAATGGCGAAAAAACAATAGTTATAGAAAAAGGGAGAAAAAATTGGAGACAAAACACAACAGGGACAAATATCAAAGGAAAAAATGGGAAAAAAATAGGGCATAAGTAAAAAGGGAGAAAACGTGGTAACAAGTGAGGAAAAAAATGAAACAGGAAACAAGTGAATCAATAAAAAAGTGGGATTAACAACAAGTAAGAGCAAAAAGAGGAAAATAGGGCTAAAACAATAGTTGTAAAAAAAGGGCAAAAAAATAAGGATATGAGAAAAAAGGGGAGAAAAATAAATGGGATGAAACATAAGTGTGAGAAAAAAAGGGATGACAATTAAATGGGACATAAAGCAAGTATAGGAAAAATGGGGATAAAAAGAAAGTGTCTGAAAGAAAGAGGGGCAAAATAAATGAAAAAAATCGGCGAAAAATGACTTGAAAACCAAGTGCGGGTAAAATGAGAAAAAAGATAAATAGTATAAAAAAATACTGTACGAAGTTACTTTAATTTCCGTAATAATGCAAATATTTAAATTAAATCGCGCACGGCACTGGAGTACAATTAACTTAAAATTATGGGAGTAGCTTCGAAAATAAGGTTTTCGTTGTCGTGGCCGTCCCAATTGGAGTAGCAGTGGTAGGCTGAGTTTCAGTGGCAGTCCCTTGACTTATGAATTATTTGTGAGTTTTAACATATCAATTAGCAAGTTTCTCAATGCACTACGGCCACCAGTGATTTCAGTTGATACCATAACAATCTCTGGAGTATTTATTGTCCACTGACGTTGCCCGTGCAGTGGCGTTTACACTATAAACGGAAGATGGCGCCCGAGGTAATCCGAAACTAGGACTAAGGCGCTAAAAGACCTCGTGGCGACACAAACATCATTACAATACGCATAAGAAAATAGAGGGAAAAGTAGAGCGAAAAACTACAAATGGGAAAAATGGTTGAGGGAAAATTGGGCAGAAAATAAGTGTGAGAAAAAAATGTAGTTCGGTTCTAAAAAAAACTCTTCGGTCTGATAAAAAAAAAGTACCGATCAGTCTTGGAGTTTATTAAAATTATTTGAAACTATAAATTCATTAAGAATAAGAATCAATTTTTATAACAAAACTGTTTTTTTATCACTATAACCTTTTTCTTAGTGTAATATTTTTTTCAGGACGAAGCCATATCTCTAGTCACCAAACCCCATCACATATCATCACCATCAGAAACTTGTTTCGATCCATCATCATCAAGAAGAACGAAAAATTCTACTTTATTTACCATAGAAAATCTAATAAAAAATAATGATTCTTCAAACAAGGTTATTTAAATAAATAAAATCGTGTCTATTTATTTATGTTTAAAGTCGCCTAATTTATTTATATTTTATTCTCAACGTTTCACAATAAACGAATGTTTTTATTACTTGGAGCATTTTTTAGTTAATTTTATTTTTAGTACACTATCAAATTATAGGATTTAAAGTTAACTTTCAGGAGTATTTTTTTAGTTCATCCTCTTATACGTAGATGTCGCCATAAGTAAGGTTTTTTAATTTTATTTAATTTCAGGACAATATTAGCAAAGGAGAAAAAACACTTTAATAGTCCAAATAGAAAAGAAAAAAATCCCGGATTTAATGTTTGATTAAATAATAATTATAAATTATCATAGAACGTTTTTATAAATAATTTTAGAGTACAAGGTATAAAAAATAAATCAAGTCAGCAGAAAATTGAACCTAGAACGTGGAAAAATATTTAAAAAAGATCCTTGTAAGACCGAGTAGTTTTTTTTATCTTGGTCGTCGAGATTCTGCAAAAAAAAAAATCAACATGTACATAAAGCTGGCCCACTACTTTTGGCCCACCATAATACTGACCCATGGAGTATTTATTACACATTAATTACAATTTATTACAATCGGAAAAAAATTTCTATTTTTATTTATAATATTATTTCACCAGAAAAAAGTAATTGGGATACTATAATAAATAATTTTAATCATTTTAATTGATGATATAGTACTAAAACCCTCTTAAAAAATTATTACACCACTCCACTGTCGAAATATATACAGGTTGAGTAATCCACAGGCGGAGGCAATATTATTCCACCAGAAAAAAGTAATTGGGCCACTGTAATAAATAATGTTAATCATTTTAATTAATGATGCATCGCTAAGACCCCGTTAAAAAATTATTACACCGAGCCACTGTCGAAATATATACAGGTTGAATAATTCAGAGGTGGAGGCAATATTATTTCACCAGGAAAAAGTAATTGGGCTACTGTAATAAATAATGTTAATCATTTTAATTAATGATGCATCGCTAAGACCCCGTTAAAAAATTATTACACCGAGCCACTGTCGAAATATATACAGGTTGAATAATTCAGAGGTGGAGGCAATATTATTTCACCAGAAAAAAGTAATTGGGCTACTGTAATAAATAATTTTAATCAATTTAATTAATGATGTAGCGCTAAGACCCTGTTAAAAATTATTACACCGAGCCACTGTCGAAATATTTACAGGTTGAATAATTCAGAGGTGGAGGCAATATTATTTCACCAGAAAAAAGTAATTGGGCTACTGTAATAAATAATTTTAATCAATTTAATTAATGATGTAGCGCTAAGACCCTGTTAAAAATTATTACACCGAGCCACTGTCGAAATATTTACAGGTTGAATAATTCAGAGGTGGAGGCAATATTATTTCATCAGAAAAAAGTAATTGGGCTACTGTAATAAATAATTTTAATCATTTTAATTAATGATGCATCGCTAAGACCCCGTTAAAAAATTATTACACCGAGCCACTGTCGAAATATATACAGGTTGAATAAATCAGAGGTGGAGGCAATATTATTTTACGAGAAAAAATAACTGGGTTTCTTTCTCTTTCTGACACTTTGATATTTCTATGCGTTTTAAAAAATTAGTCAATGGTAAAATTTTAGAGAGAGAGAGAAACAGAGATAGACTGTGTCAAGGACATGTTAGAGAGCGTCAAAAAAATGATGCGTTATTGCCGTAGTTTCTCTCTCTTTCTGACAAATTGATATTTCTATGTGTTTTAAAAAATTAGTCAATGGTAAAATTTTAGAGAGAGAGAGACAGAGAGAGACTGTGTCAAGGACGTGTTAGAAAGCCTTAAAAAAATGATGCTTTATTGCCGCATGTTCTCTCTCTTTCTGACACATTGATATTTCTATGCGTTTTAAAAAATTAGTCAATGGTAAAATTTTATAGAGAGCCGCAGTTTCTCTCTCTTTCTGACACTTTGATATTTCTATGCGTTTTAAAAAATTAGTCAATGGTAAAATTTTAGAGAGAGAGAGAGAGACAGAGATAGACTGTGTCAAGGACATGTTAGAGAGTGTCAAAAAAATGTTGCGTTATTTCCGCAGTTTCTCTCTCTTTCTGACACATTGATATTTCTATGCGTTTTAAAAAATTAGTCAATGGTAAAATTTTATAGAGAGAGAGAGAGACAGAGATAGACTGTGTCAAGGACATGTTAGAGAGTGTCAAAAAAATGTTGCGTTATTTCCGCAGTTTCTCTCTCTTTCTGACACATTGATATTTCTATGCGTTTTAAAAAATTAGTCAATGGTAAAATTTTATAGAGAGCCGCAATTTCTCTCTCTTTCTGACACTTTGATATTTCTATGCGTTTTAAAAAATTAGTCAATGGTAAAATTTTAGAGAGAGAGAGAGAAACAGAGATAGACTGTGTCAAGGACATGTTAGAGAGTGTCAAAAAAATGTTGCGTTATTGCTGCAGTTTCTCTCTCTTTCTGACACATTGATATTTCTATGCGTTTTAAAAAATTAGTCAATGGTAAAATTTTATAGAGAGCCGCAGTTTCTCTCTCTTTCTGACACTTTGATATTTCTATGCGTTTTAAAAAATTAGTCAATGGTAAAATTTTAGAGAGAGAGAGAGAGAGACAGAGATAGACTGTGTCAAGGACATGTTAGAGAGTGTCAAAAAAATGTTGCGTTATTGCTGCAGTTTCTCTCTCTTTCTGACACATTGATATTTCTATGCGTTTTAAAAAATTAGTCAATGGTAAAATTTTATAGAGAGCCGCAGTTTCTCTCTCTTTCTGACACTTTGATATTTCTATGCGTTTTAAAAAATTAGTCAATGGTAAAATTTTAGAGAGAGAGAGAGAGAGACAGAGATAGACTGTGTCAAGGACATGTTAGAGAGTGTCAAAAAAATGTTGCGTTATTGCTGCAGTTTCTCTCTCTTTCTGACACATTGATATTTCTATGCGTTTTAAAAAATTAGTCAATGGTAAAATTTTATAGAGAGCCGCAGTTTCTCTCTCTTTCTGACACTTTGATATTTCTATGCGTTTTAAAAAATTAGTCAATGGTAAAATTTTAGAGAGAGAGAGAGAGAGACAGAGATAGACTGTGTCAAGGACATGTTAGAGAGTGTCAAAAAAATGTGGCGTTATTTCCGCAGTTTCTCTCTCTTTCTGACACATTGATATTTCTATGCGTTTTAAAAAATTAGTCAATGGTAAAATTTTATAGAGAGCCGCAGTTTCTCTCTCTTTCTGACACTTTGATATTTCTATGCGTTGTAAAAAATTAGTCAATGGTAAAATTTTAGAGAGAGAGAGAGAGAGACAGAGATAGACTGTGTCAAGGACATGTTAGAGAGTGTCAAAAAAATGTTGCGTTATTTCCGCAGTTTCTCTGTCTTTCTGACACATTGAAATTTCTATGCGTTTTAAAAAATTATTCAATGGTACAATTTTATAGAGAGAGAGACAGAGAGTGTGTCAAGGACGTGTTAGAGAGCGTCAAAAAAATGATGCGTTATTGCCGCAGTTCTCTCTCTTTCTGACACTTTGATATTTCTATGCGTTTTAAAAAAATTGTCAATGGTAAAATTTTATAGAGAGAGAGATAGAGAGAGATTGTGCCAAGGACGTGTTACAGAGCGTAAAAAAAATGATGCGTTATTGCCGCAGTTCTCTCTCTATCACATTGATATTTCAATGCGTTTTAAAAAAAATTATAGATTTATATTTATTTATCCGAAAAATCGTATGATATTTTAAAACCAAATAGATCTTAACTTAAAAGAGATATATAGGACCGTAAAACATAAAAAAAAAGAACAGTAGCCAATAAGTAGTCTTTGATAGGTTTATTAACAGCCAGTTGACCGTTGGCCTGGTGCAGCTAATGATCTTGCCTCGGAGACGACGATAAATAACTAGTTTGTGGGCCCCATTCTGACACTTCCTAGTTTGTGGATGACCGCCGGCTACAGTTTCTAATACTCGAGAAAATAGCGCCGGGAAAAGGCTCATTTATGGTTTGATCTATAGCGGGAAAAATGCCTTCGAGGGAAATGCCGATTGCATTCTGCTTTGTTGCCTTTTACGCACAAGGAATATGTGATTATAGATATATAAGGTTCATATATAAAAAAATTTTTGTTTCTGGATCTAAAATAAAAAGGGATTTTCCATCTTATGCTGATGATATGCAAATGTATACGGTGCTCGAGATATTTTAACATGCTTTATGCAAACAAAGTTAGTAAATGCACTTAAAATTCCACACTGAAAGTTTGAATCCTGTTGATTCTCGAGAAAATGTTTTCCAGATACCACAATTATTTTGACTGTTTGTTCGTACTGAGAAAAAAAAAACGTTCCAGGGATAACGATCACCTTGTAAATTTATTTTCAATAAATTAATTTTATTAAAGGTAGAACAAAGTCATATCATATATAATATTCAAACTGTCATAAATGTAACGGATTTTCGACGTAACAACCAATCAAAATAACGGACTCTCAATTTCTTCTATATCCTTTAGTGCATCATTTTTAGAATTATCAAATTTCTCTTAGTACATCGTTTAAATTTTTTCTTTCTTTTTGTACATCATAATAATAACATTTTTTTGGGGCACATACTGCATAATGGTCAAAAAATAATTTTATATATAACTTATGGTATGACATTTATTTAACGATATACTAGGTATTTTTTTCTCAAATTAAATTTTAGTTTACGAAAATTAACTTAAGCGGCCCCACGTTGAGCGCCATTTTATATTTATGTATTAACTGTTTATTAAAGAATTTTTTTTAAATGAATAAACCAGTTTAATATTTCTTTATTGTTCTATTTCTATTTCTTTTCCTGTCCTGTTTGGATTTCTTCTTGTATAAAAAAATATGAGCATTTGGTATATTGTTAAATAATTGTCATACCAAAAGTTATACATAAAAATGTTTTACACAAAACAAGATTAAATTTATATTTACACAAACAATTTTCTGCCATTTTATAATTTCTAATAAGATTTAAAGTGAAAGTGAAATTATAAAATATGTGCCGGTTGGTATCTAAAATATGTGCCAGTAGAAATTAAATTTCAGTCACAATTGAAAGATGACCAGATTGAGATTTTATATTTCATTATTAGAAGCTTTATTGCTAGGCAACTTTCATAACGACGGTAAATTACCCGGTAATTAGGAAATACATTTTCAAGTAACATTTAAATATTTATACAAACAATTTTCTACCGTTTTATTAGCAAATTTTATATCGAACTTCCTAAATTCCGAAATTAGGGAATTATTTTAGGGTCATTATTTTTTTTCTAAAACCTTGCAATGTTGACAAATTTCAAAAAATTCTCTAAATATTTTCTAGTACATTTTGTGCTCATTGAGTAAATTTTTTGTTTCCCAAGTTTGTTTTGTCTGTTTCTAAGTAAATTTTCTGCTCCTTAAGTAAATTTTTTGTTTCTCGAGTGAATTTTCTGCTACTCGAATAAATTTTGTCTATTTCCAAGTAAATTTTGTCTGATTCAAAGTAACTTTTCTCTTTCCAAGTAAATTTTGTGTGTTTTCAAGTAAATTTTCTGCTCCTTAAGTAAATTTTGCCTGTTTCAAAGTAAATTTTCTGCTCCTCGAGTAGATTTTGCATGTTTCAAAGTAAATTTTCTGTTTCCAAGTATATTTTGTGTGTTTTCAAGTAAATTTTTTGCTTTTTAAGAAAATTTTACGTGTTTCAAAGTAAATTTTCTGTTTCCATATAAATTTTGTCTGTTTTCAAGTAAATTTTCTGCTCCTTGACTAAATTTTGCCTGTTTCAATGTAAATTATATGTTTCCAAGTAAATTTTGTCTGTTTTCAAGTAAATTTTCTTCTCCTTAAGTAAATTTTGCCAGTTTCAAAGTAAATTTTCTGTTTTCATGTAAATTTTGCCTGTTTCAAAGTAAATTTTCTGTTTCCAAGTAAATTTTGTGTGTTTTCAAGTAAATTTTTGGCTTTTTAAGAAAATTTTACGTGTTTCAAAGTAAATTTTCTGTTTCCATATAAATTTTGTCTGTTTCAAAGTAAATTTTCTGTTTCCAAGTAAATTTTGTCTGTTTTCAAGTAAATTTTCTGCTCCTTGACTAAATTTTGCCTGTTTCAATGTAAATTATATGTTTCCAAGTAAATTTTGTCTGTTTTCAAGTAAATTTTCTGCTCCTTGACTAAATTTTGCCTGTTTCAATGTAAATTATATGTTTCCAAGTAAATTTTGTCTGTTTTCAAGTAAATTTTCTTCTCCTTAAGTAAATTTTGCCAGTTTCAAAGTAAATTTTCTGTTTTCATGTAAATTTTGCCTGTTTCAAAGTAAATTTTCTGTTTCCAAGTAAATTTTGTGTGTTTTCAAGTAAATTTTTGGCTTTTTAAGAAAATTTTACATGTTTCAAAGTAAATTTTCTGTTTCCATATAAATTTTGTCTGTTTCCAAGTAAATTTTCTGCTCCTTGACTAAATTTTGCCTGTTTCAATGTAAATTATATGTTTCCAAGTAAATTTTGTCTGTTTTCAAGTAAATTTTCTGCTCCTTGACTAAATTTTGCCTGTTTCAATGTAAATTATATGTTTCCAAGTAAATTTTGTCTGTTTTCAAGTAAATTTTCTTCTCCTTAAGTAAATTTTGCCAGTTTCAAAGTAAATTTTCTGTTTTCATGTAAATTTTGCCTGTTTCAAAGTAAATTTTCTGTTTCCAAGTAAATTTTGTGTGTTTTCAAGTAAATTTTTGGCTTTTTAAGAAAATTTTACATGTTTCAAAGTAAATTTTCTGTTTCCATATAAATTTTGTCTGTTTCCAAGTAAATTTTCTGCTCCTTGACTAAATTTTGCCTGTTTCAATGTAAATTATATGTTTCCAAGTAAATTTTGTCTGTTTTCAAGTAAATTTTCTGTTTCCATGTAAATTTTGTCTGTTTCCAAGTAAATTTTCTGCTCCTCGAGTAGATTTTGCATGATTCAAAGTAAATTTTCTGTTTCCAAGTATATTTTGTGTGTTTTCAAGTAAATTTTTTGCTTTTTAAGAAAATTTTACGTGTTTCAAAGTAAATTTTCTGTTTCCAAGTATATTTTGTCTGTTTCAATGTAAATTTTCTGATCCTAGTTTAAATTTTCTGTTTTCCAATTAAATTTTGTACGTTTCTAAATGAATTTTCTTCTCCTCGAGTAAATTTTCTGTTTTCCAAGTAAATTTTGAATGCTTCTAAGTAAATTTCGTGCTCCTTTAGTAAATATTCTGTTTCCCAAGTTTGTTTTGTCTGTTTCCAAGTAAATTTTAATTTAATAAAATGTATAACACGTGTTGATAATCTAAAATATAATATTTTTTAATAATTTGAAACAATTTAAAAGTAGCATAAAATAATCTCTAAATTTACAGATTTTTTTTTATTTTTGAAAAGTTGATAAATTTCAAAAAAATTCCATAAATTTAGGGATTATTTTATGCTACTTTTAATCTGTTACAAATTATTAAGAAAAATATAAATAAAAAATATAGAATATAATTTTAGATTATCAACACGTGTTAAACACTTTATTAAATCGACACTATGTTTCTGGGGAAACAGACTTTTTTTTTCCACGCCTGGCACGGCGTTACTCTATAATATAAAACAGTCCTTCAGATATATTCGTCAGGGAACAGGTAAAAATCTAATATTGTCGTCCAAATGTATCTGTTTCAGTTACTTTCTCATGAAGACTGAGAACTTGCAGGTGTTTCGGATATTGAAAAATGTCACGCGCTACTGAAAAATATTTTCTTATTCAATATGAAAGAATAAGACATCTATAGATATAAATTTAATATAATTTTAAGTTTCAAATATTATTGAACTTATTTTGTGGAATAAAAAAACAATTAATTAAAAATTTTGACGAATTATTTCACATTAATAGAAAACACTCAAAATTAAAATTAAGCAAAAGTTATTTTTCCATTGATAATTAAAATGTTTGAGAGAAATTTCAGAAAATTTACTTAAATGTAGGTAAATATTTTCAACATCGCCAATTTTTTTTTGCTATATTTCTGTAAATAATTTCTTTTCAGTTCAAAGTTGTTAAATTAGTGTAAATTAAAATAAAAAAGCATGACAACTCTGTACCAACTTAGTCGCGCTTGGTGGTTAATTTTGAACAGATTTTTTTTTCATTTTTTCATTGTTTTAGGTTCAACTCACTACTTAACTAATTTTGGTTACCATAAACTTAAAAATTCCGCTAAGTAGCCAGGCACTGATTTCGAAATAAAATTGCTACAACTTATTATGAAAAACTTAATAATGATTTGTATGGAGTTTTAAAATTAAATTTAATTATTTATATTAAAGAATTTTTATGTAGCAACGTTGCCAAAGTTTTCAAAAATTTACGTTACTTTGGGGATTTCTTATAAGATTAAAAACTGCCAAAAAATGGTAAAGCGTTTTTATCTAGCGACGTTGCTAAAGTTTTTAAAAAAAATTTCTAAATCTGTGGATTTTTTATTATTAAAAATTGACAAAAAAAACCGATAAATCTGTGTTAAAATTTAACTACAATTTGTATTAGAATTTTTTTCTAGCGAATTTAGTGAAGTCAAAAAAAAAACGCCAAACTAAGTAAATTTTCTCGAATTTGTAAATGTCAGAGCAAATTTCTTTATTTTCTGAATTAAGTTATGTTCAAACAAAAATAGCTGAAAATTTTTCAAAGAAAATTTACTTTAGAAAGGCAAAATTTACTCGAGGAGCGGAAAATTTCTTCGGAAACAGATAAAATTTACTTTGTAATAGGCAAAATTTACTCGAGGAGCAAAAAACTTACTTGGAAATAGACAAAATTTACTTTGAAACAGAAAATTTACTTCGAAACAAGCAAAATTTATTCGAGAAACAAAAAAAAATATTCGGAAACAGACAAAATTTACTTGGAAACAGAAAATTTACATTGAAATAGGCAAAATTTATTCGAGGAGCATAAAATTTACTTGGAAACAGAAAATTTACATTAAAACAGGAAAAATTTATTCGGGGAACATAAAATTTACTTGGAAACAGACAAAATTTTGTTGGAAACAGAAAATTTACTTTGAAACAGGCAAAATTTCCTCGAGGAACCTAAAATTTACTTGCAAACAGACAAAATTTACTTGGAAACAGAAAATTTACTTCGAAACAAGCAAAATTTATTCGAGAAACAAAAAAAAATATTCGGAAACAGACAAAATTTACTTGGAAACAGAAAATTTACTTCGAAACAAGCAAAATTTATTCGAGAAACAAAAAAAATATTCGGAAACAGACAAAATTTACTTGGAAACAGAAAATTTACTTCGAAACAAGCAAAATTTATTCGAGAAACAAAAAAAATATTCGGAAACAGACAAAATTTACTTGGAAACAGAAATTTTACATTGAAATAGGCAAAATTTATTCGAGGAGCATAAAATTTACTTGGAAACAGAAAATTTACATTAAAACAGGAAAAATTTATTCGGGGAACATAAAATTTACTTGGAAACAGACAAAATTTTGTTGGAAACAGAAAATTTACTTTGAAACAGGCAAAATTTCCTCGAGGAACCTAAAATTTACTTGCAAACAGACAAAATTTACTTGGAAACAGAAAATTTACTTCGAAACAAGCAAAATTTATTCGAGAAACAAAAAAAATATTCGGAAACAGACAAAATTTACTTGGAAACAGAAAATTTACATTGAAAATGGCAAAATTTAGTCGAGGAGCATAAAATTTATTTGGAAACAGAAAATTTACATTAAAACAGGCAAAATTTATTCTGGGAACATAAAATTTACTTGGAAACAGGCAAACTTTTGTTGGAAACAGAAAATTTACTTTGGAACAGGCAAAATTTATTCGAGGAACAAAAAAATTATTCGGAAACAGAAAATTTACATTGAAACAGGCAAAATTTATTCTAGGAACATTAAATTTACTTCGAAACCGACAAAATTTACCTGGAAACAGAAAATTTACTTTGAAGCAAGAGAAATTTATTCGAGGAACAAAAAATTTATTCCCAAACAGACAAAATTTACTTGGAAACAGAAAATTTACTTTGAAACAGGCAAAATTTATTCTGGGAACATAAAATTTACTTGGAAACAGACAAAATTTACTTGGAAACAGAAAATTTAGTCGAGGAGAAGAAAATTCACGTAGAAACAGACAAAATTTAATTGAAAAACAAAACATTTACTTAGGAAGCAGAAAATTTACTCGCAAACGTACAAAATTTACTTGGAAACAGAAAATTTACTTCGAAACAAGCAAAATTTATTCGAGGAACAGAAAATTTATTCGGAAACAGACAAAATTTACTAGGTAATCAGATAATTTAGTCGAGGAGCAGAAAATTCACGTAGAAACAGACAAAATTTAATTGGAAAACAAAAACATTACGTTTCTATATATCTGGCAACAGTGTTGAACCAATTTAGGTTATTTTTCTTGAAAATTAATCAATATTTTAAAAAAATTAAGAAATCCTTTTCTTCATTTTGTACATTTAACAAAAAAAAAAATCATTTTATTATAATTAATTGATTACATGATCTTTTTTATTCCTTTGAGGACCAAGCGAGTTTTAATAAAATATAAAATAACTAACTTGAAGCGGTTTAAACTTAACCAAAAAGTGAATACAAGCACGTATAATATTTACGGATGCCTTGACATTTTCGCGTGGCTCTCCCTCGGGATCCTGGTTAATTGGAAGGACGATAATTAAATGTTAGATGCAGCGGTGTGCGAATACGAATGTATATGCTACAACAGAGCAACAGTCCGCGGTAAGGTTGTTGCAAGTGATATTTCATTTCAAAACCGTTTCACTATCAAGAATAAATTGGATATACAAAAATTTACAAAAAAAAATCATTAAAACTGAAGAACATATAAAAAAGTATTAACTCTTTGCCAGATTTATAAAAAATCTAAATCTAAAGAATACGCTCATTTTGCAGGAAATAGCAGCAAGTCACCCGATTAAATTTTATGCTCTAGCTGAACTATTCAAAGATGATGAAAACGGGAGAAAATTCATATGAAAATGGTCATAATTTTGATAGTACCATTGATCATGCTAGCAAGAAGTAATTATACAAAATATTCCAAGTACTAATTGAATCCTATTTTAAGGGTTTCCATCGACTTTAAGGAAAACAAAATTTTGTTGTGTAACTTTTTTTATCCAAGAGGCTTAGATCATTGTTATCATATGGCTGCCTTATTATATCATACAGTATAAGTTCTACTAATAAAACAAAAGTTTGGAGTACTCCTCGAGCAACTTTTGCCTGTTTCAAAGTAAATTTTGTGTTTCCATGTAAATTTTGTCTGTTTCCAAGTAAATTTTCTGCTCCTCGAAGAAATTTTGCCTGTTTCAAAGTAAATTTTGTGTTTCCATGTAAATTTTGTCTGTTTCCAAGTAAATTTTCTGCTCCTCGAAGAAATTTTGCCTGTTTCAAAGTAAATTTTGTGTTTCCATGTAAATTTTGTCTGTTTCCAAGTAAATTTTCTGCTCCTCGAAGAAATTTTGCCTGTTTCAAAGTAAATTTTGTGTTTCCATGTAAATTTTGTCTGTTTCCAAGTAAATTTTCTGCTCCTCAAAGAAATTTTGCCTGTTTCAAAGTAAATTTTGTGTTTCCATGTAAATTTTGTCTGTTTCCAAGTAAATTTTCTGCTCCTCGAAGAAATTTTGCCTGTTTCAAAGTAAATTTTGTGTTTCCATGTAAATTTTGTCTGTTTCCAAGTAAATTTTCTGCTCCTCAAAGAAATTTTGCCTGTTTCAAAGTAAATTTTGTGTTTCCATGTAAATTTTGTCTGTTTCCAAGTAAATTTTCTGCTCCTCGAAGAAATTTTGCCTGTTTCAAAGTAAATTTTGTGTTTCCATGTAAATTTTGTCTGTTTCCAAGTTAATTTTCTGCTCTTTGAAAGTAAATTTTTTGTTTCCCAAATAAATAGTCTGTTTTCAAGCATAATTTATTTTGCTCGAGTAAATTTAAGCTATTTGACATTTTAACAAAATTACAATGTTGCCAAGTTTTTAAAAATTTCCCTAAATCTGGGAAAAAATTATGACGTTACCAATTTATCTTATAAAATTATAAAAGAATCAAACTTACAGATTTTATTTAATTGGTGAAGAACGCCACTGATTTCTGGCAAGTGTTGTCATTGGTCGACTGGTCCTATCCAGTAGATGCATGGCTGAACCCGTCAGGTTAGGCTCATGCGGGTCGCTTAATGCTCTGACATGTTTATGGCCTCATAAAATGGACCAAACTTTATGATTCCTCGACCTTAGATAATTATATTAGCATTGCAGCAACAGGAAGCGACAAACTTTTACAGATCCGTAATAAAAAATTAACTCCCAAAAATATTTAAAAATTAGACTTATTTGTAGATAGCGTAATAAGTACCACTTTTTTAAAAATAGTTATTTTAATTTTTAACAATTTTGTTTTTAATTAATGAATTTTAAAGGTATGAAAAATATCTTCAGACCTACAAGATGATAAACTTTTAAATGACCGGAAATTTAGTAAACCCTGTATAAAAATATTATTAAACATATAAACGAATAATATCGATCGACAACCCTTGTACAACAACCATGTTAATGAAATTCCGCTCGCAATTCCCCATCATCAGCAGGAACAGGATTAGGAGCAGGATAACGCAACAGGATAGAACAGAAACGGAGGAAAGTAATAAAAATCAACAACCATAACAGTTGGTCCGGTAGTTTGGAGTGTTAGTGAAATAATTTTCACGCATGTCTTGCATTATTAAAATAAGTTGGGGTTTTTCCTGCTGTCCCCGGTTTCCAGTTGCAGACACGTTGTACTGACATTTCCTGAAATATCATCAACTTGCTTGGATAGGAGTTAATTGGAGCGTTACAGGAACGGACACTGATTGTTTTTTATTATATGTATAAAGTTATATTACATTTAATTATAATTTTTTGTTGTTTTAATAAAAGTACACTGAGAAAAGTTATATCTAGATTTTAGACTCATTGAGGTATATCAAAAGATAAGTTTGTTTAGAGAAGCCACGAAATAGAAATCCCTTACACAATTTTTTTCCAGCTCTCTACCAGTAAAACTATTTGGAATTCAGGAAAAAGTTTTATATAAGAGTTGTAGGGAATTTTTTGAACTATAATTTTGCATCACAACATTTTGCACTAAAGTGCAAAAACGGGAAAAATTATGGCAAACCTAATTTTTAATTTTTTTTGACACAATTTTTTTCGAGCCCTCTACCGGCAAATCTATTGGGAATTCTGGAAAAAGTTTTATATAAGAGTTGTAGGGAATTTTATGCTCTACAATTATGTATCACAATAATTTGCATTAAAGTGCATTATTTGTCCATAAAAACGGGAAAAATTATGGAAAACTTAATTTTGAATTTTTTTTACACAATTTTTTTTGCGCTCTCTACCGGCAAAACTATTGGGAATTCTGGAAAAAGTTTTATATAAAAGTTGTAGTGAATTTTATGCTTTACAATTTTGTACTACAATATTTTGCACTAGAGTGAGTTTTTTGTCATCAAAACCGAGAAAAGTTATGGAAAACATAATTTTGAATTTTTTTTACACAATTTTTTTCGAGCTCTCCACCAGCAAAACTATTGGGAATTCTGGAAAAAGTTTTATATAAGAGTTGTAGGGAATTTTATGCACTACAATTTTGCATCACAACATTTTACACTAAAATGCATAATTTGTCCTAAAAAACGGGAAAAATTATGGAACACCTAATTTTTAATTTTTTTTTTACACAATTTTTGTCGAGCTCACTACCAGTAAAACTATTGGGAATTTTGGAAAAAGTTTTATATAAGAGTTGTAGGAAATTTTATGCACTACAATTTTGCATCAGAACATTTTGCTCTAAAGTGCATTATTTGTCTCAAAAAACTGGAAAAATTATGGAGAACCTAATTTTAAATTTCTTTTTTACACAATTTTTTGGCGCACTCTAGCGGTGAAAGTATTAGGAATTCGGGAAAAAGTTTTATATAAAAATTGTAGAGAATTTTATGGACTACAATTTTTCATCACAACATTTTGCATTAAACTGCATTATTTGTCCCAAAAAACGAGAAAAATTATGGAACACCTAATTTTTAATTTTTTTTTACACAATTTTTTTCGAGCTCTCTACCAGTAAAACTATTGGGAATTCTGGAAAAAGTTTTATATAAGAGTTGTAGGGAATTTTATGCACTACAATTTTGTATCACAACATTTTGCACTAAAGTGTATTATTTGTCCTCAAAAATGGGAAAATTTATGGAAAACCAAATTTTTAATTTTTTTTATATAATTTTTTTCGAACTCTCTACCGGCATAACTATTGGGAATTCTGGAAAAAGTTTTATATAAGAGTTGTAGGGAATTTTAGGCACTATCATTTTGCATCATAACATTTTGCTCTAAAGTGCATTATTTGTCCTAAAAAGCGGGAAAAATTATGGCAAACCTAATTTTTAATGTTTTTTGACACAATTTTTTTCGAGCCCTCTACTGGCAAATCTATTGGGAATTCTGGAAAAAGTTTTATATACGAGTTGTAGGAATTTTATGCACTACAATTTTGCATCACAACATTTTACACTAAAATGCATAATTTGTCCCAAAAAACGGGAAAAATTATGGAAAACCTAATATTTAATTTCTTTTACAAATTTTTTTTCGAACTCTCTACCGGCAAAACTATTGGGAATTCTGGAAACAGTTTGATATAAGAATTGTAGGGAATTTTATGCACTACAATTTTGCATCACAATACTTTGCATTAAAGTGCACTTTTTGTCCTCAAAACCGAGAAAAATTATGGAAAACCTAATTTTTAATTTTTTTTTTACACAATTTTTTGGCGCATTCTAGCAGTGAAAGTATTAGGAATTCTGGAAAAAGTTTTATATAAAAATTGTAGAGAATTTTAAGGACTACAATTTTGCATCACAACATTTTGCATTAAAGTGCACTTTTTGTCCTCAAACCCGGGACAAATTATGGAAAACCTAATTTTTAATTTTTTTTACAAAATTTTTTTCCGTATTCTAGCGGTGAAAGTATTAGGAATTCGGGAAAAAGTTTTATATAAAAATTGTAGAGAATTTTATGGACTACAATTTTGCATCACAACATTTTGTATTAAAGTGCATTATTTGACCCAAAAAACGAGAAAAATTATGGAAAAAATAATTTTTAATTTTTTTTTACATAATTTTTTGGCGCACTCTAGCGGTGAACGTATTAGGAATTCTGGAAAAAGTTTTATATAAAAATTGTAGAGAATTTTATGGACTACAATTTTGCATCAAAACATTTTGCATTAAAGTGCATAATTTGTCCTCAAAACCGAGAAAAATTATGGGAAAACTAATTTTTTATTTATTTTACACAATTTCTTTTGCACTCTTTACCGGCAAAACTATTGGGAATTCTGTAAAAAGTGTTATATAAGAGTTCTAGGGAATTTTATGCACTATAATTTTGCATCACAACATTTTGCACTGAAGTGCATTATTTGTCCTAAAAAAGCGGAAAATTTATGGAAAACCAAATTTTTAATTTTTTTTATATACTTTTTTCAAGCTCTCTACCGGTAAAACTATTGGGAACTCCGGAAAAAGTTTTATATAAGAGTTGAAGGGAATTTTAGGCACTACAATTTTGCATCACAATATTTTGCTCTAAAGTGCATTATTTGTCCCAAAAAACGGGAAATAATATAGAAAACCTAATTTTTTATTTGTTTTTACACAATTTTTTTGGCGCACTCTAGCGGTGAAAGTATTAGGAATTCTGGAAAAAGTTTTATATAAAAGTTGTAGGGAATTTTATGCTCCACATTTTTGTACTACAACATTTTGCACTAGAATGCATTTTTTGTCCTCAAAACCGAGAAAAATTATGGAAAACCTAATTTTTTATTTTTCTTTACACAATTTTTGTTTTAGTCCTTTGCACATTTTTAAACTATATTTTTCATTATTACCGTTAATATTTACTATTCGTATAAGATAAATAAAAGCTCTCTTCAGACTAATATATTCTTATTGCATTATCAAACTTTGTAATAAGATACGTCGCTTCATTGTCAGAAATTATCAGATAGAGAAGGAATATTGAATGCAGTATGCAAGCAGTCTGATAACAATGTACCTACCCGTTGTCATGTTTCTCGCTGCAATATTGGACAAACGGATCTCAAGAATGCTCGAATTTCTACTGTTATTTTGTAAAGTTGAAGCGAGCCGACAAAAGGATCAAATGTTTGCTTTTGTGTGAAAGAGAGAATTTGATTCGCGGTAAGTGGATTGCGGAAAGGTAAGTACTTTTATCTTGGTTTTATTGGAAACTTTATTGAAATTGGACTTCTTATTATGTTTATTAAGGGATAACTTTAATGTAGACAATTAACTCAATAAAAATAAAACATGCTATCGGGGCACATAATGCATACCCGGTAAAAAATCGGAAAATTAATAAATGACAAGAGCAAAGGCCATGTATATAAAAATATAGGGGAATCTGAGAAAACTGAAGCGGATCGAAACGGGGGTGATGATGCCACAAGAATCTTATCGAAACGTGATCTTCACGTGAAAAAAAATCGCCATTAAATAAACAAAAATCTTGCGCATTAGCATTGATAATATAATAAAGTGATGTTGATAATCTATATTTTAGGGAAATTTTATAAAATTTTTCAACGTCGCAAAAATTTTCAGATTAGGTGTAGTTTATTTTTGAAAATTTTAGTAATGTCAAAAAAAATTCTTATGTCTATTAAATTTATAGAAAATTCTAGAATGTTAACAAATTTCAAGAAATTTTCCTAAATATAGGAAATTTAAATACCTGTAATATTGTTTTATTAAAAAAAAAATAGTGAATAAAATATATAAAAATACTCAATTTTTTATTCCAGCTAAACTAAGATAGTTGTGATATAAAAATAAAAAAACATGCTCTAGGGCCATATAATGCATAGCCAACAAAAAAATCGCGAAATTAACAGAAAATAACAAACACTATTTATATAAAAATTGAGAAAAATCAAATAAAATCTTTTTTTTACATCGAAAAAAAATCACTATAAAATTACCATAGATATATATTTCCAGGAAAGTTTTAGAAACAAGAAAAAATTTTAAATATATCTGGAAAGATTTTTTTTAAAAAGTTAATGTTCTGGAAATTTAAAAAACAAAAAATGAATCCTAAAAAAAATTTAAAAAAGCCTAAAAACAACTATAAACATCTTCTGGAAAGTATTAAAAACAATCAGGAGAATTCTAAAAATGTTTTGTTACTTCTAAAAATATTTGTGAATATGTATCAATGATTTTAAATTTTTCTGGAAAGCTCTTAAACGTATTTTAAAATTTCTAAAAGCATCCTGAATATTTCTGGAAAGTTTTAAAAATATGGAATATTCTACATATACCTGGAAATATTTCTTAGAGCAAACTAATTGTTCTGGAAAGTTACAGAAATACCGGAAGAATTCTAAAAATATTTTTAAAGTTCTAAAAACCATTCTAAATATTTCTGGAAAGTTTTAAAAATATAGAATATTCTACATATACCTGGAAATATTTCTTATAGCAAACTAAATGTTCTGGGAAGTTTTAGAAATACCGGAAGAATTCTAAAAATATTTTTAAAGTTCTAAAAAGCATTCTAAATATTTCTGGAAAGTTTTAAAAATATAAAATATTCTACATATACCTGGAAATATTTCTTAGAGCAAACTAAATGCTCTGGGAAGTTTTAGAAATACCGGAAGAATTCTAAAAATATTTTTAAAGTTCTAAAAAGCATTCTAAATATTTCTGGAAAGTTTTAAAAATATAGAATATTCTACATATACCTGAAAATATTTGTTAGAGCAAACTAAATGTTCTGGAAAGTTATAGAAATACCGGAAGAATTCTAAAAATATTTTTAAAATTCTGAAAAGCATTCTAAATATTTCTGGAAAGTTTTAAAAATATAGAATATTCTACATATACCTGGAAATATTTCTTATAGCAAACTAAATGTTCTGGGAAGTTTTAGAAATACCGGAAGAATTCTAAAAATATTTTTAAAGTTCTAAAAAGCATTCTAAATATTTCTGGAAAGTTTTAAAAATATAAAATATTCTACATATACCTGAAAATATTTCTTAGAGCAAACTAAATGTTCTGGAAAGTTATAGAAATACCGGAAGAATTCTAAAAATATTTTTAAAGTTCTAAAAAGCATTCTAAATATTTCTGGAAAGTTTTAAAAATATAAAATATTCTACTTATACTTGGAAATATTTCTTCGAGCTAACCAAATGTTCTGGAAAGTTTTAGAAATACCGGAAGAATTCTAAAAATATTTTTAAAGTTCTAAAAAGCATTCTAAATATTTCTGGAAAGTTTTAAAAATATAAAATATTCTACATATACCTGGAAATATTTGTTAGAGCAAACTAAATGTTCTGGGAAGTTTTAGAAATACCGGAAGAATTCTAAAAATATTTTTAAAGTTCTAAAAAGTATTCTAAATATTTCTGGAAAGTTTTAAAAATATAAAATATTCTACATATACCTGGAAATATTTGTTAGAGCAAACTAAATGTTCTGGAAAGTTATAGAAATACCGGAAGAATTCTAAAAATATTTTTAAAGTTCTAAAAAGTATTCTAAATATTTCTGGAAAGTTTTAAAAATATAAAATATTCTACATATACCTGAAAATATTTCTTAGAGCAAACTAAATGTTCTGGAAAGTTATAGAAATACCGGAAGAATTCTAAAAATATTTTTAAAGTTCTAAAAAGCATTCTAAATATTTCTGGAAAGTTTTAAAAATATAGAATATTCTACATATACCTGGAAATATTTCTTAGAGCAAACTAAATGCTCTGGGAAGTTTTAGAAATACCGGAATAATTCTAAAAATATTTTTAAAGTTCTGAAAAGCATTCTAAATATTTCTGGAAAGTTTTAAAAATATAAAATATTCTACATATACCTGGAAATATTTCTTAGAGCTAACTAAATGCTCTGGGAAGTTTTAGAAATACCGGAAGAATTCTAAAAATATTTTTAAAGTTCTAAAAAGCATTCTAAATATTTCTGGAAAGTTTTAAAAATATAAAATATTCTACATATACCTGGAAATATTTCTTAGAGCAAACTAAATGTTCTGGAAAGTTATAGAAATACCGGAAGAATTCTAAAAATATTTTTAAAATTCTGAAAAGCATTCTAAATATTTCTGGAAAGTTTTAAAAATATAGAATATTCTACATATACCTGGAAATATTTCTTAGAGCAAACTAAATGTTCTGGAAAGTTATAGAAATACCGGAAGAATTCTAAAAATATTTTTAAAGTTCTAAAAAGCATTCTAAACATTTCTGGAAAGTTTTAAAAATTATGGAAATTTCTAAATATACCTGAAAAGATTTCTTCGAGCTAACCAAATGTTCTGGAAGGTTTTAGAAACTCCGGATAAATTCTAAAAATATTTTGAATTTTCTAAAAATCATCCTAAATATTTTTGGATAGCTTTAAAAATATATTGAAAATTCTAAATGTATTTTTAATACATTAAAAAATTCTGGTAATAATAAAAACAAGATAATTGTAAAAATAATAAAAAATATTACTTTTCAAACATTTTAATCATGCCTGGAAAGAAAAACATTGAGAGAATTTTGTTTCTCCAAAAATTCTAATTCCACCTAAAATTGCTATTTTATAAAAGTTTATAAAACATTTGACATATAAAAACAAACTTTCACTGTCCAAACATTCATTAAAATAAGAAAACGTTTCTTTCGTTTTGTACTTCCTCAAGCCTATTATTTACAAACTTCCCTACTTTTAATCTATTTAGATGCTCAAAATTAAAATGGTTTAACCTTAGCCAATTTTTCATGTCAAAAAGGAATTCCCAGTTTTCTTTAAATCCCCTCTATTTTACTGTACACGCCCTCTATCCTTGTCTTTTGTTAATTATACAATTTTTTGCCGGGTATGCATTATGTGCCCCAAAATTGTTTTTTATTTTTTATTATTATTTCGCAACTCTTAAACGTCTGTAATTTTTTTTATTATATAAAGTGATGTAAAATTCATTTGTACAAATTTATAAATTATAATAACAAATTATTTATTAATTGAATTAAATCATAATAATTATTTATAATATATATTTTAATCACTTTATATGTACAACAAAGGCGTATAGACAACAGCAGAGTTCCATTGCCATGCTTTATTTTTGATACTATGTCACATGTCATTTGTTATTTATTATCTGTCATCTGTCATCTGTCACTTGTTATCTATCACGA
This sequence comes from Neocrepidodera transversa, assembly GCA_963243735.1. Classification (NCBI taxonomy): domain Eukaryota; kingdom Metazoa; phylum Arthropoda; class Insecta; order Coleoptera; family Chrysomelidae; genus Neocrepidodera; species Neocrepidodera transversa. The sequence continues at coordinate 2,526,259 of OY725348.1, read as the reverse complement.
AGTTCTTCACTATTAAAACTTATGCTCAGCAACCCTATTGTATTTTTCATGCTACGTCACAATTCATATGTCACATGTCATGTGTCAAATGCCGACTATTGAAACTTACGCCCAGATAGTTACTTTTTTTTATAGTATGCGCAGTTCGTATGTCATTTGTCTGTCGAGAGGTCGTCTAGTGAAACTAAGTGTCGGCAGCCATGTTTTATTCTTTATACTAGGTTACAGATCATATGATATTTAGTATCTGTCATCTGTCAAGTTATTCACTATTGACAAGTACCTCAGGCAGCTACTTTTTGTTCTTTATACTATGTCACAAATCATACATACGTCATTTGTCATTTATCATCTGTCATCTTTACATATTTTTATATTATCTGTCATTTATGACGTGTCATCTGTCCAGAGGTTTCCTATTGAAGCTTAGTCCTGGCAGTCTTGTTTTACTCTTTATACTCTATTGAAGGTCATATGTTATTTATTATTTGGAATCTGTCATCTGTCAACAGGTTTAATTTTGTTTTGAATACTATATTAGACGTGACACTATGTCACGTGTCATCTGTTAAAACTTGCACATGCGCAGTTTTCACTGGGTTTGTATACACTTGGTTACTGAAACAAGGTTATTGTGTATAACCATTTTTTTCACCTCGTTGTAGTTCAATAATTCTAAAATAGATGGCGCAGTAGGTAAATTTGTCTTGGAGGTAGCCAAATTTTCTTGATTTCTTAGATTTTGTGAAATATAAGTTTCCAAAAATAAGCCGGATTTTTAAAAAAAGTTTCTATTAAAATCAATTATGTGCTAATAAATTAATAAGGGAGTAAAAGATAAAAAAAATATTAAAAATTAAACAGTTTGGCAGTCCCAAATAATTATGAAATTCAGTGGCGTGCATTAAGGTTTTTTTTAAATTTAAAAACTCTATAATAGTTAGTAGTTAACAAAGGCCGGTTCTGGTTGAGACAAGTGAGAGTCACCTTGACCTTGACTTTATTAAATTATTCAATATCAATATATATCTAGTGTGGTCTGAGTTTTGTCAAATATATCTGGTCTGACCTTCAGATCTGTCATCTGTCTGTGAGATTAAGATGAAGGTCAAGGTCAAGGTTATTTTTAATTATTGATTATAAAAATTTAACCGATTTAAGTGGAAAGCATCGTTAATTTAAAATTAACATTTTGTGTAATTATTTTTGGTATTTAGAATAAACAAAAAATAAAAATATTAAATAGAATATAATTAGTAGATAAGCTATGACAATACAAGCACAATCTTTATAGGAAATAACATGGGAAATTTGTAAGGTCCATTCTGGTAAATTTTTGTACACGTCAAGGTCACGAGAAGCGGATCAAAACGTGACCTTGATGTGAAAAAAAATTAAGTAGAATGGACCTTGGCAATTTTCCATGTTATTTTCGATAAGGATTGTGCTCGAACTGTCATGGCTTATCTACTATAATCAGATACAGGAAAATTAAAATATAGTAGTAAGTATATTTTTCATTATTTTTTAATTGTATGCAAAAAAATATGAACAAACTAATAATGAAACGAATTTTCTTGACGATCGGTCGTCACCTTTTTAAAATCGCTATGAAAATGTCGCTCACGTTTTCGCCGAATTTACATTGTTAGCCCCGGAGTAAATTACAAGGGCTCAAGTCGACGAAGATAGGAGAGATTTTGCCCCATGGGATATGACAGTTTATTGGGATAAGCACTTAATAGGGCGGGGAAGAGGGCCGGACCCGTCTAACTTCGTTACGGATGTGTCTTAATTCATAAAGCTTTTGTTTTCGCAATGTCTTCTTGGGGACAGATATTGGCGTTGAAAGTAAGAGCTTCTTTCGAAACAAAATTTGTACCATCTCGTTTATTTTTTTATTAAACTAATTAGAGATTAAAATTTTGATAAGTACGCTACTGAATTCGACGTCTTAACCCTCTCGCCCTCTTCTCGAACTCTATGAATAATCGTGACATCCACTTTTAAAGCGAACATGAATCAACAGCGAGTGAAAGAAATGTATTAGGCACCTCGTGGAGTTAATTACAGGCCGAAAACAAACATTTGTACAGGTTGGTACGGGCCTTCTGGTCTCTTTCTTAGTCAGTTTTTCGACAGAACGACACGTAACCGTACCACACTAGGGGTTCCCCGATTATTTCTAAAATATAACCGACTGATTTTCTGACACTTGTAACTTGGGACCTGCATACATGCAATGCGGCTGTAACAGTTTATTTTTTTACAAATAGTACAAGAAAATTACATCAAATTATTAAATAATAAGTAGAAAATTTCTTTAGATTAAATAAATATTTTTTTAAATCCGAAATGTTATCCATTATATCAAGTAATGAAGTAGCAAAACTCTAAATCTGGTACCACATTTAAGAACAAATTAAATCCGATATTACATTGAAACAGGAAAGAACAGCGACTAGTTTCGGCAATTATACCATCATCAGGCATATAATACATAGTGTTAGGAAGAAAAAATTACCAATATGCGAACTTAACAAATTAATTATAAAGATTATATACCAAAAAATGGTACTGAAACGTTATTTTTTATTTGTTGATTTATTAATTGGTAACTGACAGCATCTTAACGCATTCATAAACCATTTGACTAACTTCAGCATAGTCCCCACAAAGAACACTTATTGGTTCATATTCATCTGGTAACTGACTTATTGGTGCATTAAAAAAATCGTTAATTTTATTTTGTAGAATATCGACAAATGTACTCTACTAAAAGGTACTAAACGTTATCTTATCGTGTCTTTGATTCAAAATGATTGCAAGAGTGAAGGTTTTTGCAGGACTTATACCACAGTTAACATCTAAAGCATCTAGAGAATACTTAGTTTGAAGTAGATAGTGGTCTTCTAATTTTGTGGCAATCTCGTACATATACAACACGTTGTGTAATTCACGATCATAATCTTAGCTGGATACTGGTATTACTTCAATATTTTAATCTCATTTTTCGTTCCATATCCGCTATCATCGTCATCATCATATTAAATACGTTGACGTTTGACAGGTTCATCGTATTGAATCATGTTGTTTACTTCGTTATTGGAAGCTACATCGTTAATGATTTCAACTAAACTTGACATATCACGTTTTCTGTCAACACTATTTTTAAAATAAAACTTTTAATATTGAAATACTGAAACAGAATGATCAAAGTAGATAGCATAGATATAGAGTAATCTTTTGGTCGGACGTTGGTCTGAACGCTTAAACATTTTTCGATGAATTTCACAAAAGGCAGAATTTTGTTTGTTTTTTTCATTGATTTCCATACTAAATCGGTATACCGACATAAAACCCCAGAACATTCCCGGCTCGGCTGTGTTGAAGAGGATTATTTTAATTACATTTTTCTCAAAAATTTTATAAGCATTGTAAAGATACGTAAAAATTTTAATGTAATTGGAAAGCAAAAAAAGTTAATAAAAATGGCAAAAAATTATTATAAAAAGCAAATTCAAAAAAGGAAAAAAAAATGTTAAATTTGTGCAAAAAATTAAAATTAATAAATAAAGAGTGAAAATTGGCAAAAATAGGTAGAAATGGAAAAAAAGTCAAATACAGCAAAAAAAAGAGGAAAAGGCTAAAAAAGGAAATAAGGGTAAAAAAAATCAATAAAAAGTAAAAAAAAAGCCAAATACAAAAAAGTAAATGAAAAAAAGCGAAAAAAGTAAAAAAAAAGGTTTAAAAAAGACAAAAAAGGGTTAAAAGTAAAAGTAACAAAAAATGGCAAAACAGAAGCAAATAAAGGTAAAAAAAAGGTAAACAAAAACATTAAAAAGGTTAAAACAATCAAATAAAATGTTAAAAATGATAAAAGAATTGGTAAATTCGAGCAAAAATTAAAACTAATAAAAAAAGATTAAAAATTGCCAAAAGAAAATAGACAAGAGTATGGAAAAAAGTTGGAAAAATGTTTTGGAAATGGTTTTATTTGGAAACTCAAAATTTATTTTCATATGAAAGGTGAGAAAAAGTGGTAAAAAACTGGAAAAAAATGGAAAAAATTGTTTATAACACAAAAAAACAGTATTCGAAAAAGTAGGAAATATAAAAAAACAGTCATAGTAGGTGAGAAAATGAGTGGAGAAAAAAAGTGGGGAAAAATTTAAAGGAAGTTTGAAATGCAAAGAAAACAGAAAAAAGTAGGAAAACGCAGTACTAATAGTACTAATGCTGCTTTAGTCCAGGTTTAGGATTGCCTCTGGCACTGCCTTCCGTTTATAGTGTGAAGGTCACTGCACGGGCAGCATCAGTGGAGAAGAAATATTCCAGATGTCGTTATGGTATCGACCTAAAAAACTGGCGGCCAGGTGTGGGGTCTTTACTTACAATCAAATAATAATTGCTGTATCATGTCGGTTAGACGGTAACGGTATGACTTCCAGACTGGGATGGCGGTCGGACTAACAGATCCGGACTCCGGTAGAATTAAAATTGGCTTCGCTCCCTTTAGATTAACCTATCTCTCAAGGTCGAGGGACTGCCACTGGAACTCGGATTACCACTGCTACTCCAATTGGGACGTCCACAGCAACTACCAAAAATCATACAAACACACACAGACATACACTGAGGTTGACTCTGAGCCAAGGAGATATTGTATCTAATCGACACATGATCCCCTAGTCCCCTGCCATCCACCCCAAGATTTTCCCCCCAACATGCACCTTTTGAGGACCGGAGTCCTTTGGTCGTCAACGTCAGCGTATGTCATCATTTTTACCGCGTTCCACCCCAATGGGCAATGGTGGATACCTAGCTCATCATCTATTTGGGAATTATGGGATGGTGTCTAAGAAGCACACGGACGTGAGTACCTCCATCTATCGGGTGGAAGTTCAACTGGTACGACTGGCCTTATATTCGACGCTTCTAGAATACTTTTAAGGTAATTCTATTCAAGTGACGTGCGCGATTTAATTCATATATTTTAATTACTAAGGAAAAAGTAACTTCGGTACAATGCTAATGTCCTTTTACTATTGCTACTACGCAGTTTCTTTCAATATTATGTTTATACTTTATATCTAATCTAATGATATTTTTTCAATTAAAATCAGATATGTTAGTGTTACGTATAGAAGAAAAAATCTTCTTTGTTCTTTTATCCCAATATTTTTCGTTTGGTCTTAATTAACAAATAAATTAAGTAAACAGATATTTTATATATCCGGCTCGAAGGACCACTATTAGCAATGCGTTTCGAAGGACCATCTTTAAAATAACTTATTTTATAACTAATATTTGTTTTTTTTAATAAATGTAAATGAATTTTACACAAAATTGATCCACCAATGTATTAAATAGTTTCCTATCGTTAAGTTATTCTATAAATTTTCACCGATACCGCATCTATAGTCATCGCATGCTAGAATATAACGTGCATATCTAATTCAGCTCGGCTGCGAATATGGCATATATTTTCTACCTTAATTTAGCGATTTGCAATTTCAATTGGGCCACATTTCGTTAAGTACTGCCTATGTGTGTGTACGAGGTTTATCCTCGAAAGATAATATATTCACTGGAATGGCTGTGTAAGACAGTTTTAGTTTTCTCTTCTCTTATATATACACTCGAGGAATTAACACAAAATTTCTTGCTTTTAGTATTTTAGTGCAGTTGGTATTAGGATAATAAAATTTTAGTTTAAATTTGAATAAAGGATGAAAGTAAAATATTATTACAAAAAGGGTTTTGTAACTACCTGCATCACACAGCAAACAAAAAAACCGAAAATCTCGTAGTTCAAGTAGAAATATCCTTCATCACTGAAATCTTGAAGGTCGAGTAGAAAATTTTCTTCAACAACCAAAAAATCTCGAAGATCAATTAGAAATGTTCGTTACGAACGAAAAATACCATAAAAGGTATGCCTAGAAGGCATGGCTTGAAAGTTACCCAAACAAATAAGCGTGTCTCAGGAGGGCATATCAAATCTATGAAGAAAAGACAACCTTATGAGAATTTACATTAAAATTAAAAAAACAAAATAGCTTACCCTTAATTATAAAGAAGACATTAAAACGGTATACACTAACACGTGTAAAATACAAAATTTCGCTCACAAGTGATACGAAGGACCTTTGCTTTCGCCGGTCAGAATAGGAAAGAACCAATCTCGTCTTAAAACAAAATGGAGGCCTAAATACTAAATATCCAGCCAACCAGATTAACCCCTACGTGTTTTATGGGTTGCCTATAATCAAGTACTATAAACGACAATTTATTCATTTTATTTTATTATTTGTAATTAAAAAAACCTTTTTAATTAGGGTCATGAGGTAATTCGTTTATTATGTTGAGAAATACTTACAAAAGAAAAATATTTACAAATGGCTTTTTATACTTAAATTATGTAAAAACATAAAACCTTATGCTACATGATGTCCTGTTTGATGTAAAAATCGTAGACAAAAATAATGTCGAGGCATAGAGAGAAAAATAGGTCAATTTTCCTGTTACAATCTATCCAGGTAAACAAATTCAGATTCATATTTTAAAATCAGCTGTAAAACTGCCAACACTATCCTCATACCAAAACTCTCACATAACTGACGAATATCCTTCTCAAGAAGCATTCCTGGGGCTTTCTGGATAAAAGTGAAACGATTTTCCAATACCAACATGGATTTAGTTCTGCACATTTTACCCAAGATGAATTAATGATACTCCAGCAAATATAACAACCGAGGTCATTGTGCATTGACAATCTTCTTTGGTGTCGGACTTAATTGTAATTTTTTCGACATTAACAATTCCCTCCACAATATTAACCTCATCCAATGCTACCTGAGTAAAAGTGCTACCATTCTTACCATCATCATGAATGCTTGCTTACACCATTCATACTTTCCAATCAGCTAGAAAACTTCCAACACAACCTTATTCGCAAAACCAAACAAAGGTTTGACAATCCCAAACTTCTACAGACCTATAACTCTGAGTAATGTCCTAGGTAAGCTCTTTAAGACCTTAATGAGAGTTTCTAAGACTTTCTGGATGAAAGGAAAACGATCCCCCAATTCCAATATAGATTTATGTTCTACTCAAGACTTCATACCGTTGCTTCCAAATCTCTTAACCTAGATCATTGTGCATCGATAGTCCTCTTTTATGATCAAATTGCTTTCAACCAGGTCTGGTATTAAATTCACTCCTACCTGACAAACAGGACCGTTAGAAATTCATTCTTTGACCCTCTCACTCCACAAGCTGGAGTCGTCCAAAGCTGCGTGTTATTTCTAACCTATATACATGACATCCCAAGCCCTCTCTCGCTTAACTAACAAATTCTGATGACATCTCCATTTCGACCATGGTCCAATCCACGAGAAGTTTGAATGGTCGCATCCAGTGACAAATAAACTAATTCGCCCCATGGTGTAGTAAGTGGAGGATTACATTTAATCCCAAAAAAACAAAACTAATAACCTTCAAATTACCAAAAATCTAATGAAACATAAATCAACTTATCGATGAAGTCAATCTTCGATTTTGGGGATAGAGACTCAGTTGATCGACTGAAATTAAAAAGAACTTTAGATAGAGTCTGGAAACGAAACGGTAGGCGCTTCTGGAGATGTAATCATCAAACTCTAGTGCACATTACAGAGCTCTTACCATCTCCATCCTCCTACTTCACCTCCATTGGACACACAATACTCTGAAATATCCATTGGATATCGATACCCTTCTAAATTAATTTATGATAGTACTAATACCAAGTTCCAAATTAAATGATCTCCAAGGACGTTACGTCAAGAGGACTATGGAGAGCAGCAACACACACGTCCAAGAATCTGTATCTGTAGAGTGCGTAGGGTGGGTTGTTCCATAAGTAGGCTGTCTCACACTTAAACCTCATTAGGCTCATTGTGCATCCTCCTTAGTAAGTGAGGACTTAGCTCATCAGCCAGCCTACAGTTTTTATGTAGTTCACAACGTCGCCAAGAGATGCCTCTCTTATGTTGACCAATACTCGCCGAACATAGTTTTCCTAATTGTGAAGAGTGTCGCGCAGTCTGACAGTCCCAAGTTGTTGAAGTGTTTCCGTACTGGACAGTGACCAGTCAGAATGTCGGTTAAAAATTGCAGCCTAGTCATGGACAAGTATTTGTTGGCTGCTGTGTTATCAAGGTAACTTACGAGGTCCCTGGCAACTATGCAGCTTCTTGTTTTATTCCATCTTTCCTGAATTTTACAAGGGAGTGATCCTTAATTAGGTTCGTCACGACCGATGTCGTTTGTCCAATGAAGGAGCCAGGTCCAAATAGTTTTTGGTTGGCCTTTGATCCATTTTAAGGTGACCAAATTGTTAATGGATGCCTAGACCAATGCTTGGTGATATTTTAGTACTAACTCTGAGCAAATTGGTTGCCTGTCCAGGGTGAGTAGTGTTTGTCTGCTATCTGTACAGATAAACATATTTCTACCAGTGATGTTATTTCTACTGATTTATTTTGCTGCTATTGGGATGTCAGTAAGCTACGCTGGCACTTTTTCCCATAGCCCATTATATGTTTAGGTTTAAGGATCTGGATTATATCCCGCACCCTGAACCTTGTTTTGTTTTGGAGCCATCAGTGTAGATATGAATCAACACCTGCCAAATCTGGCTCTTCTGTATCTTTTGTGATAATTTTGTAGGGCCTGTGGAAAGCATATCATATCCGGATCCTACATCAGGTTCTATTCCAACTGAGTGGAGTCTTATCATAGTCGTCATATCAAGGGGGGTTGGACTGAGGATGACTTCCATCGCTTTCACTTATGTTCTTTAATGACTCCAGTTATGTTAAGACATGCTGTTCTTTAAATTTGTTCTAGTTTGCGCGCAGTTGTCCGTTGTTGGGTTTTTGGTCCCCCAGATGACCGCGCCATATTATAGCATATTATGATGGTCGTGTACGTCTATGAGACGACTCTGAGGGAAAAACCCCAGGTAAGCCCCACAGTTCGACGGCATTGTTTTCTAGGTATGAGTTCCGGGTTAACTTGCTGTCAAAGATGAGACCTAGGTACTTCACCTCTGTTGCAAAGTTTAGTTTTGTTCTAAGAAGTTCTGGATGTTTTAGGTTCCAGTATCTTTCTTTTCCTTGTAAAAAGAACCATTTCTGTCTTCTTGGGATTGATAGAGAGTGAGTGGTCCTTCCACCACTGTTCAATTATTCTGAGAGGTACTTGTATTCTTTCGCAGAGTGTGTTCTCGAATTTTCCTGTTGACAGGATGAATCAGTCTTCCGCGTATGTGTAGTGATGGTCGTGGTTGAGGCGGCTGATGAGAGTGTCCAAAAAGCACTAAAAACCAATTGGACAGTTGAAGGGAACTGAAGAGCTCTTATCATCAGACTAAAGAAGAAATTTCGTTACAAGCTTTAGGATCTCATCCAGGAAGGTCCATTGAGTATCAGATGAATCCGCCTCTATCAAAGACACCAGAACGAAGAAAGAAATCGAAGATTGTGCGAGGAAGGGACATCTATTATTATTATTATTATTATTTTAAAGGAAATAGAACATAAAGTCAAGTACCATAAATTTAATAACAAAAAAGTACTAGCAGGTAACTACTTTCGGTCACAATTGTACATGACTAATTCTGAACGTTTCTATCTTTAGGCCTGATGATGGTGGTACCTGACTTTGTGCTTATTTCCTTAAAACTTTGAACCACATTTGAGATATGGATAACTTTTGGGATTTAATTATTATTATTTGCAGTGATAACAATTTAGTTTTTTTTTTGGTCCACTTCTTTTGGCTAGCCGATCCACTGTGGTCTACCTTTAACAAGCTTTAGCTTGTCGCACTTCAAAGAAAAAAAACTTCTTAACTCTCGTTTATTTTTCTGCAATTATAGTAAATACGTTTAGTTTTAATTAAACTGCGAAGACATTTGCAAGTGTCGAAATTTGTGTTGACTCTATTAAAGGAATAATGAGGATTTTGCAATTAAAATTAAATATCTACATTGGCGTCCATTGGGAATGGATAAAAGAAGAGTTAATTTTTAATTAAAATATAAAAAAATATAGAATCAAAATTGATTTTTTTATTAATTTTTGCTATATAAAAGTTTTAATCTGATTTTTAAGACCATGAAATATTATATATATTTTTTTAAACGATTGCTACTATTTATTTAAACCTTCTGGAAAAAAAATTAGTGTACGTCTATGGTTATAAAGCTGTTTTCGAAAGCTCGACGTGTTTGAATTTAAATAATTTGCATTTGACACTGAATTTATTAGTAAACGAATTAAATCTGTTTTTATTAAATTGAATATCAGTGCTGGGCTGCTTTTCAAATCTTTCAATTAGGTTTTGTTAATGGTATTTTTTTTTTTTTTTTTTTCGTTAACAAAAATCTGGAATATTTTAATAACGACAGTGAAGTACATTGATTAGTTTTTATCTATAATGGAGATATTTGCAATGTTGCCATTTACAAGAATCTGAATACCATTTCTGACTATTTTTTTTATAAAGTTTACTAACAAATAAATAAAATTATGCAAATATTAACGTTTTATTATTTATTCAACTAAAAATTTTGTAAATGTATTAATATTTAGTATTTTAGAGCAAAGAATGTATTATATTACATCGTCTTTAAAAATTATTGATATATAAATAAAAAATATTTATAATTATCTGAAGATTAAATTACGTCATTTTTTCTTATCTTTTTTACTCTAAATATAATGAAATTATTATTATAAAAATTACGTATTATCTTATCATTTTTTTAATAACCGTTACAAACTAATTTAGAAATTTAAAAAATTTTAAAAATATATCAAAAATTAAAAAAATATATAAAAAAAATTAAAAACATCAAAAATATATCGAAAATTTCAAAAATTCCAAGAATTTTAAATTTTTCAAAATTTTTAAGAAATTCAAAAATTTCGAAAATATGTCAATTAAAAAATGTTCAATGTATATTTAAAATTTTCGATGTTTTTGTTACATTTTTTTTGAAATTTTCAAAATTATTTTTAATCTTTTTGATATATTTTCAAAATATTTGCATTTCTTACATTTCAGTTTTTTTTTATTTTTATTTTTTTTTTAAATAATTGATAATTATGTTTTTTCCTTTTTAAAATTATTGAAATTTTTTTCTATTTTTAATATATTTTGAAATTTTCAATATTCTTTTGATAGTTTTAACTTTTTTAACATTTTTTTTTTGAAATTTTTGATAGATTCGAATTTTTCTAATTTCTGACACAAATTTTTAAACATTATTTTATTGTTACAAATTTCAACATATTTTGAAAATTTTTACTTGGATTACAAATTTTTACAAATGTTACAAATTCTTCAAAATTTTACAATTCTTGAAATTTTTACTTACAAATTACTGAAATTTTTTTAATTTTCGGATTTTTTTAAATTTTTGCAATTTTAAAAATTTTCAAGTTATACTTTTTGAATGTTTTTTGAAAGTTTAATATATTTTTAAAATTTTCGATATATTTTTTATATTTTACATTTTTTTTGAAATTATTAAAATAATTTTTAAAATTTTTGGTATATTTTCAAAATATTTTCGAATTTCTTACATTTCAGTTGTTTTTTAATTTTTCATTCCTCAATTTTTTTTAATTTTCTGGTTTTTTGAAATTTTTTCAATTTTAAAAATTTTCTCGCAATACTTTTTAAATTTTTTTTGAAAGTTTATTATATTTTTAAAATTTTCGATACATTTTTGATATTTTTAAATTTTTTTACATTTTTTTTTGAAATTTTTAAAATAATCTTTAAAATCTTTGATATATTTTCAAAACGCTTCTTTCTTACATTTCAGTTGTTTCTTAATTTTTAATTTTTTTTTAAAATAATTAATAAATACTTTTCCTCCTTTTTAAGATTTTTGAAATTATTGAATTTTTTTTCTATTTTCAAAATTTTCGAAATTTTTAATATATTTTGAATTTTTCAATATACTTTTGATGTTTTTCAATTCTTTTTTAAATTTCTTACACATTTCATTTTTCTAAGTTTTTTTTTAAATAAGTTCGTACCATTTTCAAAATTTTTGAAGTTTCTAAATTTTTTAAAATTGTTTGCAATGTTCAAAATTTTCGAGATTCGCAATTTTCGATATATTTTTGATTTTTAATTTTTTTAACATTTTATTTTGAATCTTGATATATTTTGGGAATTTTTGAATTTCTTACACATTTTATTTAATTTTATTTTTTTTAAATATTTGATAAATAAGTTCTTAAAAAATTCCAAAAATTTTTTAAAATTCAACAAATTTTTGAGTTTCAATATTTTTACGAAATTTTTGAATTTCTGACATTCTATTTTTTTTTAATTTTTGAATATTTTTTTTAATACTTGATAAGGAAGTTCTTAACAAATTCTTGAATTTCTTAAAATTTTTAAAATTCTCGGAATTTTTGAAATTTTTTATATATTTTTGATATTTTTTTTTTCGAAATTTTTAATACATTTGGAAATTTTCGATATATGGAATTTTTGTTATATTTTTTTGTTTTTTTAATTGTTTAATATTGTTTTCGAAATTTTTAACACATTTGGAAATTTTCGATATATTTTTGATTTTAAAATTATTTAACATTTTTTTTTTAAATTTTTGATATATTTTCGAAATTTTTAAATTTCTTACACATTCTATTCTTTTTATTTTTGAATATTTTTTTAATATTTGATAAATAAGTTCTAAACAAATTCTTGAACTTCTTAAAATTTTTAAAATTCTTCAAATTATTAAAATTCCCGGAATATTTGAAATTTTTTATGTATTTTTGATATTTTTAAATTTTCAAACATTTTTTTTTTCAATTTTTAATATATCTTTAAAATTTTTGAAATCTTTAAACTTCTGATATTTTTAAATTTTATAACATTGCTTTTTTTCAATTTTTAAAATATTTTTTGAAATTTTGTATATATATTTGAAATTTTTGAATTTCTGACAGTATATTTTTTTAAGTTTTTAATTCTTTTTTAAATGTTTGAGAAGTTTCAAATTTTTGAAGTTTTCGATATTTTAAACTTTCAAAAAACATTAAAAAAGCATTACTAGAAATTTTTTAAATTGCAAAATTTTTAAAAAATCCGAAAGTTAAAAAAATTTCAAGAATTTATAAAAATTTCAAAAATTGTAAAATTTGTAACTTTTGTAAAAATTTTGTAAAATAGCTAAAAATTTTTAAAATATGTTGTAATATGTAAAAATTTAAAAATTTATAAAAATTTTGTGTAAGAAATTAAAAAAAATCGAAACAATATCAAAAATTTCAAAAAGAAATGTTAAAAAATTTCAAAATATATTAAAAATTTAGAAAATTTTGAAAATTGAAAAAATTTTTAATAATTTCAAAAATCTTAAAAAGGGGAAAACTCATTTATCAAATATTTAAAAAAAAAATAAAAAATAAAAAAACTGAAATGTAACAAATTCAAACATTTTGAAAACACATCATAAATTTGAAAAATAATTTTAAAATTTTCAAAAAAAAAACACCAAAGTATTATTAAAATTGCAAAAATTTCAAAAAATCCGTAATAAAAAAAAAAATTCCGGAATTTGTAAAAAATTCAAAAAGTGTAAAATTTGTAACATTTGTAAAAATTTGTAAAACAGCTAAAAATTTGTAAAATATATTGAAATATGTAAAAATATAAAAATTTGTAACATTTATAAAAAATTTCAGAAAAATAATAATAAAATAAAATTTTGTCATAGGATAGACTTGAATAAAAAACAAAATCCTGTCTGTCTGTTTGTATGTAAACACTATAAATCTCGAACAAAAGCTTTGATCGATTTCCGGTTTTTAATTTAATTTTAGTTATTTTCCAGGGCAGAACCCTATTGATTTTGAACAGGATCTGACCTGCTCTTCTGGTACCCACCATACAAAGTAGTATTTTGATTAGGAAAACTTTTTTCCGGTTCAACTTTTTTACGTCACATCGTATATTTAGCCAGGATCGTACAAGCCCGAATTGTGTCCCTAGAATTTTATATATTGTTTAAATAAATTAATGAATAAATATTTTATTTTGTCAGGTTTTCTAACCTGATTATAGTATCGCCATCTCTATGGAACTAAGCAAATTATAAATGACAGTTTAATAAAATTGATATTTTATTGTAATTGATTGATTTTTTTTTTACCAAAAATTCTATTTTCGTATTGTTTTTGGTTAACAAATTTACGTAAATTGAATATGATGTAAAGATCTGGTTGGAATTTTATCGGCGTATTTTTTTTATAGACCGAAACCGGGCTCAGCAGGTGTCGTTGAAGACCCGTCACTCGAAATATAACTCGATTTTCCAAATCTCGCTGGCACAACACGGGGCCAAGAAAAAGCCCTTATCACATTGATGTAGGGAAAAAAATATGCATTTTGGATACAAACACATTTTTCTTAAAGTGGAATTTAACGTTTGACTTGGCGTTTTTTTTATATAAATCCAATATTTACGCTTTTTACATCTGTTTATTGAAGGGGAATGTGAATGTAAAAAAAAAAGGTAAACATACCTGTGATTTCGATTTTAATGATGACTTTATAAAGAAATATTTTGATTTTGATATATAAATAGAAATTTTTCATATTTGAATAACAGAATTTTATTATACATACATATACAAATGAATTTTTTTTATAAAAACCAATAATAATATTTTTCCACTACAAGTAGATAATTTTTTATTATTTACTAGTAGTAGATAATAAAAATAATTTAAAACTAAACGTAATGTCAGAGTTTTTTTTTAAATTATTATAAATAATAAGCACTTTCTTTTGAATTCCTATCATTTCAAATGAATTTTCGATCTAATCAAATAAAATAGAGATAAATAATTCTTTATCAGATATATTTTCGTTGGAAATAGTTTATATCAATTTAATAGTTTTTTAAATTTAAGTGTCAAACGTAACGAATTCTGATTTAATTTGATGAAAATTCTCATTCAATTGTTTTTACAAACTTCTTTTTTTCCATTAAATTCTTTTTACTTAAAATACATAAAAATACCTAAAAAATATCATTGTAAAAATGTTTAAATGTTCTAGTTTTATTGGAATTAAATTTTTTAGGGTTCTTCTTCCTATTTTTTAACTTTTTCCATTTTTTCCGTCTTTTTTTTTTGTTTTTTCCAATTTTTTTCGATTTTTTATGATTTTTTTACGATTTTTTAAGGTTTTTTTTTTAAGATTTCTTAACATTTTCTAGGATTTTGACGATTTTTTCCATTTCTTTTCTATCTTTTGCAATATTTTAAATTATTTACGAAATTTTACGACTTTTTGTCTCCTTTTACAATTTTTTTACTTTTTTTTTACATTTTTTTTACGAATTTTAAAGATTTTTCCCCATTTTTCCATTTTTTTTCTTTCTCAATTTTTTACATTATTTACGAAATTTTACAACATTTTGCCCGTTTTTTACGATTTTTAATTATTTTTTTTTATTTTATTTTATTTATAATATTTCACGATTATTTAGCATTATTTACGAAATTTTACGACTTTTTACCAGTTTTTTACGTTTTTTTTTTAAAGGTTTTTTACGGTTTTTTTCCCCTTCTCAATTTTTTAAAATATTTACGAAATTTTATGACTTTTGCCTATTTTTTACGATTTTTACCGTTTTTTATGGTTTTTTACGGTTTTTTACTGGCTTTTACGATTTATTACGATTTTTACGGAGTTTGACGGTTTTTTACGTTTTTTTACGATTTTTTATGGTTTTTTACGATTTTTTACGGTTTTTTTCGATTTTTTACGATTTTTTACGATTTTTTACGATGTTTTACGATTTTTTACGATTTTTTACGATTTTTTACGATTTTTTACGATTTTTTACTATTTTTTACGATTTTTTACGATTTTTTACGATTTTTTACGATTTTTTACGATTTTTTACGATTTTTTACGATTTTTTACGATTTTTTACGATTTTTTACGATTTTTTACGATTTTTTACGATTTTTTACGATTTTTTACGATTTTTTTACGATGGTAAAAAATCTTAAACAATCGTAAAAAATCGTAAAACTCCGTAAAAGACGTAAAAAATCGTAATAAATCGTAAAAAACAGTAAAAAATCGTAAAAAATCGTAAAAAACCATAAAAAAACGTAATAAATCGTAAAAAAACGTAAAAAATTGTAAAAAATCGTCAAAAACCATAAAAATTCGTAAAAAATCGTAAAAAACTGTAAAAAATTGTAAAAAACCGTAAAAAATCGTAAAAAACCGTAAAAAATAGCAAAAAATCATAAAAAATCGTAAAAAATCGTAAAAAAAACGTAAAAAAACACCGTCTTGAAAATGGGCATCTTTATGAATTTGTATTTATAACGGTTTATGAAATCTCAATTTTGTTCAATTGAATTTGCGCCACCGTGTATATCACTGGTGTTTTATCCAACTTGTTGAAATTTTATAACTCAGGAAACAGGTAGCAAATATTTTTCTCTTTTTATTCCCTCGAGTAATATTAAAAACAAATCCCAATTCCATTCGAACACATTCGAAAAGACCATCAACGTCCTCCTCCTCCTCAGAAAAAAAAAAGTTCTAGGAAACACACTTTCTGCGATTTTCGCTCGCAATTGCAAATGAGACGGTTGAGTAATGGACTCAATAAATCAAATAAAGGACCCTTTTTAAATCTTTAAGACTGACAATGGTGATAGCAATCACCTACCACCATTATACCGGCTTCGCCATTAGTCAGTTCTGGATCGAATTACCGTTTTCAGCTGCGACGGTTTCCGGTTCCTGATTTTTAATTTCCGCAACTATGGTGTCTTGCCTTAATACGACGGAGATGGGAAGATAAATCGGGTCAGCGATGGGTCTTCGAAAGGCGAGGCCATCGGAAAAAATTCAATTAACGCACGGCGATAGTGGTTTTTTAGGAATGAATAATTAACGGTTGATATCGTTTCCGCCATTTTATTGATGAGTCTATTAATATTTTAATTTTCTTAGTTCTGAAAAAACGACCAACACCTTATTTAATTTAATAAAAAATCAGAATGCAGAATTATTATCAACCTCTCATCTTTATATATTTATAGATATTATTAAAAATGACCAACACCTTATTTAATTTAATAAAAAATCAGAATGCAGAATTATTATCAACCTCTCATCTTTATATATTTATAGATATTATTAAAAACGACCTACACCTTATTTAATTTATTAAAAAATCAAAATGCAGAATTATTATCAACCTCTCATCTTTATATATTTATAGATATTATTAAAAACGACCTACACCTTATTTAATTTATTAAAAAATCAAAATGCAGAATTATTATCAACCTCTCATCTTTATATATTTATAGATATTATTAAAAATGACCAACACCTTATTTAATTTAATAAAAAATCAGAATGCAGAATTATTATCAACCTCTCATCTTTATATATTTATAGATATTATTAAAAACGACCAACACCTTATTTAATTTAATAAAAAATCAGAATGCAGAATTATTATCAACCTCTCATCTTTATATATTTATAGATATTATTAAAAACGACCTACACCTTATTTAATTTAATAAAAAATCAGAATGCAGAATTATTATCAACCTCTCATCTTTATATATTTATAGATATTATTAAAAATGACCAACACCTTATTTAATTTAATAAAAAATCAGAATGCAGAATTATTATCAACCTCTCATCTTTATATATTTATAGATATTATTAAAAACGACCTACACCTTATTTAATTTATTAAAAAATCAAAATGCAGAATTATTATCAACCTCTCATCTTTATATATTTATAGATATTATTAAAAATGACCAACACCTTATTTAATTTAATAAAAAATCAGAATGCAGAATTATTATCAACCTCTCATCTTTATATATTTATAGATATTATTAAAAATGACCAACACCTTATTTAATTTAATAAAAAATCAGAATGCAGAATTATTATCAACCTCTCATCTTTATATATTTATAGATATTATTAAAAACGACCTACACCTTATTTAATTTATTAAAAAATCAAAATGCAGAATTATTATCAACCTCTCATCTTTATATATTTATAGATATTATTAAAAATGACCAACACCTTATTTAATTTAATAAAAAATCAGAATGCAGAATTATTATCAACCTCTCATCTTTATATATTTATAGATATTATTAAAAACGACCAACACCTTATTTAATTTAATAAAAAATCAGAATGCAGAATTATTATCAACCTCTCATCTTTATATATTTATAGATATTATTAAAAACGACCTACACCTTATTTAATTTAATAAAAAATCAGAATGCAGAATTATTATCAACCTCTCATCTTTATATATTTATAGATATTATTAAAAACGACCTACACCTTATTTAATTTAATAAAAAATCAGAATGCAGAATTATTATCAACCTCTCATCTTTATATATTTATAGATATTATTAAAAACGACCTACACCTTATTTAATTTAATAAAAAATCAGAATGCAGAATTATTATCAACCTCTCATCTTTATATATTTATAGATATTATTAAAAACGACCTACACCTTATTTAATTTAATAAAAAATCATAATGCAGAATTATTATCAACCTCTCACCTTTGTATATTTATAGATATTATTAAAAACGACCAACACCTTATTTAATTTAATAAAAAATCAGAATGCAGAATTATTATCAACCTCTCACCTTTGGATATTTATAGATATTATTAAAAACAACCAACACCTTATTTAATTTAATAAAAAATCAGAATGCAGAATTATTATCAACCTCTCATCTTTATATATTTATAGATATTATTAAAAACGACCAACACCTTATTTAATTTAATAAAAAATCAAAATGCAGAATTATTATCAACCTCTCATCTTTGGATATTTATAGATATTATTAAAAACGACCAATACCTTATTTAATTTAATAAAAAATCAGAATGCAGAATTATTATCAACCTCTCATCTTTATATATTTATAGATATTATTAAAAACGACCAACACCTTATTTAATTTAATAAAAAATCAGAATGCAGAATTATTATCAACCTCTCATCTTTATATATTTATAGATATTATTAAAAACGACCAACACCTTATTTAATTTAATAAAAAATCAAAATGCAGAATTATTATCAACCTCTCATCTTTATATATTTATAGATATTATTAAAAACGACCAATACCTTATTTAATTTAATAAAAAATCAGAATGCAGAATTATTATCAACCTCTCATCTTTACATATTTATAGATATTATTAAAAACGACCAACACCTTATTTAATTTAATAAAAAATCAAAATGCAGAATTATTATCAACCTCTCATCTTTATATATTTATAGATATTATTAAAAACGACCAATACCTTATTTAATTTAATAAAAAATCAGAATGCAGAATTATTATCAACCTCTCATCTTTATATATTTATAGATATTATTAAAAACGACCAACACCTTATTTAATTTAATAAAAAATCAGAATGCAGAATTATTATCAACCTCTCACCTTTGGATATTTATAGATATTATTAAAAACAACCAACACCTTATTTAATTTAATAAAAAATCAGAATGCAGAATTATTATCAACCTCTCACCTTTGTATATTTATAGATATTATTAAAAACGACCAACACCTTATTTAATTTAATAAAAAATCAGAATGCAGAATTATTATCAACCTCTCACCTTTGGATATTTATAGATATTATTAAAAACAACCAACACCTTATTTAATTTAATAAAAAATCAGAATGCAGAATTATTATCAACCTCTCATCTTTATATATTTATAGATATTATTAAAAACGACCAACACCTTATTTAATTTAATAAAAAATCAAAATGCAGAATTATTATCAACCTCTCATCTTTGGATATTTATAGATATTATTAAAAACGACCAATACCTTATTTAATTTAATAAAAAATCAGAATGCAGAATTATTATCAACCTCTCATCTTTATATATTTATAGATATTATTAAAAACGACCAACACCTTATTTAATTTAATAAAAAATCAAAATGCAGAATTATTATCAACCTCTCATCTTTATATATTTATAGATATTATTAAAAACGACCAATACCTTATTTAATTTAATAAAAAATCAGAATGCAGAATTATTATCAACCTCTCATCTTTATATATTTATAGATATTATTAAAAACGACCAACACCTTATTTAATTTAATAAAAAATCAGAATGCAGAATTATTATCAACCTCTCATCTTTATATATTTATAGATATTATTAAAAACGACCAATACCTTATTTAATTTAATAAAAAATCAGAATGCAGAATTATTATCAACCTCTCATCTTTATATATTTATAGATATTATTAAAAACGACCAACACCTTATTTAATTTAATAAAAAATCAAAATGCAGAATTATTATCAACCTCTCATCTTTGGATATTTATAGATATTATTAAAAACGACCAATACCTTATTTAATTTAATAAAAAATCAAAATGCAGAATTATTATCAACCTCTCATCTTTGGATATTTATAGATATTATTAAAAACGACCAACACCTTATTTAATTTAATAAAAAATCAGAATGCAGAATTATTATCAACCTCTCATCTTTATATATTTATAGATATTATTAAAAACGACCAACACCTTATTTAATTTAATAAAAAATCAAAATGCAGAATTATTATCAACCTCTCATCTTTATATATTTATAGATATTATTAAAAACGACCAACACCTTATTTAATTTAATAAAAAATCAGAATGCAGAATTATTATCAACCTCTCATCTTTATATATTTATAGATATTATTAAAAACGACCAATACCTTATTTAATTTAATAAAAAATCAAAATGCAGAATTATTATCAACCTCTCATCTTTATATATTTATAGATATTATTAAAAACGACCAATACCTTATTTAATTTAATAAAAAATCAAAATGCAGAATTATTATCAACCTCTCATCTTTATATATTTATAGATATTATTAAAAACGACCAATACCTTATTTAATTTAATAAAAAATCAGAATGCAGAATTATTATCAACCTCTCATCTTTATATATTTATAGATATTATTAAAAACGACCAACACCTTATTTAATTTAATAAAAAATCAGAATGCAGAATTATTATCAACCTCTCATCTTTATATATTTATAGATATTATTAAAAACGACCAATACCTTATTTAATTTAATAAAAAATCAGAATGCAGAATTATTATCAACCTCTCATCTTTATATATTTATAGATATTATTAAAAACGACCAACACCTTATTTAATTTAATAAAAAATCAAAATGCAGAATTATTATCAACCTCTCATCTTTGGATATTTATAGATATTATTAAAAACGACCAATACCTTATTTAATTTAATAAAAAATCAAAATGCAGAATTATTATCAACCTCTCATCTTTGGATATTTATAGATATTATTAAAAACGACCAACACCTTATTTAATTTAATAAAAAATCAGAATGCAGAATTATTATCAACCTCTCATCTTTATATATTTATAGATATTATTAAAAACGACCAACACCTTATTTAATTTAATAAAAAATCAAAATGCAGAATTATTATCAACCTCTCATCTTTATATATTTATAGATATTATTAAAAACGACCAACACCTTATTTAATTTAATAAAAAATCAGAATGCAGAATTATTATCAACCTCTCATCTTTATATATTTATAGATATTATTAAAAACGACCAACACCTTATTTAATTTAATAAAAAATCAAAATGCAGAATTATTATCAACCTCTCATCTTTATATATTTATAGATATTATTAAAAACGACCAATACCTTATTTAATTTAATAAAAAATCAGAATGCAGAATTATTATCAACCTCTCACCATTGGATATTTATAGATATTATTGATAAATTAAATTTAAAAAAACATGAATTAAATTATAATTGTTATATTTTTTTTTTATTAATTAGATTTAATTTTGTCGTCTTCCGGACTAATTCTGTTTCCTTATTTCCCGGAGATATTCGGGTCATCTCAGATTTTTCGCCCGCCCGCTGTCAATGTCCTTCAGGAGTTGTTTGAGAAGCTTTTATTAGGGTGCCAAGACAAATAAAAATATTTTTAAAGCGCCGTAAAAATAGAAGCGTGTGAACGAAAGAGCCATAAAACAACGAGTTTATATTTTTATTATGATTTTTTTTTTTTGATAAACCTTATAATATAAATGTATAAAAAAAATTAAGACATGATGGTTTATTTATATAAAAAAATCTGTTGTGTCGCCGCAAAACTTTCCCGACGATATTTAATGTTAAAATTTCAAATTTTGAAATTTTTCAAATGACATACTGCTAGTCAAAGTCCCATTAGACAGACAGACAGACAGGCAGACAGACAGACAGACAGACAGACAGACAGACAGACAGACAGACAGACAGACAGACAGACAGACAGACAGACAGACAGACAGACAGACAGACAGACAGACAGACAGACAGACAGACAGACAGACAGACAGACAGACAGACAGACAGACAGACAGACAGACAGACAGACAGACAGACAGACAGACAGACAGACAGACAGACAGACAGACAGACAGACAGACAGACAGACAGACAGACAGACAGACAGACAGACAGACAGACAGACAGACAGACAGACAGACAGACAGACAGACAGACAGACAGACAGACAGACAGACAGACAGACAGACAGACAGACAGACAGACAGACAGACAGACAGACAGACAGACAGACAGACAGACAGACAGACAGACAGACAGACAGAAAGACAGACAGACAGACAGACAGACAGACAGACAGACAGAAAGACAGACAGACAGACAGACAGACAGACAGACAGACAGACAGACAGACAGACAGACAGACAGACAGACAGACAGACAGACAGACAGACAGACAGACAGACAGACAGACAGACAGACAGACAGACAGACAGACAGACAGACAGACAGACAGACAGACAGACAGACAGACAGACAGACAGACAGACAGAAAGACAGACAGACAGACAGATAGACAGACAGACAGGAAAATATTTAAAAAAAAATGGAAGAAATTGGAAAAATTGGGGAAAAATTAGAAAAAATTGGACAAAACTGGAAAAAATTGAAAGAAAATTGATAAAAATTAGAAAAAAATTGGAATAAATTGGAAAAAATTGAAAAAAGTTGTAAAAAATTGAAAAAAAAGTAAGGAAATTGTAAAAAATTGAAAAAAAAATGGAAAAAAATCGGAAGAAAATAAAGAAAAACTGGAATAGTAGTAAAAGTGGAAAAAATAGAAGAAATCGAAAAGAATTGGGAAATTGGAAATAAATTGAAAAGTGGAAAAATATAGGAAAAAATTTAAAAAAACTAATAATATTGGAAAAAATTGAAAACAATTTGAAAAAACTCAAAAAAATTGAAAAAAAATGGGAAAAATAGGGAGAAAAAACCGTATGAAAATCAAATCACAAAACATTGGACCAGTCGTAAAAGTGGAAAATATCAAGAAAAATTGGAATAGTTATAAAAGTGGAAAGTATCGGAAAAATCGAAAAGAATTGCAAATAAATGCAGTAATATTGAAAAAAATTAAAAAGAATTGAAAAAAATTGAAAAAAATTTGAAAAAAATTGAAAAAATTTGAAAAAAAATGAAAAAAAATGAAAGAAATTGAAAAAAATTAAAAAAAATTGTAAAAAATTTGAAAAAAAAATGAAAAAAAATTAAAGAATTGAAAAAAATTGAAAAGAATTGAAAAAAATTGAAAAGAATTGAAAAAAATTAAAAAGAATTGAAAAAAATTGAAAGAAATTGAATAAAATTGAAGAAAATTGAAAAATAAATGAAAAAAATTGTAAACAATTGAAAAAAAATTTAAAAAAATTGAAAAAATATGGAAAAAATTTGGCAAACCCGAAAAAATCGTAAATAATCCCACATAATTGGAAAGAATCAGACAAATCGAAAACAATTGCAAATAAACGAAAGTATCTGAATAAAATTGGAAATAATTCGAAAAAGTCTGAAAAAATTGAGAGAAATTGAAAGAAAATGAAAAAAATTAAAAAAATTGCACAAAAAATGGAAAAAATGGAAAATAGTTGGAAAAAATTTGGAAGAACATGAACAATTTAGAAAAAATCCAAAAAATCGAAAACAATTGCAAATAAATGGAAACAATGCAATAAAATTGAAAAAAATTGGAAAAAAGTGAAAAAAAATTGAAAAAAATCGAGAAAATTGAAAATAGTGAAAAAAATTGGAACATAAATTGAAAAAAACTGGAAAAAATTGAAAAAAATTGAAAGAAAATTGAAAAAAATTGGAAAAAATTGGAAGAAAATAAAGAAAAATATGAATAGTAGTAAAAGTGGAAAAAATAGAAGAAATCGAAAAGAATTGTGAAAATGGAAAAAAATTGAAAAGTGGAAAAATATGAGAAAAAATTGTAAAAAACTAATAAAGATTGAAAAAAATTGAAAAAAATTGGGAAAAATAGGGACAAAAAAACCCTAAGAAAATCAAATCATAAAAAATTGTTACAGTCGTAAAAGTGGAAAATATCGGAAAAATCGAAAAGAATTACAAATAAATGGAAAAAATTGGAAAACATTGAAAATAAAATTGAAAATTGTCGAAAAAAATTGGAATAAATTGAAAATAAAATTGAAAATTGTCGGAAAAAATTGAAAAAAAAAACGGAAAAATTGGAAAAAAAATGGAATAAAACGGAAAGAATTGAAAGAAGAAAAAATCGGAAGAAAATCACGAAAAATTGGAATAGTCGTAGTGGGAGAATATCGAAGAAATTGAAAAGAATTGTGAATAAGTGAAAAATAAATTGGAAAAAATCTGAAAAAATTGGGACAAATTATAAAAAATTGGTAAAAATTAAAAAAAAATGGAAAATATTAGAAAAAAATTGAAAGAAATTGGAAAATATTTGGAAAAAATTGGAAAAAATTAGATAAATTGAAAATAATTGGAAATAAATGAAAACATCTGAAGAAAATTGGAAATAATTCGAAAAAGTCGGAAAAACTGAGAGAAATTGGAAGAAAATGGAAAAAAAAAAAAAATTGGACAAAATTAGGAAAAAATGGAAAAAATCGAAAACAATTGCAAATAAATGGAAACAATGTAATGAAATTGAAAAAAAATGGAAAAAATTGAAAAAAATTGAAAAAAATTTTAAAAAAATTGAAAAAATTGAGGAGTGAAAAAAATTTCAAAAAAAAACTAAAAGAAACTACAAAAAAAATGGAAAAACTGGAAGAAATTGGACGAACCTGAAAAAATCGTAAACAATCCTACATAATTTGAAAAAATTAGATAAATTGAAAACAATTGCAAATAAATGGAAGAAAATGGAAAAAAATAAAAAATTGGACAAAATTGGGAAAAAATGAAAAAAATTGAAAACAATCGATTGTGTCGCCAAAAACTTTCCCGACGAGTATCCAGAGCCGAATACTTTTTAGATATTTGACATTTTTTTATTTTTGACAGGTGACAGTTGGAAAAATAATTTTGACTATTCTAAATTGATTTTTTCAAGGGCATATTTCATCTGTCATTTTTTGATAGTGACTCTTCGGTTTGACAAATGTCGAAGAAAAACTAATGGATTCTTCCTACATGTAACCCAAACCGATATACCAAATTTCAGCTCAATGGGATTAAACGTGTGACCTCTATCTTGGAAGAATTCACACAGACAGACAGACAGACATCCATCTGAAAAAATTATGTATAAATGTGATTTAGCTCAATTCTTTTTATGATGAGTTCCTTTCATCAATAGAATTTGAAAAATAAAATATTAAATAAAAAATAATTTGGACGCCAGTCTAATTGATTTTTAAAAGAAAAATTATCCGATGAGAAATTAATTTACGTTTCTATTTTTTCAATCCAATAGTGAATGAGAAATAAAAAGTGTTTTGAGATACGTCTCGTATAAGGAGAATAAATGTATCCTTCGATAAACACATTTTTCAATATAAAAAAAAAAAAAATCGATTTGAATGGAAAAGCAATTTCAATGAATTTTATTATGATGAAAACTGCGGTTGTTTTCATTTAGACGTTCTAAGAAAGCACTAAATTTTCTTAGGTACACTCTAATCTGGGAGACAAATTTATAGCAGACTTGTAGCTTAGAGGGAATATAAATCTCTTAAGCGAATATAGACATGGAAATAGGGGTGGGGTGTACCGTCAGTATATCTTCAAACTATTTTATTTTTGACTTGTTTTCTTTGTACCGAACGGGAAACGTGGAAGATAAAAATAACTTTAATTGGAAGAAAATATTAAAAAAAAAGATAATTTTAATATCCAAAAATTTGATTTTTATGTGCAAGTACTCGCTTTGAAATTTTTGTCACTAAAATATCGATTTTTATGGGTAAAAACTCAGATTTTTATGTGAATAAAACTTATCACTAAAATATCAGTTAACACGTTTAAAAATTTGATTTTTTTTAATAAAAGATCGATTTTTTAGCTAAAAAATCGATTTTAACGGCCAACAGGTTGATTTTAAATTTTGCTACTTAAATATCGATTTTCATATCAAACAATTCGCTTTTAAAACTTATTACTAAAATATCGGTTTTGATGTTTAAGAACTCGATTTTTATGATAAACAATCGAACTGTTTAGCTAAAAAATCGATTTTTATATCCAGAAACTCGATTTTAAAGTTTGCTAATAAAATATCGATTTTTATGACTAAAAACTTGTTTTTTATGTAAAAAAATTCGCTTTTAAAACTAATTACTAAAAATCGGTTTTGATTTTTAAAAACTCGATTTTTATGGATACAAAATCGAACTTTATATCTAAAAATCGATTTTAATGTCCAGCAGCTCGATTTTAAATTTTGCTACTGAAATATCGATTTTCATGTCAAAAAATTCGTTTTTAAAACTTATTACCAAAATATCGGTTTAAAAACTCGATTTTTATAGATAAACAATCGAAATCGCACTGTTTAGCTAAAAAATCGATTTTTTTAATCCAGAAACTCGATTTTAAATTTTGCTACTAAAATATCGATTTTTATGACTAAAAACTTGTTTTTTATGTCAAAATATTCGCTTTTAAAACTAATTACCAAAAATCGGTTTTGATTTTTAAAAACTCGATTTTTATGGATAAAAAAATCGAACTTTATAGCTAAAAAATCGATTTTAATGTCCAACACCTCGATTTTAAATTTTGCTACTAAAATATCGATTTTTATGTCAAAAAATTCGCTTTTAAAACTTATTACTTAAATATCGGATTTGATGTTTAAAAACTCGATTTTTATGGTAAAAAATCGAACTGTTAAGCTAAAAAATCGATTTTTATATCCAGCAGCTCGATTTCAAATTTTGCTACTAAATTATCGATTTTTATGACTAAAAACTTTTTTATGCAAAAAAATTCGCTCTTAAAACTTATCACTAAAATATCAGTTTACACGTTTAAAAATTCGATTTTTATGAATAAAAGATCGATTTTTTAGCTAAAAAATCGATTTTAACGGCCTACAGGTTGATTTTAAATTTTACTACTAAAATATCGATTTTCATGTCAAAAAAATTCGCTTTTAAAACTTATTACCAAAAATCGGTTTTAATTTTTAAAAACTCGATTTTAATGGTAAAAATCGAAATGTTTAGCTTAAAAATCGATTTTTATATCCATAAACTCGATTTTAATTTTTTTCTACTAAAGTATCGATTTTTATGCCTAAAAACTTGATGTTTATGTAAAAAAATTCGCTTTTAAAACTAATTACTAAAAATCGGTTTTGATTTTTAAAAACTCGATTTTTATTGATACAAAATCGAACTGTTTAGCTAAAAAATCGATTTTTATATCCAGAAACTCAATTTTAAATTTTTTCTACTAAAGTATCGATTTTTATGACTAAAAACTTGTTTTTTATGTCAAAATATTCGCTTTTAAAACTAATTACCAAAAATCGGTTTTGATTTTTAAAAACTCGATTTTTATGGTAAAAAATCCAACTGTTTAGCTAAAAAATCGATTTTAATGTCCAGCAGCTAGATTTCAAATTTTGCTACAAAAATATCGATTTTCATGTCAAAAAATTCGCTTTTAAAACTTATTACTAAAATATCGGTTTTGATGTTTAAAAACTCCATTTTTATGATAAACAATCGAACTGTTTAGCCAAAAAATCGATTTTTGTATCCAGAAACTCGATTTTAAATTTTGCTACAAAAATATCGATTTTCATGTCAAAAAATTCGCTTTTAAAACTTATTACTAAAATATCGGTTTTGATATATAAAAACTCGATTTTGATGGTAAAAAATCGAACTGTTTAGCTTAAAAATCGATTTTTATATCCAGAAACCCGATTTTAAATTTTGCTACTAAAATATCGATTTTCATGTCAAAAAATTCGCTTTTAAATCTACTTACTAAAAATCGGTTTTTATGTTTAAAAACTCAATTTTTATGAATCGATGTTCGAGCTTTATAGCTAAATAATCGATTTTAATGGCCAGCAACTCCATATTAAATTTTGCTACTAAAATATCGATTTTTATGGGTAAAAACTTGATTTTTATGTAAAAAACTCGCTTTGAAAACTTATCACTAAAATATCGGTTTTCACGGATAAAAGCTCGAACTTTATAGCAAAAAAATCGATTTTAATGTCCAGCAGCTCGATTTTAAATTTTTCTACTTATATATCGATATTACTTTCCGAACCCAATAAAGTTGTATACAGGGTGATTTATTGGGAAACGGACATACGTTAGCTGTGGATGAGGGTCACTAAGGCGATTTTAAAAAACCCCCATACAATGGGTATTGCGCTCTTTATAAATAAGATACAGGGTGTTTTATCTATTTTACCAATTTCTTTCCTTGCTCATAACATTTGAATCACCCCGTAGATTTTTTTGACATTGACATTGGGCACACATGACCTGTATATCTTGTTGAATGTACGGCTGTATTAAATTGTAACGAAATACAGGTCAGGCTTGGCAAAAATTTACGAATTTTTCAACCCTCAAAACAACAACCTGTATATGTGAGTTTTTAAAATTCGTTTATATATTTGTAAAGAGCACAAAATACTGAATTCTGTGATGTATTTTTTACTTTTGACTAGACGAGTTTACTATTCAAAATTTATGCAGGTCAAGTGTGCAAAATGTCAAAAAAATGTACAGGATGGTTTAAATGTTATGACTAAGGGCAAAATAGATAAAACATCCTGTATCTCGGTTATAAAGAGCACAATTTAATTAAAGCAAAAAAGCGAAAAAAATAATACAAAACCAAAATTTATATTTTTTGCACTTTTTTTAAAATTTTATGGTTATATTGAGAAAAAATTTGTATATGATCTACATTTGTTATAAAATGTAAAAATCTATTTATAGGCCCCATTTAACCACAATTATATTTTTATCAGTTTTATTAATAAAATATAAATGTATATGGTAAGGAAATAAAATTTCACCCAGTATATATCAGTCGCTTCTGTGTTTAAAACAAATAAATTATCACTAAAGACTGAACAAACAACAAACAAGTGCGCGTTATTGCCCGACGAGAACAACGAAAACATACCCCCCCCCCTAATATCATCATTCATCCCTATTAGTTTTCACTCCCTCATACACATTTCACGTAATTTAGAGTCGGTATTAGCCTGGATGAATCTAATGGGGGTTCGTACTTTAGATTTGCCTAAAGTTGTTTTTCTTTTCGTGCCGTAGATATAGGCCGACTAAAAGATGTTATCAGGATCGGCTTTACGAAGACCCGTGCCCCGTGCCCCGTGCCCCGTCTAACTTTTTCCGGAGCCATTTAGATAAAAATCATTCTTCGAGTCCACGTTATATCCGGGAGTGGGTGCGGTCAAGTATCAGAATCGGGTAGTTAGAATTATTTGTGTGAATGTGTATATGTGTTTTTGTGTGGGTGTGGCAGTATCTTTAAAATGTTCAAAAAAATTAAAAAATTCTGAATAAATTTTATGCAATAAAAGATCCCCAGATTTAGGGATTTTTTTTGGAACTTTGGCAACGTCGCTCGATAAAAACTGAAAGCAATAAATTATTAATATAAAGTATTTACTAATTTAGCATTAGCATTAAGAACAATTTTTGACCTCTCTATTTTTTCATATTTTTCATTTCTCCGAATTTTTCTCTATTTTTTATATTTCTATTAACAATATAATAATAATAATAATATTTATTGTTATAATTACAAGTACAATAATTAAATTTGACTTAATCACTTGATTTGTTAAGAGGTAAAACAAAAGTTATTATTTAACTGATCGTAGATGGCATATAAATATATTTGGCGTCGGCGTCGCGACGTTTGATTTGAAGCTTCGATTTAATACACGATCTTGCTAGTTTCATTTTTTAAATTTAATACTAAATCGATTTTAAAATATATAAATGTCTAGAAAAATATTGAAAAAAAAACATTTTTTTTTTTTTTTTTAAATATTGCACTAAATAAGATTCATCTGTATAAAATATACATAAGGAACATCATATGAATAAACTTAATTATATTATGAAAAACAAAAAAAAAACAAACAAAAAATTACAACTTTACAAAATTTCCATAGTCATATAATTTTTTTATTAAATATTAATAACAGCCAAAAATAAGTTACATATTTTTAATACTGACAACTAAAATGTAACAAATTGCACATTCTCTGTCACCGTATAAAAAAAAATAATTTTTAAACTAATACCAAATAAAATATTGCACATTTTAAACACAGATAAAAACATGGGTGAAAATAATTTATATTATTTTAATTTATGGAAATGAGCTCATTCTATTTTGTTAAAATTTATGTCGAAAAAATGTTATTTTATACTAAAATTAATTTTGTAACGAATGTTGTCATTTTTTAAATTTCCAATTTGGGCCACCCTGTAATCGATTAAATAAAAATCCCGGAAGGAAAATTGTTAATAATAATTCTTGCTAATCAAAAAGTGACAAATTTTCGTATTAATTTATACAGGGTGTTCTAGATTAAATCTTGTTTTTACGAATATCTTCATTTTTTAAAACTTCCAAATTGAGCCACCCTGTAAATGATGAAATAAAATATTGTAAAAGAAAGTTGTTAATATTAAATCAAAATTATCAAAAATTGATAAATTTTCTTATTATTTTATACAGGATGTCCTAGATTAAATTTTGTAACGAATGTTGTCATTTTTTTAAATTTCCAATTTGGGCCATCCTGTAATCGATTTAATAAAAATCCCGGAAGGAGAATTGTTAATAATAATTCTTGTTAATCAAAAAGTGACAAATTTTCGTAATTATTTATACAGGGTGTTCTAAATTAAATCTTGTTTTAACGAATATCTTCATTTTTTAAAACTTCCAAATTGAGCCACCCTGTAAATGATGAAATAAAATAATGTAAAAGAAAGTTATTAATAATGAATCAAAATTATCAATAATTGATAAATTTTCTTATTATTTTATACAGGATGTCCTAGATAAATTTTGTAACGAATGTTGTCATTTTTTAAATTTCCAATTTG
This sequence comes from Neocrepidodera transversa, assembly GCA_963243735.1. Lineage (NCBI taxonomy): Eukaryota > Metazoa > Arthropoda > Insecta > Coleoptera > Chrysomelidae > Neocrepidodera > Neocrepidodera transversa. The sequence goes on along the minus strand of OY725348.1, from coordinate 2,494,581 downwards.
GGCCACCCTGTAATCGATTAAATAAAAATCCCGGAAGAAAAATTGTTATTAATAATTCTTGTTATTCAAAAAGTGACAAATTTTCGTATTAATTTATACAGGGTGTTCTAAATTAAATCTTGTTTTAACGAATATCTTCATTTTTTAAAACTTCCAAATTAAGCCACCCTGTAAATGATGAAATAAAATATTATAAAAGAAAGTTATTAATAATGAATCAAAATTATCAATAATTGATAAATTTTCTTATTATTTTATACAGGATGTCCTAGATAAATTTTGTAACGAATGTTGTCATTTTTTAAATTTACAATTTGGGCCACCCTGTAATCGATTAAATAAAAATCCCGGAAGGAAAATTGTTAATAATAATTCTTGTTAATCAAAAAGTGACAAATTTTCGTGTTAATTTATACAGGGTGTTCTAAATTAAATCTTGTTGTAACGAATATCTTCATTTTTTAAAACTTCCAAATTGAGCCACTCTGTAAACGATCAAATAAAAAAATGTAAAAGAGAGTTGTTAATAATGAATCAAAATTATCAAAAAATGAAAAATTTTCTTATTGTTTTATACAGGATGTCCTAGATTAAATTTTGTAACGAATGTTGTCATTTTTTTAAATTTCCAATTTGGGCCACCCTGTAATCGATTAAATAAAAATTCCGGAAGGAAAATTGTTAATAAAAAAGTGACAAATTTTCGTATTAATTTATACAGGGTGTTCTAAATTAAATCTTGTTTTAACGAATATCTTCTTTTTTTAAAACTTCCAAATTGAGCCACCCTGTAAATGATGAAATAAGATAATGTAAAAGAAAGTTATTAATAATGAATCAAAATTATCAAAAAATGATAAATTTTCTTATTATTTTATACAGGATGTCCTAGATTAAATCTTGTAACGAATGTCTTCATTTTTTAAACTTCCAAATTGAGCCACCCTCTAAACGATGAAATAAAAAAAATGTAAAAGAAAATTGTTAATAATGAATCAAAATTATCAAAAAATGATAAATTTTCTTATTATTTTATACAGGATGTCCTAGATTAAATTTTGTAACGAATGTCGTCATTTTTTAACCTTCCAATTTGGGCCACCCTGTAAACCATTAAATAAAAAACCCGGAAGAAAATTTTTTTATTTATCCATGTGTTCGGTATTTTCACTGTTTTTTCTAAATTTCCCTATTTTTGCCCGTTTTACCTAATTTTTCAATATTTTTCGCTATTTTTTCAAATTTCCCCAATTTTTCATTTTTTTTCAAATTTTCATATTTTTCATTATTTTGCCCTATTTAATTTAGGTTTTTCCTATTTGTCCCTATTATTATCAATTTTTACTAATTTTTAATATTTTCCCATATATTTTCCTTTTTTCTCCAATTTCTCCTATTTCCCTATTTTTCTTCTTTTTTTTACCATTTTCTCCTAATTTTCTATATTTCCCTATTCTCTTGATTTGTACAAAATTTTCATATTTTTCACTATTATCAACTGTTTTTTCTTGTTTTTCCAATTTTTTACTATTTTTACTTATTTTTATCTATTTTTTTCCCTATTTTCCCCTATTTTGTCTTTATATTACGCAATTTTTTCCTATTTTTCTATTTTTTCCCATCTTTCTTAATAGTTAATTTTTTTTCTGTTTTTCATTATTTTTTCCCATTTTCTTTATTTTTCTCTATTTGTTCCCATTCTTCCCCATTTAGCCCCATTTTTCCCATTTTTATCTATTTTCTAGATTTTTACAAAATTTTCAAATTTTCACTATTTTGCCATATTTTTCCCCATTTTTTCCCATTTTTATTATTAGTTTTTATTTTATCTGTTTTTCGTTATTTTTCCCATTTTATTTATTTTTCCCTATTTGATTCTATTTTTCCCTATTTTGCCCTATTTTTTCCGATTTTTATCTACTTTTTTCATATTTTTTTCTATATTTCGCTATTTTTTCTATTTTTTCCCATTATTTCTATTAGTATTAATTTTTCTGTATTTCATTATTTTTTCAATTTTCTTTATTTTTCCCTATTTGTTCCTATTCTTCCCTATTTTGTCCTATTTTTCCCATTTTGCTCTATTTTCTATTTTGTTCCAAAATTTTCATATTTATCACAATTTTGACCTATTTTTTCATTTTTTTCCCCATTTTTATCTCTTTTTCCCATATTTTTCCCTATATTTTGCTATTTTTCCCAATTTTTTCTGTTTATTCCTATTTTTTCTAATAGTTTTTTTTTGTTTTTAATTTTTTAATTTTTTTTGCTATCCGTTGATTCTATCTCAGTTAGTCAATCAAGACTTTATATTATAAATGATATTTTAATATTTTTTGATAGACTTCTACTAAATAATAAATTTCAATTGTATACGCTTCAAAAATGATAAAAAGTATTCTTTCAAATTACATTTAAGAGGAAATCAATAACACCCTGTGAGAAATTTATTGCTCATATATTTTATTCCAGAAAGCCTGGATCCGAAATCGTCGGAACATTTTTAACCCTTGCCATCCGTGTGATATCGTACGAACAAAAATAATAAAAAAAAAAAAAAGAGAAATAAAAAGGGTCCATATAATCCTGTTTCAATGTACGTTATAAATCTAAAGTTTGACCTTTGATACGAAATTGTAACAAGTAAATAAAATTTTATAATTTATAATATATATATATATATATATATATATATATATATATATATATATATATATATAAATAAATCAAGATTAGATCTGTTTGTCAAACAAAAAAAAAACCGGACAGTTTTTCTCTGTCAGTCATATTCGAAAAGGTTATTTCATTTGAGTTATGAATAATTCAAAGTGAGAGAGTTTCGAGGCGCGGCAGCCAGGAAAAGGGATAAGTTTATCTTATAAAAATAATCGGTTCGTTAGAGTTCGTTTAAGATTCAGAGGTGTTCGAGAGGCGCCCGCATGGACTCGTTCCTTTCCAACAAAAAATAAAAAAAAAAAAAAAAGAAGGATTTACACCCTCGGGAACGTGCCGGATAATACGGAAAGTTCGGAAACAAAGAAACCCTCTACCTGCTACTTATTGGAATCATATCACACGTTTGTACATTGGCACTAAAAGTGTGACCAATTTACTAAAGAGGTAACGGTTTGCTGAGACAGCTATTTCGTGTCTACGATTTTAAACTAATTTTTACCTCTCGCCCTTCAGATAAGAGAGGTATAGGAATCATGCTAAAAATTGGGTAGTGAGTTTTCAATGGATAAACACGTTTTGGGGTCCCTAGAATACGATTTTAATATTTTCGCGATGATGTCTGTGTGTGTGTGTGTTAGTGTGTGTGTGTGTGTGTGTTAGTGTGTGTGTGTGTGTTAGTGTGTGTGTTAGCGAATAAAAAAATTGAAATTTTGCATCCAGGATTTTCTTTGGTTCAAACTTTTTTCCATCTTTTTTTTTCATTTTTTCCAACTTTCTTACCATTACTCTTTTCTTCCCCTACTTTTTTACTTATTTCTTTATATTTCAATCTTTCTTTCCTCGCATTTATTCTCCCCTCTTTTTTTCCCCCATTTTTGTTCTCCTCGCTTTTTTTTTCTACAGTTTCTTTGTTTCAAAATTTTTTCCATCTTTTTTCCAATTTTTCCAACTTTTTTACCATTACCCTTTTCTTCCCCTACTTTTTTAATTATTTCTTTATATTTCAATATTTCTTTCCTCGCATTTGTTGTCCCCTCTTTTTTTTCCCCATTTTTGTTCTCCTCGCCTTTTTATTTTCTACAGTTTCTTTGTTTCAAAATTTTTTCCAACTTTTTTACCATTACCCTTTTCTTCCCCTACTTTTTTAATTATTTCTTTATGTTTCAATCTTTCTTTCCTCGCATTTGTTCTCCCCTCTCTTTTTCCCCCATTTTTGTTCTCCTCGCCTTTTTATTTTCTACAGTTTCTTTGTTTCAAAATTTTTTCCATCTTTTTTTCCAATTTTTCCAACTTTTTTACCATTACCCTTTTCTTCCCCTACTTTTTTACTTATTTCTTTATATTTTAATCTTTCTTTCCTCGCATTTGTTCTCCCCTCTTTTTTTCCCCCATTTTTGTTCTCCTCGCCTTTTTTTCTACAGTTTCTTTATTTCAAAATTTTTTCCAACTTTTTTACCATTACCCTTTTCTTCCCCTACTTATTTACTTATTTCTTTATATTTCAATATTTCTTTCCTCGCATTTATTCTCCCCTCTTTTTTTCACCCATTTTTGTTCTCCTCGCCTTTTTATTTTCTACAGTTTCTTTGTTTCAAAATTTTTTCCAACTTTTTTACCATTACCCTTTTCTTCCCCTACTTTTTTACTTATTTCTTTATATTTCAATCTTTCTTTCCTCGCATTTGTTCTCCCCTCTTTTTTTCACCCATTTTTGTTCTCCTCGTCTTTTTATTTTCTACAGTTTCTTTGTTTCAAAATTTTTTCGCATTTTTTTTGCAGAAAACTCAAAATAATTCTTTTTTTTTCTTGATAATATAGTTGGCGGTTTATTTTAGTTAAAATCTAAAGCAGTCCCTACACTACAACTTAACAATTATATTTTTTTTGTAGAGAACTGTAAATAATTCCTTTTTTTCTTGATAATATAGTTGGTGGTCTACTTTAGTTAAAATCTAAAGTAGTCCCTACACTGCATTCTTAACAATTATAATTTTTTTGCAGAAAAAACAAAATAATAATTTTTTTTCTTGATAATTTAGTTGGTGGTTTACTTTAGTTAAAGTCTAAAGCAGTCCCTACACTACAGCTTACCAATTATATTTTTTTTTGCAGAGAACTCAAAATAATTCTTTTTTTTTTCTTGATAATATAGTTGCTGATCTACTTTAGTTAAAATCTAAAGCAGTCCCTACACTACATTCTTAACAATTATATTTTTTTTTGCAGAAAACTCAAAATAATTCTTTTTTTTTCTTGATAATATAGTTGGCGGTTTACTTTAGTTAAAATCTAATGCAGTCCCTACACTACATTCTTAACAATTATAATTTTTTTGCAGAAAAATCAAAATAATTCTTTTTTTTCTTGATAATATAACTGGTGGTCTACTTTACTTAAACTCTAAAGCAGTCCGTACACTACAACCATAACAATTATAATTTTTTTACAGAAAACAATAAATAATTCTTCTTTTTTTGATAATATAGTTGGTGATCTACTTTTAGTAAAATCTAAAACGGATATACTACAAAAATTAAACAGTTTAGAATGATAAAAATATGATTGTAAATATAATTCACATATTTCTAAAGGTTAATATTGATATAAAATGTTTTGCTTTTACTCTTTACTTTACTTAAAATGAAAATATAGGTCCTCGAATACGATATTTTTCTGTCTTTGTAATACAAAATAATTCCTGGCTTTAGAGAAAAATGAAACAATATAAATAAGACTTCTATTTCTACAGTTAAGGAACCGCATATTTATTCTTTGTATGTATAATCCGAGCGGGAAGACAAACCCTGAATTTTCCTTTTACAGAGAGACAATTGAAAACGAGGAAGTTCCTTATGATAACAACAGAAAGCCCGTTCTGATATATCTACGAATCGTGGATTTAATAAAAATGATATTAAATTCTTCTAACCTCATAAAAAAAATTCATGGTTTCTCCAGTATTTTTAATATTTTTAATAGTTAAATATTTAAATCTAGGCAGCCAAATTAAGTACAAAATATGCATTAATAATTTTTTTGTTCTTCTTTATATGTAGCGAGAAAGTAAAAATAACGGTACATAGCTGTATAATATATTTATCCTCTAATAATTACCGAATGTTGTGCAAAAATAATCAAAATGGGAAAATCCCCATAAATCGGCATCACTGTTCATTACAAAATACCCAAAAACGGGAAATTCCCCACAAATCGGCATCACTTTTTAATAAAAAATACCAATAATTGGAAAATTCCTCCCAAATCGGCATCACTGTTGATTAAAAAATACCCAAAACTGACAAATTCCCCACTAATCGGCATCACTGTTGATTACAAAATACTCAAAAATGGAAAATTCCCCACAAATCGGCATCACTGTTGATTAAAAAATACCCAAAAATGGGAAATTCCCCACAAATCGGCATCGCTGTTGATTACAAAACACTCAAAAATGGAAAATTCCCCACAAATCGGCATCACTGTTGATTAAAAAATACCCAAAAATGGGAAATTCCCCACAAATCGGCATCACTGTTGATTACAAATTACTCAAAAATGGAAATTTCCCACAAATCGGCATCACTGTTGATTAAAAATACCCAAAAATGAGGAATTCCCCACAAATTGGTATCACTATTTGATTACTGACTAATCTATGAGCCTAGCTTAATATAAAGGGATATTGATAAAAAAATAAATAATTTTTTCTTCTTCCACAAATCTTTTAATTTTAGAGATATTTAGGTAAAGGAAAAATTTTAAAGCGGTGTTGGCAATTTTCCGAAAATGTTCTAAATTTGGGGAATTTTAATGTAGCACATTTTTGGAGATTTATTATAATTTTAAGTAAATTTAGCAACATCGTAAAATTTATAAACATCGCAATATAAATATTTTTTGATATTTTATCATTTCTTCCTAGTTATTTATTTTGGACAATTTTAACATTTTTAATGCGAAGTTGCGAAATTTCCGAAATTTTCCCTAAATTTGGAGATTTTTACGAAATACATAAAAGATGCCGCCAAAAATTTCTTTTTCTATAAATCTTTTATAAATTTAGAGAGATTTAGACAATTTTGAATTTTTTTAAACGGCGCTGTCGAATTTCCGAAAATTTTTCTAAATCTAGGGAATTTTTATGACAAAAAAATCTCGATAAAGAAATTTTTGCAAAAGTTCTGGAAATTTATCTCCGGATTTTTTAAAATCTTTACAATCCAAATATTCTTTTCCCATTTTTTTCTAGTTGTTTGTTTTTGACATTTTTTAAAGCCACATTGCCAGATTACAGAAATTTTCCCTAAATTTGAGGATTTTTATGTCTTGAAAAAATATATAAAAGTTGACAAAAATTTTTATTCTTATTTTTCAAAAAACTTTTTTTAGAGATTTAGGACATCGACAAATTTTTAGGCATTTTTTATAATTTTAAAGCAGCTTTGTTAGATTTCCGAAAATTTTCCCAAGTCTGGGGAATTTTTTAGTACTTAAAAAAATCACCTTAAAAAATTTTTCGCTAATGTAGAAATTTTTTTGAGATTAGAAACTTTAATTTTACCAACATGGAAAAATCTCTAGATTTTTTTTAGTAATTTTCGTACATGAACCAGTCACATAATGTCCTACATTACTAGTTTTTTTTTCGGCAATTTTGATCCTTCTACAGCGACGTTGCCATATTTTTGAAAATTTCTCTAAATCTGGGAAATCATAAAAATGCTGAAAGCGCGAGAAAAAAAAACAAACTTTAATTTAACCAACTTGGAAAAACCTCTGATTTTTTTGTAAGTTTCGTACATGAAGCAGTCACATAAAGTCCTATATTCCTAAATATATGCTATTTGTACAATATTTTTTTATTTCTGGCAATTTTGATATTTCTACAGCGACGTTGCCAAATTTCCGAAAATTTCTCTAAATCTGGGAAATCATAAAAATGTTGAAATCGCGAGTACAAAACAAAAAAAGATTTCAAACAATGCTTTTATTAATATAATCAAAACATCTTTTTCTTTTTTGTATTTAATAAATAGAAAAAGTGAATTTTTTAACAAATTTTTATTTTTTGTAATTTTTTAAAAATTTTGGTTACTGATTTTTTGACAAATCTAATTAAGCAGTATTGTAAAATTTTCGAAAATTTCCCTAACTCCGGGGAACTTTTTGCTACTAAAAAAAATCCGGTAAAGAAACTGTCGTAACAGTTCTGGAAATGTAGAGAATTTTTGAAGATTAGAAACTTTAATTTTAGGTTAATTTACCAACATGAAAAAATCCTACATTGGAAATGCCACAAGATCCTAAATTCCCTAATATTTTACTGTTTTTACCATATTTGTTAATTTTTAAAACGACGTTGCAAAATTTCCCCAAATCTAGGGAACTTTTTACTCCCGATAAAGAAATTTTCGTAAACGTTTTGCAAATGTAGAAAATTTTTAGAGATTAAGAAACTTTATTTTTTGGTAAATTTACGAACATAGAAAAATCCCCGGATTTTCTTTTTAATTTTTGTAATTTGGAAATGTCACAAGATCCTATTATTTTTTTAATATTTTACTGTTTTGACCATATTTTTTATTTTTAAAGCGACGTTGCAAAATTTCCCCAAATTTGGGGAATTTTTTACTCCCGATAAAGAAATTTTCGTAAAAGTTTTGCAAATGTAGAAAATTTTTGGAGATTAAGAATCTTTAATTTTTGATAAATTTACCACCATGGAAAAATCCCCGGTTTTTTTTTTAATTTTTATAATTTGGAAATGTCACAAGATCCCATAATTTTTTTAATATTTTACTGTTTTGACCATATTTTTTTATTTTTAAAGCGACGTTGCAAAATTTCCCCAAATTTGGGGAATTTTTTACTCCCAAAAAAATTTTCGTAAAAGTTTTGCAAATGTAGAAAATTTTTGGAGATTAAGAATCTTTAATTTTTGATAAATTTACCAACATGGAAAAATCCCCGGATTTTTTTTTAATTTTTATAATTTGAAAATGTCACAAGATCCCATAATTTTTTTAATATTTTACTGTTTTGACCATATTTTTTTATTTTTAAAGCGACGTTGCAAAATTTCCCCAAATTTGGGGAATTTTTTACTCCCAAAAAAATTTTCGTAAAAGTTTTGCAAATGTAGAAAATTTTTAGAAATTAAGAATCTTTAATTTTTGATAAATTTACGACCATGGAAAAATCCCCGGATTTTTTTTTTAATTTTTATAATTTGGAAATGTCACAAGATCCTATAATTTTTTTAATATTTTACTGTTTACCATATTTTTTTTATTTTGAAAGCGACGTTGTACAATTTCCGAAAATTTCCTAAATCTTGGGAACTTTTTACTAATTAAAACAAATCTAAAAAATTCTCTCAACATGCCTTCAGCAGATTTTACTTAAAAAATTTTGGAATGTAACGAAAATTAAAAATAAGAATTTTGACATTTTTAAAGAAATGGTTTCCTTCTTTCTTTATACATAAGATAAACAGTAGATTATTTCAACAACATATTTTGACCCTCTCAAAGAGATAATAACCTATATATGCAAATACAACAATAAACATTTCTTGACCTATGGGCAACGACCGGCATTCAACCTGTCAGCGTTATCTTTTTATATCACTTTAAGTATAACTCACGTCTTAACCTATATATTGTTTAAATTATAACTAGTTTATTGAACTATGATATATTATTATTTAAGGTTATTATTTGTGGCCCAAAAAGACTGTGTTTAAAATAATATTATTATAATACACTAGAATAACAAATTTCTATTTCGCAGTGTAAAGGTTCCTTTCAATCTACTTCTACGACTGCTAATAACCCTTACTCTAATAGCGAATTTGAGCAGTTTGTGAAGTATTAGAGAGGACGATAATGGCGATTTAACTTTTCATATTTCGAACGCTAAATTGGATTTAGTAGGAAATTTAATCAGCAATTATCGGGTAGCACGCAGCCTAAACTGCTTTTACTACCTTTAATACGGGACACTAACATAAATATGAATGTGTTGCATGTTCATACAAGGGGGTTCAAACTCCCATAATAACGTTGAAAGCGTTACTGAGGTGTCGACTTACAAAAAAGGTCAATATTTATTTTTTAATCGTTACTATATAATGCAAATGTTAATTTAACCTCAACAATTATACACAATAAACTGTAAAATAAATTAAAGTGGATTCAAGATGCCACTAATTGTAATGAACCCATCTCGAAAAGACAACAACGTATTTATCTAAATCCAGCAATAAACATTAATTGACCCGCCACAATGGCGAATTTAAACTGTCGATGTTAAATCAATTAAATTGAGTTTCTATAGTTCCAAAATAACGTTTAAGCTCCTTCCATCTCTATTTTATACTCATAACCTCATTTTTTGTTTTGCGTAAAATTCGTTTAGAGTTTTGGAACATTTTTTTTTTATAAAGATAATGAACCACAATAATAAAAATAATTCCTAGTTCCTGATCAAGTTCATCTCTATTTATGCAAATATTAATAAAATATGGATTCAACAAAAATAATCAAAATTTTTTTCCATATTCTAGTGTATGGATTGTTTTAAATTTAAATAAAGTTTAAAATTATAAATTATAAATTATATTTAAAAAAAAAATTATTATTTTCTTTTGAATCTTTATAAAATACTTTTTTTATAGTTATATTTTAATTATATACGATTTTTTAATAAATTATTACTTGTAGTGTACGATCTGCTTTAAATTTTAACTATAGCAGATCGTACACTTTTTCTGAAAAAATATCGGCTTGACGTTTTATGCGAATTTAAAGAATTAATTGATCAAAAATTCACTGTTAAAATTAGCTGTCACAAATAAAAAATTTACTTGTAACAAATAAATTAACTGTTAAAAATGAACTGACACATATTAAATTGATTAAACATTAACTGTTAAAATTTAATTATATCCTTAAATTTTACTTTTGCAAATAAATTAGCTGTCAAAAATTAACTGTTATGCATTAAAGTGTTCAAAAATTAACTGGTAAAATTTATCTGTCATAAATAAATTAACTTTCACAATGATAAACTTTACCTGAGACAAATAAATTAACAGTTAAAAATTAACTGTCAAAATGTTAAAATTAACCTACTGCAAATAAACTGTTAAAAACTAAGTTTTAAAATGTTAAAATTAGGCTATTATAACCTCTTGAAATTTAACTTTCATACATTAATTTAATCACAAATTAACTGTTAAAAGTTACCTGTCACATCTAAATTAACCGTTAAAAAGTTAAAATTTACCTGTCACAAATTAGCTGTTAAAAATTAAGTATTATCCGTTAAAATTTAAAAATTAACCGTTAAAACGTTAATATTTTATTGTCAAAAATTAACTGTTACATATTAAAGTGATAAAATGTTAACATTTGTCTGTAACAAATAATTTAACTTTTAAAAATTAACTTTGAAATTTATTAACTTTACTTTCCATGATTAAATTAACTGTCAAAAATTAACTGTCAAAAATTAACTGTTAAAAGTTAACTGTTACTAATAAATTAACTATTGCCAATTAACTGCCAAAAAGTTAAAATTTACCTGCTAAAATTAGCTGTTAAAAATTGAGTATCATACATTAAAAATTAACCGTTAAAACGGTACAATTTACCCGAGACAAATAAATTAACTGCTTAAAATTTACCATTACAAATAAATTAACTGTTGAAAATTAACTGCCAAAAGTTAAAATTTACCTGTTACAAATTAGCTGTTAACAATTTAACTTTCACACATTAAAAATGAACCGTTAAAACGGTAAAATTTACCTGTTACAAATACATTAACTGCTTCAAAATTACTATGACAAATAAATTAACTGTTGAAAATTAACGGTCACAAAAAAATTAACTGTCAAAAAGTTAAAATTTTTCTGTTACAAATTAGCTCTTAAAAATTAAGTATCAGACATCAAAAATGAACCGGTAAAACGGTAAAATTTACCTGTTACAAATAAATTAACTGTTGAAAATTACCTGCCAAAAAGTTAAAATTTACCTGCTACAAATTAGCTGTTAAAAATTGATTAAAATTTACCTGTTACAAATAAATTAACTGCTTCAAATTTAGTGTGACAAATAAATTAACTGTTGAAAATTAAATGTCACAAAAAAATTAACTGTCAAAAAGTTAAAATTTACCTGCTACAAATTAGCTGTTAAAAATTAAGTATCATATATTAAAAATGAACCGTTAAAACGGTAAAATTTACCTGTTACAACTACATTAACTGCTTTAAATTTACCATGACAAATAAATTAACTGTTGAAAATTAACTGTCACAAAAAAATTAACTGTCAAAAAGTTAAAATTTACCTGTTACAAATAAATTAAGTGTTCAAAAATTTACTGTCAAAATGTTAAAATTAAGCATTCATAAATAAATTAACTGTAACACATTAATTTGATCAAAAATTAACTGTTAAAATTTACCGGTAACAAATAAATTAACTGCTTCAAATTTACCATTATAAATAAATTAAAAGTCAACTGTCAAAATGTTACAATTTACTTTCCACAAATTAGCTATTAAAAATTAAGTCTTGGGCAATAAAATGTTTAAAAATTAACCGTTAAACGGTAAAATTTACCTATCACAAAAAAATTAATTGTCAAAAATGTTAAAATTAGGCAATCGTAAATAAATTAACTGTCACATATTAATTTGATCAAAAATTTACGTTAAAATTTACCGTTAGCAAATAAATTAACTACTTCAAATTTACCATTACAAATAAATTAAAAGTTAACTGTCAAAATGTTACAATTTACTTTCGCCAAATTAGCTGTTAAAAATTACACATTAAAATGTTTAAAAATTAACCGTTAAAATGTTAAAATTTACCTGTGATAAATAAATTAACTGTCACACATTAAAGTGTTCAAAAAAAAACTGATAAAATGTTAAAATGTATCTAACACTGTTAAAAATTCACATCATAAATAAATTAACCGTCACAAATTATTTAACTGTTAAAAATTAATTTTCACGCTATTTATTTTTCATAATACTTTTTATTAAAATAAGGAGACTATCCATTTCATTTGTTTTTTTTTTATTTACATTTAGCAATGTTTAAAGATTTGTAAAAAAAAATAATAATTATAATATATATTAGCATTATCGGGAGTAATATTTGTTGTCACTATTGACAGTTATAAATTAATTAAAATTCCAAATAGAAGCAGTCGTGATTAGAGACGGTGTTGAATTTAGTTTTGCCAATAAGAAAAAATAAAAAAGTTATTTTAAAAATACTATTTAGCATTTGTAGAAATATCAAAGGAATTATTTATTTAAACTTAATTCGAATTAGCATTTCCAAGATTTTAGCTAGCGCACATCAAAATCGAGTCTTCAATCAAGAAATCCCGACTTAAAAATATACAAAATACATTGGCTTGTAACTAAGTTTAGACGAATGTTTTTCATTATAAAATTCTAATTGGTTATCCAGCAATAATAAGCAATCTACCACGCCAATAACGACGGGAAAAAAACATTTTTTATTGACGAGATAAAAGAACTTTTAGCATATAAAATAAACCGTTCACGTTCTGGCATAATATAAATATTATTTTTGACTAATGTTGTTGCAAATGCAATCGATGCTACATTTATTTAAATGTTGTCACATAAATCAGTGGATATATATATATATATATATATATATATATAGATAAATAAAGTTGCCTTTAAAAGACGGATGGATAAATATTTGTTGGTTGATTACGACTAGTCCGGATGTATAAATACGTTTATCGGATTATTTTTGTTAAAAGTTTGGTATTACGTAAATTATTTTTTTATATAATTTAACTATTTTCAAGCATATTTAGCTAATTAATTAACAGTTAAATTTGATTATTATTTATTTGGAACAATTCATATTTGACAAATCTGAGCTACATAATCCGGGATAAAAGAATTCCGGTTTGGATCTTTTTAGTAAGTTTAATTTACTGCTTATTTTATTTAGAATAAAATTATCATGATACGCCTATGCTACGTTATATTTCTTCAGAAATTTTTCTTTTGTGATAGAACTGCCTAAGAACAAAGTTGGCAATTTATGCTATTTAAATTTGTGAATTTGTGCACTTAGATTCTACCCATTGATACAATGGTTTTTTAGGAGTTATCTAAGCCAATGAGAATATTTTTTGGGAGCTACCTAAGCAGTTTTTTGGAATTACTAAAGTGAAAAAAAAAAGTAAAAATTGGCAGAAATAGGAAAAATGGTCAAATAAAGCAAGAAAAAAGAAGAAAGTGACAAAAAATAAGGAAAAAATAAATAGTACAAATATCTAGAAAAAGTAAAATATATGCCAAATATGAAAAGGTAAAGGGAAAAAAAGTAAAGCAGCAAAAAAAGGCAATAGAGAAGCAAATAAAGGCAAAAAAGGTTAAAAAACAAACATTAAAAAGGTGAAAAAAAAATCAAAAGAAGGAAAAAAAAATGTTAAAAATGATAAAAGAATTATTAAATTTGAGCAAATATTAAAACTAATAAAAAAGAGTGCAAATTTGCAAAAAAAGGGAGAAGTAGCAAAAAATGAAAAAGGTAAAATAAAAAAAAACTGAATAAGCCAAATACGACAAAGTAAAGGGAAAAAAGCAAAAACACCAAAGAAGTAAAAAAAATAAATAAAAGAAAAGCATAAAAGTGGCAAAAAAGTAAAATAGAAGCAAACGGAATTGTTAAATTTGAGCAAAAATTAAAACTAAAAAAGAGTAAAAATTTGCAAAAATAAGGCAGAAGTAGCAAAAAAATGAAAAAGGTAAAAGGTAAAATAAAGAAAAAAAAAGACAAAAAAAAGAAAAAGATCAAAAATCAATAAGCCAAATACGACAAAGGAAAGGGAAAAAAGCAAAAAACACCAAAAAAGTAAAAAAAAAAGTTTTAAAAACGCAAAAAGTGTAAAAAGTGACAAATATTCAAAATAGAAGCAAAAAAGTACAAAAACAAATATTAAAAAGTTTAAAAAAATCAAAAAGGAAATTTTTTTTAATAATGATAAAGAATTGTTTTTGAGCGAAAAAAGGCATAAATAGCAAAAAAGAAAAAAAACTTAAAACAAATCAAAATAAAAAGGAAAAAATCAAAAAAAAAATGAAAAAATTAATAAAAAGCTAAATACGACAAAAAAAGCAAAAAAAGGTGAAAAAGCAAAAAAGGCGAAAACGTAAAAAAAAACATTTCAAAAGTTAAAAAATCGAGAAAAGAAAAAAAATTAAAAGGTAAAATAAAGCAAAAAAAAAGGGAAAAGACAAAAAAAAGGAAAAAGGTAAAAAAATCAATACGCCAAATACGACACAGTAAAGCGAAAAAAGCAAAAAACATCAAAAGAGTAAAAAAAAAATTTAAGAAAATCAAAAAAGTGTAAAAAAGTGGAAAAAAAAGTAAAATAGAAGCAAAAGGAATTGTTAAAATTGAGCAAAAATTAAAACTAAAAAAAGAGTAAAAATTTGCAAAAATAAGGCAAAAGTAACAAAAAACTAAAAAGGTAAAAGGTAAAATAAAGCAAAAATAATGGAAAAAGGCAAAAAAAAAGAAAAAATGGTAAAAAAAATCAATATGCCAAATACAACAAAGTAAAGGGAAAAAAGCAAAAAACATCAAAAAAGTCAAAAAAAATTTTTTCAAAAAATTAAAAATGTGTAAAATGCAAAATAGAAGCAAAAAAGTACAAAAAATAAATATTAAAAAGTTTAAAAAAATCAAAAAGGAAATAAATTTTAAAAACGACAAACTACTGTTTTTAAGCGAAAAAAGACATAAATATCAAAAAGAAAAAAACGTAAAATAAAGCAAAAAAGGGAAAAAAGCAAAAAAAAAACAAACAAATTAAAAAAAGCCGAAAAGAGCAAAATACATGCAAAAACATGACAAAAAAGCAAAAATGGTAAAAAAAGGCTTAGTAAAGGTAAAAGGTAAAAAAAAAACAAGAAAAACAGTCTTAGTAAAGGCCAAAAAAAAAATAAGGGTAAAAAACAAAAATAGCCCAAAAAAAGGCAAAATAAATGTAGATTAGGCAAAAAAAAACGCCAAAAAAATAAGAACAAATAATCGGCAGTGTCACTTTTCCGGCTCGGTGTGGAGAATAGGATTAAAAAATGAAGTCAACATTAAAAAGGTTAAAAAAAAACTAAAAAAAACAAATAAGGACAAAAAGGCCTAAAAAGGTAAAATACCAAAAAACAAATAAAGCCAAAATAAGTTGAACAAAAAACAATATAAAGGTTAAAAAATCGCCCCAAAACTCCACGAATTATTGACATTTTTTTATTTTTGACAGGTGACAGTTGGAGAAATAATTTTGACTGTTCTGAATCGAGTTTTTCAAGGACTTTCAACTGACATATTGCATCTGTCATTTTTTGATAGTGACACTTCCGTTTGACAGATATCGTACAAAAACTAATGGATTCTTTCGACGGGTAACCCAAACCCCTGTACTAAATTTCATTTCAATCGGATTAAACGTGTGGAAGAATACACACAGACAGACAGACTTCCGTCTGGAAATGGTCTTAATCATCTCAAATGACCTCAAAATGGATATTTTTTCGGAAGTAGGTCGGGAAATTAAAATGAATTAAAAAGTACAGGTCCGCATTTAAAAAAATTGTTGTAAAAATGCGCATTTTTTTCTCACATAATTAACTTTGTTTCTATAACGATTTAGGAAATTCCAATAGGGTTCAGTTAAATTTGCACCACCCGGTATATACAAGCTGTTTCTTTTATCAAGTTCTAACATTGCTATATACAATAAGAGATACGAAGACAATTAAATGGGCAAAAGTTAACGACAAAAAAAATCTACAGGGAGTCCGCCATTCTTGAGTTATACAGGGAGAACTCTACATTTCTTGATATTCCTTTTAATAAAAATTTTATGCATAAAAAACCAAAAATGGCAATTTTATATTCTCCCTGTATAACTTTTTCTATACCAAACATGTTTCATATAATATTTGAATCTAATTCCTATTTGGTGTTTAACTATTCAAGTTTTTTAGTGTAGTTTAAGACAAAAACAAAGAAATTCAAGGCGTACCGTATCAGATTTAGATCAGGGAAAATTGAGCAACACGCGCACGTGTTAACTTCCATAAAGTTTTCTTCCATACGGCACACCGGGAAAACTTGTACTTGATACAATTTAAACCTGGCCTTGGAAAACTACATCCGGCGTACAAGAAATAGTTGTTTGTTGCGATGCGTCAGTCGCTTTCGGGGGTTTTTGTTTGCTTTAAGTCTTTCTACAAACCTAATTAAATAAATAAGTTTTAGTCCCCAAGTTGGAATAATTAAAAAAATAATTTATACCGTTTAATAACAACAATTCTGTTTTTTGCAATGTTGCTAAATCCTTTACAAAATTCAGTAAATTTTAGATAAGTTTTATTTACAGCGTTGTAGATTTTTGATTTTTTTTTTATATCTTGGGAAAATATTTGTGACGTTGTCATTTCTAAAATACTTCTTAAGCTATGGAATTTTTTTTAATGAAAAAATTTTCTGATACACGAAATATTCAAAAATTTCTTAAATTTAGGAATTGTTTTATACCGTACAAAACAATTCCTAAATTATGATACAATTGCCGGTTTTTTGATTGTTCTATGTTTTTTGCGATTTTTCCAATTTTGTACGATTTTTTGCCATTTTTTTGCTTTTTTTCTATTTTTTTGGATATTTTTCAATTTCTAGAGTTTTTTTAATTTTTTATTAGGTTTTATATAGTTAATTTTTTTTCCGTATTTTATAATTTTATTTTTTATTATTTTTCCATTATTTTTCTTTCAACTTCTTCCACTGATTTTTGTTTTTTTTTTATTTTCTTCTGTTTTTTTATTCTTCTAATTTTTACTGTTTTCTTTCTTATTTTTTAAAAAAATTTTTTCACTTTTTTAATTTGTTTTATGGTTAAAATTGTTTTCGGATTTTTATTTGTTCCTCTTTTACGATTTTTTGCAAAAACCAATTTTCTGCAAATTTTTTGCGATTTTTTTTAAATTTTTTTTGGTTTCTTGCATTTGCATTTATTTGTGGTTTTTTCCGTTTTATTGCGATTTTTTTTAAATTTTTTGCCATTTTTTATGACTTTTAGCTTTTTTTTGAGATTTTTTGTGATTACTTTCTTTTTTTTAAGATGCAATTGCCGGTTTTTTGTTTCTATATTTTTTGCGTTTTTTTTTTCAATTTGTTTGCTATTTTTTTGCAAATATTTTTCGATTCTTGCGTTTTTTTTAATTTTACTTTTTAAGTCTTTTACAATTATTTTGATTTTCTCGTTTTTTTCGCATTTTACAATTTTATTTTTCATTTTTTTCCAATATTTTTCTTTCAACTTCTTCCACTGTTTTCTGTACTTTTTTTTTTAATTTTCATCAGTTTTTTTTAATTCTTTTAATTTTACTGTTTTCTTGTATTATTTAATTTTTTTTTCATCCGGTTTTTTGGATGCTTTTTATTTTTATTTGTCATTTATTTTTTAGATTTTATGCAATTTTTTGTGTGTTTCTTTCAGATTTTTACGTTTTATGCATTTTTTTGTGATTTTTTCGATTTTATTCAATTTATTCGAATTTTTTTAATTATTTTTAATTTTTTTTATTGAAAGTTACAGTTGTTTCCGGTTTTTTGTTTCAAATTTTTTGAATTTTTTCGATTCTTCTAATATTTATACTGTTTTTTTATCATTTTTCTCGTTTGTTTGTTTTTTTAATTTTTAACTTTTTTCGGTTTTTTCTCAGTGTTCTATTTTTTTCCAATTCTTTCTTTTACCTTTTTTCATTTTTTCTTATTTCTCTGTTTTTTTAAATTTTTCGGTTTTTTCGATATTTTTCTCATTTTCTGTAATTTTTTGTTTTTTTTTCTGATGTTTTTTGACTTTTTCTTATTCTTCTAGTTTTTTCGATTTTTACCCATTTTTTTCGATTTCTTTCGATATTATTCGATTTCTTTTCAGTTTTTCTTATATACTCACAGTTTCTGATTTTTTTTCATTTTTAAATTTTAAAAAGTTGTTATTTTTTTCCTGCAATTACTAAAAGGAATTTTTTTTGGGTGTTATTCAATTTTCTTAAAAAAAAACATTAATTAATGGTTACTTTATATAAGTTAAATGTATTTTTTTTAATAATCAATAATACTAAGGTTATGATCTAGTTAGCACAATTATACCTAGACGAATCAAATTCTTTGTTTTTTAGATTAAAAAAATTAAATATTTTGTATCAAAATACAGTCCAGCTTTATTAGCGACAAATCCCTCTAAATAATGGTCTAATAATTCACCATTTCGGTCAATCTAAATACAAATTTAATGTCGTTTATGTACATCCTGATTACCATCATTAGTGTTTGCAATATTTTACTTAATTTTATGTTCGTTAATACAAATTAAACGATGAATAGTTCAAGGAAGTTGTTGTAAAATTATTTAAAACAACTTAAACACGTTTACAACATTTTTTTGTTTATTTTAAGTTTATTTACAGAGTGAGTCATAAAAAAAGATTTCTTACAATATTATAAATTTAAGAATCTTTTTGTTATGAAAAATAAATTCCACCAAAATGAGGATGACAAATAAATGAGTATTCATGGATTATCTTAAAATTTTTTTCTTTATTAATATGGTACAAATAATTCATTGCTAAACGTTTTTCTAAACTTTTTTTTCAAAAAATTGACAACACTGTAATTGCCTTTGTACTGTTGAAATTTATTTGGTTATAATCAAAATTAGATTTCAAAAAAATTAAAGGATACATGTATTAATTTATAATTTATCACTGCATAAAATTAATAATAAAAAATAAAAGCAAGACGGCACTGATGTCACTAAAGACAGCAATTGGGAAAACATAATAATTTTTTAATTTATTTCGTTTAAAGAAAAATACTAGATTGGACGTGTACAAATCTAAAATTTTTATTAATTTCAATTCTTGTTTGACTTTTAAATTAGCTACTTCTTAAAAAACTAAGTCATCCACCAAATTTCTAAATAATTAGATTGGATACTTAAAATTTTGGTGGATGCACAATGTTCATCCACCAAATTTTTAAATAATTAGATTGGGTACTTTAAATTTTGGTGGATGCACAATGTCCATCCACCAAATTTTTAAATAATTAGATTGGGTACTTTAAATTTTGGTGGATGCACAATGTCCATCCACCAAATTTTTAAATAATTAGATTGGGTACTTTAAATTTTGGTGGATGCACAAAGTTCATCCACCAAATTTTTAAATATTTCATTTTGGGATTTAAAATTTTGGGTTTCATCCGCCAAAATTTTAAATTATAAATAGTTGGAATTTGAAATTTTGGTGGGTACACCAAAATTTTAAATACCAACTTTTAGTAGATGTTTTATTAAGATTTTTTTTATATCATTTATAATTTTTATGGATAGAGAGAGAGAAAGAGTTTTTTTGTTTGTTTTTATTTCTTTCTCGGTTTTTCTAATATTTCTCATTTTTATGTTTTTTTCCCTTCTGTTTCTTTTCTTCTTTCGTTTACCGATTTGTTATTATTTTTTTATTCTGTTAAACTTTTTTATGGTTTTTTGGTTGTTCTTTGTTTTTTTTGCAATTCTTTTCTTAATTATTATGCAATTTGCATTTTTTTGTCATTTTTTCCAGTTTTTTACGTAGGTACTTCGGTTTTTTTTGTGATTTTTTACAATTTTTTGCGATTTTTTGTGATTTTTTTGCGATTTCTTTTCAATTATTTCTGATTTTCTGCGATTAATCACATTTGCAATTTTCTTGATATTTTTTCTTTTTTTTTGTATTTTTTTTAATGCTTACAATTGTTTCCGGTTTTTGGTTTATATCCTTGATTTTTTGTAATTTTTTTTTGCGAAAACCAATTTTATGCATTTTTTCCGATTTTTGTTATTTTTTTTTGAATTTTTGCATTTACAATTTTTTGCCAGTTTTTCGTGATTCTTTCCGTTTTTTTGCGATTTTTTTGTGATTTATTTCAATTCATTCGAATTTTTTCGTTTTTTATTTTATTTTTTTAATGATTACAATTGTTTCCGGTTTTTGTTTGTTCCTTGCTTTTTTACAATTTTTTGCAAAAACCAATAAAAACCTATTTTATGCAAATTTTTTGCAATTTTTTGTGATTTTTGTTATTTTTTTTTTGTCATTTTTTTTGTATTTTTTCCGATTTATTGCGATTTTTGTGAATTTTTTTTTGCCAGTTTTTGAGTTTTTTTTTTAGATTTTTTGTGACTATTTTCTTTTTTTTTATGGCTCAAAAAAAATCGCTAATAAAAAGATGAATTAGAAAAATGAGAAAACAAAAGAAAGAAATAGAAAAAAAAACAGAACAATGGCAAAAAATGAGGAAAAATTAGAAAAATGCGAAAAAAAAATCATAAAAATAAGAGAAAAAAACGAAGAGAGAAAAAAATCGGATATAATCGCAAAAATTAAAGGAATAAGAAAAAATTGGAAAAAAAAACAATGATGGAAAAACAAATCGAAAAAAAAAACGGAAAAACAATCACCACCAAAATTATCAATCAAAAATTAGAAGAAAAGTGAAAAAAAATTAAAGCATAGAAATTAGTAAAAATCAAAGTAATATAAATCGGGAAATATCGCAGACTGCCATTAAAAAAAAGTTAAGTAAATTTTGGAAATTTTGTAGACTTCTAAATACAATTTGGTAAAATTATCAAATCATTCAAAAAATCAAGGAAAAAGTAAAAAATCTAGTTGACTACATTTTGGAAATTATGTCAAAAATTATTCAAAAAATAAAAAAAAATACAAAAATGTTTGAAAGTGGAAAATTATTACTTTCCTGATGATCTCCTCAAGGAAATGGAGCAATCTGGCCAATAAAAAAAGTATTCAAAATATTGGTGGATGCTCATGGTTCATCCGCCAAAACTTTAAATTATTAAAAGTACGTATTTAAAATTTTGGTGGATGAACATTGTTCATCCGCCAAAACTTTAAATTAAAAATAATTGGTATTTGAAATTTTGGTGGATACACCAATTCATCCACCAAAATTTTAAGTACCAA
Source organism: Neocrepidodera transversa (assembly GCA_963243735.1). Taxonomy (NCBI): domain Eukaryota; kingdom Metazoa; phylum Arthropoda; class Insecta; order Coleoptera; family Chrysomelidae; genus Neocrepidodera; species Neocrepidodera transversa. Next base: position 2,472,788 of record OY725348.1, on the reverse strand, counting down.
CTTTTACTAGAAGAACATGGAACAGCCACCAAAATTTTAAATATTCTAAACAAATAAAATTAATAATCAACATAAAAATTCTCTTACCTGTTGATACAAACTTTGTAGTAATAATTTTTGGAATTAAATTAATTTATAAGACTTGCACAAATCTAACAAACTTTATTAATTATAAATCTCGGTTAAATTTTAAATTCGAACTAGAACTTCTCGGCTAGTAAAAATTCGTTAGCTCCATCCAACCATATAAACATTCAGACAATTATGGTCGTTTTTGCCATAAATTCACCTAGATAAAACGAGACATTTATCTTCTTTTAAACTCGACTTGAAATCATCCCCATATATATCCTCTTTGCGATGTTAATCCGACCGAAAAACTCACAGAGGTCCTGCTAGTACAGCAATTCAGCATTTCTGATGATTTAAAGACGACCAACGGCAAAGACGTCCCAAAAAAAAATATACAAAAAATTTAACTGTATTGTATAATTTTATAGATTTATATAAAAATTATAATTGTTAATATAATTTTAAAGTTTTTATATTTTTATATATATTATAATGTTTATTTGTACTAGTGATAAATGGGTTAAAAACCCTTTAGATTCTCTCTGGGATACTTCTTTGGTCATCGTGTGACAGAGTGAGTGAAATTAAAAAAAGCCGTTGTCAGCTTTGAATGGAAGCAACACCGTTAAATCGCGTCTCATTTTATATTTAAAATTTATGAGTTGGCGGTAATGAGGACGGAAGAAATATGGCCTTTTGAAATATAACCGTACGTTTTTTGATTATGAACTGAATAGTAATGAGAGTTTTCTAAATATTCGTCTAAAATATGATGGCGAAAGGATAATATGAGAATTTTTAAACTGTTTCATATGCTAAATAGATTTTCAAATGGCTAGAAGATGTGAGAAATGGATTATTTGACGTTTAAAAAAAATATATGGTTATTGTTTCAGCGATAGATAGTGGATAGAAAAGAGAGATGGCAATATTGTTTTTTTTTTGTTTTTAAGATAATTTTTACCTAATTTACTATATTATATTAATTTATAAAATTTTCAAACCAAAATTAAAAAAATATCAGGATATCTGGCAACTTCTATTTAAATAAAGTTGACTAAATACTGGAAATTTTGTGGAATGTTAATAAATGAAAAAAATCGGAAAATCTTGAAAATCAATAAAAAAATTACAAAAAAAATTTTAAAACGAAGAAAATGGTAAAAATCAATGTAATATAAATCGGGAAATATCGCAGACTGTTATAAAAATCTAGGTGACTTAAATCTGAAAATCTTGTAGACTGTTAATAAATGAAAAAATCGGAAAATCTTGAAAATCAATAAAAAAATTAAAAAAAAAATAAAAAAAAATTTTAAAACGAAGAAAATGGTAAAAATCAATGTAATATAAATCGGGAAATATATAAAAATCTAGGTGACTAAATTCTGAAAATCTTGTGGACTGTCAATAAATGAAAAAATTCGGTAATTCTGGAAAATCAATCAAAAAATAAAACAAAGAAAAAAATTTTTTTAAAACGAAGAAAATGGTAAAAATCAAAGTAATAAAAATCGGGAAATATTGGAGACTGTTATAAAAATCTAGTTGACTTAATTTTGGAAATTTTGTGGACTGTCAATAAATGAAAAAATTCTGTAAAACTTAAAAATCAATTAAAAAATTACAAAAAAAAGTAAAAAAAAAATTTTTGAAACGAAGAAAATGTTAAAAATCATAGTAATATAAATCGGGAAATATCGCAGACCGTTATAAAAATCTAGTTGACTTAATTTGGGAAATTTTGTGGACTGTCAATAAATGAAAAAATTCTGTAAAACTTAAAAATCAATTAAAAAATTACAAAAAAAAGTAAAAAAAAAATTTTTGAAACGAAGAAAATGTTAAAAATCATAGTAATATAAATCGGGAAATATCGCAGACCGTTATAAAAATCTAGTTGACTTAATTTGGGAAATTTTGTGGACTGTCAATAACTGAAAAAATTTGGTAAAACTGAAAAATCAATTAAAAAGTAAAAAAAAAAATTTTGAAATGAAGAAAATGATTAAAATCAAAGTAATATAAATCGGGAAATATTGCAAACTATTATAAAAATCTAGTTGACTTAATTTGGAAATTTTGTGGACTGTCAATAACTGAAAAAATTCGGTAAATATGGAAAATCAATTAAAAAATTACAAAAAAAAGTAAAAAAAAAATTTTGAAACGAAGAAAATGGTTAAAATCAAAGTAATATAAATCGGGAAATATTGCAAACTGTTATAAAAATCTAGTTGACTTAATTTGGAAATTTTGTGGACTGTCAATAACTGAAAAAATTTGGTAAAACTGAAAAATCAATTAAAAAGTAAAAAAAAAAATTTTGAAACGAAGAAAATGATTAAAATCAAAGTAATATAAATCGGGAAATATTGCAAACTGTTATAAAAATCTAGTTGACTTAATTTGGAAATTTTGTGGACTGTCAATAACTGAAAAAATTCGGTAAATCTGGAAAATCAATTAAAAAATTACAAAAAAAAGTAAAAAAAAATTTTTGAAACGAAGAAAATGGTTAAAATCAAAGTAATATAAATCGGGAAATATCGCAGACTGTTATAAAAATCTAGTTGACTTAATTTGGGAAATTTTGTGGACTGTCAATACATAATTGAAAAAATTCGGTAAAACTGAAAAATCAATTAAAAAATTACAAAAAAAAGTAAAAAAAAAATTTTGAAACGAAGAAAATGGTAAAAATCAAAGTAATAAAAATCGGGAAATATCGCAAACTGTTATAAAAATCTAGTTGACAAAATTCTGGAAATCTTGTGGACTGTCAATAAATGAAAAAATTTGGTAAAACTTAAAAATCAATTAAAAAATTACAAAAAAAAGTAAAAAAAAAATTTTAGTTGACTTAATGTGGGAAATTTTGTGGATTGTCAATAACTGAAAAAATTCGGTAAATCTGGAAAATCAATTAAAAAATTACAAAAAAAAGTAAAAAAAAAATTTTTAAACGAAGAAAATGGTAAAAATCAAAGTAATATAAATCGGGAAATATCGCAGACTGGCCATTAAAAACTAATTAAGTAAATTTTGGAAATTTTGTAGACTTATTTTTTTAAAATTGAGAAATCATTCAAAAAAATAAAAAAAAGGAAAAAAAAAATGATTGAAACAAAAAAATTGGTAAAAATCAAAGTAATATAAATCGGGAAATATCGCAGACTGCCATTAAAATCTAAATGACTAAATTTTGGAAATTTTGTGAATTTCCAAATATAATTTGGAAAAACTTATAAATCATTCAAAAAAATCAGAAAAAAGTAAAAAAAAAGATTAAATCAATGAAATTAGTAAAAATCAAAGTATTATAAATCGGGACAGCCATTAAAATCAAGTAGACTAAATTTTGGAAATTTTGTCATAAATTATTCAAAAAATAAAAAAAGTTACAAAAATGTTTAAAATTCAAGGACATCGGCTAAAATGTAGAGAAAAAAAAAGTGGAGGAGGAAAGTGGAAAATTATTACTTTTTCCATGATCTATTCAAGCAAATTTGAGTTATCTAAACAATGGAAAAAGTAGAGGAAAAAAATGAGGTGGGAAAAAAGTTGAAATTATTATTTACTCCATCAGTCAAATTATTCAGAAAAAAATTGAATCAAAAAATACAGAAAAAAAGTAGAAGTAAAAAAAAGTGGGGGAAAATAAGTTGTAAACAAAGTTTAAAACAAAAAAATATAAGAAAAAACAGTGGAGTATGAAAGTGAAAAAAAATTACTCACAATCTATTTAAGCAATTGAATCAATTAAAACAGTAAAAAAAGTTGATAGAAAATTAGTTAAAAAAAGTAGAGGAAACACAAACAAGGAGGAAGAAGGGAACAAAAAATACAGAAAAAAGTAGGAGAAGTAAAAAAAAATGGGGGAAAACAAGTTGTAAAAGGTTTAAAACAAAAAAATAGAAAAAAAACAGTGGAGTAGGAAAGTGAAAAAAAATTACTCATCATCTACTTAAGCAATTGAATCAATTAAAAGAGTAAAAAAGTTTAAAGAAAATTAGTTAAAAAAGTAGAGGAAAAACAAAGTAGGAGGAAGAAGGAAACAAAAAATACAGAAAAAAGTAGGAGCAGTAAAAAAAAATGGGGGAAAACAAGTTATAAAAAATTTAAAAAAAAAATAGAAGAAAAAACAGTGGAGTAGGAAAGTGAAAAAAATTACCCACCATCTACTTAAACAATTGATAATTAAAACAGTAAAAAAAGTTAAAAGAAAATTAGTTAAATAAGTAGAAGAAAAACAAACAAGGAGGGAAAAAATTTTTAATTATTATTTATCCCCCCCTTCAATACGATCCCAACGAAGCGAAGTTTGGAGAAATCAAATCGACCAAAGAAAAATTATTTGAGATCAAGAAAACAATAAAAAAAGAATAAAAAACAAGTGGGAAAGTGAAAAATAAAAAAACTAATGGAATAAAAGAATGAAAGAAAAACAATGAAATGAAAAATCCCCCACCATTTACTTTTGTGTCATGTATAGCAAGGTACGAAGTTACTATTAAATTAATTAAGCTGGAGTGTATTTGACAGATATATATTATTTGGGATCTGGAATTTGGAATTAAAATGATGAAACTAAAAAATCTGTTTGGAATATTTGATTTTCCATGTTAAATTCTGAAAATTTGGAAAATATATCTGTCGTATTGGATCCTCCATTATGAATTTCGAAAATCTAAATTCGGTATTGTAATCAACGACCTTGAGAACGTAATCTTTCTGAAAATATTAAAATTTGACCAAGTTTTAGATTTTCCGACCACTGTGAGGCAATAATTTATTAGATTACAATTTAGCAAAAATTATAACTATTAAAAAATTATAAAAGAGATACGACTTTCCTTCTTGTAATTATTTTTATTTTGAAAAATACTTCACCACTTATATACTTATATTATATAATAATAATGAAATTAGGAAAATTTGAACAATATATATTGGATAAATTTCCTCAACAACATTCCAACAACTGATGCTCGCTTTCCAACCCAATTCCTGCTGTAATTAATTTCAGTGGAAACCAAAACCAAGGCTTCAGCATTAATTTTGCATAATTCTTCATCCCCCGTTTCGAAAATTTCCTCACACGCAAATTTATCTACCTCAAGGTAACAATCAAAATGTCGTCTACGATACACGCGTTATTTATCTAACATAAAATTGGTGATTACGAGTAGATCTCTGATAAATGATGATTTGGAAATAACAGTAACGTCGGCAAAGCGGAAAAGATAAAGCGGCAACAGACACGTTGATTAATGTTGAGATACACGCAAATCATATTAACATATTAAATGTACCATTGGGGAGAAATATATATATATATATGTTGGAGAAAGCTAAATTATTTTTAAATACATTTTTAATTCAATATCATGACATTTATCATAAATAAATTATTATTATTTAATTCGATATTAATAATTATTATATAAAATAAATCTTTATGTCGAATAAAATGAAGAATTACCTTTTCTGAGTACGATTAGAAAATATATTAAACGCCCCCATTCGGGTGACTAATATTTTTCTTGCATGCAAATATTGTCGGACTTAATTTACATACCAATAAAATTCCATTTGTCACGCTAATTAATTAGAAAGAAAAATAAAAACCGCCTCGCTGTTTGACGTTTGATTAAATTTTTTCAATGTGGCAATTATTTTACCTTTCTTAAGTTCCGTTGGAAAATTAATTGGAGTCTTAATTAGGGTTTTTTTTTTGATTTTTTTTTGTTAAGGGAATGAGAAAAATTTGATGATTATATTAATAATATGTTTAAATATTTTGATTCTATTTGCAATAAAACTTTATAAAGTTGGGATTTAAAATTTTTGGTGGGTGAAGGTGAAGTTGAAAAAAATACTATTTTATATATTTAATTTGTCCATTAAAATTAAATAATATTATAAATTACAAAATATATAATTTGGTGCATCCACCAAAATTTTAAAAATCATTAAGTTGGTATTTAAAATTTTGGTGGATGAATCATTTATTTGGAAAAAAAATTCAATTTTGTTTTTCAAAAAAATAAAATTTTGAATGTCAATAATTTTGTGATGTTTAAAATTTTGGTGGATGTATCAATCAATAATGTGAGAAAAAAATTTTCTGCATTCACCAAAATTTTAAATATTTTTTAATGTTTGTGAATAAATCATGGGAAAATTAAAATTTTAATTTTGTTTACAAAAAAAAATGTACGTACTTTGGCTTATAAAATAATATTTTAATATTTTGATTAATAAAATTAATTTTCGAATTATAAATATTTTGATTAAAAAAATTAATTTTCCCATCCACAAAAATTTTGAATGTCAATAATTTTGATGGATATATCTATAATGTAAAAATCGTATTTGGTGCATTCACCAAAATTTTAAATATTAATAAGTTTGGATTAACTGTTAAAAATTTCAAAATTTGTAAAAAAATAAAAAAGTGTTCGAAAATTAAAAAACCTGTAAAAGAAAAACAAATTGTTAAAAATTTCAAAATCTGTTAAAAAATAACAAACAGCTGTTAAAAAATTTCAAAATCTGTTACAAAATAACTAACTGTTCGAAAATTAACAAATCTATAAAAAATAACCAAAAACTGTTAAAAAATTTCAAAATTTGTTAAAAAATAAGCAACTACTGTTCGAAAATTAAAAAATAACCAAAAACTGTTAAAAAATATAAAATCAGTGGAAACTAAAATCAAGCATTGTTAAAAATAAAATTTTTAATATATGTTAAAAATTAAGCAAAAACTACTCGAAAATTTCAAAATCTGTTATAAAAATAGTTCGTTAAAAAGCAATGAAAAACTATTAAAAAATATAAAATATGTTGGAAATACCTGAAAATATATTAAAAAATAATTAAAAAATTTCTAAATTTATTATAAAATAACCAAATACTTTTAAAAATATATAAAATCAGTCGAAAAATAACCAAACACTGTTAAAAAAAAATTTTAATCTATTTAAAAAATATGAAATATGTAAAAAATATTAAATCAGTTGAAAAATGACCAAAAGCTATAAAAAATTAAAAATCTGAAAAAAATAACTAAAAATTGTTAAAAAAATATAGAATTTGGAGAAAAATAACCAAAAACTGTAAAATATAAAATTAGTGAAAATAACCAAAAAGTGTTAAAAAAGCCTAAAGTCTGGGAAAAAACAACCAAGAACAAAAAAATTCAAAATATTTTAAAATATCACCAAAACTTGAAAAGAAATCAGTAGAAAATTAACCAAAGACAGTCAAAAAAAATTTAAAATCTGTTAAAAATAACCAAAAACTGGTAATAATTAAATTTTTAAAATCTATTAAAAATTAACTAAAAATTTTTCAAAAAATTCAAATCTGTTCAAACAATAAGTAAAACTGTTAAGAAAATAAGTAAAAACTGTTAAAAATATATAAAACCAAACATTGTCAAAAGTAATTTTTTTAAATCTGTTAAAAATTAAACAAAAAAATTCAAAATCTGTAAATCAAAATATTTAAATATTATTTTGTTATCGAAAGTACGTACATTTTTTTTTTGAAAAACAAAATTTAATTTTATTTTTCCAATAATGATTCATGATTTATTCACAAACATTAAAAAATACCAACTTATTAATAATATTTAATATTTTGGTGAATGCACAAATTTTATTGATATATCCACCAAAATTTTAAATATCACAAAATTATTCACACTCAAAGTTTTGGTGGATGCGTAAATTAATTTTTTTAATCAAAATATTTTGATTAAAAAAATTAATTTTCCCATCCACCAAAATTTTAAATATTAATAAGTTTGGATTTTTTTTTAAACTTGGTGAATAAATAAATCATGGATCATTATTGGAAAAATAAAATTAAATTTTGTTTTTCAAAAAAATTGTACGTACTTTCACTTATAAATTAATATTTAAATATTTGGATTTAAAAACTTTATTCTTGCATCCACCAAAATTTTGATTGTCAATATTTATGTGATATTTAAAATTTTGGTGGGATCAATAATGTGAGAAAAAAATTTGGTGCATTCACCAAAATTTTAAATATTATTAATAATTTGGTATTTTCTAATGTGGGTGAATGACTCATGAATTATTATTGGGAAAATAAAATTGAATTTCGTTTTTCAAAAAAAAAAAAAAAAATGTACGTACTTTCGCTTTTATAAAATAATATTTAAATATTTTGATTTATAGATTTTGAATTTTTTTGTTTAATTTTTAACAGATTCAAAAAAATTATTTTTAACAATGTTTGTTTTTATTTTCTACTGATATTACATTTTTTACCATTTTTTGTGTTTTTTTTAACAGATTTGATATTTTTCTAAATTTAATTTACTTAACAGTTTTTGAGTAGTTTTCGACTGACTTTATATGTTTTTAACAGTTTTTTGGATATTTTTTTAATTTTCGAACAAATGTTGATTATTTTTTAGCAGAGTTTGAAATTTTTAACAGTTTTTGGTTATTTTTACAGATATTTTAATTTTAGAACAGTTAGTTATTTTTTAACAGATTTTGAAATTTTCTAACAGCTCTTTGTTGTTTTTTAACACATTGTGAAATATTTTTAACAATTTTTGGTTCTTTCACAGGTTTTTTATCGAACAGTTGCTGTTTTTTTTTAACAGATTTTAATTTTTTTTAACAGTTTGTGGTTATTTTTTTACTGATTTTTAATTTTCGAATGGTTGTTAGTTATTTTTTTACAAATTTTGAAATATTTAACAGTTTTTGGTTATTTTTTACAGATATTTTAATGTTCAAACAGTTTTTAGTTACTTTTTAACAGATTTTGAATTTTTTAACAGCTGTTTGTCATTTTTTAACAGATTTTAAAATTTTTAACAAGTTTTGGTTCTTTTACAGGTTTTTCATTTTTCGAACAGCTGGTTATTTTTTAACAGACTTCTAAATTTTTTAACAGCTGTTTGTTATTTTTTAACAGATTTTCAAATTTTTAACAGTTTTTACTTATTTTTTAACAGATTTTAAAATTTTTATATAGTTTTTGGTTATTTTTTAATATATTTAAAAAATTTTAACAGTTTTTGGATTTTTAATAGATTTTGGGATTTCTTAAAAGTTTTCAGTTATTTTTAATAGATTTTATATTTTTTTATATATTTCGTGAAAAAAGTATCACTTTACACACACCAAATAACAATTTTTTTACATCCACCAAAATTTTAAATGTCAATAATTTTGTGACATTTAAAATTTTAGTAGACGAATAAATAATATAAAAACACAATTTGGCGCATCCACCAAATTTTTAAATAATAATAATAATAAGCTGGTGTAATCCAAAATTTTAAATACCCATTTAAAATTTTGGTGACTGAACTTTGGTGCATCCACCAAAATTTCAAATACCCAATATATATAATAATTATAATTTTGGTGGATTTAAAAGTGCATCCACCAAAATTTTAAATACCAACTATATTTATGTTTAAAATTTTTGTGCAACCACCAAAATTTTAAATTTCAAATGTAATATTTAAAAATTTGGTGGATACTATAAATTTTTAACAAGTAGCTAATTTAAAATTCAAAACGTATTTAAAATTAATAAAGATTTTTAGATTTGTATACGTCCCATCTGGTATTTTTCTTTAAAAGAATTAAACTTAAAAAATTATTACTAAAAAACAATTGTTTTATGTCTGCTAATAAATTTTCTTTAAAATAACTACAGAAACATTTAAATTTACTATTCTTATTATTCCTAATTGTAAATATTTTTATGGCGTTGCCAAATTTACACAAATTTCACAAAATCTCTAGATTTCTTCTTAGAGGTCCAAATTTTCGAAAAAAAAATCAGTATTTGCGACGTTGAAAAAATATAATCGACTTTAAATAAATACTGAAAAATTTAGACAAAACTAAAATATTCCCCGGATTTAGGAAATGTTTTGAAATTGCAAAATTTTAGTAATTTTTAAAAAAATATATTTAAAACTAAAGATTATTATTTTTTCTAAATCTGGAGAATTTTTGCAAATAGCTTTTTAAATATTTTTAAAACGTTAAAAGATTTTCACAAATTTATCATTTCGTTAACAAAAATTTATTAATAAATAAAAATACAATTTCCAAACATAATAAAATTGACAATATCAATTTTGACGTATCTAAATTTGTTATCACCCTTTTCCAACCATCCACACGTCTATTCGCTTTCCCCATCCGAACCGGTTTTATTCGAAAACATAGTTTTCAACTTAAATTCAAAAAAAAAACAATGTCTCCCGCACCCAAAGGAAACGATACACGTAATTCACAAGATGTAAACTTTATAACGCGTTAAGTTTTATGTTGGCAATATCATCTCTGTATTCCAGAATAAAATTGGGAACCGTGTATTTTAGTCACGGAGCTAGTTTATTTTAGTACGTATCACGGACATGTTGTAATACTATGTTGTCCAATTTATTATTATTATTATTTTTTTCGCGTGACTTCTCCCATCTGTTATAACGCTATTTTATTTCATGTTTATCACCTGTTCGACGCCGTTATTAACTAGAGAAGCATCTAATGGATGCTCTATAATGTCATTAACAGTCTACAAAGCCGATCGAAAACGAAACATCAAGGCGTGTTATGTGTTGTATTGCGACGGAAATTTGATTTGATTATTCGCTGAAATAAACTGTCGTTTCTATGGTGTAATAGTTATTTGATTAAAGGATGGAATGTACTTTAGATTTATTGTCTCTATTACAATGTTACACAGCATATTTTAATGTTTATTGTTACTATTAGACTTTTAATTTAATTAGTTGATTGTAAAATTTATTAGCGAATACCCAGATTAATATACTAATACTCGTAATGCCTTGTTATGACCTCTAGAGTATTTTTTATCCACTGACCCTGCCCTGTATAAGTAACCTTCATATTATAAACGAAAGATGGCACCAGATGCAATCCGAAATCTAAACTAAGGCTCCAAATAGGATACAGACAGACAACTTTACAGAATTCAGTAGCGTTCTTCAATCGTATATATTTTTGTATCTGCATAACAGTAAATGATTTTTTATTATTATAATATTAATAAATGTTTAGTTAAATTAAATAAAATTTCTTTATGGTCCTTCAAGCGGGATGAAAAAAATGTCCATACTAGAAAACGAGATTTATAGAATTAATTGGTCTCTTTCTACTACTTTAAGATACATAGAAATATTACTTGATTTTTAGAAGTCATTATAGGTGGATAAAAATGTTTTTTAATAATTTTTAAAATCAAAAACAAGATACATAAAGTTGATAAAACAACGTTGGGAAAAATATTTGAAAGTTTATGATAATTGGAAGTGTTGGTTTAGAATTTTTTCTTGAAAACAAAAATAACCAAAAATTGTTTTAAAGATTTCAAAATCTGTTAAAAAAATGATTAAAAACTGTTAAAAAACTAAAATCTGTTAAAAATACCTGAAAACTTTTGAAAAATCCCAAAATTTATTAAAAATGTTCTAAAATTATAGAATTTCAAAATCTGTTAAAAAATTATTAGAAACTGTTAAAAAAAATAAAATCACTACCAAAAACTGTTAAAAAATATAAAAGCAGTAGATATAACCAAGAACTTTTAAAAAAGTTTAATATCTGTTAAAAAATTATCAGAAACTGTTAAAAAATATAAAATCAGTAAAAAAATACTTAAAAAGTATTCAAATATATTAAAAAATAACCAAAAAAATAAAATTAGTAGAAACATAACCAAGAATTGTTCAAAAGTCTCAAAATCTGTTAAAAAATAACCATAAACTATAAAAAAATTTTAAAATCTGTTAAAAAATAATTCTGTTGAAAAAGAATAGAAAGTGTAAAAAAAAATAAAATCTGTTAAAAATACTCGAAAACATTTAAGAAAATTTAAATTCTATTAAAAAATAACCAAAAATTGTTCAAAAAATTTTAAAATCTGTTAAAAAATAACCAAAAACTGATTAAAAATATAAAATCAGTAGAAAAAGAACCAGAAACAATTAAAAAAATTTCAAAATCTGTTAAAAAATTGGTAAAAACTGTTCAAAAATAAAATTTATCGAAAAATAACCAAAAACTGGTAAAAAGTTTCAAAATCTGTTAAAAAATGACCAAAAACCGTTAATAATTAAATTTTTAAAATCTGTTAAAAATTAATTAACCAAAAATTTAAAAATCTGCTTAAAGAAATAAATAAAAACTGTTAAAAAAATATAAAATCTGTTAAAAATACCTGAAAACTTGTAAGAAATTACAAAATCTGTTAAAAATTCTCAAAACTTGTTAAAAAAATTTAAAATATATTAAAAAATAACCAAAAATTGTAAAAAACTTTTAAAATCTGTTAAAAAATAACCAAATACTGATGAAAAATATAAAATCAGTGGAAAAATAACCAAAAACAGTTAAAAAAAATTCAAAATCTGTTAAAAAATTAGCAAAAACTGTTAAAAAATGAAATATGTCGAAAAATAACCAATAACTGTTAAAAAGTTTAAAATCTGTTAAAAAAATATAAAATCTGTTAAAAACTTGTAAGAAATTACAAAATCTGTTAAAAATTCCCAAAACTTTTAAAATCTGTTAAAAAATAATCAAAAACTGATAAAAAAAGGAAAATCAGTAGAAAAATAACCAAAAACAGTTAAAAATTTCAAAATCTGTTAAAAAATGAAATTTATCAAAAAATAACCAATAACTGTTAAAAAGTCTAAAATCTGTTAAAAAATGACCAAAAACCGTTAATAATTAAATTTTTTAAATCTGTTAAAAATTAACCAAAAATTTAAAAATCTGTTAAAGAATTAAATACAAACTGTTACAAAATATATAAAATCTGTTAAAAATACCTGAATACTTACTGAAGAAATTACAAAATCTATTAAAAATACCCAAAACCTGTTTTAAAATATTTTAAAAAATAATTAAAAACTGTTTTAAAATTTTAAAATCTGTTAAAAAATAACCAGAAACTGCTAAAAAATTAAAATTACAAAAAAAAACAATAACTGTTAAAAAATATAAAGTATGTTAAAAAATAACCAAATACTGTTAAAAAATGTAAAATCAGTAGAAAATAAAACCTGACAATGTTAAAATTAATTTTCTTAAAACTGTTAAAAATTAACCAAAACTTTTCGTCAATTTCTAAACTGTTATATAATAACTAAAAACTATTAAAAAAATATAAAGTCAGTCAAAAAATGCCAAAAACTGTTTTAAAAATATAGAATCAGTGGAAAATAAGGAAAAATTATTATAAAATCAATAAAATGACCTAAAGCTGTTAAAAAAATTTAAAAATTAATAAAAACATTTTAAAGTAGAAAAATAATTTCAAAATCTGTTAAAAAATAATCAAAAACTGAAAAAAAAATATAAAATCAATAAAAAATTTCAAAATCTGTTAAAAATTGACCATAACCTGTTAATAAAATATTAAATCAATAGAAAAATAACAGTTAAAAAAAATTAAAAACTGTTAAAAAAATACTAAATCAGTATAAAATAGCCAAAAACTGTTAAAGAATTATAAAATCAATCGAAAAATGATCAAAGCTGTTAAAAAAACTAAAATCTGTTAAAAATAGCTAAAAACTGTTAAAAAATTTTAATGTATTAAAAAATAACCAAAAACAATTTAAAATTAAAATCTGTTAAAAATAATCAAAAACGAGTAAAAAATATAAAATCAATTAAAAATAACAAAAAATTTCAAAATCTGTTAAAAATTAACCACAACCTGTTAAAAAAACATCGAATCAGTAGAAAATAACCAAAAACTATTAACACGTAAAATCAATCAAAAAATGACCAAAAGCTGTTAAAAAAATTAAAATCTAATAAAAATAACTAAACACTGTTCAAAACATTAAAAATTAGTAAAAAAAGAACCAAAAACTGTTAAAAACATATAAAATCAGTGTAAATAGCCAAGAACTGTTAAAAAAGTTTATAATGTGTTAAAAATAACCAAAAAATGTTAAAAAAAATATAAAATCAGTAAAAGAATAAACAAAAAACGGTTAAAAAATTTCAAAATCTGTTAAACAAATAAGCAAAAACTTATAAAAAATATAATTTCAATAAAAAAATAACCAAAAACAGTTAAACAAATTTAAAATTAGTAGAAAAATAACCAAAAACTGTTAAAAAAATATAAAATCAGTAGAAAAATTACTAAAAACTTCAAATTTCAAAATCTGTTAAAAATAAACCAAAAACCTATAAAAAAATATCCAAAAATTTCAAAATCTTTTAAAAATTAACCATAACCTGTTAAAAAATATAAAATCAATAGAAAAATTACCAAAAATTTCAAAATTTGTTAAAATTTAGCCATAACCTGTTAAAAAACAAAATCAATAAAAAAATAACCAAAAACAGTTAAAAAATTTAAAATGTGTTAAAAAATAACCAAAAACTGTTAAAAAAATATAAAATCAGTAGAAAAATTACTAAAAACTTCAAATTTAAAAATCTGTTAAAAATAAACCAAAAACCTATAAGAAAATATCCAAAAATTTCAAAATCTGTTAAAAATTAACTATAACCTGTTAAAAAATATAAAATCAATAGAAAAATAACCAAAAATTTCAAAATATGTTAAAAATTAACCATAACCTGTTAAAAAATAAAAAAATCAATATAAAAATAACCAAAAATAGTTAAAAAAAATTAAAATCTATTAAAAAAAATGGATTCAGTAGAAATAATTTTTAAAACTTTTTAGGACGTTTCATTAATAATTGCCCATATTATAACTGTAAAATAATAATAGAGGGAAAAGCCTATAAGAAAAGTAAGAAAACAAAGCAGAAAAGAAGATCGAAACAAAACAATTGAAACAAAAAAATTGAAATTTTAAATGGTAATTTGCAAAAAATCTGAAATACAGATAATTTCTTCTGTCTCATTAATTAAATTTTATTCCTAATTTTAAATAGTATATAAGAATTCATTCTGGTATTTTTAATTCTCAATGCTATATTTGGTGCTAATCCGGCTCTGTCATCTGGAATGGTTATCGCATTCAACAGAGCCTGACTGGAACAACAATAGGATAGAAGAGTGATGCGATCGGCGAGAGATAGACGGGCCTTCAATGCCATCGATTAAACTATGTTGCTCGAATGACAATAGTGTTTGTTCATTGACTAGAAACTAGCACATATCTACGAGGAAGTGAACTTTGATGCTTCGTATACATAAACTTTACTGGATTTACGAAGTTTATGTAACCGACAAATTATTAATAAAAATACCAGTAAATAATCACTAAAGCTTTAATAACATCTAATCGAAATTCAAACGTTAATATTTATTCCGGGTTTGTTATTTTGATCGGGCAACTTTGTTTTTCCTCGCTTCTTTAATTCTTTTCGATTTGAATGTTATCAATAATGCATGAGATTTACTACGTCATAACCTTATACGACGCTCGTTATTCATATGGATATTTTTGGGGAAATAAAAACAAGGATATTGGAGTTGGAATGCCGAGGATATAATTTTTCATAGCTCTTATCCAATGGTTAATCAAATTGGATATATATTCAAGTATTTAAATTAATGGTATTTGGATTACATGAATAAATTTGAAAAAATAGGACTAAATTATATAGATCTATATACCTTGTACAATTAAATGTGATTTGTTTTCTAAAACTTTTTTCCCTCTTTAACGATAAAAAATAAAATTTCTTATATTTGGTCCTTCTATCGCTAATATCCTCGGTCTCTATCTATGGGTAAATAAGCCATAAGGCATTTTTCTGGTGTTTTTCCTGATTTTCTCGTGGCTGAAAACTCTTCGTGAGGATAATTATATTATTTGTTATCACGCAGACCGTAGCCTCGGGATTTTGGTGCTGTGGTATTGATTGACGATTGTTCGGCTGCTTGTTAGAATTAATTCCCATGCGCCTTCATTTGCTGCTATCTTCACAGGTTGGCCCTCAGCGTTCTGTATGCCGTGCTTTCTCAGGGATTTGATTAAAGAGGTGAAAAAAGAATAAGAACGTTATTATTTGTGCGGTGGAATTATTTCTTTATATATTCGACATCATATAAACAATTTTTATAAATCGTTTTATTTTAATCTACAAATTATTAATTTTTAATATTATCTTCAGACGAATTGATCAGATTAATATTTATTAAAATGTATATACAAACATCCCTTAAAATTATTATTATCCAAACTGTATATACTCATTGAAATATTTAATTACTCCATCTCTAATACCGATTTGTATCGTTTAACACAATTCTGTAATTTAACTATAGAGTGTAAATATTTTTGAAGCGACATTGAATGAATTTTATGAACACAAAAAATGAACACGACACTTCTCTTTGGTGGGACGACTCCCTGTCGCCTGCTTGTGTCATGTCAAAATCTTGTCACTACTTTGATGGGACGAGTACCTAAATTGCTCGAAATTGTCCAGTAAAATGAATATGATCACGCACAATAATGTCCTTTGGTACATATTCTTGAATTCGGGTTAATAAATATTGAACCACATCGATTGAAACATTGTGTGCAACAACAAAATATAAAACAACTTGTTGATACACATTGACCAGCGTTTTTCACCATTGGAAGGATTTTTTAAATTTTTTATTAAATAATTTTAACTACGTCAGTTATTTCATTTGAAACTAAATCCATGCAGACTATTGTCGAAACCACGTTTTATATAGTCTAGCGCTATAAGCACAATATTTTTGTTAATATATTAAAAAATATCCAGAAATAATTTACGATTTTGTGGTATTCTGTAAGAAAATTTCACACCTCAAGTTGAAATTAAATCTGGCATTTTAAATTAATTTCACCATTTACGAATTTGGCCCAGGGATTGTTGATTTGTCATTTATTTTTAAACGATTTTGTCACATTAAATGTCAATTACTAATTTAAAGTGTATGTACGTTCAATTTGTAAATCTTACTAGGCGTTTTAACATAAACCATCATTAGATCGAAGGACCAACCTGAATACAACGTCACAGGATTTATTATCTAAACATAAATAAATCAGTTAAGTAACTGTAGGAGCTATTTATTTACACGTTTATTATTAAACAAAATCGCAATTTTAATACATTTAAAATCTCATAAAATCTTCTTTTATAATTTCAGGGGGTCGTTACAAGAGTGTTTTACATAGTGGTTGTAGAAAAATATCTATTGCAAGTGGGGGTTTGTAACGGCTTTTTAATTTCTCTCTTTAAAATCGACTAGGTATTAGATATATCTACACTTGTCACTCTTAATAATAATATTAGAGTGAGAGAGGAACAGGTATATTAAGAAACACTAGGATTGAGTGAATTATTTTTTACGAGCTGTACTTTTTGCACACGTCTCTGTAGCAAATTCTGAACGACAAAAAATATTCTACTGGCAAAAAGTATAAACCGAATGATGATTATTTTTTATTTTAAAATAAATATATTTTGTTTTGTAAATTCTTCATAATATTTTAGTGAAATTTATCTAATAGATAATAATAAATGCAAATAGAAATTCCTACAAATGTCGTAAGCAATATGTAGATTATATATAAAAACTTAACCTTAAATTGGCAACTGTCAAAAAAATGTTAGTTAAATGTCTAGTTGTCATGGTAACGAGTCAAAATAAAGTAATCTCATTGGTTGTAAAGTAGAGATGGGAAATTTCCATTTAAATTTTTCATCATATACTCAAAATCCGCTAAACAACGTAGTGGAAAAAAGTGGAGGTAAAACAAAGTTGGAAAAAAGATTAAAACTCAAAGCATACTGTACATTTTAATTATCATTATTTAGTCATATATATAAGCTCATCGCCACAATAAAATAAAGAAGAAAATATCTATTATTATATAAAATACGTTTCGTTTCATAAAGTACAAACACAAAACTGCAACATTTTCATTCACCTTAATTTAATTTCGCTTTCAATTTTCATCTTAAGAGCTCTAATTGTAAAATTCCGAAGCAAGAAAACACGTTAACGAAATAATTTAATAATTTGGATCTGGCGAAAGGCAACTATTTAGAAAACAGCAATTAAAGTATACGTTGAGCAGGACAAACCGAATAAGACCACCTTTTCCTGCTTTTTCCTGCATTTGTCCGTTGGGAGAAGGGAGTCGTCGTTTTGTGATTTTCTGCTGAATCGTTTTATTCGTTAATTGCGCGATCGTTGCAAACGCAATTATCTCGAGTCGGGCTTTTATTTACTAAATAAATACAGTGAAAATCGGTGAAAATGGGCGGCGAGCGTGAGCAACAGTTTCCCCTCTTCCTTTTGTGTTGTTTCAATTCGAATGGGCTTTGGAAATTGTTGTCGTGTCGCTCGAATAATGTTTGCAAAATATATTCCGAAGCCAAAGCTAAGCAGGAAGCTGGAAAAGCGTCATAATCATTTTGATGCCGGTAAGCTGATGTTGTACAATTGATTTTCATCAATTTTCAATTGGATAATGGAGCTGAATAGTAGTTTTTAATGATGTTTTTTGACCAGTCAAACGTGATGAAATTGTTAAAATAGTCAGTTTATATTTAACGTTAATAATTAACATTTTAACTGAAACAAAAATAAAACATTCAGCATTTTTTCTACTTTTAAAAACATTGTATAATTTAATTCTTATTGTTTATAAAGATATTAACGTTATACATGGTCTGTTTCTAGAAAATTTAAAATTCTATATCGCTTTTGTACGATTTAACATTGATATGCATCCTTACGTTTTCCATAGTTTTTCCAAAAAATAAAAAATTCTAATGGTAACGTTAATTTCATTTTTGAAAATTTTAAAATTATTTACATTCATATACTTAAGACGGTAATTCGTCATCAGGTTATACCCATTAATCTATAAATTTGACGTCAATTTTAGTATCAAATTTTTGAAATTCAAGTTGCAAGCTTGATGATCAAATTCTCGAAATTCGCCAGTAAATTGATTATGATCGCGCACAAAGTCCTTTTTGAATATATGACAACTTGATCAGGACCTTCCGCCATTAACAGGATTTTTTAAATTTTTGTTTAAATAATTTTATATATACGTACCCTTATAGTTATTTAGAGTCATATACCATTTTCTTTATTTTTATTATTATAATATAATTCTATCGATATTTGTTTAATTTTTCATGTACAAATTTTTTAAAGCAATATTTGCTAGCCACAAATTAAATCTTTCTTTAATTTACACATTTTTTCGTAAAAAGTGTACAAATTAAAACGAGCATTTCGGTCCATTAAATACTATTAATATTCCTATTTCAACCATCTTTTACCCTTCATTAAATTTCCATTTAAAAATTCAATACCCCTTTTTAGGAATATATAATGTGATTGTAAAGAACTGAAGAAAGTAAAACATTTTTAATTCATAATATTTACCCACCTGAATCGAAAATTAAATGAAATTATTAGGAAATTTTCAATTCGCAAAAAGTTCAAGTCTCATAATAACATTAACTTTATTGACACCTTATTTTCATTAAACTTTAGCAAGTTGAGTTTGAAGTATTTCAAAAAGTAACAGGCCAGTCTAAAAAGATTTTTTACTAAAAAAATTTTGTGACGTATTTGAAAAATTAATTTTGTTTAATTAATGGAAAATAAAAATTGGGGGAAAGGGGAAATTAGGGGAATTTATATTCCCCCTTTTCCTCCCACCTTTCCTATATTTTAGGTGATAGAATATTTCGATGGGTAATAATATAGTTTAGGTTATTTAGAAGATTTTATAAAGAATAATTTTTTTAACAAGTTAACAGTAATTAAATTAGGCCCCATGAGCAATTTTTGAGGAAAATATTAAGAACAGATAATAAAATATTAAGAACAGATAATAATTACCTAAAACAAAAATATTACTACGTCAACTAGTTTTTCAAAAAACATATATAAACTAACCATGTCAAATGTCTTTGTTATATCAAACTACTGCAATTGTTTTATTATTTAAATTTTTTAAAAATACCGGTCTAAATTATTAAAAAGAGGTACTCAAGAAATTTTAAGAAATGTTTTACCTTTTTGGGAGAAATACCGAAATCTCTTTATTTACACACCATTCACCATCCGAGTAAACAAATTACTGATTTATTATCTTTCTCTTTCTTTTGCGGAGAATTTGGTCCGAAAATCCCCGATTTTGAGGTGTCCTAATTAAGTTTACTCACTCGAAACTTTTTTCCTGACGAATAACAATTGTTATTGAATCACAAGCAAAAAAGTTCTGTTGTTTATCAGGGATTAAAGCTCCGAATAAGAAAATTGCTTAGTCATTTATTTTTTATTTTATTTGCAAACTGCAGACTCTATATTTATTTTATAAATGATAATTTTAATTAAATAAACGTTTCGTATTATTTATATAAAAATAGTAGGATATTTACATTCTCTTAGTCATGTTTATTTTTTCAAGACCTATTTTCCTCCGTATATAGTTGGAGTAGAAGACATCGATTCACTATGTGGAAGATCAAACGACGGCCTTCTAGATAAGCGGCTATCACTCACGTCTATTTCGGTCAAATCCAGCCACGATTCACCATTATAAAATGGATGTATTTTGTAAAAAACCATTTGGTATATAACACTTTATTTTACTAATTTTCAAATATAATTACACATTATGATTAAGATCAAATCAACTGTTTTATCGGCCTTAGCCCATTAGGATCGGTTATTGTAATTTCAGTAGTTTCATCTTTCATTATGCCTAGTACTTTTTTAGTTGAAGGTTAATATTAAAAATATTATTATAACATCAAAATTATTAAATCCTTTTAATTAATTATTATTTTTATAACTAATTTTTTTCAAATGAATTTTTATACATTTTCTTATTTAGCCTCAATTTTTTACCAAAGCCCATTTAGATCGGTTATGGAAATTTGATTATTTTCGTCTTTCATCGTACCCAGTATTTTTTTACAGTTGTTGTTTGGATATGAGTAACCTATACTCATTATTAGAATTGTAAGATTATATATGTTCTGTAAACAGCTGATTTAATAATTCTTGTTGCTTATTCCTATCACAAACTTTTGCTTTGTATCCAAATTTTACGTATTAAATTCTACATCGTATTAGTAAGCGATCTTTTGTCGTTGATTTTGATCAAAATTACTAAGTTCGTCTCTAGAAAATTTTTAATTTTATATCGTATTTCTAGGATTTAACATTAAGATGGTTCCTTACGTTTTCCATAGTTTTTCCAAAAAAAATAACAATATAATAATTTGTTTACAGAATAATTAATTTAAGTTTTTTAATGTATAATAACATAAATATTAACAAATATAAAATTTTAATTTTATATTTATATGGTTTATTTAAAATAATAATAATTACCACTAAGTATAAATATCAATAACGATTTTCATAAAAAAATAGAATTCTTCATAAATTATTTGTAAAAAAAAATTAATTAGTAAGATTTAATATCCAGATGCTTCCTTGTAGTTTCCATGGTTTTTCCAAAATAAAAACAGTAATAATTTTAAGATTTTGAATTTAAAATTATGTTAATATTAGTAAATAATAAATTTTAACATAATTTATAAATAATTTCCAAATTATTTTCTAATAATAAAAATTATCGGTAAATTTAATTATTTTCTATATAGCTTGTATGTAAATTTAACATAAGAAATATCTAAAAGAAAAACAATATCCAAGCTGTCATTATTTCACCTCAGTCTCTAGGTCCTTAGCAAGGCAAAGAAAGGCAAATCGAAATGAAAAGGGCTGCTTCCCTCGAGAGAGTTGGCAAGGGTGGGAACGCGAAAATCCCATGTTGACACCAGTTCCTTCACACACGAACATCACTCGAAAAAATAGGAAGAAAATAAGGCATTTTGAGGCTTAAAGAACTTTTGCTTAAAGGCGAGCGCATTCAGTAAAGTACTGCCGTTTTCACAAAGACAGAGCTTTGATCAGTGACGTACTATTATATTTTTTGTCATTTCTAATAATGTTATAATTATAAAATCTATTAAATGTTTTTTATTTTTAATGGAAAATATGAGCCCCACGTTGTGCTTACAAATTATCAGTTTTAACTTAAAATAGAAATATAGTTTAAATACCATTAACAAACTTAGTTAATTAATTTTATTTTTCAATTATCCCAGTGTAATTTTTTGAGCCATACGTTAGGTACCATTATTATAAATTAAACAGAGCCTTGCTGATCTTTTCCTAAAAAATGTCTATTAAACAATTAATTATACCTTGTAAAACTAAAGTTGAAATTTATTTCTGTGACGCTCATGGATGAGAGTCTCAATTCACATTATAGGGCTCTTCGTTAGATAAAAGGAAAACCTCTTTCTGAATATTTTATTAAGCACGCTTCATTTCAAACACTTTTTAACTTTTTTCCAACGGGAAAGAAATCCAGAGGGCTTACCCCCGTTCAGAATTGGACTGCAACATAATCGTCATCTATTTTATCAAGTTGGAGTAAAAGGGATTTCCCTTCCGCCCTAGGTATTTACTAAACGAAGGATTCTTTCATCTCTTTGTAAAGATTTTGCTAAGGAAAGTGCATTAAATAAATTAAAACGGTGAGCACAGCTCTTTAAAAAAAATAAAACTAATCAAAATTAATAGGGAAAATATATACCACAATCGAGCTTTACGTGTATGTAAATCTAGACCCAATCTATGATAATGGCCTATCCAAACAATGAGCCTCCTCTCGTAATTTTGATTTATCTCGTGCTGTTTGCTTATCTCAAATTGTAATTAGCACGTATAATATAAACGCTCAAGTGCGAGGTGTATATGTGAGTGTGTAGTGCCGATATTAACGCCCCCTCTTATTACCATTCTACACTAAATTCACGGGGAAATAAAGCCGCAGGTTGACCCTCCGCAAACGAAATTGTATTACCTTCGCTTGAATGTGGGGGATGGAAGTACACGTAGATTTATTATGACGATAATGGGAGAACTTGAAACTAGGTTTATTGTGCTGCCAATAACGTTCATTGTTAGTGAGGCAATTTCCATAAATTCCCTATCTTGGATTTCCTAATCATAACCTTTGATTTGTTAGAAAAATTACGATGCCAGTGGAAAATTTGCCACATTTACTCTTATATTTACGAGCCAATTAGATTGTTAAAATAGATGTTCTCTTTTTTACTGCGCTGTTTTATTATGTATCACTTACTCCCTTGTTACTCACTTTTTTGTAATATTGAGATGTTTACGTTTTGCATAGTTTTCCAAAAAAAAATATGATTTATTTTTAGACTGGGAAGATTTTTAATTCATTAATACATAAATAATGGAAAGTAGTAAATTTTAATGTTGGCACTAAGATGATTTTAGTTTAGGTCAGGGTATAAATATCACACAAGATAAAGAGAGGACATTATCATACATTTTATGTTCTAGTCTATCGGACAAAGAAATTTATCCTACCTGGATTCAAAAAATTTAAATTTCTTCTAAAATATTGAAAAATATTAAATTGGGTTTTTATAATTTATTGATTTTTATCAATGGATTCAATCAATAAATTTAAATCTCGTAATTTTGATCAAAATGCTATTTATATATTGTCTCTAGAAAATTTTAAATTGTACGTCGTATTCGTAAAATTTAAAATTGACATGCTTTCTTACATTTTTCATAGTTTTTCCACAAAAAACATATTAATTGGTTTTTATACCAATAATTTTGAGAATTTTAACGAATCATTAGGTAAATAATAGCAAATAGCAAATTTGATTTTTATAATTTATTGATTTTTTTCAACAATTTCAATCAATAAATTTAAATCTGGTGATTTTGATTAAAACCCTATAGATTGTCTCCAGAAAATTTAAAAATGTACGTCGTATTCGTTAAATTTAACATTGAGATGCTTCCTTACATTTTCCACAGTTTTTCCACAAAAAAATAATTATTGTTTTTTTACTAATAATTTTAAGATTTTAATATATTATTAGATAAATAATGGCAAATGGTAAATTTGGTCATTATAATTTATTGTATTTTTTCAATGGTTATAGTAATAATCAATGAATTTAAATATGATTATTTTAATTAAAACGCTATTTATAGATTGTGTCCAGAAAATTTTAAATTGTACTTCGTATTCGTAAAATTTAACTTGAGATGCTTCCCTACATTTTCCATAGATTTTCAACAAAAAAATATTAATTGGTTTTTATACTAATAATTTTGAGAATTTTAACGAATTATTAGGTAAATAATAGCAAATTTGCTTTTTATAATTTATTGTTTTTTTTATGGTTATATTAATTATCAATGAATTTAAATCTGGCGATTTTATTTAAAACGTTATTTATGGATTGTCTTTAGAAAATTTTAAATTGTACGTTGTATTCGTAAAATTTAACATTGAGATGCCTCCTTACATTTTCCATGGTTTTTCCAAAAAATATAATAATTGGTTTTTATAGCAATAATTTTAAGATTTTTAATATATTATTAGATAAATAATAGCAAATAGTAAATTTTGATTTTGATTAAAAAGCTATTTATAGATTGTTTCCAATAATTTTAAATTGTCGTATTCCTAAAATTTAACATTGAGATGCATCCTTACATTTTCCATGGTTTTTCCAAAAAGAAATAAATTAATTCGGTTTTCTAGTCGTTCTGCGTTTGGTGTATCAGAATCTTGACAATGTATTGAAATATATTTATAACTAAGAAGAATTTTCAGGTCTATACTTGCAGCCCTTGATTAATAAAAATAATTATAAAATTGGATAACAGTACATGATCCTATTGTACGTACCAATCTGGGTACGCAGGTGTTCCCGTATCTTGAGCAAGGCTGGCTGTCTCTTGGGGATCGGCCACTATCGACGGCATGGTTCTCGAAAAAAAGTGGAGGGGGTGTCTCTAATGACCTTTTACCTACTAATATCGATTTTTATGTACAGAATAAGATTGTCTACGTCATTTGTAGTTTATACAGCAGTCCTATATGGCAAAATTGATCAAATGCTTGGCTTACATCTAAAAATACGGATGTGCAGTATTTTTATTATTTAAAGCATATAGGTAATAAAAAAACCTTTTGTATATACGTGTGTGTCCGAAATTTGTAAATTTCAATTTCATATTTTAATAGAACATTAAAAGTAGAATATAAAATAAATTGTAAAATAAAAATAAAATCAAAACCCTCATCAGCATGAAAGTTTGAACTAGTATCCACTTAAAAGACGGAAACCGGAAGTTTCCAGCGAAGATTATGTCATTAAGATGATAAGAGATCGGAGTTTAAGGGTCGAGAGCTCGTCGGCCATATTGAAGAAAACTTACAAGTGTGCCACAAACAGAAACTCGTAGAGATTGGATGGGATTTGTGGAGGTTTATCTCCGAATCAATTAAAAGTGCGGTTTTCAATGTTGAATGCGTGGTCCGCACTGATGCGTGTGCACGCACATTATTCTAAAACGACGTTTGGATCATAACTGTTATAAAAATAATTTTAGAGATTGTACCAAAAAATTTGGCATACCTAGTAAAAAAATTGATGTTGGAAAATACAGAATAGAAAAAAATAAAAAATACTTTCTGCTTTATTAATTTTTTTTATTGATTAATGGTTAAATAAAACCTCGTAAATATTTTTATTACATTATTTTTATTATAGAATTGGTCAAAACACATCCTTAACTGTTGTTTTTCCCGATTTTACTATTTATTATTGCCAAAGCACCAAAAGTAATTAAATACTAACATACAAACATTCCAAAATGACAAATTCCCATTCATCCTGATTACTTCCGATAAATCCAACAATCGTTTGAATAATCTTCAACGGCTTTATCACCACTTAAATTTAATTGTTTACAGATCTCTGTTACTCTAACGATCCATTTGATAAGCTCTTCACGATTAATTGGCCGAATCGAAAATATTTTATGTTAAAGGGAATTTCTTTTATTTAACTAAATACTTTTTCTTACTCATCATCTATTTTAGTTCGTTATAACCAGTTTTTTTTTCATATTAAAGAGGGATGGCAAGAGCTTTTGGTATAAAACCCAAATCAAACAAGTTTGATTGTTCGCGTAGGGCGGAAGAAAGCTGCATGCTCAATATTTGTTTTTGTTTGATAATGAAATGTAAACATCAGAAATTTTCTCCGGATCAATATAGTGTAAATTACATTTAATTTTAAGCTGTTCAAACAAACGAAATCGGCTTAGTTATTACTTTTACGGAAATTAAGAAATTGGCGTTTTTGTGGAATTCTTCCAGTAATTTATTACTATAATTAAATATAAGCGTTAATAATATATCTGCTTTAATATATTTATTTCCCTAAGGTAAAATTAATTTCTGTATACCAAGTAAACAACGATGGGATGTGTATAACAAAACTGGATTAAGTAATATATTGTATCAATATTATTTTAACGGAAAAACGTGTTCATAATTATTATGATCATGATAATTATAAATTTTCGCAACAAAAAAACTATAGCGAGCACGTACCAACAGGGTTAATAAAAATATTAGAAAACCACTTAGTATCCAGTAACCTATAGTATGAAATAGAAATTTTAGTGACCATCTTGATACGGAACAATTAGAAAAAAATAAAATACTAACGTTTACAAAGGGGGGGGGGACAGTAGCATTGCACCAATCAAATCTGAATAAATATAAGTAGATACGCTATGACATTTCTGGCGCACTACTTATTGGATGAATTTCATTGGAATATTATCCAATTCATATTTCTTTATTGTATATTTATGGTATATTTTAATATTATATAATCTAAAAATTGATTTAAAATCAACACAATATTATTCCGTCTTTCTCTCAGACTTTTTTCTGTCTAATTGCAAAATAGAGTTAACAAAAATAAAATACATAGGCGAATGTTGCTATGCATGCTTATCTTTCTCTTATATTATCCCATCATTATAAGACAAAAAAAATATATTTCTTCAAGGCTATTTACAGACCACGTCACATGTCTCCTACCAATAAAAAACCACCAACCCTCCTCTCCGGTAAAAATCAGAGTACACATACTCTCTCTCGCATCCAGGCAGTAAATCAAGTCAGTTATGCATTTATTATGGAAAAAAAGTTTCTTCATATAAATAAAATTGCGACTAATTAACCGCACCCAAAAAGTTTACAATGAATGAAGTGGCGAGTTCGTGTATTAGCTGGTTATCGTTGATGAAGGGTACATCAAGGTCATCGTGGAGAGTTTGGTTAGATACGAACCATGGGGCTTTGGTTATCGTACGTAGCATCTTGGACTGGAACGTTTGTAAGATTTTCTATATTATAGGTGAAGACAGTTGGCAGGGGACATCGAGGAAGTTTAAGATGTGTGCACGATATAGGTTATCATCTTTTAGAGGAGAAAAAACTTTTGCTAGATATTTGGAAAAGGTGGTGACTTTTTCTCTATCTGTTCTTGCGAAATTTCTGTCCGAAGTTCTAATTGGTGGGATGGCTATGGTAGGCCTTTTAAATCTCTTCGTCGCTTTCCACAAGGAATGGTCTTCAGGTGTTAAGTTAGTCATATAGTCTCTAAAAGTTTCGTTAGGAGCTGTTTATATAGAAGTGTGTAGTCTATTTAACAATATCTTATCTAGCGGATTTCTTATTTGTTACCATCTTCTGCGTGCTCTTCTTTTTTACATACCAATTCTCGAATTTGTACGGGTATGTTTTGACTTTTTGGTACAAACTTCTTTTGGGGTGGATTAGTCTAGTTAGGTATTCAGTCGCTTCTTCAAGTTCTTGATTTTCTTTTATTCTGTGATCTAATCTGATGTTATTGTTGATAATGGTTTTGAAGAGTTGCCAATAAGTGTGAGTAGTGCAAAGTTTAGGTTATTGTTATGGGCTATGCGAGTGCTGATACGGTTATTATAGTACTTTGAATTTTATTGGTAATTTGAGGTTGCTGTGCATAGTGTTTTAAGTTTGATTTAATAATTATGGCTGAGCCTGCATGGGCTGTTTCATGTGGTTGGTTGGCGTAATATATGCTGTAGTTTGGTATTCTGACGACAGTTCGATTTGTGGCATGGCTTTCAGAGATTAGGACTATGTTAATATGGTTTATATTTAGAAACAACGTAATTTTTCGAACCGACGTGGCCATTACGATAATTTACTTAGCATGGTGGTGAGCACGTTTAATATCATGCGCTTTTGGTTGATCATTTGGTTGAACATGTTTTTAAAATCATTGAGGAAGTTTCCCATTATGTTACTGAGATTTTGATTGTTACTTGTACTGGTGTTAGCTGTAGCAACTTGTAACGAAGTTACTTAACTGCGGATCATTTTAAAAACTAGAAAAGCATTAATTGTCCTATCTCTGTTAATAATTGTCGTACAACCTCCATTCTTTTTGCAAAAATGTTCTTTTAATATATACCACCGAGTCTTTCCCTCTCTACACCATTATATCGCGACGGGCGATCGAGATTCAATACGGTTATCGATCGTGAAAAATCAATTCAGTAATTCAGTCAGTCCACAAACACCGCCAGATCAAGTCGACTGTTGTGAGGAGCTGCCGTGACGTACGATATACCGGGTGAGCTATTCTAAATATAAATAGAAATAAATTTCGCCTCCTTCCAGAACCAAAGGTAAAGGCAATAGTGGGAAATTTGGAAGCTTGATTCTCACTCGAAGGAGAATATAAAAGTCAGTTGTGCCAGCACCGCAAGCCGAACTACCACACCAGACTACCAGCCAGACCAGAACACCGGTGAGCAGAGTATTGGTAAAGCGAAGGTCCCGTTTGTAAATTTCTCCAAAGTTCTATTTTTCGTTTTAATTTTGAAATTATTTTCAGCGTTGTTCCTGCCGGAGAGAGTACCATATATATATTTGTTTTATTGTTAACCGGAATAACCGACAGAAAGCGGCCTGGGCTGAGTATTTACTTCACAGGGCCAGCCATCTGTTGGCGTACTAATTTTTCAATTATTTTTCAGCGTTGTTCCTGCCGGAGAGACGTCCGTTTATATATTTGTTTTATTTTCATTTTCTAATCAGGATAACCGACAGAAAGCGGCTTGGGCTGAATATTTACTTCACAGGGCCAGCCATCTGTCGGTGTACTAATTTTTCAATTATTTTTCAGCATTGTTACAGCCGGAGAGAGCCGTATATTTATTTTTAACCGGGATAACCGACAGAAAGCGGCCTGTGCTGAGTATTTACTTCACAGCCATCTGTCGACGTACTAATTTTGAATTTATTTTCAGCGTTGTTTCTGTCGGAGAGACGACCGTATATATTTGTTTTATTTTCTTTTTCTAATCAGGATAACCGACAGAAAGCGGCCTGGGCTGAATATTTACTTCACAGGGCCAGCCATCTATCGGCGTACTCATTTTTCAATTATTTTTCAGCATTGTTACAGCCGGAGAGAGCCGTATATTTATTTTTAACCGGGATAACCGACAGAAAGCGACCTGGGCTGAGTATTTACTTCACAGGGCCAGCCATCTGTTGGCGTACTAATTTTTCAATTATTTTTCAGCATTGTTACAGCCGGAGAGAGCCGTATATTTATGTTTAATCGGGATAACCGACAGAAAGCGGCCTGTGCTGAGTATTTACTTCACAGCCATCTGTCGACGTACTAATTTTGAATTTATTTTCAGCGTTGTTTCTGTCGGAGAGACGACCGTATATATTTGTTTTATTTTCATTTTCTAATCAGGATAACCGACAGAAAGCGGCCTGGGCTGAATATTTACTTCACAGGGCCAGCCCATCTATCGGCGTACTCATTTTTCAATTATTTTTCAGCATTGTTACAGCTGGAGAGAGCCGTATATTTATGTGACAGGTCCGTACGCTGACCAATTCAGATGTGTACTCGAATGAAGTGATTGAGTATAATTTAAATATTCATATTTCGGTTTCATAATTTAACTAAATGTGCCGCTTTATGATTTTAACATTCATATTGGTTTAACTTCTACCCAAGAAGTTTGGTCCTTCGAAATCCGGGAATTATTTTAACACAGTTATAAAAAAGTCAATTTTTATATTCAAATTAGATTAATTTGTTATGGCTCCTATGCATGATTATTATTTAGGTATTTCTTTTAACTAACCAGCGGCGGAGTTAGTCATTACTTTTAAAAATGTCTACCGAAAACTATCAGTCTCTATTCCCTACACAACAAAACAATCTAATCAAATTTTAATAATGTAAATTAAAGAGGCTGCAATCGGGACCGTATCCGTGACGAGCAAAAGCGGAAAGAAAAATAAAATCCGAAAAACTCGGACAACTATAATTCAAGAAAATTACCCGACTAGCTCAAAGAACGCTTTATCCTTAATCTCGAATGCAATCTTTTATTTTGTTTTGTTTACGCTCTCGAGATCGCAGCAGGCGATCCCGAAGATCCTGGGATCGGAGTCAATCCCCCACTCGTTCACATTCAGATGTCCTTATTTCAGTTTCAGTTCTTCTTGCACTGCACTTTTCGATGAACACGTCAGGATGTGGAACCAGTCAATTGCTCTCAGTTTTAGAAAATGGAAAAAAACTGGAGTTATCATCATGATTTATTATATATTTTTTTATTATATAACTAATGTTTCGGTCCGTTACTTACAACGTATTTTTTGGTGATATTAATTAAGAAATAAAATATATGTTTGTTTTTTGTTTGCTATGATTCATTAGTCTAACATTATTTATATTTTTATCTTTATTTTTGTTCGCCGCAGAAACGGTATTGTTACTCCCATCCATTTGTCTTTTAGTAAAAGAAAAAGTCTCTTCATTATTATTTATTTCTTTGGTCTATTAAATATATTGTTTTGTTAGTCAAAAGCAGGCCTACAGCTATAATAAAATATCCTATCCTTTATTACATTATAAAATATAAAGTTACTATAATATTTTTGTGGTAAATATATTAATTTATATTCTTTTTTTTTGGTGTGGAACGCTCATGTCGTTTCCAGAATAGTCGATGGATTTCTCGCCCGCTATTCGTGAGTCACCAATATTCTGTGTACATTTCATGATTCATTACGATAGTTATGAGTATCCGGTTTAGATAAGGGATTGCGTGGGCGTTGGCCCGTAACCAGTGACGTCACAGGGTGCGTAGGTGCTTTTATAGAGGTGAAATTCAAGGTCAAGGCCAAGGTCAAAATAAATAATAAGTTTTGTTTACTTTTTTTTCGATGCACGCGTGATTAAAGTGCGAATTAATCGATTATTATGTTTGATAGATTGTAGATGTTTTTTGGCTTTTTGTTAACTAGAAAATCGATTTTTATTCTTACAAAATTGTTTGGATTTTCCTCAACAAAAAAGATTTAACCTTTTTTAACATTAGAAAATAACTTTGAAATTCTAAAAAAATTATTGCATCTACTCTTTACTTTTGGATTTTTCTCTAAAATAAAAGTTGGATTTTTTGACTAAAATATTACTTTAAACCCTCAAAATTTTTTTCCGTTTTTATAAACCAAAAAAATTATTATTTATTCTTATAAATTTGTTTGGGTTTTCCTGAAAAAAATCTCTTTGTCAAAATTGTTTTGATATTTTACCCACTTTCTGCGTCTAAAAATTGTTTGATTTTTTTTATCTAGAAAATTTGTTTGGATTTTTTTACCCACTTTTTTTACTTGTTTTTTGTCCGATTTTTTCTTACTTTTCCCTCTTTTTTCCTACTTGTGCTTTTGACCTATTTTTGTTTCCTTTTTTTCCAATTTGTTTTTTTGTCTACTTTTGTCTCCAATTTTTTGTCCAGTTCGGTTTTTGAACTACATTTTTTACCACATGTTTTTTGACCGACTTTTTTTTCTGTGTTTTCCGAACAATTTCTTCCTTCTTTTTTCCACTTGTGTTTTTCGCTCCACTTATTTTTCTTTCTTTTTCCCACATTTTTTTTGATCAATTGTTTTTTCTCTTTTTTCAATTTTGCCCTAATTTTTTTCTTCACTGCCTTTTTCCACTCTTTTTCCCAAATGTGTTTTTTCCCTGCCTTTTTCCCCAGATTTATTTTCCAATTTTTCCCGCATTTTCCCTTCCCGTTTTTCATTATTTTCTTTTGTTTTTTTTTTCAATTTCTTTTCCTTTTTTTCTCCCCTTTTTTCCTTATTCCCTATTTTTTGGGCCATTTATTTCTTTCACTTTTTCTGATCTTTTTTCCCACTTTTGTATCAGTTTACCCCTTTTACCAGTTTTTTTTTCACTTTTTTATCATTTTTCCTCCCACTTTTTCTTCATTTTTTTCCAATTTTACCACCTTTTTTCTCCACTTTTCATTCTAATTTTTCTTTCCCACTATAATTTTCCCATTAAAAATGACCAATGATGTAGAAAGTAGAAATAAAATCTGGAAAAGAAAAATATTTTTGAATCCATTTTTAATTAAAAAATCATTTTCAACTGTCAAAAAATTGTTTGAATTTTCTTACCCCACTATTTTTCCCAATAATTGTTACTTATTTTTTGACCAATTTGTTTTTCTGGGTTTTCCAACAATTTCTTCCACTTTTTCCTGACTTGTGCTTTTCGCTCCACTTGTTTTTTTCCTTTTTCAATCATTTTTTTTGACCAAATGTTTTTTCTCCTTTTTTCAATTTGAATTTAGCCCCATTTTTTTCTCCATTTTTTTCCACTCTTTTTTCCCACCTGTGTTTTTTCCCTGCTTTTTTTCCCTAGATTTATTTTCCAATTTTCCCCACTTTCTTCCCTCCCGTTTTTCATATTTTTTCCTTTGTTTTTTTTCAATTTCTTTTCCTTTTTCCTTTTTCTCAATTTTTGGGGTCACTTATTTTTTCCACTTTTTCTGCTAGTTTTTTTCTACTTTTTGTATCAGTTTCACCCTTTTTTCAGTTTTTTCCACTTTTTTATCATTTTTTCACTCACTTTTTTTAATTTTTTCCCTATTTTACCACCTTTTTTTTCTACTCTTCTTTCCTATATTTTTCCTATCTTTTTCCCGTTTTTTACCAATTTTTCGTTTCCAGTTTAATTTTCCCATTAAAAATGACCAACGATATTGTAGAAAGTGGAAATAAAATCCGGGAAAGAAAAATTTTTTTGAATTAAATTTTAATTAAAAAATTACTTTCAAGTATGTACCAAAAAATTGTTTAGATTTTCCTACCCCACTATTTTTCCCCCTATTTGTTCCCAATAAGTTTTTGAACTTTTTTTCGTACTTGTATTTTTGACCCACTTTTTTCCAATTTGTTCTTTGACCCACTTTTTTGTCCAATTGTGTTTTTTGAACTACATTTTTTACCTTTTTTTATCACTTGTTATTTTATCAACTTTTTTTTCCCTTTTTTTCACATTTCTTTAGCCTCACTTGTTATTTAACCAATTTTTTTTTATTTCCAATTTGATTTTTGCTCTATTTTTTCCCTACATTTTTCCTACTTTTTTCCACTTTGGTTTTCTGCTCTATTTTTTTTACAGATTAATTTTCCATTTTTCCACTTTTTCCCAATTTTTTCTCCTTTTTTCCCATGTCCCCTCTTTTTTCATACTCATTTTTTGCATTTGTTTTTCTAATTTTTTTTATTTTCCTCTTTTTTATCATTTTTTTTCCTTTTTGTTCTCCATTTTTTCTCATTTTTTTCTATTTTCCGTTTTTTATCAACTTTTTTGCCATTCAATTTTTCTACTTTTTTTGTCAATTTTATTTACCATTTTTCCAATTTTATTTTCACTTTTTTCCCATTTCTTTTATTATTTTACCCACAATTTTTTTCCTATTTTTACCCCCTTTTTTATCCAGCATTCTTCCCACTTTTTCCCAATTTTTTTACCCATTTTTGTTTACACTTTTTTTCATTTTTGTCCCTAATTCCTATTTTTTCCAATTTTTTATTCCCATTTTAATTTTTCGATTACCAATAACCAAAAATATTGTAGAAAAGAAAAAAAATATTCTACATGGTTGGATATACAAAAAATGGAGATTTTAAAGATGAAATAAAAAATACAGGTCCGTATTAAAAAAAAATAATTAAGGGTGGTCCATCAAAGATAAATAAATGTTACGTTACGTAAATAAATTTTATTATATAATAATAAATATATATTAAAGATAATTAAAACTAACAGTTACATCCAAAAAACAGTGATCATAAATAAAAACAGTTTACGTATCATTGAGTAAAACATAAAAAGCGTTTTATTTTCCAAAGCTTTACACTCCGCTAATACCGTACAAACAAAGTTAATGCACTGAAAGTATCCTCCTGGTCACCGAGGATAAATAATAGCAGATAACCGTCGCCCTTCCGTTGATCTTCCCATAAATCGCGATCCCTTTAAAACCCACAATCAACATGCGGCCATTAGTGCTCCACGGACACGTATATATCAAGTTGGCATCGGTGGGAGGATCGTATTATCTATGGCAGCCTCGTATCGTGTATCCTGCTGTGTCCTTACCGAATGGGATATATTCCTACTGAATAGATAAGAAAAAGGGGGATGAGATGAAGGATAGATCGAAACGTGGTCCTAGTTTAGTCCTTGCTGTGAAAATCCATTCCGGTAAGAGGTCCTTTATATATACAAACAGGTGTTTTTTTTTGATCAACAATGAATACAATGAAAACTGTATTAGTTTTTTTTATTGACACTTAAATTAACGATATTATAAAAAATATCATTCTAGAAAAATATCATTATACTGTCAAATAAAAACAATTCCCTGTATCTCTCAATAAACGAAACAAAAACCATCGCAAGAAAATAAAAATGAAAGAAAACGAGTCAGTCGGTAACTGAATTTTTTTAATCTCATATCAAACTGGTGGCTGTCTAACAAGAACCGGAAATGACGGCCATCACGCTGTAACAGGAAGTTGCTGGTATTTCCTTTCAGATTCCTTGCGAGCTCTGTTATTATAAACGATTGTGGTAGCCATTTTAACTGTTCCTTCGACTAAATCAAGATGAATGTTCTCTTTCTTTAATGGTCTGTTATTCAGTAGCGGGACTGGGAAAAATTTATTTATAAAATATTAATTTTTTTTTAATGAATTTTATATAAGCATATGTATGTCATTTTAATGTAGTTTGATTTTCTAATTGCCCCACGTTGGCAACGACATGTTTTTTATTTATTTATGCAATATTTTTAAATTGTGCATCTTGATTATATTTTTTTTTTTATAAATCAAATTTCAAACTCAGATTGGGTTCTATTTTATTTTTTACACCGCGAGGAGTGAAACTAGTACTTTAATCCCGCATTTATCATTTTTTCTCATGTTTACTACTTTTTCGATTTAAATTTTCTTTCTTCCTCAAAAACTTCCCCTCTTTTCTCTAAAGTTTTGTCACTTTTTGGTCTCAAACTTCATATCTTTTCTCTCTCTCTTTTTTACTGAAATTACTTCATTCTCTCATTTTTGTTACTTTTTTGATAAATTTTCCCTTCAAAATTTCCTCTCGTTTTTCCCAGGTTTTTTCCCTTTTTTGTCTCAAATTTTGTCTAGAAATTTTCTCTCTCGAACATTATCAATTTTTTTTTAAATTACCTCTTTTTCCTTATTTTTATGTCAAGAGGTTATTATTATTATTATTGTGACGACCCAACCTACGGTATATTATTATTTTTATTTTTTTTTTAGTAATTATTAAATTAAATATTATGTATATTTACCATAAACTTAGAACAACTGCCAACTATTTATAATAAATGAAAATTTTAAGGTATAAATACCACAAAAAAAATTATAATTTTTCTAATTTAATATATATGTCTTGTAATAAAGTTATTAATGGAAATCAATGGAAATTTTAAACCGTCTTCAATAAATCTACAAATTATAAGCTTTAATGAAGGAAATGAGTGTAATCGTACAGAAAATCATATAATGTCTTCTAATAAAGTTAATAATGTAAATTTGGTAGTCTTTTGATAAATATACAGATCATAAGCTTAAGCTAATAATATTTTAATAAAGTATATGAGCGCAATCGTACAGAAAGTCGTATAAAATCTTCTAATAAAGTTAATAATGTAAATTTGGTAGTCTTTTAATAAATATACAGATCATAAGCTTAAGCTAATAATATTTTAATGAAGCATATGAGCGCAATCGTACAGAAAGTCGTATAAAATCTTCTAATAAAGTTAATAATGTAAATTTGGTAGTCTTTTAATAAATATACAGATCATAAGCTTAAGCTAATAATATTTTAATGAAGGATATGAGTGCAATCGTACAGAAAGTCGTATAAAATCTGCTAATAAAGTTAATAATGTAAATTTGGTAGTCTTTTAATAAATATACAGATCATAAGCTTAAGCTAATAATATTTTAATGAAGGATATGAGTGTAATCGTACAGAAAATCATATAAAATCTTCTAATAAAGTTAATAATGTAAATTTGGTAGTCTTTTAATAAATATACAGATCATAAGCTTAAGCTAATAATATTTTAATGAAGTATATGAGTGTAATCGTACAGAAAGTCATATAAAATATTCTAATTAAGTTAATAATGTAAATTTGGTAGTCTTTTAATAAATATACAGATCATAAGCTTAAGCTAATAATATTTTAATGAAGGATATGAGCGCAATCGTACAGAAAGTCATATAAAATCTTCTAATTAAGTTAATAATGTAAATTTGGTAGTCTTTTAATAAATATACAGATCATAAGCTTAAGCTAATAATATTTGGTAGTCTTTTAATAAATATACAGATTATAAGCTTAAGCTAATAATATTTTAATGAAGTATATGAGTGTAATCGTACAGAAAGTCATATAATGTCTTCTAATAAAGTGAATAATGTAAATTTGGTAGTCTTTTAATAAATATACAGATCATAAGCTTAAGCTACATATTTTAATGAAGAATATGAGCGCAATCGTACATAGAGTCATATAATATCTTCTAATAAAGTTAATAATGTAAAATTTAGCTGTTTTCAATAAACATACAGATTATAAGCTTGAGCTATATGTTTTAATGAAGGATATGAGTGTAATCGTACAGAGAGTCGCAAAATGTCTTCTAATAGAGTTATTAATGGAAATTTGGCACCGTTTTCAATAAATATACAGATTATTAGCTTCATCTATATATTTTAATGGGCAGTGTAAATAAAAAATGTTTTTACTTAAAGTATTAAGTTTTAGCATCAGCATACACTTTTAGTTTCAACTATAAGTAGTAGCATTTGCTCTGAATAATCTTTAACTAATACTTATAAGTTTATGATTTAAAATAAAAGCAGTAAAGATTTTTTTGTACCCTGCATCGGACATATAGACTTGTCGATTTTTGAGTTATTTCATTAATTTTATCGCATATTTACTAATAGGATCTAGGGAAGTGCAGGCGATTAAGTGTGATGGACCGCACAAGATTATGACGTAAAATATTTACGTCATAACTCGGTATAAAAAGAAGGTTCGCAGTTCAGAGAGGGATCAGTTAAAAATCAAATTTTAAACTAACAACATCGTCACCAAAGTTCCTGTATTCAGCGCCAAGGCGACGACGCCGATAATTATAACAAACAGTTGGGTTTTACTCTTCAAAGCCCAGCCCATTTTCACAAATTAAACTACGAACATCATTGGCAGAAGTTACAATATTCGACACCGTTACACGACGCTACGCTCTTCGTCCCGAAGCTAAATATTTCGGCGTCTACCAATTTTTATATCTCTCATCGTAAAGGACAATTTCTACACTTCGTTTGAATTAATTTTGTCTTCATAAAAATAAATCAGAATAAGTGTTTTCCTGTTTCAATTCGCCAACTTCTTACTGAGCCAAAGGTTAAATACGTATCGACTGAACTAGCTTATAAGATCATATATTTTTCTAAAATATATTGTCAGTGTTACGCAGAAGCATACTATGTCGATCGCATTATCATTTTTCAAAATTATGGTGCAACAAGTATTCAGTCTGAACATAAGGGTTGCATTGCTGATATTGATCCGGTCGTAACCAAGTAGGATTGTCCATACAAAAGATGATATCACTGATATCCAAACAACAATAATAAAAGACGATGACAGTGCACATAATCTGATGACATTACGGTATTTACTTAACTTTTGTACATATTCGTTGGTAACTAATAACGAAGTTGGATGATTGTGGATTAAAAATGGCGGTACATTGCATACTAAAACTAGCGCCGTCTAGCGGTCATTTCTGTAAATTATCTAGCTCTCTCTTAGTCTATCTACTAATTCGATTGAAGATATGGAAATTCATTAGTGAAAATAATTGTGAACGGTTACATATAAGGAAATAAATAAAAAGCAATTTAAAAACAACAAAATGAACAAATTTTTTTATAAAATAGTCATAAAGATTAAAGAAGGTTTGATAAAAATTAACCAGAATAAATCGCCGGAAGAGCTGGGATAAAATTTTTATTTGAGATACATTCATAGAATAAAGAGGGAAAGAATTGCCAATAAAATTTATTCAAAATACAAGGTAGTAAAAAATAGGAAATAAATAGTAACGTTTTTCTTTTATAATAATATAAAAACTAAAAAAAAACTAATTCTTATGGTAATATATATTTAACACATACATAACAAATAACTATTCCTCACACTGTAAAAAACTGTATTTTCAAGATAACTCCTAAATGCAGCGCATAAATTTCTCCGAACCAATAGAAACACAATCTGAGATGTCATCAATAACCAATTCTTTCTCCTTTTTCACCTCCCGCCCAGCCAAATCCGATCCTTTACATTACTTCGTCCGATATCCCCGACTTTATGCTAACTCTGTGACCTTTCGCCAAAATCTGACGATAATTTTCGGTTTTAGATTAAATTTCGGTGTCTGGGGTAGCGCGTCGGTGAGATAGTGCTCGTCGTCGCTCTGGACCTTGTGAATCATATGAGGCTGGTGGTGCTTTGGAAAGGGGCGTCGCGACGCCCGACGATGTGGCATTATCATGTCACTGCTGTTCGGAGATAGTGGGCAAGCTTTTAGTTTACAAAAATAATAAATTAAAACGGAATTTTTTTTAAATATATATGAAAGATGAGTTAATTAAAAGAATAAAAGTTAAACATACTGGCATGACATAACTGAAGGACCGGTCCAACATTCTTCAGCACCCTCTGATGGAGCTGTCAGACCTGATACATCTGAGGGACCTGAAGACCGGTGTAATGTTATAGCACTCTCTCATTATGACACGCTGAATTTCCTATACCTCTCTTTCTCTCTAACACGTTAAATTCCCTATACATATGGTCGGACGAACGTAGACTATCTACTTCTGTAATTTTTTCCATTAATTTACTTGTAAATGTTGAGCTGATAGGCCTGTAAAATCAGGATCAAGGTGAGATTAAGAAGTTATATAAGACTGTAAAAGTAAAATGGATATTTGTAAAATATAATGTAATGTTTATGATGAAGCGTTAGTTGGCCTGTCTGTTGACTGTAACAGCCCTTGAAAACCGTGCCACTTGTCATTTCCAGAGCAAACACCCCCTGACTTGATGTTTGCTTACGAGCGCGCTA
Source organism: Neocrepidodera transversa (assembly GCA_963243735.1). Classification (NCBI taxonomy): domain Eukaryota; kingdom Metazoa; phylum Arthropoda; class Insecta; order Coleoptera; family Chrysomelidae; genus Neocrepidodera; species Neocrepidodera transversa. The sequence continues at coordinate 2,433,126 of OY725348.1, read as the reverse complement.
TTTGTCAAACATTTTATTTTCTTTCGAGAGTGGCAGTGGAGTTCGGTGCAGGCAGACGAAACGAACGAACGAACGAACGACCGGATGACATATTGGCTCATTTGGAGCAAAGCGAGACTTCTTGTGTACTTTTATCGCTGTAGATTACTTTGTCTACACAACAGATTAAATCAAATATTTTTCATTTCGAGAGACGGAGTTGCGCTTTTGATTCTATCCACTAACAAGACTAACAAATTTGACGCCAGCGTGCGAGAAAGATAAATATGTTTTATTTTGTGTTAGTGTCTGCTTCCGGCAAATTGGAGGAAACTTTTTACCAAATAAATTTCACGAGCGTCATATAAAAAATGAACGAACAATTTGTTTGGATAATGACGAAGGATTCGAAGAAGATTTATGAAAAGAAACATTTTATTCTATTTAAAATTAAATGGAACAAAAATTTGTCAATTTTAAAATTATAAATATGAACTAAAATTTATAAATGGATCAATTTTCTACTCTCGATAACAAGGCACCTTGGATCAAAAACCAAAGCACGGGGACATTTTTTTCGAAAATAAAAAAGGTGCTTTTAAGAAATTGAAAACAATCAATTTTAGTACACAAATACATTTATATTTCACTAATTAAATTGTATATCTTACAAATACTCAAGATGGTCAATGTGATTCGTAGTATGGGCTACTTTTTTTAGCTACAATCTAGAAAATGCAGACGCGGCTTTCCGTAGACGGGGACTAACATAGGGAAGAAATACTAAATGTAATTAACAAACTACAACTTTAATAATTATCAAGTATTTATTTTCAATAAAAATTTAACCATATATCAGCGTATACCTTGCCAGAATTTATCTACAATATAATTGGATCTTTCCATTGGAGTTTCATGTAACCTGTTTAACATTATTTATTCTCGTTCTATCTGCATCTGCATGTAAGCTGCAATTCTTCAAGAAGAACCAATCTTTACTTAATTTCGCAATTTCCTCTTTTTCTTTCTCGTTGAGTTTGTTGTTCTTGGTGGGAGTGGTGTAAGACGAGATGATTGCATTGGTGACAGAGGTGTAACGTCTGTGTTGTTGTCATTAAGTAGATGATGCTTACGCTCCAGGTATTTTATTGGATTAAAACATACAGATTAAGCTTATAATTTGTATATTTATTGAAAACGATTAAAAATTTCCTTTATTAACTATATTAAAAGACATTTTATGATTCTCTGTACGATTACACTCATATCCTTCATTAAAACATATAGATTAAGCTTATAATTTGTATATTTACTGAAACCGGTGCCAAATTTCCATTAATAACTGTTTTAAAAAACATTTTATGACTCTCTGTACATTACACTCATATCCTTCATTAAAACATATAGCTCAAGTTTATAATCTGTATAATATATTAGAATAGATGTTATCTATGAAACTAAATAATATAAGAAATAATAATATTAAAGCAATAAAAGGATTTTAATAAAAATTGTCGCCTTCTATATACAGTGTGTGTACTAAAGTTCATAGCATATTGAAAACTTTTTTATTATGAATTTTATTGAAAAAACGTATTCATTATAAAAAATTCTGCATGATTTGAAATCTAAAATACAACTATCAGCTATCAAATTTTTTTTAGTTGTATACGAGGAGTGTCAAAAAAAGTAATTTATAAATGGGAAATGTGCAAGTCAACTACATTTTTTTTTGTGAATATTGAAAATTGGTTTAAGGTAAAATAATTAATCTAAATAATAGTTATAGAGTACGAGTAACGGTTAAAAATAAAGGTACTTTAATCTCGGAGAAAATTCACACTTGGATACGACTAAAAAAATTTAATATCTGATGGCTTTATTCTGGGTTTTAAACCATGTACAATTTTTTATTAAAAATAATTTTCTCTATAAAATTGATAATAATTTTTTTTTCCATATGCTACGAACTGAAGTGGACACACTGTATAACAATATTAGATACTAATACCGAAGATGACCTTGACTTATTATTTACCAAGTACATCAAATTTCTGCATTTTATAACTCACGAAAACTGATTCTTATCTACTTAAGGGATCTTTCAGTGTTGACATCTGACTTAATGGTAGTGACGTCACAGGATGCTCTTGTACTTACATTTCGACTAAATAATCGAACTTTGCGATATTAAAAATAATTAATTTACCAGTTACTTGGACATGTGCTTAACCAAGTGTGTCTTTTAACTTATTTTTAAAATGTTTAATGATTTTTTAATTTATTTTGTATTAAGAAAAAATTAACTTAAGTAACCTTCTTTTCTTGAATAGTATTCGAATTGATGGTTGGCAAAAACGATTCGTTCAAGTCTTATTCCGATTCTTTCGCGTCTGGATGAGCACATTAACAGCTTTAGACATTCTGTGACGAAGAGGGCGATTTTCTTATGCTAATCAGGCCCAAGACCAGCTTAGACTTGGATAGAACCAGCGAAAGAATCCAAAGGCGTACATTAAAAAAAAAAATTTAAACAAATAAATGTTTATCATTTAGTAAATGTTATTCTATTATTGATTAATTCTTATATTGAGCTTAATTGATTAAATTATAAAATTTCCCCTTAAAAATAATATCTATGTGACGGCAATGCATTTCCAGATAGATTTATCTGAATGCGTCTAGTTTCCTTTATATTTTATTGCACTGCCTTCACTCGAAACGCATTCGTCCAATAGAATCAGGATCAGGATTCGGATAGAATACATTTAACTTGTTTGAATTTAACTTTGTGCTCGGAAAGCTGACCTCGTTGAAGGTTTTTGTTGTTTTAAGTAAAAAGCCATCCACGAATAATATTAATTGAAAGCAATTGCTTTAATTTTTATTGTATGTATTTATGAGGAAAAACGATGGAAAACGTAAGCAAATAGTAAAACGATTAGTAAAGTAAAGCTAATGATCAATTTTCTTTGACCCTTAAAGGAGTTTTTTTTATAATGATCGTTGTGCCACTTCGCTAACCTGACAGCATTAACAAATAGGCGAAGTTCGGGCATGCCGAGAACCACGGCCTCTTGCTATTAATCAAGACGTTATTATCATATTACATCGCTTGTGACACCTAAATGGCTAGAAACATTATAGCACTGTTACTAACCTAACGTTCCAAATGAAATGGCTCTTGTTGCTTAAGGGCGCTGAATTGTGACACTCAAAAACATGAAATTTCAATCACTTTAATTAAGCCATTAATTTATTATTATTTTATCTTGTTTAAAATTTGTTGTGACAGACATTTTCTGAACATAATGAAATTATTTAAAAAGAAATGGATTGTAGAGCTCGGGAGGCTCGTAAGTAACAAAAAAATAATCACATTAGTGAAATTTCTTACATTTGCTACCGATTTTCCTTCTTAGACTAACGTCTACTCATTGCATCCCTGAAAATGGGTAATTCTACTCCTACAGCTATTATGAAATTGGTCTATATGATTCTACTTTATGTATCAATTTTCCTGGTTTGGAAATCGTAACTACTTCAGCTGTTTTCCACCTTATTGGTAGCCTGAATGCTTCATTTTTGAGGTGTTTGTGTCTCACGATGACGTTTCTAGTGGTATTTTTCCAGTTATTAGGTTAAATCCTGGAGCTTTGTAGGAATTAATAAATTTTAAAAAATTCAAATGTAAATATCACCAAACCACCGACTTGTGAAGGATAAAACTTGAAATATATATAGCACAAACGATTTTTTGACAAGTCATCACGTAAATTGATGGTACTGGAAAAATAAATAAACTAAAAAATGTAATTTTCACCAATCTATAGACAAGAAAAAGTGCCATAAACGGTAAAAATTTCAAATTTACATATCACCAAACCACCGACTTGTGAAGCATCAAACTTGAAAAATATGTTGCACAAACAATTTTTTGACAAGTCATCATGTAAATTGATTTTACTGGAAAACTAAAAAATCTAAAAAAACATAATTTCCACCATTAGATAAAAAATAAAATGGGCTATAAATGGTGAAAATTTCAAATTTATATATCACCAAACCACCGACTTGTAAAGGATCAAAGTTGAAAAATATGTAGCACAAACGGTTTTTTGACAGGTCTTCACTTAAATAGATTTTACTGGAAAAATAAAATAACAAAAAAAACGTAATTTTCACCATTCAATAGATAACAAAATAGGCTATAAATGGTGAAAAATTCAAATTTATATATCACCAAACCACCGACTTGTAAAGCATCAAACTTGAAAAATATGTAGCACAAACGATTTTTTGACAAGTCATCAAGTAAATTTAATTTACTGGAAACCAAAAAAAAAACATAATTTTCTCTACCTTGATTCGGATCTTTAGAGAAGGCCTTGTAGAGCATTTTTCCAGCAGGTAGATCTGTTGTACCCTTGCAGAACCTTTTGGCTTTCCGAATATTTTTACTGTATCCTATTAGAGCCGATCTGTATGTTTCTCATTAAAAAGTGCTAAATAAAGTTATGATAATAATTTTTAGAAGAGTAAAATTGTTTGGAGATAATTTATCTTAAAGACTTGTCTGATTATTATTCATTTTTATAATTTATAAATATTTTTTTCTAATTTTATTTAAATATCATATTAGTTTTATCTTTAAAAATAAAAATCAAATTGTCTTTTTTTCCAACACCGTTTTATCCATCTTTTACGATATCTTATAAATATCGTTCTCTACGGTGTCGATTCAATATAAATTTTCCTTTTTCTTCTAACTTTTATTGAACACACTCTAAAAATTTATCTCTATCATAACTCAATCCGGTAAAATAAAAGGATGGCTTTCTCGATTCCAAACAAAGCATTCACTTAAAACAACAAAAAGGGTCCGGGGTCGAGATCCCCGATTCAAACTTAAACTCAAACAAGTTATAGCCTATTCCCGACTCTTCTGGACGGTTATATTATTCTTCATGAAAGTCTAATATTCGAAGGAGTTATATGAACCTTTACAAATACTAAAATCTATATGTTATATATAAATAATTTGTTTCCGGTTATTAAAAAAAAAAGTGAAAAAACTGTAATATCACTTTAACGTAATTCGGGATAAATATCAAAGCAATTATCCCAATTACAATATAGAGGAAGGTAACAAGCTAAAATAGCTGGAAAAAATTCACGTAACAAATACCACAAGTAAAAAAATTGGAATTGGCAAAATAGTGAAAAATAAGAAAATGGGAAAAATAGTGAGAAATATTGAAATATAGGAAAAAATAGGGAAAAAATGGGGAAAAAATAGGGACAAAATAGGGAAAAAATAGGAACAAAATATTGAATTTAGGAAAAAATAGGGAAAAAATATTAAAAAAATAGGAAAAAATATCAAAAAAATTGGGAAAAAATAGGAAAAATATAGGGAAAAAATAAGGAAAACAAAGGGAAAAATAGGGAATAAATTGGGAAAAAATAGGGACAAAATAGTAAAAAAATAGGAACAAAATATTGAATTTAGAAAAAAATAGGGAAAAATATTAAAAAAATAGGAAAAAATATCAAAAAAATTGGGAAAAAATAGAAAAAATATAGGGAAAAAATAAGGAAAACAAAGGGAAAAAATAGGGAATAAATTTGGAAAAAATGGGGAAAAAATAGGGACAAAATAGGGAAAAAATAGGAACAAAATATTGAATTTAGGAAAAAATAGGGAAAAAATATTAAAAAAATAGGAAAAAATATCAAAAAAATTGGGAAAAAATAGGAAAAATATAGGGAAAAAATAAGGAAAACAAAGGGAAAAAATAGGGAATAAATTGGGAAAAAATAGGGACAAAATAGGGAAAAAATAGTAACAAAATATTGAATTTAGGAAAAAATAGGGAAAAAATATTAAAAAAATAGGAAAAAATATCAAAAAAATTGGGAAAAAATAGGAAAAATATAGGAAAAAAATAAGGAAAACAAAGGGAAAAAATAGGGAAAAAATAGGGACAAAATAGGGAAAAAATAGGAACAAAATATTGAATTTAGGAAAAAATAGGGAAAAAATATTAAAAAAATAGGAAAAAATATCAAAAAAATTGGGAAAAAATAGGAAAAATATAGGGAAAAAATAAGGAAAACAAAGGGAAAAATAGGGAATAAATTGGGAAAAAATAGGGACAAAATAGTAAAAAAATAGGAACAAAATATTGAATTTAGAAAAAAATAGGGAAAAAATATTAAAAAAATAGGAAAAAATATCAAAAAAATTGGGAAAAAATAGGAAAAATATAGGGAAAAAATAAGGAAAACAAAGGGAAAAAATAGGGAATAAATTTGGAAAAAATGGGGAAAAAATAGGGACAAAATAGGGAAAAAATAGGAACAAAATATTGAATTTAGGAAAAAATAGGGAAAAAAAATTAAAAAAATAGGAAAAAATATCAAAAAAATTGGGAAAAAATAGGAAAAATATAGGGAAAAAATAAGGAAAACAAAGGGAAAAAATAGGGAATAAATTGGGAAAAAATAGGGACAAAATAGGGAAAAAATAGTAACAAATTATTGAATTTAGGAAAAAATAGGGAAAAAATATTAAAAAAATAGGAAAAAATATCAAAAAAATTGGGAAAAAATAGGAAAAATATAGGAAAAATATAAGGAAAACAAAGGGAAAAAATAGGGAAAAAATAGGGACAAAATAGGGAAAAAATAGGAACAAAATATTGAATTTAGGAAAAAATAGGGAAAAAATATTAAAAAAATAGGAAAAAATATCAAAAAAATTAGGAAAAAATAGGAAAAATATAGGGATAAAATAAGAAAAACAAAGGGAAAAATAGGGACAAAATTGCGAAAAAATGGGGAAAAAATAGGGACAAAATAGGGAAAAAATAGGAACAAAATATTGAATTTAGGAAAAAATAGGGAAAAAATATTAAAAAAATAGGAAAAAATATCAAAAAAATTAGGAAAAAATAGGAAAAATATAGGGAAAAAATAAGGAAAACAAATAGAAAAAATAGGGAATAAATTGGGAAAAAATAGGAACAAAATAGGGAAAAAATAAGATCAAAATATTGAATTTAGGAAAAATTTGGGAAAAAATATTAAAAAAATAGGAAAAAATATCAAAAAAATTGGGAAAAAATAGGAAAAATATAGGGAAAAAATAAGGAAAACAAAGGGAAAAAATAGGGAATAAATTGGGAAAAAATGGGGAAAAAATAGGAATGAAATAGAGAAAATAGTGAAAAACAGGATAATTTTTGTAAAATAGTGAAAAATAGGGGAAAATAAATAAAGAAAAATAGGGTAAATTGAGAAAATTTGTGAAAAATAGCAAAATTAGTAAAAAATAGGGCATAAAAGGAAAAAATAGGAAAAGTTGGTAAAAATGGTGAAAAATACGGAAAATAAGAAAATTGTGAAAAAAGAAAAATTGGTGAAAATGGGGAAAAAAATAGGAATCTTTTGGTAAAATATTAAAAAATGGGGGAAAATTTGAAAAACTAAAGAAAAACGGGGAAAATACTAAACAGAAAAAAATGGGGAAATATGAAAAAATAAGGAATAAATGAAATTAATATGAAAAAATAGGAAAAAAATAGGTAAAAATAGAAAATAATAGAAAAAAAATAAAGTAATGGGCATAAATAGGAAAAAATAGGAAAATTATAGAAAGAGCGAAGCATGCAAAAATAGTGAAAATAGGAAAAAAGGAAAAAAAACAAAAAAAATTTTTGGGAAAATGGGAAAAATAGGGAAACACCCGCAAAAAATGGTAAAAAATTTTAAAAAATCGTAAAGATCCGTAAAAAATCATAAAGCAAAAAATTGTAAAAATCACAAAAATTATAAAAAATCGTAATAACTAGCAAAAAACCGTTAAAAATCCTAACAAATCGTAAACATCCGTAAAAAATGGTAAAAAAGAGTAAAAACCCGTAAAAAAATCGGAAAAAACCGTAAAAACCAGAAAAAATCGTAAAGATCCGTAAAAAATCATAAGGCAAAAAATTGTAAAAATCACAAAAATTATAAAAAATTGTAATAACTAGCAAAAAACCGTTAAAAAACCTAACAAATCATAAACATGCGTAAAAAATAGTAAAAAATAGTAAAAACCCGTAAAAAAATCGGAAAAAACCGTAAAAACCAGAAAAAATCGTAAAGATCCGTAAAAAATCATAAAGCAAAAAATTGTAAAAATCACAAAAATTATAAAAAATTGTAATAACTAGCAAAAAACCGTTAAAAATCCTAACAAATCGTAAACATCCGTAAAAAATGGTAAAAAATAGTAAAAACCCCTAAAATATCGGAAAAAACCGTAAAAACCAGAAAAAATCGTAAAAAAATCTTAATTACTAGCAAAAAATCGTAAAAAACCGTAACATATCGTAAACACCCGTAAAAAATGACAAAAAATCGTAAGAAATCAAGAAAAATCAAAAAACAGTAAAATCTAGCAAAAAATCGTAAAAAACTATAACAAGTCGTAAATACCCATAAAAAAATAGTAAAAATCCGTAAAAATTCATAAAAATTCGTAAAAACCGTAAAAAATCGTAAAAAATCGTAAAAAAACAAGAAAAATCAAAAAACCCTAACAAGTCTTAAACATCCGTAAAAAATGGTAGAAAATCGTAAAAATCCGTAAAATTCCGTAAAAAACGTAAAAAATCAGGAAAAAACGGTAAAAAACCGTGAAAAGCCATAAACATCGTAAAAACTAGCAAAAAATCGTAACAAGTCGTAAACACCCGTAAAAATGGCAAAAAAACATAAAAAGTCGTAAAGATCCGTAAAAAATCGTAAGAAATCAAGAAAAATGAAAAAATCGTAATATCTAGCAAAAAATTGTAAAAAACTATTACAAGTAAATACCCCTAAAAAATAGTAAAAATTGGTAAAAATTCGTAAAAAATCGGAAAATACCGTAAAAAGACCGTAACAAGTCTTAAACACCCGTAAAAATGACAAAAATTCCCAGAAAATCGTAAAGATCCGTAAAAAATCGTAAAGTAAAAAATCGTAAAAAATCCTAAAAAATCACGAAAAATGAAAAAACCCTAACAAGTAAACACCTGTAAAAAATCGTAAAAATCCGTAAAAAATCGTAAAATTCCGTAAAAAATCGTAAAAATCGAAAAAAACCCATAAAAAATCGAGAAAAAATGGTAAAAAATTGTGAAAAACCATAAACATCGTAAAAACTAGCAAGAAATGGTTTAAAACCGTAGCAAGTCGTAAACACCCGTAAAAAATGGTAAAAAATCGTAAAAATCGTAAAGATCCGTAAAAAAACGCAAAGTAAAAAATCGTAAGAAATCAAGAAAAATCGAAAAATCGTAATATCTAACAAAAAATCGTAAAAAACTATAACAAGTCGTAAATACCCGTATAGTGCAATTCCGTGATCCAAAGTGTACAGACTGGAGTGGATATAAAATTTCCCTTCAAACGTACCTGAACAACGGCATTGCATCTATAAAGAATCAGGCTGAAATAGAGGCGGCGAGCGATCAGCTGCAGGAAGCCGTACTCAGAGCCTACCAAGATAACTGCCCACTTAAGGAGAAGAGAGACCATAGAGGTTCACCTTGGTGGAGCAGAACCTTGGACAAAAAGAGAACAGAAGTTCGACGTCTCTTCAATCGAGCTAAGGAAACAGGGTGCTGGGACACTTACAGATCGGCTCTAACAGGATACACGAAAGATATTCGTAAAGCCAAGAGGGAGTCTTGGAGGAGGTTCTGCCAGAGTATAACAGATCTACCTGCTGGAACAAGACTCCACAAAATTCTCTCTAGAGATCCGAATCAAGAGGTAGGGTCGATAAAACGACCGGACGGCTCTTTTACGGACTCCAAAAGGCAGACGTTAGAGATCCTCATGCGGAATCACTTCCCGGGTAGCCTGCTTCTGGAGGATCGCCCGCAAGCCTTTCCACTTCCAACTGGCTCGTCTATACGACCGGTTAAAGAAGACTGGAGGTTTGCATCTGAGGTGATCACTCCATACTCAATCCTATGGGCGCTGAAGTCTTTCTCCCCATACAAATCACCAGGAGAAGATGGTATTTTTCCTGCCTTGTTGCAAAACGGGTCAGAGGAGCTGCTGCCTCTTCTAGTGAAACTATATCGTGCGAGCCTGGTGTGGAGTTACATACCACAGGGCTGGTCGATTGCTAGGGTCGTATATATACGGAAAGCGGGGAAGGTAAATAATTCCCTGCCTAAATCCTTTAGACCGATCAGCCTTACCTCGTTCGTACTAAAAACTCTAGAGAGAATTCTAGATAGGCATATTAGAGACGGGAACTGCAGGGAAATTCCCCTCAACCCCAGACAATATGCCTACCAGGTTGGCAAATCTACAGATTTGGCGCTAAATAACCTCGTAGGAAAGATAACCCACTCTTTAAAGCATAAAGAGATTGCGCTGACAGCTTTCCTCGACATTGAAGGGGCGTTCAACAATGCCCTGCCTCAATCCCTTTACGCTGCACTTCTGCGAAGGGGAATAAGCAGATTAATCTGCAATTGGATTAAATGCATGCTTGAAAATCGTTTTGTCACATCATCACTGCAGGAGGAGACTGTCAGATTTAGGGCGGCGAAGGGGTGTCCTCAAGGCGGAGTGCTGTCTCCACTTCTTTGGTCACTCTTGGTCGACCCCCTACTAGACAGGCTCTCCCAGCTGGGGGTGGATTTTCAATGCTATGCCGATGACCTTTTAATAATGGTTAGAGGCTTATTTGAAGAGATTATTTCTAATATCCTTCAGGAAGCTCTTAATATCGTATACAGATGGTGTGAGGAGGAACAGATGTCTGTGAACCCCCACAAAACTGTAGTAGTTCCTTTTACAAAAAGGAGGAAGCTTGATAAGCTACGTCATCCAATTCTGGAAGGCGTAACCATTCCATTTGCGGAGGAGGTAAAATATCTGGGGATTATCCTTGATAGAAAACTTACCTGGAACTCCCATCTGGAAAGAACAATCAATAAAGCCAGGGCATCGCTCTGGAATATCAGAAGGGTATGCGGCAAGTCGTGGGGAATGAACCCTAAACAGATTTACTGGATTTATCAAACGGTGATAAAACCAATGGTCACATATGGCGCAATGGCCTGGTGGACGAAGGGGCTCCAGTCTATTGCGGCGGCTAAATTATCTGGACTACAGAGATTAGCATGTGTGGCTATTACAGGCGCCATGTCATCTACCCCGACAGCGGCAATGGAAAGATTTCTGGGTCTTACTCCTCTCCATATATTACTGGAGCAGGAGGCCAGAATGACCTCCTATAGGGCCATGTCGGTGGCAGGTCAAATCGAGGGGGAGAGGCTATGGGACCACTCTGGACTGCTGCGAGAGATGAGTACTCACCACACTCTCGGAATGGTTTCGGATGTGCTCTCTCCCAGAACTCACATACAGAAGTCCTTCAACGTCCTTCTTCCGAGAAGAGACGAATGGGAAAGGGGGGAGATCCTCTTTCCAGGGACGGCTTATGTACTGTACACAGATGGTTCAAAGACCCCAAGTGGTGTTGGAGCCGGAGTGTACAGCAGAAAACCGAGAGTTGACATCACAGTAAGCCTTGGCAAGTATGCTACCATCTTTCAGGCGGAGGTTTTCGCTATAGAATTGTGTGCAAGAGAGTTGGTAAACCATCATCTTGTCAACAAAAGTATTTATATTTTATCAGACAGCCAGGCAGCTTTAAAAGCACTGAGCTCCAGCCGGCTGGACTCGAAGCTGGTATGGAACTGCATCGAATCCCTGGATCGCATTGCTACCAGTAACAGAGTAACCCTACTCTGGGTACCTGGGCATGAAGGGGTGGAGGGCAATGAGAAAGCCGACACCCTTGCGAAAAGAGGTGCAGAATCCGAGTTCATTGGACCGGAACCATTCTTTGGCATAGCCAAAAGCAGTGCTAAAGACACTATCTGGAAATGGGCCGAGAGGAAAACTCTCCAGCACTGGAAAGATATGCCTGGGTTAGCTCACTCTAAGGCGTTTATAGTCAAACCCTCAGGTAGCACCCTATCGCAGATCCTAGAATGGAGTAGAAGTGATCTACGCATCCTAATCGGACTGCTGACAGGGCACTGTCGTCTGCAGTACCATCTGAAGAAGCTAGGTCTGAGTCAAACATCGGACTGTCGCTTCTGCAGTGTGGAAGACGAAACGGCGGAGCATATTTTATGCTCCTGCCCTGCCCTGGAAATGAATAGGCTTCGTACGTTTGGTTTTGTACAGCTGGAGCCTACCGACTTCAAGGAAGCTTCACCTAAATCAACCATAGACTTCGTAAGAAGGTGTGGATTGTATGGTGAATTATAGCCCATAGGGGTGAGCCACAATAGGCCTCTGTTGGCCGCAGTGGAGGGGCGAGCAAACGCTCCACTCACATTGAACCTAACCTAACCTAAATACCCGTAAAAAAATTGTAAAAATCTGTAAAAAATCGGAAAATACCGTAAAAAACCGTAACAAGTCTTAAACATCCGTAAAAAATGGCAAAAAATTGTAATAATCGGTAAAAAATCGTAAAATTCCGTAAAAAATCGTAAAAACTCGTAAGAAATCGGGAAAAAATGGTAAAAAATTGTGAAAAGCCACAAACATCGTAAAAACCAGCAAGACATCGTAAAAAACCGTAACAAGTCGTGATTACCAGTAAAAAATCGTAAAAATCCGTAAAAAACCGTAAAAAACCGTAAAAAACCGTAAAAAACCGTAAAAAACCGTAAAAAACCGTAAAAAACCGTAAAAAACCGTAAAAAACCGTAAAAAACCGTAAAAAGTCGTAAAAAATCGTAAAAGATTGTTAAAAAATCGGAAAAAATCGTAAAAAATCGTAAAAATTTGTAAAAAATAAAAAAAACAGTAAAAAATCGGAAAACATCGTAAAATATTGTGAAAAATCATAAAATAAGTAAAAAATGGCAAAAAATCGTAAAAAACCGTAATAAGTCGTAACCGACCGTAATAAATAGTAAAAAATCGTAACAATCCATAAAAAACCGTAAAAAATCTTATAAATCGTAAAAGATCTTAAAAATCTGTAAAAAATGGAAAATATCATTTGTAATATTTTTTCATTAAAACGATACAGGATGGTTCCCATAATATATAATTTTTATTTATTAAAAGGATATATTGAATAATTACAATAAGTTTTGTTTATTACAATTTTAATTTGTAAAAATCTAATTTTTTGGTAACCAATTCCTTTTTTCACATTCCAAAGTAATCAAGCAAGCTCTTTCCTTCGATAATTGAGTAACGCCTGAAAGTATATTTTCCAAATGACCGTAACTCCCATTTTCTTCTTTATTATCACTATTAATTATAAAAGCGACAAAGAAAAAAGCGTGTCCAAATTCAAATTTTGAATGAATTTCCATTTCGTTGTACAAACTTTCTAAACTATAATTATTTGTATTACAATTAAAATCTTTAAGAGTTTTAATAAAATATTTATAGTAATATTTGATTAGTTCATCTAAATTATTGGTTAATATTTTATCTTGTAAACTAGTTAATAAAAAAAATAATAAATCACTAGCTGGTGATCCGTATTTATAAGCTTGAAAATCAACAAATTTTACCCCAATAGTTTTATTATTATTAAACTTTAACATTATATTATTTAACCATAAATCAAAATGTATTAAAGTACCATAAACTTCATTACAATCTTGTTTATAATTACCATTTAAAAATAATATTTTTTTTGCTAAATATGGATGTTCACATTGAATAATTTTTCTAGAATATTCATTAATTTCTTGATAACGATTATTATTAAACATTATATCGTTACAAAATGATTTAATTTTATCCTGAAAAATTATTGGTTTTTTTAATTTTAATGCTAAAGGTATAGCATGGAATTGCGCAAGATTTTTTAAAATAAATTTTGCTGTATCTAAATCGAAACCTATTTTACGATTCAAATTTAAATAACCTAAAATAAATTTATAAATTAATAAATAATTAATTAATAATAATAATAATACCTGATTGTTTTAAATTTTCCAATATTAATACACTATCTTCATCTATATTATTATTATTTATATTATATCTAGATGTATAATATTTAGGGAATAAATTTATATTTTTTTTTAAATTTCCTTCAACGAATTCTTGTAGAGTATTAAATATGTTTGTATAAAAATTTATTTCTTTTTTAAATGTTACTTGTATGTTAAATATTTTTTGTGTTATTTCACTTGTTGGTATCATTTTAGCTACTAATGCTAGTATTTCTTCTTTACCATTAATTTTATCTATTAGTATTAAATCTAATTTTAACATTAAACTTCCATTATTATCACCAGGTTTTGTCAATGCATTTATTTCTTGTTTTTTAATAATTTTTGTTGTACCAAATTTGTCTATTAATAAATTTTCTAACCCATTAATTATAAACATTATCTTACTATTAAAATACAAAATCTGAATAGTTATAATATAGATAATAATAATTTTTTTAATTTTATAAAAAATAATCAAGGCTGAATAAATCATTAAAATATTGATAACAATGAATTAATATTGATACAGTGTGATTCTATACTAATTTAAAATAATATTTTGTCAAAGTACCAGGTCAATTATAATTAATTCGTGTTTGCCTACATTACGTTCACTAATTAATCTTATTAATTTGAAATGTTCCAACAAGGGGGAAATAACTTGGGAAATACGAACTTATCAACAGCTCAGCTGTTGCTGTTTAATATGAAATTTCAAGAGAATGGAAATGGTAATTCTTAGGGTCGTTTTACACGATGCGGACTAGATGATATGTAATTTCAGCTTAAACGGTTTATGTGGCCTCTATCGTAGAAGAATATACACTGATAGTCAGATAGTCAGACAGACTTCCAATTAATCATCTCAAGTGACCTCAAAATGGATATTTCCATCTTTATATCTAAAAATTTTTTTTGCTCGTTCCGAGGCTCGTTCACTAAACTTTCCCTTCTCGGAAGTTTGGGAAAGTAAAAGTAGGAGAAAAAAGGACAGGAAATGGAAAAAATGATTAGATCATAAACTAGTAAAAAAGGACAAAAAAGTACATAAAGAGACAGTAAAAAAGACAGAAGAAAAGGGAGGGCAAAGAGGGAAGAGATTGATTGATTTGATTGCTCCGAACCTCGCTGCGCTCGGCACGGAGTGGATAATAGAGCACATAATAATTCTAATTTTTCCCACTTCGAGCTGAGCATAGCAGAGTTTAGAGCAATCAAATCAATTAAACTCTCCGAAACTAATAAATTACTAAAAAAGTAGGGGGAAAGGAAGAAAATTGAAGAAGTAGGGAAAAAAACAAATAAAACAGTAGAGAGAAAAGAGGGGGAAGTGAAAAGAAATGTTTTAAACCAAAGGAAATGAACGAAACATAATTAAAACGGTTAAAAAATTGGGGAGGAAAGAGGGGAAATTTGGAGCATTTGATTGTTTCTAAAGTCGCTGCGCTCGCGCCGCTATCCCCCCAATCAAACTTTCCGAAACAAAGAGATTACTAAAAAAGTAGGAGAAAAAAGGACAGGAAGTGGAGAAAAAGATTGAAGCAAATTAGTAAAAAAGTAGGGGAAAAAAGGACAAAAAAAGTACATAAAAAGAACGTAAAAAGGACAGAAAAAAAATTAGTTCACAGGTGGGAGACATTGATTGATTTAATTGCTCCGAACCTCGCTGCGCTCGGCTCGGAGTGGATGATGGGCCATATAATAATTCCAATTTTTTCCCCACCATTCACTCCAAGCTGAGCGCAGCGAGGTTTGGAGAAATCAGATCAATATAGAGGAAAAATTGGGAAAGTAGAAAAAAAAAATTTAAAAAAACAAATAAAACAGTATGGAGAAAAGAGTGGGGAGTGACAAAAAATATGTTTTAAAACAAAGGAAATGAAGGAAATATAATTAAAATTGTAAAAAAATATGGGAAGAAAGAGGGGAAAGTTGGAGCATTTGATTGTTCCTAACCTACTAAAAAAGTAGGGGGAAAAATTGGGAAGGTAGGGAAAAAAAATTAAAAAAAAAACAAATAAAAATCGTAATATCTAGCAAAAAATCGTAAAAAACTATAACAAGTCGTAAATACCCGTAAAAAAAATAGTAAATATCCGTAAAAATTCGTAAAAACTCGGGAAAAAATGGTAAAAAATTGTGAAAAGCCACAAACATCGTAAAAACCAGCAAGACATCGTAAAAAACCGTAACAAGTCGTGATTACCCGTAAAAAATGGTAAAAAAATTGAAAAAATCCGTAAATCCAGTAAAAAATCGTAAAACATTGTTAAAAAATCGGAAAAAATCATAAAAAATCGTAAAAATCTGTAAAAAATAAAAAAAAAGTAAAAAATCGGAAAAAACCGTAAAATATTGTGAAAAATCATAAAAAAACGTAAAAAACAGCAAAAAACCGTAAAAAAATCGTAATAAGTCGTAACCGTCCGTAAAAAATAGAAGGAAGAGATTGATGGATTTGATTGCTCCGAACCTCGCTGCGCTCGGCTCGGAGTGGATAATGGGGCATATAATAATTAAAATTTTTCCCCACCATCCACTCCGAGCTGAGCGCAGCGAGGTTTGGAGAAATCAGAGCAATCAAATTCTCCGAAACTAATAAATTACTAAGAAAGTAGGGGGAAAATTGAAGAAGTAGGGAACAAAATAAAAAATAAAGCAGTAGGGAGAAAAGGGGGGGAAGTGAAAAAAATATGTTTTAAACCAAAGGAAATGAAGGAAACATAATTAAAAAGGTAAAAAATATGGGAAGAAAGAGGGGAAATTTGGAGCATTTGATTGTACCTAACCTCGCTGCGCTCGCGCCGCTATCCACTCAATCAAACAGAAAAAAAATTAGTTCAAAGGTGGGAGAAATTGATTGATTTGATTGCTCCGAACCTCGCTGCGCTCGGCACGGAGTGGATGATGGGATATATAATAATTCCAATTTTTTCCCCACCATCCACTCCGAGCTGAGCGCAGCAAGGTTCGGAGAAATCCGATCAATATAACTCGCCGAAAGTAATAAATTACTAAAAAAGTAATTTTTTTATATCTGTACATACTTTTTAAAAGTCTTAGTAATTTTTTTATATCCCTACATACTTTTTAGAAGTGTCAGTA